>CM060912.1:61326492-61951492 GCA_030737875.1 Allium sativum
TTACAAACCCTGTAAGGAGTTTGTCCTGTTTATCTTCTCGACCCTGTTTCAGGGAATTCTAGGTAGAACCCTATGGATGTAAACATGTATTTGAAACATGTTATGATTGATATGGTTGCAAGTGGTTGCTCGTGGATGCGCGAATACACATTAGATACTAGCTCGACTCGATCACATTTCATATTGCATATGCACGAGTATTTATACTTGTTTATGGATGAAATCGAATGTATTATCATGCGGTTGTTGCATATGAATGAATGATTGTGCACGCATATAGTATCTATATGACTAGGACTATTTGCATACATGTTGGATTCATGGCAGTATACATATTTTGCATTAGAAAGATTATTCAGGCCTGATCATTAGCATTAGCTAAGGAACATGTACACACACGTTTTGCATATATTCATACAGCATTAGAAATCATCTAAGGACAATGGTTGCTTGTGGATGATGTTTTGAGTAGATGGATGATGGATGGTAGGATATGTTCTTCCTAACTTGGAGATTTCGGGGACGAAATCCTAAAAGGTGGGGAGAATGTAACAACCCGTATTTTCAATAACCTGTTATAACATAAATGGAGGCAGAATTAAACTGTAAAATCTGAATCAAGGGAAACGGGCTATGCCATTGCGTTCGTCTCGGAAAAATACGCGAAATAGAGTCCGAGTTTTCGAAAATTGGAGTCTGTATGACCAAGATATGGCCTCGCGAAGTTTCACGAAAAATTCCCAAATTAAAGTATACTTAATTAAGTGAAATGGGTTGCGCAGAGAAATATATATATATATTGATATATATATATATAATTGAAAATTAAATAAATAAATATGCAAAAATGTTCAAAACAGCGAATTGGGAGAGGGGAATAACCGAACCGGCCGATTTTTGAGGTCGACCCGAGCTTGCTGGGTCGACTAGGGGTTAATCCAGGGTGTTTGGCTGTCAACCCGTGGGCCGATTCGCTCAAATGCAGATTTTGCATTTGGATGGTTCTCATGGTTCATCTTTAATCTAAAGGCCCTAGATGGTTCCTACACTTGACTTCTTCCCCAAGACATGCTTTGATGGCTTGGATTGAATCTAGGTTTAATCCTATGGCCTAAAACACTTGCCTAATCTATAAATAAGACCCAAACCTATCCTAAATCCTCATTATTCATTCATGCAACTAAACTATGGCAAAATTTTACCTCTCATGGCCTCTACTCTCTTCATAAAATTTCTAAATGGTTTCTATGAGAGATTTTCCATGCATACAAGTGTTTTCAAGCTTGTATGAGTGTCATTAGCTTGCATTAAAGTCAAGTTTCTATCTTTGCATCATAAAGCAAGGGTTTTGATCATTTTGGCTCAAGGGTTTTTATGTTAGAGCTTGCATTTTGGGTCTATTTGATTGCATAAGGGCTTTGTCATATCTTTTGTGCCTTCATAGCAATGTAAGCCTTTTCCCTACTCTTAGATATTAACTATGAAGTTAAATGTTCATGTTGCAAGTTTGGGTTTGATCATTGAGTATGATACATGCTATCATGTCATGCAAGTTTATGAAGTCATTATCTTGATCTTGTGAGCTAAAAGCTACAACCTTTATGTTGAAATGTTGCATTAGGCAACATGAGAACCCTCATAACCTTTATGTCAACTTGCATATGAAGTCATAACCCTTATATGATGATATATGCGAGTTACTAGTCATCATTCCATATCTTTTGTCACCATGATTCGCTTATGTGCCAAGTTTGGGTTTATGCATGTTTTGAGGCATAAGAATGTAACATACAAGTTAATGAACACATTTGTGCCTCATTTGCCACCATGATTAACTTGTGGCTTAATATCCATTTTTGTCATGCCTTTGCCAAGTCTCTTCTTTTAATCCATTACGTTGTCGCGAACGTATATGCGAGTTTAAAAGCGTTGGGTTATGTTATGGGTAATTTCTAATGACATGAAAATACAACTTGAAAACATGACTTGAAATATAACATGAAAGTTGACATGTAAGTATGCATAAAAACATAAGCTTGGGAATTTACCTATTAAGTTAGGTCTACCCTTTGGGAATTTACCTATTAAGTTAGGTCTACCCAAATGCTTGAAAACTTGTAACATGTTTTGGGAAACATGATGGACATGACACTTAGATAATATAAGTGTGGCCAACTCGAGGTTGGGTTGAGTTTGCAACGTAAAACTACCCGGAACCGACCGGCCTAACTAGTAGTTGCAAACAATAGGACCCAATGTGAGAAGTTGGTCATGTTGTGCTTGAACCCGAGGTTAGACCAAATTGTGGTGTAAAGCTACCCGGAACCGACCGGCTTAACTAGTAACCACAACAAAGTCTAATGTGAGAGGTGAAGGTGCATTAAGTAATTAATGCCACATGATAGGGTTAAGTTAATTTGATTAATGACTCTTAACCAAATATGACATGGACAAATGGGTTAAGTAATTTGATTAGGCTAATGATACTTAACAAAACATGACAAGGTTGGGTAGGTTAAGTAAATTGATTTGCCTAATGACACTTAACCATTTTTATATGACTAGTGGATGGGGTTAAGTTAACCAACACTTAATCAATCCAACGCGATAACTTGGTAAGGTTAAGTAAGTTTTCTTAATGACGCTTAACCGAAAAATACGGTTAACGAATGGGGTTAAGATTAGACTCAACTAGTCTAAACATGGAAATCGGATGGGGTTAAGTTAGCCTAGACTTAATTAATCCCACTTGGTAGTTTAATGGGGTTAAGTTAAACACTTAACTAATCTAAACATGATGAATTGATGTGGTTAAGTGACCTATACTTATCCAATCTAACTCGTTAATTTATTGTGGTTAAGTTAACCAATACATAACCAATATAACGTGAAAACATGATAAGGCTAAGTCACGAATCGGTTGAATACACTTGACCGATTTGACTAAGTAAATTGATAGGGTCAAGTTAATATATACTTAACCAATCTAGAATGATAATTGGACGAGGTTAAGTCGTGAATTGCTTAATATACTTAACCAACTTGAGCATGGTTTGTAGGGTTAAGCCTTGAACTTGGATACTTAGCCAATTTTGACAGGATTTGTAGACGGGTTAAGTCATGAACTTAAGTGACACTTAATCCATTATGTAAACCCTAGTTCTGAGGATTAGGTGGATAACCGTAGTTAACAAGGATAATGGGAACAATGCTAAGTGGTAAACCTTAGTTGAAGAATAACTAAGTAATGATTCTTAGTCAAGGAAATTTAGACCAGTTCATAGATAGATGAGTAACCTGATACGGTAGGTCATCGTTTAAGTATACGAGTAGGAGCAAGTATCTGATTTAGATAAAGGCTCCAGCGAACTGGGTAACGAAGCAGCGGCTTCGGGGAACGTGAGGATATTCTTGGTATCCCTCTATGAGCTGCCAGGTGATTATACTAGGCTCATGAGAGGTTAAGGTATGCGTTAGAAGAACCAAGAGTATGCCTTGGTTGCTATACGAGCGACCTAAAGACGGGGATGGATAGGGGATAGTCGACGATACACGGTCGTACCCTAGATAGCATTTCGTCAGGCTACCTACCATCTTTGGTCAAGCGTGTACGTACGGAAAGGCAGAGAACACCCAAAAGACCATAATTGCTATCTAATTATGGTTGCGGTAAGGCTTGGATGTGGGTTGGCCAGTGTTGTGTTCTCGTACAGGATTTATCCTGTCTTGTCTTTCACTAGTTGAGGGAGTGGTCTCGTGGGACCATAGCCACATATAAGAAAAACAGATCTTAGCATCTGCATCGGCAGATAAATCGAAAGCTCCCGACCGAGTCCTGTATTTCTTGATTTGCCCTGTGACAGGACTCGGATGGCACGATGTGATACATGTGCATACAGTCATGGAAAAGCGATTCACGATGAATGCGTGGGAAAAAGGGGCGCGGTTGGCGGTTAGCGTAATCCCTAGTGGCCCTAGGTGGTTGAACCCAAACCGAGATACGAAAACGTGCAATAGGTAAGCATAATCCCTAGCAGCCCTAGGTAGCATAAGTCCTAGTTGTACAAACAATAATTCATGTTGGAAGACCCTAGCTAGGTTTAGGGTAACAGTCCAAACTGATCTTAAGGATCATGGAACTATGTTAAAGTAATATAGAATCTCATGGGAAAGCCCGTATGGTCTACGGCAAGGGACTGAACCTTTACATGGAATAAAACATACAAGTTGAGTAACCTATATATGCGATATATTAGGTTGACATGGACCATTACACGACTTTTGAGTGAGGGTCATTCTTGGTTAACACATGACACGGTGGGGATACTAGTACGGTAGGTGCAGAGCTAAAATACAGGATAGATATCACGGGGCGTTATACGTGACAGATATCTTGGGGATATTATACTTGATAGAAACCTGACGATGTGATACCTTGTTTTATCTTGACATCGTAATTTATCATGACACCTTAGTTTATCTGAGTTCAGTAGTTCATCCTGTTATTTTGATTTAGCTTATCTATCTTGTTATCATGCTTATGTTCATCTCAGTTTCTCATGTCAGTTAACTTTACTAGTTTTTATGATAATAGTAGATAGGGCTTACTCAGTCTTTTTGACTGACCCGTTTTGTTTCGCCTCTTTTCTTCCGTTTCCCCCCCAGGTTACAGGGAGGAAATACTGTTGTTTAGTTCGGACTTCTTCTGCTTGAAGGTCATCATAGATGGCTTGGACTTTTCTTGGCTAATGGCTACTTTACTGTTTTTACTTGGGGAATAATTTATGAAAATGTCTTTATGCTTCTTTACTATTGCAAGACAGGTTTTGATGTACTCTGATGTAAAAGGCTTTAGACCTTATTTATTCATGTTATGAAAGTTTGATTTTACTTCCGCTATTTTATATGTTCTGTCTTGTGATATTTCTGTGCATGTTTACCAATAATGCCCCTCTAAAGCTAGTGCATTCCTTTGCGAGTGACCCTAGCGGTGGCGGGGTGTTACAATGTATATTTGAAAGTATCGCCGATGAGAGGAGTAATCCGGTTCGGTAAAACTAGAAAGTTGGCACCCAAATTCATTGGTCTGTTTCCTATTCTGGAACGGATCGGGACTCTCGCTTATAGGGTCAAATTGCCAGATTGGTTGCCTGGAGTTCATGATGTATTTCATATATCTCAACTTCGAAAGCACGTTCATGATCCAGACTTGATCGTGGAAGAAGCAACTCAACAGGATATTGAAATTACTCCAGAACTAGCTGTGAGAAGAGAGCCGCTAAAGATCATCGGCAAAGAAACCAAAGAGCTGAGGAACAAGAAGGTTCACTTAGTCAAAGTGCAATGGAGTGGAGATCCGCGAGATTGTACTTGGGAAACTGAGGAGAGCATTCAGAAAGCTTATCCTAGATGACGAGTGGATATCTCTGTTTGACTCTGGTGCAAGGTACATTTACCATACTTTGCATTACCATTTAATTCTCTATTTTGTTGCTATTTTCTTCCCATGGATGTGCACTATTTATTCTATACTCTGAATGATTTTTAAAGGAATATAGGATTTAATCAGGATATTTTTGGAAGGTTAAAAACAAATTGGTAGTTGTGTTGTGTGATTGTAGATTTATCAAATCACTTTCGACTTTGTTCCTTTTCGGGGACGAAAAGTTTTAAGTGGGGGAGATTGTAACGACCCAGAAAATCTGAACCAATTTAAAATTTTCAAATTGGCTAAAATAATGGATTTTAAATATTTAAAATAAATATTTTAGCTAATGGCAATGAAAAGTTAGTTGAATCGACAATTGAATACGAATATAATTAATTATAATTATAAACAAGGCTTGAAAAGGCGCTGTAGTTTCAAAAATTGAATTCAAACTTTGTCGGGCTGTACCGGGTGCAAAACAATCCGGATTTTAGTGAAACCAAAAATATTTAAATCTGTTAGTGAATACCTTTCTAACGAATCTGAAAAATCGAATTTTCATAGCGGAAAGCAAAAGTTATGGCCGAATGAATTTTTCGAAGGGTCGATATGGAATTTATATAGCCCGTGAAAATGGCCATTTTGCATACGACCTCGGAATTCGACGAAACCACTTTTGTTGGATCCGGGATGAGAAGTTATTGCTAGGTTTCAAATTTCATAATTTTTGAAGCTAATATGTGAGCGTGGAAAAAGAAAATGTGTTTTGGTCAATTTTAGTTAAATTGAATCGACCAAAAATGGGCCTTTTTGCAAACGGTCTCAGAATTCGACGAAACTAGTTTTGTTGGGACCGTATCGTCAAAACATGGCTAGATTTATTTTTCTGGAATTTTTCGAATCAGTTTGTGGCCCTGGAAAATTGAAATGTACGTTCAAATTAAATATTGAATGTTTTATATTTTGATTGAATGGAAACTGACTGAAACAGTCGAATGGGCCTACGAAACATATCCCATTGTGTTCGTAATGGGGGTAAAATGCTAGGGACGACAGTCGTTGGGCTTGGATTGGTGTTCGTGGGTGGCAAGGGGTATTTTCGGATTTTAAAACTTTATAAATAAAATAAAAATATTCTATTAGTCCACGTCAGACCCCCCCCCCCCCGCTTCTCTCTCCCCGATCGCGATATACGGCGGAACCCCCCCCCCCGTGCCTTCTCTCCTTCGTTTCTCCTCCCACAAGCAAAATTAGCCCCTCCCCCAGTTGAAGATTTTGAAGAGCTCAAGAAGATCTTCAAATCCATATGTAGTTTGTATTTTTTTGTGCATCATTCGAAGAGATACAGAGCTCGAAAGTTCCGAGCTTCCAACCGCCGCCGCCGTCACCAGAAGCCACCGAGTTGACCCCCCTTCCTGGCGCACGTGCGCCTCACGTAGCTCTTCGACCCTGCGCAACCCGATCGTGGAACCATTGCACGGATTGATCGAAAAATCGAAACCTAGTTTCGAACAGTTCTGAAAGGTATCGGCTGTTTTAATTTAAAACTGATTTTAACAATTTAAAACCGTTGCAAACTTTGAAAAATCATATCTTTTTGCTATGTTAACGAAATTCGATGAAACAGGAAACGTCGTGACCGTGTGGACGCCTTCTACATTTTAGAAGAGACCGCATATTTTTCTGAGCCTTCTGCTATTTTTGGTGGAGTGGAACCCAATGTGAGATTTCTGATTTAAAAACAATATGGAAAACGACGATGTATAAATTATATAGTCGATGTATGAGTTATATAAGCGTTGTACACCTCATGTATAAGCGTTGTATAAGTTGTATGTTCGATGTATAAGTTATATATGCGTTGTAAAAATTATACATATGTGTTGAAATAAAAGTGAATTGCTATATATATATATATATATATATATATATATATATATATATATATATATATATATATATATATATATACGCCCCTCGTCCACAAACCATGGACGATATTTATTGATTGTGATTGGTGAAAATTGATTGATAGCGAATGATTGTTTGGGATTGTTTGTGGTTGATATTGATTGATGGTGGTTGAAAAACACCCATTTGTGGTTGAGAAATATTTGGTTGAAACCACATAGGATTAGTTTGTGGAAATGAAATAAATATATAAATGCCGCCTGCGTGCGAACTAGATGCATGATCCCCATTGTCAAAAACCGCGTGGTTTTAAGGTAGAGCGAGGAGCCGTACTAGGGACGGTCCCGGTTTTAACTACCCTACTGTTATGCTGCCGAAATTTTGAATAATATTCATGTGTTTGAATTATTTTCATTTGCTAAAACTATATTTATTCATTGACTAGAAAACCTTCATGTGTTGAATCGATATTCATTCGTTGATTAGAAATTCATGTGTTAAATGGTATTCGTGTTTTAAATATAAAAATCACATTTTTATCTATATATAGAAACAGTAGAAAACCTTCATGTGTTGAATCGATATTCATTCGTTGATTTGAAATTCATGTGTTGAATGGTATTCATATTTTGAAATAAATTGTTTGATAATAAAAATCACCTTTTATCGACTATATGAACTGTGTAAAATAATTTCGTTTTGAAAGAAATTGTTTTATAAGAAAAATCCTATTTTTATCACCTATATATACACTATATAAAATAATAGTGTTTTGAAATGAATTGTTTTACAATAAAAATCACATTTTTATTATATACATGAATCGTTGAAATGTGAAGTGTTAAAAATAGCAACTCGTTCAAATAAATATATACGAGTTGAAATATTCATTAATCAGCTAATGATATGATTTTTGCATATACATGTAACAGTGGAATGAATGGTGTTTTTAAACCAAATGGAATCAAATATGAAGTTGAATAGAAAATGATAAATGATAATAACTGTATATAAGTACATGCATATTTATTGAACAGGTTATAGCAAAGGGGCTAGAGAAGAGGAATAAAATTTTGTGCCCGACAAATAGGTACACATTTACTGTTTTGTTTGGGTGATGATTTTATGAGCCTGTTGGCTAGCCGCTTGGCTTTTTCTTTTTCTTTTTGACATGAGACGCCCATGTGGCTATTTGGGAATTTTCCCAGCCCTCCCGTACAAAGGAGGTTATGGCGAAATTTTCCAAAATTTTAAGGCGTTAGTGAAATATTTGAAGTGAAAACGATATTGAAATCATTGAATGAACTATATTTATATAAATATATAAATATAAATAAAATTAAAACGAAACGAGGCCGTGCAGTTCGTATTTTGAAACCGTGATTTCAAACAACTAGTGCAGGAAATCCGACCATTGGATTTTCCCGAAACCTCAACCGTCGGGTTCGCCTTGGAAATATCTACCCAACGGCACCAACCTTGTAAAAATCCAACGGTTGGATTGTCTGGAATGTTTAATTCAAATCTGAAGAAAAACAGCGCCAGAAACAATTATATTTATATATATATATAATTATATTTAATCGAATAACGACGCTGCAGTTCGTATTTTGAAATAGAAACTTCAAACGATTGTACCGGGAGATCCGACCGTCGGATTTTCCCGAAACTGGAACCGTTGGATTCGTTTTGAAAAGACCTTTCTAATGATGTAAATTTTATGAAGATCCATTGGTTAGATTTTCATATATGTGTAAATCAAATCTGAAGAAAAACAGCGCCACGGCCGCGTTATGGCCCGAAGCGTCGTTTTGAATAAATTGGCTATTTTAAAATAAATAAAAATAGCGATAAATCGTTATAAAATATCATAAACGATATGGAATGGAAATAAACTGAATTTGCTCGATTTATGTGGCTTTTTATGGTTGAATGTGTTTGGTGTGAAAATTACATTAAAGAACACAAGTGGTGTTGTCGAATAATTTAACCATTGAAATAAATTGATTTGAAATTCTAAATATACGTGAATCATTTGAAAATGCCCAGTTAATTCTCATTTTAAATAATTAACCGACGATTGAAAGTCGAAGATGAAGATGATGGTCGAAGACCGGAGATCTTCACCTCGATTGGATGGTAACCGAGGTCCTGATTGGGAGGCATCCCGAAATATGGATAATGAGTGGTGATCGTCCAGACGTACGTGGTGGTCGATGGGTTTGCGAGGTATTTAGTGCCTCCGGCTTCCTTCGGACCCAGAACGGACTTGTAAATGGACTGCGTGTCTGACATTGGATTTTATTCTGTGTTGATTGATCTCTATTAAATATACATCTGTTTGGCGGCGGAGGATTTATTCTTTTGCTTAACGCCCTTCTCTGAGACACACGAGCTCAGAGGTTGTATATCGATGGATATCAGTCGCATGGCATGAATTGCCTGTGTGGCATGCTAAGATGCAGTGATCAGGGCTTCAGTTGAAAAGCAAAGTCTTGTGGTGATGATCAAAGCACCGCCTGTGTGGCGTAGCTTTGTGTATAACGTAAATTCGCGAGCTTCACACCCCAGTATGGACCAGAAACGGGAGAAGGACCTCAGGGAGGGCATGCGTTTCTTTCTAGCTAGGGTGGTGTCAGTGACCTACCAACCCTGACATTTATATACTTTTCACCTATGTGGTTGTTGCTGTTGCGAGGCGCCTCGGTTTGATCGGACGATCCGGGTCCGATGGAGTCGTTCGTTGGCTCGTTTACGCCCTAAAGGACGGGGAAACGTATTGCTCAGGCATAATAATCTACATCGGTGGACCGGCCCTGACGATCTAAAGGGTTGATGTGTTCTGATCCTGTGGCTCGGGCTAGAGAGTCACAAATTCGGTAAGGACTATCTTTTGCCTTGGTTCATGACGGAAATCCAATTTCCAAATACGACATCGTGCGGTTTTGAGTGTATATATATATGGCGACATGATATATGGTACCCATGCCGTCTATGATTGATAGTTATGATTTGAAATGGTTTTCAAAACATATAAACACTAGCAATAATATCAAATGCCTTTGCTTTATTCGTATCAAGCATATTTTGGCCGTTATAAGGTAAAATTCTATCCTCCGGTTTGCGTTGCATTGTGTAATGGGAACTAAGTCTTATAATGGCTTCATTTTTTATAAAAAGCATAGCGTTGTTTCAAAGAATGATTTGTTTTAAAGCACTGGCAATCCAGTGGAGTAAACCCGTTCCACGAAAGTGGCGTGGTCCTGTGATTGGCCATATTATATATGTGTTGAATAGATTTCTCATACCAGTCCCATGACTGACTCGTAGTTTTTTTCACTTTCAAACTCGGGTGCCCCCTTTTTCTACACGGGCAGCCTTGTATTCAGGTTTAGCTGGTTCTTTCTGGATAGCTGGAGCTGAAGATGGATTCTATCATTTATCTCTTTTTATGCTGTTCATCTCCCATTGTACATATTATATTTGTTTTCCGCTATAGACATTTATGTATAGCTGAACTGTATTTGTTCTAAGTAAGATCCTGTATACTGTGTAACTCTGATGATTACTTTTATCTAGTATATTCTATTGTTCATTATCTGGTGTATTTATTTATTTTGTTCTGCTATTATCCGTTTTGTGTTTTATTCCAAAGATAACCCTTGTCTCCATTAGAACGGGATTTGGGGTCGTCTCACTGCCTCACCCCTTTATTTACCTCTAGGAAATTGTTCGACTCCATGGAATACCATCCAGCATTGTTAGTGACCGAGACCCTATCTTCACAAGTGAGTTTTGGCGGAGTCTGCAAGAAGCGGTAGGCACACGGTTATGATTGAGCACAGCCTATCATCCCCAAACCGACGGCCAAACAGAAAGAGTGAACAGAGTTTTGGAGGACCTTTTAAGACTGTGCGTCCTTGACTTCAGAGGGACATGGGAAGACCATCTTCCTTTGGTGGAATTTTCCTACATCAACAACTATCAAACAACCATCGGAATGGCGCCCTTCGAAGCTTTATATGGAAGACCGTGCCGATCACCCACTTGTTGGTGGGAGTCTACTGATAAGCTCATACTTGGACCAGATATGATCTGTTAGACTTCAAAGAAAGTAGACTTAATACGAAGAAGGATGAAGACGACCCAAGACAGACAAAAGTCCTATGCCGACAAGAGGAGGACCGACCTTGAATTTGAGGTTGGGGACAGAGTTTTTCTTAAGGTATCTCCACTAAGGAACGTTGTTTGTTTTGGAACCACAGGAAAGCTAGCACCAAGGTTCGTAGGGCCATTTCCTATCACTGAGAAAATTGGGAAAATGGCCTATAGGTTAGAGCGACCCGAAAAATTGGCCGGAGTTCACAGCGTCTTTCATGTTTCACATCTCCGAAAATGTCTGCATGAATCTGCTGAATTGGTTGAGCCAAACATCCTAGAAGAAGCTGAAGTGGAACGCGAAGCAACCGTAAGGGAAGTTCCAACCCGCATATTAGGAACGGAAGTGAAGAAGCTACGCAACCGCGAAGTCAATCTCGTCAAAGTACAGCAGAGCGACGCCGAGGGAGATGCCACTTGGGAAACTGAAGCTAGAATATGCGCAGCCTACCCTTTTCTTTTCGAGGGTACATCTTTGATCTTTCTTTTTCCTTAAGTTGCACTTTTATCAATCTTTTTTTAGGTATATCTCCTCGACCTTATCTTTTAGGAAGAAACCCTTTGGATGAAAACATGTAATTGAAACATGTTATGGATGATGGTTGCAAATGATTGCAAGTGATTGCTAGTGGTTGCTCGTGGTTGCATATACACACTCAACCTAGGTTTTAGATCGGCTCAGTCACTTCATATTGCATATGCATAAATGTATTTATATTCGTATATCGTTGAGGTTTAATGTGTTGTCATATGGATGTTGCATTTGTATGAATGATTGTGCACTCATGTAGAATCATGAATAGGAAAATTTGCATACATAATGGATTCATGGCACTTACATAATTTGCATTAAGGAGGTCAACTGAATAAGTAGACCGCCTGATTTTGCATACGAAAAGTACATGTACACACACACTTCGCATATGATCATGAAGCATTAGAAGTCTTTTAAGGACAATGGATGCTCGTGTTTGATGGATGAGTAGATGGATGTTTGGATGTTAGGATGTACATTCTTCCTGAACTTGAAGATTTCGAGGACGAAATCCTTTTAAGTGGGGGAGAACATAACACCCCGTGTATTCTATAACAGTGAAATTCACAAATTAAAGTATAACTAACTTCAAATCAAAGAATTAAGGGAAACGGGATACGCCATTGCGTTCGTCTCGGAATTCTGCTTGAAATAGAGTCCGAGTTTGCGTAAAACGTACTCCGTATGAAGAAGATATGGCCTCCGGAAGTTTCAGAATTCAGTTTAAAATTCAAACAGACCAAAACAGCTCAGAAAAACCAATTTAAAATTCAAAATCGGGCCGGTTTGGCCAGAGCGGGAAATTTCCCGCCCAAGGCACCCAGGTCGACTTGGCAGTCGACCTGGGGCTAACCAGGTCGACTGAGCAGTCGACCTAGGTCACCCGTGTCGACCGCCAAGTCGACACGGTGTCGACTGGGGTGTCGACCTAGCCCCTGAGCCAGGTCGAACCCAGCCCCCCCCCCCGGCTGGCCTGGTCTGTGTTTGGTCGATTTTCTGAGCCTTGCCTTGTCACTAGGGCTAGGTGTCAGCTCCTGGTTGGTCTCTCTTTCAAACGAACGGCTGTTATTAAACCAAGCTCCATCGACGGTCTAAATCAACTCACAAACTCTATAAAAAGGACCTAAGACTCACCCTAATTCACACAAACAAAAATGGAGATGAGACCATCATGCTGCTGAGGAGAGACTAAGAATAGCCGTCAGAAATTGAGAGACAATTAGGAGATAATTTGGAAGCTTAAAGCAACGTCAATCAAATCAAAACAACGCCTACAACAAAGGATAGTATCTCCAAATTTAGAATTCATATTCCTGAATTGAAGATTCGTCATACGTTGTAAGTAGAGAGCTATTCCGATGTGAATAATTAATTGCGTTTGATTTGTGTAAAATGCGAAATGGAATTGTGGCGATAATAATCTATATTTGTATGTTATTTTGATTCTAAACGATTTGGGAATGTTGTGGTATACGATTGGATATTTGCAAGTATGTGATTTACGTTGGAAGTTAACAACGAAATGGAATTGTGGCGACAATAATCTATACTTGTATGTTATTTTGATTTTAAATGATTTGGAAATGTTATACGATTGGATATTTGCAAGTATGTGATTTATGGTGGAAGTTAACAACCATATGTTGTGGTATTTTATTTGGGATTCATACAAGTATATGATTTATGTTGACAACCATATATTGTGGAATTTTAATTGGGATTCATGCAAGTATATGATTCCTTATTATGCCAATATGATGTACATACTTTTATGATCACTTTTAGTGTGTAATTGGACTCGACTAAGTAATATGATTTATATGAATCTATGTTGAAATTGGCAAATCATACTTTTGTATTAGAAACAAAAGTAAGCATCTTTATGAACATGACTAAACTATGTTTGGTATTATGCCTAGTTGAAAACATGTTTTAGGCCTAAGTTGTTATCAAAACCATATGATGATATATGTGACACAATTAAGTTAGATTTACATTCCAATTGCAAGTTTACATGAATAGAATGATTCATATTTAAGTATTGTTTATGCCATGATTATATGAAAAGAATGATTCATGTTTAAGTATTGTTTATGCCATGATTATATGACTCATGTTTAAGTATTGTTTATGCCATGATTATATGCTATTACAATGCAAGTTCACATGTGCCTAATTCATGTTAATTGAATCATTATGTTGCAAGTTCATGCGTTCACACTCCCCTTTTTCATATTACCTTATAAACACCATGTTATAAGCCTCCCCTTTTCATATGGCTAAGTTGGGTTTTAAAATGTTAAATCCAACATATCTTATATTGTGGCGAACGTGTAAAACGGGGGTAATGACGTTTGGGTTAAAATATAGCACATATGTGTTGGCATGTTTGACGCATGCCAACAACCTTGAAAAACAATTAAGTGGCATAAATAAATTTTAACCAATAAAGATGAATTTGAATAATGGGCCGCAAATATTTACATATAAAAAGAAAAGAGACAAAATATGTAAATGTAGAAAATACGATGTGTTTAACCCGAGGTTGGATTGAGTTGTGATGTAAACCTGCCCGGAACCGCCCGGCTGTCCAGTAGTCACAACAATACCTATCCAATGTGGGTGGTTAAACGACCCGAGGTTAGACTGAGTTGTGGCGTAAGACTGCCCGGACCCAACCGACAACAGGCAGCCACAACAATACCTGTCTAATGTGAGAGGTCGAGGCTTTAATAAGACAAATTAAGGCTGAGTTAGGATTGATAGGATTAAGTAAATTATATTAATACTTAATCAAAATGGAACATGCTAAACTAAACAGACTGATTGGGGGGTTAGGTTTATTAAACACTTAACCAACTTAGCATGTTGGCTAGAAATAGAAAACCTAGTATCGGGGGACCCTTTTCAGCAGTAACCCTACAAGGTGTATCAGGATACCCTGAACTAGGCTGGGTGGGGCACGATTACTGGGCTGACTGTAAGAGGTCAAATCGACGGCGGTGGTGCAGCAGTGTAGGTTCTAACGGGGTGCGGGCGTGCACACACTCCGGCGTAAAAAAATAAGGCACTGGGCACCAGTAGCATACCTGTGCATTCTAGAATTGTGTCGGGCCGCCACCATGGGACTTGATACACCCCATGGTGGGACCAGCATAGGTAACTACAACAACGGGGGCCGTAAGACACATGTAACTATGCGAGTAGGAGCCGATCATCAGAAAATGGATCACTTCACCCAGATTATGGGGTGCCTGTTGGGAACTAGTTTATATGGGTACAAAGATTAATATGGGGTACGATAGTATTCAACCCTAGACAACTTAACTTAGTTTATGGTGTTTTCCCATTTCCAGTTTATGCTTATCATACCCAGTTCTTTATTCATAGACTGAATAGTCCTAGACTTACTCAGGCTTTATGTCTGACTCTACTTTTATTTCGCCTTCTTTTCTTTCGTCCCCCCCGGTCCACAGGGAGGGAATACCGCAGCTTGACCAGTTTTCACATCCAGCTTGAAGAGAAAGAATGTATTGCTTGGATCTTTTCCGTTTTGGACTATGGCTTTGGACATCAATTATGGGAATTTTGCAGTTTATTTATGTTTTCTTTATGCTTCTTTAAATAATGTAATCAAGACAGTTATGGAGATGTTATGTTTTGGGAAGTATTGTAAAACAAATTATGACATGGTTTGTGTAACATGTATTTTGTTGAAATAAAAGTTGTTGATGTTTTCCGTTGTTCAAAAATATGTGTTCTTATATCTGTCTTGTATATCTATGACTTATTCTTATAAACCTCCACCAAAATTAGGGCATTCCCTTTGAGAGTGACCCTAACGGAGGTGGGGTGTTTCATGAAATTTTGATCTTAAATGAGAACAAGACTGAGTTATCAAATTTGAATAACCTTTTGCGAAAGGAATTTGAAAATTTTAAAACAGATATAAATTCCAAATTTGAAATTGCTGAAAAGGAGAACTTGTTGAAGTCAAATTTTATTTTAGAAGAACTTGAAAATGAGATTGAAAAATCCAGGAAATTTGAGTCTGAGAAACAAAAATGATTTGAATATGAAATCACGGAATCTCAAGGCAGAATTAAAATTCTTAAAGATGAAATTTGGTTTTAAAATTCGATTTTGAAAGATGTAAGATCATTAAAAATCATTGTTCAGATTAAATGAAAGAGAACCGTGATCTTATAACTAAAATTCAATAGCTTGAGTCAACTTTGACTAAATTTTCTAACGGTGAAAAATCTATGAATATGCTGTTGAAAAATCAATTTTCATCTGGTAATAAAAGTGGTCTCGGCTTTGAGAAAAATAACCTTTTTGAAAATCAGAACTCAAATGATTTTAAAAATCCTTTGAACTGCTTTGGAAAGAATCAATATGAAAATTCAAACTCTGATAATCGCAGAGGATTTTTGGATCATAACCGTGATGTGAATTTGTTTTATAATAATCCAATTGAACAATTCTGGATCCCAAAAAGAAATAAAACAAACTTCATTAAATTCAAACAGATTTGGGTTCCAAAGGGTATGAAGATAGATTCGAATGGATTATTATACAAAAAAGTCTCGGTACCAAAATGAGTGAATAAAATTGTGAGTGGTTTTGCAAATTTTGTTAGACCACTCGATCCTATAAATTCATAGGTACCAAAGGATGGCTGAGGAACTGCTGTGCTGAAAGGAAATTTGAAATCAAGTTAGTCTATAACTCTGCCTCATTTACAGTTCCTTTAGCAAAGATCTGTTGAGTTAGAGATTCTGTTTTACATTGGATTCTGGTATGATCTCTAAACTCACCTTTGTGTATTCTCTCTGTTTTTATTTTCTGTGTTTATTCCTTCCTCTACCCCTTCTATTTTTCTTCATTTTTTTTTATCACTGCCATATTTCTTTTGTTTCTTTATGGGCTTCATTAACTTCAAATTGTAGAACTTTTTTTCTGAAATTTTGCTTTAGTTGAATAGAACTCTGATGGTTTAATTATTTCCAGATCTTGAATTTAGTCTTGTAAATATCTGCAATTATTTTGAAGTTTATTTTTTTTATGAATTCATAACAATGTTGATGCATTAATATCATATCTTGAACACTGTCATTTCGAATTCAAAATTTTTAAAGATCTGAATAATTAATGAAATTTCACACACTTATTCTGTTTTGAGTTTCTTCTAATTCATTTTGGAAACGCTTAAAATATTATACTCATTACAGTACACTGCTTCTTATCATTTGTGATAATTTCATTGATTTTCGGATTGGCTTGAATTACAGTGATACATTTAGAAATTCACCTTATATTCATGATCATTATTGTTGAAATTTATTTGTTTGAGATCATCTGAAATTCTTGATATTCTGAACATCACATGCCTCTAAATTTGAAATTATCAATCTCCTGTGACTGATTCATTATATCTCAAAACTTGACATTGATTCAAGTGATTTCAAATAAATTATTTTTTAATTTTCTAGATCAGGAATATCTCTTAAATTTAATGTAAATGATCTGAAATTACTCTTGTGCTTGTCAGAAATTGTTGTTTTGAAAAATTCCTTGAAAATTTTGGATCTTGAAATTTATTGGTATTTCATGGTTATTTGATTTGAATATCTGTTTGTTTAAAATCATTTGAAATTATTGATTTACTGAATCACACACATATCTTGAATATGAAACTAATAATTTGGTGTGATCTATTCATTGAATCTAGAGTTTTTCATATTCCTCAAATGGTTTCAAATAAACAGTATTTCTAATCTTGGATCATGAATGATCTTATGTGACCATCCTTTGACAAGTCTGATGTGATATTGTTTTCTATGCTGCTCTGATAATGTTTCAAATAATTTCTAGTTCTTATCTGCAGCTTTGAAAAATTTGCAAATTTGTTAATTCTGTCTGTTTGGGCTTTGTAATTAAAATTTGTTAATAGAGACACCAAGTGGTATCAGAAGCGCTGAATTTTTATGTATGTATATTTTTTCTTATCCCTCTTGCTTTGTATAGCTCTTCAAATTCCTCTTGTAATTGATTTTCAATTTTAAACTTATTTATTGATTATTCATTCAGAAATTGAAATCAATATCCAAAATTGAACTGTATTTATAATTCATCAAAAATTATTATCAGATTTTGAAATTGTGATGAATTGTGACTGCAGTATATTTCACAACAAGAGGAGATTTTATTAATATTTTCATGATGATTGAACATTTATTATAATATCTTTGAATTGGTCATTATTTCACGACCATCTCCTTTATCTATCATCTTTCTGCCATCCATGATAGTTCTATATTAATGTGGAGAGTTTGATATTTTTTAAAAGATAATCTTGAGTAAACAGTGAAAATATTTGTGATGGAATTGTGGCTATGTTATTATTATTCAGAATTAGTGATAATTGAAAATTTTCAATAATCCCAGTACAGTCAAGCATATTTCATAATATAATTAATTTAGAAATTTATTTCACAGACCATTTCCGTACCAACCACATTTCTATCATCCATTTTTTTGGTTTTATATTCTGAGGAGTTTTTTATTTTTGAAACTGAAAATGATAAATATATAATAAATATATAAGTGTGTCTCTAACCTCATTTAAAAATCCAGGCTCCGGTCATGCATGGTTAAGAGATAACTTATAATTTAAGCTGCGACTGGCCTCATTTAAAAATACAAGCTCTGGTTATGCGTGGTCAGTGTGCTCTTAAATAAAATAAAAAGAAAAAGGAAATATTGTGCTATAAATTGAAATTATTCTGAAATTCTCCTCGGTGTAAAAAAATCAGCCGATCAATCCATCTTTCTAATTTGTGAAATGTGTTGAAATCTTATGATGTATTATGACTTGTTGATTGATAGGCATTAGGATTTGAGATTATACAATATTGTCACTTGAGTTGAAATTATAAGAATAGTCCAAATCCATCATTGTTTTGTGCTTCAATTTATAAAATTCTTTTGAAAATAATTGGGAAATATTCATATTTTTTTTATAACTCTCCTCATTATTATATAATTCATCGTAAATCCTTCATTCTCTACAATGTGAAATAAGCCACTAGTTCTTAGTTTATTATGATTTTTGTTTGACTGATTGAGATTTATGATGACTGTTCTTCCTCTTATGCTGGAATTTCATTTTTTTAGTCATTTTTTCATCTATATTTTAATTTCTGTATCCTTTTGATGATAACAAAAGGGGGAGAATGGATTGAGATTTTGATTTATGAGTGAATATTTGATAAATATTATTAATTTTGAAAATTCATTATTATTCAGTTAATCTCACTCAAGCACAGTTATAGGGGGAGCTTTCTGTTTAGGGGGAGCTAACAAATAGGGGGAGTTCATTTTTCACTGTCAAACACATTTATTGTACACAAAATCTTTGATTTGTTTGTCATCATCAAAAGAGGGAGATTGTTGTATATAACGGTGTTGTATACACAATTAACTGATTTTTGTTTGATGATAACAACCAAATAAATATTATTTTAATGTGTTTGATACTGTACTTTTATTATACATCACAGACTGGAATATAATATTTATATTTAAATAAAATACGACTGTACAGAAATATAAATATTCACACAGTATTTTATTTAAATATAATATTTTATTTCACTACTATAAAAACAGTACAAATTTATAAACTCCACTGTTTATACATTTCTCTTATATTTACTGATATTCACAATTCATATACGATTACACATGAGATTGTACTTGTAAATAAACTGAATACGATAGACAAGTTTTTTTTACAACAATAAAATAATTTTTTATTTCAAACAAATTTGTTTATTACACATCACAATACAATTCTGTTGTTACATAGCTCCTTACTATAACACTCTGTCTATACATCTCATATATATACAATCACTCTTTTTTCTTTATCATATCCATATATATTCACTGATACACTGTCTCTTAGTCTTGAGTTCTTTATCTTCTGTCTTCACAGCATTCTTCACTGTCAGTCCAGTCATCTTCTGCTTACCTGTCAAATAAAATAGAAACACAAATAGTACACTGCAACAGGAATAAAAATAGAATACACGTGAATATAAATTTTATTTTTTAAAAATTTTATTTGCCTCAGTTTTCTTGTGTGTTTCTCATCATTTTTCATGACTTGATCTTATTAATCTGTGTCTAGATAGACAATTTGTATATGTACAGGGACAGGAAATTTTCTGATGGCTGCAAATACACGCGTGTATAAATACACGTGTGCACTGCCACGCCAATCAGTGTGCAACTGAGTACTTGCCACAATGGACCTTCACGACTCAGTTCAATTGAAAACTCATGTGAACAAGCCAGCAAATGAAAAATACAATGTTTCAACCAAAAAAATAATATACACAACAAGATAAAGTGGAGGCATGGCATGATACAAGAATTACGCCAACATATACATGCAGGATAGAAGATGCAGCATTGACTATATATGCAATCATGTCAAAACATTCATGATCAACTAAACACAATGGGGACATGATGCAACAACATTATATATATATATATATATATATGCAATTTACATATTAGCATGCATATAAACTCAAGTATAAGCTCAATAAAAGTGATCAGCACACAAACATGGCATGTTCACAACAAAGTGTAGTTCATATACACAAAACTGTGAAGAGATGATATATGTGCATCTACAATGCATATATATACATAAACAAGCTCGAGAAAGTTTCAGAAACTATATATACATGGCTCATCAATTCAAACTGTTTTGAGCAAGGGATAAAGGAAACACACAGCAATGTAATGCCAATGGCATGTGTTCAGTTCAAGAAAGGGTGCAATGTTTGCACAGCCAAAAAGTGGCCAACATCAAACTCAACTTAATGCAACATCAATGGTCGAGAGAGTTCAAAATTGGTGTAACAGTTTTAAGCACAATGACAAGGATATTTGGCTGTATCATGTACAGGAGGTGATCAATCTCATGTATGAGTGTAAGCAGTTCAACTAATGCTTCAGCAAGACTCAACATTCATTTTCAAATCAGCATGATGATGGTGGAGCAGCATAACAAAGCAACATAGGAAATTTAAGTCAATGGAGTATTGTGTACATGATTTATGCATTTGCAAATGTCGAGTTTACTGGAATGGCAAAACTCATGCATGAACACGGCAGGGAATGTATACAGCAATGGGAGAGAATAAGTGCAAGTAAAACATGTGCAACATACATGTACAGGTATAGCTAGCCGAGTCAGCAAAGAGATGGTGCAGCTATATATGCAAAATGGTGTGGACAGTTTCAACAAAAATGGTTCAGCAATAAACCATGGCCAGTGAGCATGTGTAAGTGCAAAAACAATGCAAATATGTTCTAGTAATTGTGAAGCAAGCATTCACACTGGCATTTGAATATTTGGCATCTCAGCAACAAGTTTTTTTTGAAATCAGAGTACAAATATGGCGAGTTTTCGACATTTTCCAGAAATGGGAAATCTGTGTTTTTAAGGCGAGTTTTCAACAAAATCGAAATACATTTATTTTATGGCAAATATTCATTTTGGGCAAGTGAGTTTTCGAGACTTAATTCCAGAAATCCAATTTTTGATCATATAGTGGACAAAAGAAAACATATCAGTGAAGGTTTAAATGCTAATATTTCTTTCCAGAAATTCGGTTTGTTCATCTGTATAAAATCAGCAAGGATTTATTTACAGCAGATACTTTTCCTGCTTTGCCATAATCTCTTCAATCACACAAGGACTAAAAGGGAACATTTTTAATCTTCCAGGGACTGTTTGACAATGCAACATTTCAGGTAATCACATTAATCAAATCAGGAAAGCTATCAAAGCCAATTTTATCAAAGCCGAGAATTCAAAAGGGAAAGCCACGCAAAATCAGACCGAGCAAATCAGTGGAAAAATTCACAACAACTTATTGAAGTTGATTCCTTTTTAATCAAGGTCACAAATTCAATCACGTAGTAAAAAGGGAAAGTAGGCAAATCAAATCAAGCCACATACAAGAAATCAGATATTAGGGTTTCACAATTACCCTATAAGTTTCACAGCAATTCATCATCGGCAAGTAGATCGAAAGCAAAAATCAAAAATTCAAAGAGCAGAAATCAATTCAGAATTTACTCATACGTTTTTCGATTGATCGAGAGAGAGCCAGAGAACAATCCCAAACAGATCAAGCAAACCTACAAGCACTCGAGCATCAGAGAAGCTATTCCATCAATTCCAGAAAGCCATCGAAGTCAAAATCGATTTGGGGATTATAAAAACCTTAGTTTTCTTTGAAGTCGCCGCCATATTTTTTCAGAGGACAAAGGAGACAAGGGCTGAATCTATTAGAGAGTGGTCGGCCTGACTTTTGAAATGATAAAACGGGACGACCCCTTGAATTTTAAATCCTAGGGTTTTCTTAGGTGCTTTAGTTTTAAATTGTTTTTAAATTTTTGTATCGTTTTCAATTCTTTTGTACAACTCTTAAACTATTTCTAGAGATCTGTAAAATCTAGGGAAATCAGTCAGGGTGTTGACTGACAGTTGACAGAGTCTGTAAAATCTGGGTTACTTGTTACGGGGTCATAATCTGGGGAAATCTGATTGAGGGGATATCGGTCAGTCTAGGGTTTTGAGCGTAGGGTTAGGACAGGAGCAGACGCTGCGAGTGTACATGGTCTTGTATGCGGGATCTTTATATAACACCTAGTAGAAACCTTCGGAATGCAGCAGTAGGCAGGATTTTGCCGAAGCTGGGTATCTCTGTGTGCTATTTCTTTTCTGCTTTTTATTTCTACTACAGCCTGTGATCTGTTTATTATTATATATCTCCTTAGATTTTTAATTCAGTTAAAAACTGTGTTAAACCCTATTCACCTCCCCCCCCCCCCTCTAGGGTTAATCTAGATCCAACAAATAGCCGGAAAAATGTTTAAGAGTAAAGTTCGTCTGAAGAATTGGAAAGTGAATCTTGAATATGCATGTACGTAAGCTTATTTGTTAATCACATGCGTCAAACATCACTCCTTTCTAACAAAAGTAATTGATCAAGTCATAATGAATGTTTGAATATAAATATTAAGATATATAAGTATAATCAGAGAAGATATCATATTCCTCGATAAGTATTAAGCAATAGAGTCGAATATATGCCTGGCATGAATTGTAAATGGTAAAATCCAAGATTAAGTTATTCTTCTCAGAAGTATATTTTGGCAATAAAATTCCCCTCAAAGAATTTGAAGGTAATTTTACTTAAGTTGAGAATTTGTTTGGAAAAAAAGGTTTAAACTGCAACAAATATTCTAAGTGGGGGGAGAAAACTATCTTTCCCTATTAAAACTGTATGAGCAATCCAAATAGAAGGTATTAAAGAGTAAACGCTCACGATACAATGGAAAATGAAATTTGAAGTGAGATTTACTCAAGAAAAAAACCTGAGTACCCAACAAAAACTAGGAACTGATTCGGATTGGGTAATTTCAATTCGTCCAAAGTCTTATGTTAACCGAACTTCAAATAGTAAGCCTTGCGTAGTAAGTAGACTAAGAAAAATTTGATTTCTCAAAATATAAAGATTTTAGTTTTGGAGAATCTTCGAAACCAATTTCTAGTGTTTGGGACAAATTGATTGAAATATGTATACGTTAAATCAGAGTAGCATAGTGGTAATTTGAAAGGAATGTTTCAAAGATTTTTTCGCTAGACTTGTTGAATAAAGTAACTTTCCAAACAAGAATTGGAATTTGAAACAAGAATGAATAAATGTCGTAGATCTTGAAATACAAACAAAAAGAAAATAGTTCGATTTTATGAATATGACTTCCAAATTATGGAATTAGACTCTTGGAAAATATTATACAAAAGTCTTGAAATGTTGAAGCAATATTGAATTTTAAAAGAAGTTAATGCCATGTATGAAGTTTAAATGGTTGGAATGTAAGTTTGAATTTGCATAAGACCAATTTTTG
Organism: Allium sativum; assembly: GCA_030737875.1. Lineage (NCBI taxonomy): Eukaryota > Viridiplantae > Streptophyta > Magnoliopsida > Asparagales > Amaryllidaceae > Allium > Allium sativum. The sequence goes on from CM060912.1 coordinate 61,350,531, forward strand.
ATAATATGAGTCAATTTCAACTTATGTAAAGAATGAAATTTGAAATTCACAAAGATTGGTATGGATTCGAAATTTGAAATGTTGATATCGACATAAGTTGGTTGGAAATTATATTTTCAACCGTTGTGGATATGATAAATAGGTTATAAACTATTTATAATAAACAGTGGTTTCGACGTATTGAATCCCGATATTTTGAAATGTTTGAAAATAATGAGTAATTGTAAATTAAGATTATGAAATGATTTACAACTTCAGGATATGAAATGTTTTGGTTGTTCGAGTAACCATGACTAAAACTGGGTTGTGATGAAAGATTGGGTTTCGTGCGATGGGTGATACTCAGTTGCCCTGTCATGAGGATGAACTTCTCGAACTAATAACATATAGATTTCATCATAGTATATTTGAAATTTTGGAAGCAAAAGTTGGTTTTGGAAATCCCGAAGCGAAGTACGATTTTCTATATGAAAGAAATATGTAGTATTTCAGTGGGTTGAAAAGGAAAATGGGATTCTAAGTCCGAGAGATCATCTTGAGATTTCTAAATTGAAATTTATAGGTAAGATTTATTTCACTTATGTATAATCTTACGAACCCTCCTTTTCGAGGACGAAAAGCCTTAAGTGGGGGAGAATGTAACAATCCAAGATTTCTTGAAATTTAAAATTGAATTTAATCTGAATTTTAAATAAAATTTACAAGGTTTAAATAAATGTCGAATCTAATTCCAAGGCCACAACAGTATTTTAAATGATTAAAAATTTAAATTTTATTGTGAAATCAGTTATAACAATGTTTGTTTTAGAAAAACAGTTCGTCGTAAGTTGAAATATCGAAACGAGTGTAATAGAGTTATTGCAAACAATTAGAATTTGAAATTAAATTATAATTAAAAATACATTTTAAATTTTTGTTCTGTTTCAGTTTGCATCATCTTAAAATATTCTATAAAATTTTACTGCAATTTTTATTTTGAAAAATAAGCATATATTTTTATAACGTATTTTGGGGTAACGGTGATGCCTTTTTTACAATTTCCAGAACTGATCAACCGGTCTACTTTATTTTTTGTTTTGGGATCTTGGCACTTTATTGTGCACGATTATATTATTGGTTTACCGTTATTGGCTTTTGATAATTAAAAATAAAGGAAATTGGGAATGTTTGGCGTCAAATGTGCATTGTATTCCCATCTAAAAACGTTTTGTATGTTTTTTCCATCAACTTTTCCTGCGTGTGTTTAAGATCGCACCATTTATAATTAAATTCAATAAAAGAAGAAAGAGAAACTTTTATGTGTAGATAACGAAAGGCACCAAATTCTATTACACATATGTAATATGCAAAAGTTAAAGTTGCACTACAAGTTTAACAAGTGCTTATGATATTCCGTTGGCCAACATGACACCTGTGGAGATTTTAACAACTTAGTGTAACATGTGTTCTACTGGAATGCCACTTGTCCTCTTTGGTGAATTAGGGTGCCACATTGCTCCCTTTCTTTTTATACCTGCTAAATGTTACCACTTGAACCTTCTTCCCTCTCGTAAACGGTCAGCCTCCCCTCTGAGAACCCACCTCAGTCCGACATCCACTACACCATCTTACCTCTTCTTTTCCCTCTCCTTAAAACCGCTACATCCGATTTATACATTCACTGTTCTCCCTCAAAACCCATCAGCTCGCCTTCTTCTCCCTTCCCTTCACATGTGTCTTCTTCCCATGTTCTAGCACCACCACGCCTCAACTTCATGTTGCCACCACCCTCCACCTTCGTTTCTTTCTCCTAAAACCACACCACTACTCTCCTTTCCGCATTAACAACCACCTAGTCCACTGATTCTCCGTTTCCCCACTCGCAAGCCTCTTACCAGTCAGCCCCATCAACCTTGTAGCCGAAACCCAACCATGCATGCCCTCTTCTAAAGCATGTTTTTCCTTCCTAGCCTCCATAAACCGTTTACTCCAGTCCGCAAATCCTTTGGGCCCCGCAGCACCTCCCTTTGTCCCGCGTCCGTTGTGATGTCAGCAACCCTTCATGTTCCTTCTAGCTGTCTTGAGATTTAAAGTTTGAATGGGTTTTAGATGTTGGTATTCCAAGAAACTGTTACATGAGATTTCCTACCCTGTTCGCTATGCATGCAAGATAAGGATGGGACTGCTTTAACTTAGAATAGCGAAAAGATTGTACATGCTCAAGTATATATATTATTTATATATACACGGAAGATTGCGAAAAGAAGTGTGCGCCCTGACGTTAACATCGTCCATGGAGATTGGTACATAGTCATCCGGGTTTAGTTCACAGCTGATACGGGGTTTTGCGGTAAAGATTTGGAGAACAATACTGGTGAGAACAATTAATTTAATTCTTTATTATCGAATAATTATAATTATATGAGATTAATTATAATTAGTTGTTGGTTGGATATGGATGTTCTTGTGTGAATGGATGTGCATGTAGTTAGATGACACTGAACACTGAAAGCGTTATTGACCATAACGCTTGTGCACAGCTGAATGGTTGTTTATTGATGATGATTATTATGTATGATCATCTGACTTATATGGTTAATTTATTTTGTTTGCATGATGCACACACAACACCATGGTTGTGGAATCATACAGATAATCGATTTAATTCTCCTCCCATATAAATGAAGATTATTTTCAAATAAAAATATTATTCTTTAAGTCAAATTTTAATTTTGAAAGGGATATGAAAATTTAAATATAATATAGTATTTTACCAGACAATTCTAGGACGACAGATGCGATGGTGTCTAGGCTTGGGTTTGGAAATCCAGTTTCCTGCTCTTCCTGGCTATCCCTAACTAGTCCGACGAACGGGATGGTTAATTTAAAATATAATCTGAAATTTAAAATTGAAGTTATTTAAATTTGGAAAAGTTGAAAATTAAATTAATAAACGTCGTGTAATGACCATTCACGTATATTGAATTTAAATTTAAATATAAAGGGTTTTTGAATTCCTATGGTTTACAACTTATTTAAATTTAAATTTAGATTTGGAAATGATTTTTGATTTAACTAAACAAATCGGTTTTGAAATTTTAATTCAAAGGGATTTGATGGAATTATATTTAAATCGTTTATAACGCGCTGCGACGCGACAGTTCGTAAATATGGATTTAAATTTTCAAATGGTTATAACTTAACCATTTGAAATCGGTTTGAGTTGAAATATGAAGCGTTGATTTTCAAATATTAACAATTTTTGAATAGAAAATAAAATTTTAAATTTCAGCGTATGATTTTCAAGTTATGTTCAAAACAAATTTGGGAAACGTCGCTGTACGTGCAGTTCGGCAACCATAACGGAAATTCAAAATAAAACCAGTTTTAAATTTAGAGAGAATTCATGATAAGTTTTGCTTTATTAATTTAAAGTAATTAGAAATGAATTATTGTAATTTTGAAGTGATTTGGAATATATTTGAATTAAATGGCTATTGTAGCATTTAATAATGTTCAAAACGTTATTATCTAAATTCCAAAGATAAATGGGTTTTGAATATATATTGTAAATCATTATTTAAATGGTTAAAAAGATTGAAAATGGTTTGGAAGGATTTTAAATAATTGAACTGGAATTATTTATTAATTTTAAATATTAGAATTTAAAAGGAAATGAGTTGGATGGAGTTTGTGACGGATATTCGATATGTAATTCCAAAGTCGAACAAATACTATCAGAAGCATTAGAAAATATTTACCTCAATGTTCTGATAGTGTTTGATTGAGTTGTGAATTTATATCAAATATAAGTCGATTTAACTATATCATACTTATGTTTGAATATGAATTGTTTGGATTATCGTTAATGGAATTCCAATCCAAATAAAGATTCGATAAAGACTTAAGGAATCGAAGGATTTTTTTGAGTATAAGGATCGAAGGGTTTTGTTTGGAATAAAGGTTGGTAAATCGAATATTTTGATTTCAAAGAGAAGTTAAAATGGTGAAATAATTTATGACAAATTTCAACCTTGACATTTCAATGAATTGAAATGATTGGAAGGAAATTGAATTGAAAAGTCCGTATGATCCATGACTATCGATTTAAGAATATGCATATTACTTGGGAAGTCCGGGATCGGATTTAAGTCCAAAACCATTCCAAGTAATAATACGACGCATGAAGTAAATTCAAGACTTGGAATCGATGAATGAAGACATTGGTTCTTCACAAATCAAACTGACGGCCTGCTGATTGGTTTCTTTACTGATAGCTATAGTGGAGAGATGCCCGTATTACCAGAGTGGCATAAAGTCCGAACGTATTGGGAGAACTTTCAGATTTTGTTCCATTCAGACCCAAAATGGACTTTTGTTGATTGTGTGTTTGACATTGTAATTGACGGCATAACACTGATTTACCTTGATATGTATCTGATTTGTGACGTATGAGCTCGAAGTGGTTATGTATATATGGGAATTGGCGGTCATGTTGTGAATGGACAATGTGACATACTTAAGAATGAAATGAGATTATACGATCAGGCATTGCTTTTCTCGGAATGCTTTGTGAATGACGTGACATCAACAAACCTCACATCCCGGATGATGAGAAACTGGCGGTTATGTTGTGTATATATATTTGAATTGTTCATGACCGCTGCAGCAGTGGGAAACCACTTATGACTTATGGAACAGGGTATGTTCGCGGGGTTATGTCTGGTCGAAAATCGTTGATCTATCTTGCGATTTGTATTGGTGTCCGCGTCTGGATGAAAAACCCGTGATTACATCTCGCTTGAGTTCCGATTGATCTTTCGTTCCCGGAATCATTAAGTTGGAAACCCAAATCTCCAATACGAGCCATACGATTTTGGTTGTATATATATATATATATATATATATATATATATATATATATATATATATATATATATATATATATGGCGATATAATATTATGGGGTATTATGCTGTATAGGTTAATACATTTATTTGCGAAATGTTTTCCGCACTATATATATGTATTATGGCTTTGAAAGAGGATTTTGACGTATGAAAGCAGATTTGGTTATCATAAGATAAACCTCGCCCATCTGGTGTGCGCTTGCATTGTGTGGTGTGGGACGAGCTTATGATAGCTTCATTTTCAAAAGTCATTTCGTATTTATATGCAAAAGGCATTCACATGGAGTAAACCCGTTCCGCATTAGCGGCGTGGTCCGGTGAATTTCCCAACTTTAAAATGAATCCTAAAAGCAGTTGTTTTTATGTCCTCACACCGGTCCCATGACTGACCCGGAGTTTATTGTTCCTTCCTAAACTCTGGGTGCCCATTAATTTTCACATGGGAAGCTAGTAGTTTAGTTTGCAGTTATGTTTGTTGGAGCAAAGTTCGGAGCGCTTTCTGAGTTAGGGTCCTATCTGGAGTTAAAGCTTCCGCTGTAACATATGTTCTTCCACTGAGAGTTTATATTTTTCTTCCGCTATATGTTTATGTTGTAACTCTGATATTCACGTAACTCTAATGTAATGTTATATTATGCAATGAAAAGTTCTGTTATTTTGTTCAATATATGTATGTACCCATAACAATTCATCTTTATGAACAATTTAAGTTAGTTTAATTACCAGCAAAAATCAGGCAAAAAGACGGGTCGTTACAAAATGAATATGAAGCCGAGTTAAGTAAATACGTGCTATTTTAACTCAAACGAAATTTTCTATCAATTTTATTCATTTTATAATGAATACTGAAAGATTTGATTTCAAAATCTGATATTTTGAAAATTTTATCGTTTTAATATTATAATGATATGGTATATTCAATTCTGATTTAAAATTGAAAGGGAAGTTGGAATCGTTTTTAAAACGAATTTATAAATGTTTTATGAAGCACGATTTGAATGGAAATCAACGAAATATATTTTATATACTTAAATGGTTTAAATAGAACGTGTCGCGCAACGATTGTTCACGAATTTCAACCATTAACTTCGAATGGACGTAATGGGAGATCCAACCGTCGGATTCTCCTAAAACTGGAATTGTTGGGTTCGTATCGAAAAGATCTTTCTAATGAATATAAGTGGTTTAAACTCGAAATGATTTTGAATGAAATATTCCAAGTTTGTAAAGATAAAAATATATTTTTATCTGAATAGTTGTTTATCAACTTAAGTAAAGAACTGAAAAGGAATTGAAATGGTTTTAATATAACTAGAAATTTTCCAACGTATAAATTGGAATGGAAATTTTCTTCGGATATTTTAGTATTGGATTCGTGATTACACGGATATTATTGAGGAATTTGGAAGATATCGATATCATTATTCCCAATATGATATTTGTTGGTTTCAGAATTGGATATTGAATATAAGCCGATACAACTTCTATTCAGAGCTTTGTATTTAATATCAAACTGAATTTTGGGTTTATCGTGAATGGTGTCTTAAATAAGACTGTTCTTAAAACCCGGTTAACAGTGAAATTATGGTTTGGAATTTATAATTCTTTTAATTAAGATTTAACATAAACTTTCCAAAGTAAAGTTTTCCAATTTAATATATTAAATTGGAATTGAGTGGGACTCGATTTATTAATAATCGAGATGAGTTTCTATGAAGGAAGACCCTTACTATTTATAAAATTTAAAAGGCTTTGCCGTTATTCCAGTTATAGTATTAGTCAGATATGAAAATTCATATTGATTACGAGTGATCTGATTTATGTGAAGATTCCATAGTATATGGAACATGAATTTGGGTTTATTGTGAACAATGGTTTTACATGACATTGGTTCTTTAACCCAGTTAAAGACAAGTTTAATTTCTTAAAGTTGAACAATCATTAAGTAATGATTTTTGGAAATTAAATCCAAGTTGGAGTTTTAATGAATCTTTAATTAGATTGGAATGTGAATGAGGTAATTAAATTTATTGAATTCAAGAAACATTCGAAATGGAGTATCACCATTGGAATACCCCACCTCCGTTAGGGTCACTTTCAAAGGGAATGCCCTAATTTTGGTGGAGGTTTATAAGTATAAGTCACAGATACACAAGACAGATATAAGAACACATATTTTTGAACAGCGGAAAACATCAACAACTTTTATTTCAACAAAATACGTGTTACACAAACCATGTCATAATTTGTTTTACAATGCTTCCCAAAACATAACATCTCCATAACTGTCTTGATTACATTATTTAAAGAAGCATAAAGAAAACATAAATAAACTGCAAAAGTCCCATAATTGCTGTCCAAAGCCATAGTCCAAAACAGAAAAGATCCAAGCAATACATTCTTTCTCTTCAAGCTGGATGTGAAAACTGGTCAAGCTGTGGTATTCCCTCCCTGTGGACCTGGGGGGGGGGGGGGGGGGACGAAAGAAAAGTGGAGTCAGACATAAAGCCTGAGTAAGTCTAGGACTATTCAGTCTATGAATAAAGATCTGGGTATGATAAGCATAAACTGGAAATGGGAAAGCACCATAAACTAAGTTAAGTTGTCTAGGGTCGAATACTATCGTACCCCATATTAATCTCTGTACCCATATAAACTAGTTCCCAACAGGCACCCCTTAATCAGGGTGAAGTGATCCATTTTCTGATGATTGGCTCCTACTCGCATAGTTACATGTGTCTTACGGCCCCCGTTGTTGTAGTTACCTATGCTGGTCCCACCATGGGGTGTATCAAGTCCCATGGTGGAGGCCCGACACAATTCTAGAATGCACAGGTATGCTACTGGTGCCCAGTGCCTTATTTTTCTGCGCCGGAGTGTGTGCACGCCCGCACCCTGTTAGAACCTACACTGTTGCACCACCGTCGTCGATTTGACCTCTTACAGTCAGCCCAGTAATCGTGCCCCACCCAGCCTAGTTCAGGGTATCCTTATACACCTTGTAGGGTTACTGCTGAAAAGGGTCCCCCGCTACTAGGTTTTCTATTTCTAGCCAACATGCTAAGTTGGTTAAGTGTTTGATAAACCTAGCCCCCATTCAGTCTGTTTAGTTTAGCATGTTCCATTTTGATTAAGTATTAATATAATTTACTTAATCCTATCAATCCTGACTCAGCCTTAATTGTCTTATTAAAGCCTCGACCTCTCACATTAGACAGGTATTGTTGTGGCTGCCTGTTGCCGGTTTGGTCCGGGCAGTCTTACGCCACAACTCAGTCTAACCTCGGGTCCTTATTGGGCTCCGTGTTTAACCACCCACATTGGATAGGTATTGTTGTGACTACTGGACAGCCGGGCGGTTCCGGGCAGGTTTACATCACAACTCAATCCAACCTCGGGTTAAACACATCGTATTTTCTACATTTACATATTTTGTCTCTTTTCTTTTGTATATGTAAATATTTGCGGCCCATTATTCAAATTCATCTTTATTGGTTAAAATTTATTTATGCCACTTAATTGTTTTTCAAGGTTGTTGGCATGCGTCAAACATGCCAACACATATGTGCTATATTTTAACCCAAACGTCATTACCCCCGTTTTACACGTTCGCCACAATATAAGATATGTTGGATTTAACATTTAAACCCAACATAGCCATATGAAAAGGGGAGGCTTATAACATGGTGTTTATAAGGTAACATGAAAAAGGGGAGTGTGAACGCATGAACTTGCAACATAACGATTCAATTAACATGAATTAGGCACATGTGAACTTGCATTGTAATAGCATATAATCATGGCATAAACAATACTTAAACATGAGTCATTCTATTCATATAATCATGGCATAAACAATACTTAAACATGAATCATTCTTTTCATATAATCATGGCATAAACAATACTTAAATATGAATCATTCTATTCATGTAAACTTGCAATTGGAATGTAAATCTAACTTAATTGTGTCACATATATCACCATATGGTTTTGATAACAACTTAGGCCTAAAACATGTTTTCAACTAGGCATAATACCAAACATAGTTTAGTCATGTTCATAAAGATGCTTACTTTTGTTTCTAATACAAAAGTATGATTTGCCAATTTCAACATAGATTCATATAAATCATATTACTTAGTCGAGTCCAATTACACACTAAAAGTGATCATAAAAGTATGTACATCATATTGGCATAATAGTGAATCATATACTTGCATGAATCCCAATTAAAATTCCACAATATATGGTTGTCAACATAAATCATATACTTGTATGAATCCCAAATAAAATACCACAACATATGGTTGTTAACTTCCACCATAAATCACATACTTGCAAATATCCAATCATATAACATTTCCAAATCGTTTAGAATCAAAATAACAGACAAGTATAGATTATTTTCGCCACAATTCCATTTCGTTGTTAACTTCCAACGTAAATCACATACTTGTAAATATCCAATCGTATACCACAACATTCCCAAATCGTTTAGAATCAAAATAACATACAAATATAGATTATTATCGCCACAATTCCATTTCGCATTTTACACAAATCAAACGCAATTAATTATTCACATCGGAATAGCACTCTACTTACAACGTATGACGAATCTTCAATTCAGGAATCTGAATTCTGAATTTGGAGATGCTATCCTTTGTTGTAGGCGATGTTTTGATTTGATTGACGTTGCTTTAAGCTTTCAAATTATCTCCTAATTGTCTCTTAATTTCTGACGGCTATTCTTAGTCTCTCCTCAGCAGCATGACGGTCTCATCTCCATTTTTGTTTGTGTGAATTAGGGTGAGTCTTAGGTCCTTTTTATAGAGTTTGTGAGTTGATTTAGACCGTCGATGGAGCTTGGTTTAATAACAGCCGTTCGTTTGAAAGAGAGACCAACCAGGAGCTGACACCTAGCCCTAATGACAAGGCAAGGCTCAGAAAATTGACCAAACACATACCAGGCCAGCCAGGGGGGGTTGGGTTCGACCTGGCTCAGGGGCCAGGTCGACACCCCAGTCGACACCGTGTCGACTTGGCAGTCGACACGGGTGACCCAGGTCGACTGCCCAGTCGACCTGGCTAGCCCCAGGTCGACTGCCAAGTCGACCTGGGTGCCTTGGGCGGGAAATTTCCCGCCCTGGCCAAACCGGCCCGATTTTGAATTTTAAATTGGTTTTTCTGAGCTGTTTTGGTCTGTTTGAATTTTAAACTGAATTCTGAAACATCCGGAGGCCATATCTTCTTCATACGGAGTCCGTTTTACGCAAACTCGGACTCTATTTCAAGCAGAATTCCGAGACGAACGCAATGGCGTATCCCATTTCCCTTAATTCTTTGATTTAAAATTAATTATACTTTAATTCGTGAATTTCACTGTTATAGAATACACGGGGTGTTACAACCATTTTTCTCCATGAGATTGTTAAATCTTTAATTAGATTTGAACGTGAAACGGTAATTAAATTTACTGATAAGACAGTGGGCGTTTGTAACAACGAGGAAAATATGAGCCAATTTAAAACTTTTAAATTGGTTATTTTAAAGGAATTTGAACAATCGAAATAGAATATTTCAATAAAATAAAGAGTTGGAAATGGTGCGGTAATTTGAAAATTAGAATTCAAACTTTGACTGACTGTATCGGGTGCAAAATAAAACGGATTTTAGTGAAATCAAAAATATTTAAATCTGTTTATGAATATCTTTCTAACGAATCTGAAAAATCGAAGTTTCGCAGCGGGAATCAAAAGTTATGGCCAAATGAATTTTCCGAAAGGTTGCTATAGAGAATATATATCCCTTGAAAATAGACATTTTGCAAACAACCTTGGAATTTGAAGAAACTACTTTTGTTGGATCCGGGATGTCAAATTATTGCTAGGTTTCAAATTTTATAATTTTTGAAGCTAGTATGTGAGCGTGGCAAAAGAAAACATGTTCGGTTGATTTCAATTAAATTGGATCGACCAAAAAATGACCATTTTTCAAACGATCTCAGAATTCGACGAAACTAGTTTTGTTGGGACCGTAACGTCAAAACGTAGCTAGAATTATTTTTCTGGAATTTTTCGAATCAGTTTCTGGCCCTGGCAAATTAAAATGTACGTTCAAATCGAATATTGAATGTTTTATACTTTAATTTGAAGAATAACTAACTGTTACAGTCAAATTGGCCTACGAAACATATCCCATTGTGTTCGGAATGGGGGTGTTTAGCTAGGGGCGACAGTCTTTGGGTTTGATTAGGTGTTCATTTGGAGAAACTCTATTTTAAAAATTAAATAAAGCACCGGCCAATAGAAATTTTCCATTCAAAATTTAAAATAAAAAAAATCAGAAACCCCCACCCCGGACTTTGAAGGAAACGCTTTTCCTCCGCTCCCGGCCATTTTCCGACCGCCACAGCTACTATTAACCCACCCCCAGTTCAACTTTTTGTAGCTCTCCTCCCCCTCTTCAAATCAATACCTGTTAGGCCCCCTATAGCTGCGCCATCGAGGAGAACGAGCACCCTAAAGTTTCGATCTTCAAGCCGTCGCCGCCCTTTGCTCAGACCACCGAACTAGCCGTGACCCCCCTGCGCCTGAAGCCCTCTCCAACCTCTTCGACGTGGTATAAGCCGATCCTCCTATCGTGCTACGGATTTCGTGAAAATTCAAAACCTAGTTTTGAACCAACTTTGAAAGGTAACGGCTTTGTTTTTCTGAACTGAAAAATAACACTTTTTAGTGTTGCAAACTTTGAAAAATCGTATCTTTATCGTGTGTTAACGAAATTCGATGAAACAGGAAACATCATGACCGCAAGGACGCTCTCTACAGTCTAGAAGTGTCCGAGGATTTTTCCGAGTAGGCTACAATTTTTAGCAAAGCAACAATCAATGTGAGATTTCTAAACTGAAATGTGAATAGAAATGTGATATATAAATTATATAAGCGAAATATAAAATATATACGTGTTGTATGCCTCATGTACATGCGTTGTAAAAGTTATATGAGCGAAGTATGAATTATACATGCATTGTATAAATCATATGTGTGTTGGAATGTAAATAAAATATATTTATATACGAATAAATATATATATATATATATATATATTCCCCTCGTCCACAAACCATGGACGATATTTATTGATTGTGAATTGGCGTGAAAAATTTGCTGGATAATGCGAATGGTTGATAAGATTGTTTGTGGTTGATATTGTTTGGATTGTGGTTGAAAAATACCATTGTAGTTGAAAATACCCATTTGTGATTGAAACAAAATTTGAATACATTGTGGAAAAGAAAATCATACTTGCCTGCGTGCGCATTAGATGTATGAAATCCCCATTGTCAAAAACCGTGAGGTTTTAAGGTAGAGCGAGGAGCCATACTCGGGATGGTGCCAATTTTAAATACCCTGCCGTTATGCTGCCCAAATTTTCAATAATATTCATGTGTTAGAATTATTTTCATATGTTGAAATTATATTCATGTGTTGAATAGAAATTCATGTGTTGAATAAAAATTCATGGGATGAATAAAATTCTTTGAAAAATAAAAATAACATTTTATAACATATCTAAACTATATAAACTATTTGTGTTTTAAATAAATTGTTTTAACATTAAAAATCACATTTTTATTATATATAAAAACTCTATAAGTTATTCATGTGTTGAATAAAGGATTAGAACGATAAAAATCATATTTTTATCGTATATGTGAAGTGTATAATATTCATGTGTTGAATATATAGACTGAACAATAAAATTTACATTTTTATTGTGAATAAGAAGTGCTAATAATGTGTGTGTTGAATAAATATTTTAGATGATAAAAATATCATTTTTATCATGTAAAGGACTCGCTTAAAATGTACAAATGTTGAAACAAATATTTGTTTGCTATGAATATTATTTTTAACATGTAGGCGAACTAAATAAAATAGTCATGTGTTGAAATGTATTTTTGTTCGCGAAAAATATCATTTTTTTGCGAAATGTGAGGTGTTAAAATAACCACTTGTTCAAATAATTATGTGTGGGTTGAAAATATTGTTTTTAACCTGTGTAGGAAGTGTTAAAAATAACCATAAGTAGAAATAAACCTTTGTTCGCTAGAAATATTATTTTTAGCTTAGTTTGGCACATATATGTACATGTGTTGAACATGAAATGGATTAGCTGTTGAGTAAATAATTTATTTGCGTGCGTGACAAATAGGTAAACCTTAATGAGTTGGATGTGCAAATTTTATTATTATATCGACTCCTGTGAATGCCATTGGATGCGGGGTGCTGCTTGTTCTGTGTGTAATAATAAACATTGCCATAGGATAGTAACAATTAATTTTGAACTATACTATATGGCATACTTCTTGACGATAGGCATACTTCATCATATACCACATAAGCATTTGGAGCTTGTGTGACGAGGTTCAAGATTTACCATACGAGCGATAGGCTTGTATGGTGATGACTATATATTACAGGTTGAACTGATGACTGATATGGACTATATAAATTATAACGGTAAATTTCAAGATTAATAAAAACCCCATACGGGTCTGGAGATGACAATAAACACGTCTCTCTGGTCATTAAGGCACAAAAACCATTTATAGGGTGACGGGAATTTATTCTCTGGAGTTATGATCTATACACACTCCCCAGTGGACACCGGAATATATCACTATAAATATGTGCATGCTTATTAGGATTTATTGGGTACCTAATACGGCCCAATAAATTTCCAAACCCCTTCCCATACAAAGGAGGTTATGGCGAAATTTTTCGAAATATAAAGGTTTTAGTGAAATATTTGAAGTGAAAACAATATTGAAATCATCGAATGAATTATACTTATATATATATATATATATAAATTAAATTAAAACGAATCGTGGCCGTACAGTTCGCATTTTGAAATCGTAACTTCAAATGGTTATACCGAAAGATCCGACCATCGGATTTTCACGAAACTGGAACCGTTGGGTTCGCTTTGGGAATATCTTCCCAATGATATAAACTTTATTGAAATCCAACAGTTAGATTTTCAGAAATGTGTAAAACAAATTTAGGGAAAAACAGCGCTAGTGCCTCGGCACGACTTGAAACATCGTTCAATTAAATAGAGTCATTTTTAAATAAATAAAAATGACGATATATCATTATAAAATGTTATAGATGATATAGAATGGTAATAAACCGATTTTTCTTAGTTTGCTTGATATTTGGTGGTTGAATGTGTTTGACATGAAAATTATACTAAAGAACTGAAATGTGAATGTCGAATAATTTAACCATGTGAAGAATTGATTTGAAAATCTAAATATACGTGGATTATTTGAAAAGGTCGAGTTAATTCTCATTTCAAATAATCGATCGACGGTTAAAAGTCGAAGAGTTGAAGACGGTTCAAGACCGACGATCTTCACATTGGATGGATGGGCGCTACCGATGCTCATGATTGGAGTAGCTACCTTGAAGGAGTTGAAGTGGTAGCCGTCCGGACGTATTGTTGATCGTACGGATATGCGAGGAATATGGTGCCTCCGGCTTCATTCAAACCCAGAACGAACTTGTAAATGGACTGTGTGTCTAACATTGGATTTTATCCGATGCTAATTGATCTCTATTAAATATATATCTGTTTGGCGGCGGAGAATTTATTCTCTTACTTAATGCCCTTCTCTGAGACGTACGAGCTCAGAGGTTATATATCGATAGAAATCAGTCGCATGGAGTGAATTGCCTGTGTGGAACGCCTAAGTGGCATATGATCAAGGCTTCTATTGAAAAGCAAAGTCTTTTGGTTGATGATCAAAGCATAGCCTATGTGGCGTTGCTTTGTGTATAGCGTGGATTCGCGAGCCTCACACCTCGGTATGAGTCAAAACGGGATAAGGACCCAAGGAGTGCACGACGTTTCTTTCTAGCTATGGGTGATGTCAGTGACCTGCTAGCCCTGACATTTATATATACTTTTTACCTGTGTGGTTGTTGGAATGCGAGGCGCCTCAATTATAGGTCCTATAGGACCGGGAAACGTGTGTTCAGAAATTGCTAATCCTCAAAAGTAAGAGAGGACCGGCCTTGGAGGATCCAGGGATCGCTGTGTGTGGTCCTGAGGCATTTGCTAGAGTGTCTTGAAACAGAGAGGAGCTTGGCCCTTGCCTCGACTCATGATGGAATCCAATTTCCAATACGAAATATGCGGATATGATTGTATTACTAGTATGGCGACATAGTAGATGGTAACTATGCCGCCTAGGATTGATATTTATGATTGAAATTGCTTTTGAAACATATATGCACTAGTAATAATATCAGACACTTTTGTTTTATTCGTATGAAGCAGTTCTTGGCCATTATAAGGTTAAACTTATCCTCCGGCTTGCGTTGCATTGTGTGATGGGACCTAAGTCTTATAATGGCTTCATTTTTTATAAAAAGCATTACGATAATTTAATAATTTACTTTATTTCATGCACTAGTAATCTTTGGAGTAAACCCGTTCCGCAAAAGTAGCGTGGTCCCTTGATTTGCCTTATTATTGTTGTTTAAATAGTTAAGTAGATTTCTCATACCAGTCCCATGACTGACTCGTAGTTTGTTTCACCTTGCAAACTCGGGTGCCCCTTATTTTCACACGGGCAGCCCAGTAATAGGTAGCTAGTGTATTTTGGCTTTGCACCGCAGCAGAGGTGCACCTTTTGGCTCATGGCGAGGCTTGACTACATAGTGTTGATTATTGATTTTTCCGCCATTACTGTATATGTATATGATTCCGCCTCCGGTGATGTAGATGGATGTTTCATTTATGTACTCTCTATGTATATGTGCCGCTTATGGCGATGTAGACTGATCATGCATCTTTATGCACTAAGTTGTATCCTGCACTGTGCTCTCTGATGTGGTGATATGTATATGATTCCGCTGTCATATTTGTGTAAATTATCTTATTTCCTACTTATGCTATTATCTGTACTCTGCTAATGATGATTAATGTGTTATATTCCAATGATTATCCTTAACATCGTAGCACGGGGTTTTGGGATCGTCACAGGTGGTATCAGAGCATTGGTTAACCTTAGTTCTGGAATTTAACACATTAAACACCTCGTCAGAATAGAATAGTAGTATTCTAAGGCGAGTAGCTCATTAGGGATAGTACTACTAATGACCTAGAATGAGTTGAGCAGAATAGCAAAAATAATCTGATCAGTACATCGTTGTCTTTCCTTAAGTTCTTCTACAGTACCATACAATAAAATTATCGGTTCTGAGAGCTGACTCTTTCCTTGATTATACAGAGCTTGATAAATGGCTACCGGAGCTGCAACAGCTAGAGGAGGCCGTGGAGGCCGAGGCAGAGGCCGAGGAGATAACCTCGCTGTGGAGGGACCATTAATACAACCACCAGCCACCCAGCCATTCGAGCTCGACCGAGTGGCCAAAAGATATAAGAATCTAGGAGGCAAAACCATCTCAAGAACCGGCACGGTGATTGAGGCTTTGGCATGGTTGAAGACATGCGAAAAGATCTTGGGAGGCCTGAGGCTCGGAGATCAGGACAAAGCATTCATGGGTTCCTGGATCCTGCAAGATGAAGCAGAATTGTGGTGGGAAGCCATCACCGCAGGGAATCAAAATGCAGAAAGGACATGGGATGACTTCAAAGAAATGTTCAAAGAGAAGTTCATCCCAGAGCAAGCAATTGAGCGCATGCATGATGAATTTGCAAATCTCCAGCAAGGAGACCGCTCTGTGCAGGACTATCTCAATAAGTTTACACAGTTATCTCGCTACGCCCCAGAGCTCATCGCGAGTGCTAAGTCCAAGAACAAGAGGTTCATCCACGGGCTAAAGCGTAAATATCAAGGTAGGGCCATAAGCCACTTCAAACTGGTATTTTTAGACTTAGTGGAGATGGCATGCAATTATGAGGACCTTGACCAAAGAAACCTTGATCTGGACCACGCTAAGAGTCAAGCAGGGAGCAAACGCAAGCCTTCTACGAACCAGGCTGAGTCAAGCAACGCGACATCCACAAATCCGCAAACTAGCAGGACGCCAAAGGGAAGCTGCTTCAATTGTGAAAAGATGGGGCACTATTCTAATGTGTGCACAGCCCCAAAACGACAGAAGACCAACTCCCAGGGCTCAAGCCAGAACACTCCGAACCCTCGTTCATGCTTTAACTGCCACAGAACCAGACATCTTATCAAAGATTATCCATTGCCTAAGAAGGCGGAGGTTGCTCATGTGTACGACGGGGCGAACCCGCCGGCTGCTTCCGATGGAGCAGGTAAACCCGATGTTTTGGGAGGTACCTTACAATTAAAAATATTCATGTTTCTGTATTATTTGGTACGGGTGTGTCACGTAGTTTTATTGTAAGTAATACTGTTAAAAAGTAAAAGTAAAAGTTAAATCAGAAAAAAGCTTACAGAATCGGTTAGGGTTCATAATCCAATAGGGGGTTCAATTATCCTCAGTTCATATTGTAGAGTGCCAGTCTCTTATTCTTTCTACAAGTTTCCTTTTAATCTAGCTGTTATGGATTTTCCCAAGTTCGATATCATTCTCAGGCTAGATTGGTTAACGCAATACGAGGCCGAAGTAAATTGTGTGGAAAGAATAGTAAAAATTAAAACGAAACTTGGATATATTACTGTGCCATGCCATGGTTCAAATCCAGACAGGAAAGAATTTTGGTCTGCACTAGAAGTTATCCTCACTTCCTTAGAAAAGATTACTGTTGTTAGAAACTATGCGGATGTGTTTGAAGAAGTTGAAAACTTACCTCCGCAAAGACAAATTAAATTCAGAATCGATCTAGTTCCAAATGCCAGACCAGCGGTACATCCAATTCGAAGAATGACTCCAAAAGAAAAAGAATAATTATGCGATCAAACTCGTCAACCGCTATGGAAGGGTCTGATCAGACCTAGCTTTTCTAGTTGGGGTGCAGCTGTAGTGTTTGTCCCTAAGTCAGACGGGTACTCTCCGATTGTGTGTTGATTATCGTGACCTCAACAAACAGACGCTCAAAAAAAATACCCGTTACCCCGCATCGATGATCTGTTAGACCAATTAAATGGGGCGAGAGTATTTTCCAGAATGGACCTAGCTACAGGTTTCCATCAATTGAGAATTGCCGAGGAGTGTGTTCCTTAGACAGCTTTCAGAGGTCCGGACATATTTTATGAACGGTTAGTAATGTCGTTCAGCTTATGCAACGCTCCAGCATACTTTGTGGATTTAATGAATAGAGTGTTCAGGGAAGATCTAAATAAATTTGTCCTGGTATTCATCGATGATATTTTAATCTACTCCAAGTCAGAAGCCGAGCATGAAAGACATTTAGAACAAGTATTGGGGATTCTGAGAAAGAACGTCTTCAAAGCCAAATTCTCTAAATGTATCTTCTGGCAGGAAGAGGTGAAGTTCCTTGGCCATGTCATGTCAAAGGAAGGAATTTCTGTAGATCCGAGCAAAATTTCAGCAATTCAAGACTGGAAACAGCCTACTACACCCATAGAGGTCAGAAGTTATATGGGGTTGGCTAGTTATTACCGAAAATTCGTTAAGGATTTTTCGAAGATATCCGGTCCATTAACAAAGCTTACAAAGAAGCACGAGAAATTTAAATGGACTTACGACTGTGAGGAAGCTTTCCAGGAATTGAAATCGAAATTGACAACCGCTCCAATATTAACCATTATCGATGGCAATCAGGATTTGACAGTTTGGACAGATGCTTCTATTAGAGGTCTTGGTGCAGTATTAATGCAAAGAGGCCAAGTAGTTGATTATGCAGGCCGCCAGCTGAAACTGCATGAGAAGAATTATGTAACTCATGATCTTGAGTTGCTAGCCATCGTTTTTGCTTTGAAAATCTGGAGGCATTACTTGCTGGGTGAGAAATTCGAACTGTTTACAGACCATCAATCATTAAAGTATTTATTCACCCAGAAAGATCTGAACTTGAGACAGCAGTATTAGCTAGAATTTCTTGCAGCGTATGATCTAGATATTCTGTATACGCCGGGAAAGGCTAACGTAGTAGCTGATGTGCTCAGTAGAAAGAATGAAATCATCGCCAGCCTAATTGTTACATCTTCATTGATTGACAAGATTTAAGTCCTTCAGAAAGACGATGAATTTATTCACAGAATCAGTCAGAGGATCAAGGAAGGTGAAACCACAAGTTTCCGTATTGATGATAAGGGAGTTCTTAGATTGAAGGTAGGATTTGCATCCCGAATACTCCAGAGCTTTGAAGAGAAGTCATGGCTGAATGCCATAAGTCCAAACTTAGTATCCATCCCGGTGTTAGCAAAATGTATAATGATATTAAGCGCACCTTCTGGTGGAGGGCAATGAAGAGGGACAATTCTTTATATGTTCGCAGGTGCCCTACCTGCCAACTAGTCAAGAGTGACCAACAAAAGCTGGCCGGATTGTTGCAACCGTTGGAAGTCCCAGGTTGGAAATGGGAACAGATTTCCATGGATTTCATAGATGGTTTGCCCTGAACCAAGAAAGGTAATGACAGTATTTGGGTGATCGTAGATCGCTTCACGAAGACTGACCATTTCATACCTGTCAGGTCCAATTGAACCGCCCAAAGTCTAGCACAGATATAATTCAAAGAAATTGTTAAGTTGCATGGAATTTCCATTAGCATAGTCAATGATAGAGACCCAATATTTGCAAGCAAATTCTGGAAGGCATTCCAAACAGAATTGGGGACAAAACTGAATCTGAGCATGGCTTATCACCCTCAGACAGATGGCCAAACTGAGTGGGTGAATAGAATTCTAGAAGATTTACTACGGGCTTGTATTATTGATTTTGGCGGGTCATGGGAAGATCACTTGCATTTGGCAGAATTCTCTTATAACAACAACTATCAAGCAAGTTTGGAAATGTCGCCATTTGAAGCATTATACGGTAGACCATGCAGATCTCCCGCTTGTTGTGTGGAACCTGGCAACAGACTTGTGTTGGGACCCGATATGATTCGAGAAGCATCTGACAAAGTCGATTTCATCAAGAAACGATTGAAAACCGCGCAAAGCCAACAGAAAAGTTATGCAGAGTCTAGAAGAAGAGATGTGGCATTCGCTGTTGGTGATTATGTTTATTTGAAAGTTTCTACGATGAGAGGAGTAATCCGATTCGGTAAAACTGGGAAGTTGGCACCTAGATTTATTGGCCCCTTTCCTATACTTGAACGAATTGGAACTCTTGCTTATAGGGTTTCATTACCTGATTGGTTTCCTGGAGTGCATATTGTATTTCACGTATCTCAACTTAGAAGACATGTGCATGATCCAAATCTTGTTGTAGGAGAAGCAGCGCAAGAGGACTTGGAAACTACTCCGGAATTAGCAGTTAGAAGAGAGCCGTTAAAAATTGTTAGCAAAGAAACTAAAGAGCTAAGGAGCAAAAAGGTTCATTTAGTTAAAGTGCAGTGGAGTAGTGATCCTAGAGACTGTACTTGGGAGACTGAGGAAAGCATTAAGCAAGCTTACCCCAAATGCAGAGTGGACATCTCTAACTAACTACGGTGTAAGGTACCTTTACAATACTTTGCATTCCCATTTTTGTTTACTTATTGTTGTTTCTTTTTTGGGACGAAAAGTTTTAAGTGGGGGAGATTGTAACAACCCAGAAAATACGAGCCAATTATAAATTTTTAAATTGGATATTTTAAAGGAATTTGAACAATTGAAATAAAATATTTCAATAAAATAAAGAGTTGGAAATGGTGCGGCAATTTGAAAATTAGAATTCAAAATTTGATTGACTGTACCGAGTCCAAAATAAAATGGATTTTAGTGAAACCAAAAATATTTAAATCTGTTTATGAATATCTTTCTAACGAATCTGAAAAATCAAAGTTTCATAGCGAGAATCAAAAGTTATGGCCAAAAGAATTTTCAGAAAGGTCGCTATAGAGAATATATAGCCCTTGAAAATAGACATTTTGCAAACGACCTCGGAATTCGACGAAACTACTTTTGTTGGATCTGGGATGTCAAATTATTGCTAGGTTTCAAATTTTATAATTTTTGAAGCTAGTATGTGAGCGTGTCAAAAGAAAATGTGTTTGGTTGATTTCAATTAAATTGGATCGACCAGAAAATGACCATTTTTCAAACGATCTCAGAATTCGACGAAACTAGTTTTGTTGGGACCGTAGCGTCAAAACGTAGCTAGAATTATTATTTTTTGGAATTTTTTGAATCAGTTTTTGTCCCTGGCAAATTGAAATGTACGTTCAAATCGAATATTGAATGATTTATACTTTAATTTGAAGAATAAGTGACTGTAACAGTCAAATTGTCCTACGAAACATATCCCATTGTGTTCGGAATGGGGGTATTTGGCTGGGGGCAACAGTCGTTGGGTTTGAATAGGTGTTCGTTTGGAGAAACACTATTTTAAAAATTAAATAAAGCATCAGCCAACAGAAAATTTCCATTCATAATTAAAAAAAAATAAAACTTCAGAAACCCCCCCCCCCCAACTTTGACGGAAACGCTTTTCCCCCGCTCCCGGCCATTTTCCGACCGCCATAGCCACTATTAGCCCCACCCCTAGTTCAATTTTTTGTAGCTGTCCTCCCCCTCTTCAAATAAATATCTGTTAGGCCCCCTATAGCTGCGCCATCGAGGAGAATGAGCTCCCCAAAGTTTAGATCTTCAAGCTGCCGCCGCCCTTTGCTCAGACCACCGAACTGGCTGTGACCCCCCTGCGCCTGAAGCCCTCTCCAACCTCTTCGACGTGGTATAAGCCGATCCTCCTATCATGCTACGAATTTCGTGAAAATTCAAAGCCTAGTGTTAAACCCACTTTGAAAGGTAACGGCTTTGTTTTTCTGAACTGAAAAATAACACTTTTAAGTGTTTCAAATTTGAAAAATCGTCTCTTTATCGTGTGCAAGGACGCTCTCTACAGTCTAGAAGTGTCCGAGGATTTTTCTGAGCACGCTACGATTTTTAGCAAAGCAACAACCGATGTGAGATTTCTAAACTGAAATGTGAATAGAAATGTGATATATAAATTATATAAGCGAAATATAAATTATATACATGTTGTATGCCTCATGTACATGCGTTGTATAAGTTATATGAGCGAAGTATGAATTATACATGCATTGTATAAATCATATGTGTGTTGGAATGGAAATAAAATATATTTATATACGAATATATATATATATATATATATATACAATCCCCTCGTCCGCAAACCATGGACGATATTTATTGATTGTGAATTGGCGTGAAAAATTTGGTCAATAATGTGAATGGTTGATAAAATTGTTTGTGGTTGATATTGTTTGGATTGTGGTTGAAAATTACCATTGTGGTTGAAAATACCCATTTGTGATTGAAACAAAATTTGAATAAATTGTGGAAAAGAATATCATACTCGCTTGTGTGCGAATTAGATGTATGAAATCCCCATTGTCAAAAACCGCGAGGTTTTAAGGTAGAGCGAGGAGCCGTACTCGAGACGGTGCCGGTTTTAAATACCCTGCCGTTATGCTGCCGAAATTTTCAATAATATTCATGTGTTAGAATTATTTTCATATGTTGAAATTATATTCATGTGTTGAATAGAAATTCATGTGTTGAACCAGTATTCATGTGTTGAATAGAAATTCATGTGTTGAATAGAAATTCATGGGATAAATAAAATTCTATGAAAAATAAAAATAACATTTTATCATATATCTAAACTATATAAACTATTCATGTTTTAAATAAATTGTTTTAACATTAAAAATCACATTTTTATTATATATAAAAAGTCTAGAAGTTATTCATGTGTTGAATAAAGGATTAGAACGATAAAAATCATATTTTTATCGTATGTGTGATGTGGATAATATTCATGTGTTGAATATATAGATTGAACAATAAAATTTACATTTTTATTGTGAATAAGAAATGCTAATAATGTTCATGTGTTGAATAAATATTTTAGATGATAAAAATATCATTTTTATCATGTAAAGGACTCGCTTAAAATGTACAAAGGTTGTAACAAATTTTAGTTTGCTATGAACATTATTTTTAACATGTAGGCGAACTAAATAAAATAGTCATGTGTTGAAATATATTTTTGTTCGCCAAAAATATCATTTTCATGCGAAACGTGAAGTGTTAAAATAACCACTTGTTCAAGTAAATATGTATGGGTTGAAAATGTTATTTTTAGCATGTGTAGGAAGTGTTAAAAATAACCATAAGTGGAAATAAACCTTTGTTCGCTAGAAATATTATTTTTAGCTTAGTTTGGCACATATATGTACATGTGTTGAACATGAAATGGATTAGCTGTTGAGTAAAGAATTTATTTGCGTGCCCGACAAATAGGTAAACCTTAATGAGTTGGATGTGCAAATTTTATTATTATATCAACTCATGTGAACGCCATTGGATGCGGAGTGCTGGTTGTTCTGTGCGTAATAATAAACATCGCCATAGGATAGTAATAATTAATTTTGAACTGCACTATGGCATACTTCTTGACGATAGACATACTTCATCATATACCACATAAGCATTTGGAGCTTGTGTGACGTGGTTGAAGATTTACCATACGAGCGAGAGGCGTGTATTGCGATGACTATATATTACAGGTTGAACTGATGACTGATGTGGACTGTATAAATTGTAAAGGAAAATTTCAAGATTAATAAAAACCCCACACGGGTCTGGAGATGACAATAAACACGTCTCTCTGGTCATTAAGGCACAAAAACCATTTATAGGGTGACGAGAATTTATTCTCTGGAGTTATGACCTATACACACTCCCCTGTGGACACCGGAATATATCACTATAAATATGTGCATGCTTATTAGGATTTGTTGGTTACCTAATACGGACCAATAAATTTCCAAACCCCTTCCCGTACAAAGGAGGTTATGGTGAAATTTTTCGAAATATAAAGGTGTTAGTGAAATATTTGAAGTGAAAATGATATTGAAATCGTCGAATGAATTATATTTTTATATATATAAATATAAATTCAATTAAAACGAATCTAGGCCGTGTAGTTCGCGTTTTGAAATCGTAACTTCAAACGGTTATACAGAAAGATCCGACCATCAGATTTTCTTGAAACTGGAACCGTTGGGTTCGCTTTGGGAATATCTTCCCAATGATATAAACTTTGTTGAAATCCAACGGTTAGATTTTCAGATATGTGTAAAACAAATTTAGGGGAAAACAGTGCTAGTGCCTCGGCACGACCTGAAACATCGTTCAATTAAATAGAACCATTTAATAAAAATGGCAATATATCGTTATAAAATATTATAGACGATATAGAATGGTAATAAACCGATTCTGCTTGGTTTGCTTGATATTTGGTGGTTGAATGTGTTTGACTTGAAAATTATACTAAAGAACTAAAATGTGAATGTCGAATAATTTAACCATGTGAAGAATTGATTTGAAAATCTAAATATACGTGGATTGTTTGAAAGGGCCGAGTAAATTCTCATTTCAAATAATCGATCGACGGTTAAAAGTCGAAGAGTTGAAGACGGTTCAAGACAAGACCGACGATCTTCACATTGGATGGATGGGCGCTACCGATGCTCATGATTGGAGTAGCTACCTTGAAGGAGCTGAAGTGGTAGCCGTCCGGATGTATTGTTGATTGTACGGATATGCGAGGAATATGGTACCTCCGGCTTCATTCAAACCCAGAACGAACTTGTAAATGGACTGAGTGTCTGACATTGGATTTTGTTCGGTGCTGATTGATCTCTATTAAATATATATATGTTTGGCGGCGGAGAATTTATTCTCTTGCTTAACGCCCTTCTCGGAGACGTACGAGCTTAGAGGTTATATATCGATAGAAATCAGTAGCATGGAGTGAATTGCCTGTGTGGCACGCCTAAGTGGCATATGATCAAGGCTTCTGTTGAAAAGCAAAGTCTTGTGCTTGATGATCAAAGTATAGCCTATGTGACGTAGCTTTGTGTATAACATGGATTCGCGAGCCTCATACCTCGGTATGAGTCAAAAACGGGATAAGGACCCCAGAAGCGCACGACGTTTCTTTCTTGCTATGGGTGATGTCAGTGACCTACCAGCCCTGACATTTGTATATACTTTTTACCTGTGTGGTTGTTGGAATGCAAGGCGCCTCGATTTTAGGTCCTATAGGACCGGGAAACGTGCGTTCAGTAATTGCTAATCCTCAAAAGTAAGAGAGGACCGACCTTGGAGGATCCAGGGATCACTATGTGTGGTCCTGAGGCATTTGCTAAAGTGTCTCGAAACGGAGAGGAGCTTTCCCCTTGCCTCGACTCATGATGGAATCCAATTTCCAATATGAAATATGCGGATGTGATTGTATTACTAGTATGGCGACATTGTAGATGGTAGTTATGCTGCCTAGGATTGATATTTATGATTGAAATGCTTTTGAAGCATTTATGCACTAGTAATAATATTATGCACTTTTGTTTTATTCGTATGAAGCATTTCTTGGCCATTATAAGGTAAAACTCTATCTTCCGGCTTGCGTTGCATTGTGTGATGGGACCTGAGTCTTATAATGGCTTCATTTTTTATAAAAAGCATTGCGATGATTTAATAATTTACTTTATTTCATGCACTAGTAATCTTTGGAGTAAACATATTCCGCGAAAGTGGCGTGGTCCCTTGATTTGCCTTATTATTGTTGTTTATTAGTTAAGTAGATTTCTCATACCAGTCCCATGACTGATACGTAGTTTGTTTCACCTTGCAAACTCGGGTGCCCCTTATTTTCACACGGGCAGCCCAGTAATAGGTAGCTGGAGTATTTTGGCTTTGCTCCGCAGGAGAGGTGCACCTTTTGGCTCATGGCGAGGCTTGACTACACAGTGTTGACTATTGATTTTTCCGCCATTACTGTATATGTATATGATTCCGCCTCCGGCGATGTAGACGGATGTTTCATTTATGTATTCTCTATGTATATGTGCCGCTTATGCCGATGTAGACAGATCATGTATCTTTATGCACTAAGTTGTATCATGCACTGTGCTCTCTGATGTGGTGATATGTATATGATTATGCTGTCATATTTGGGTAAATTATCCTATTTCCTGCTTATGCTATTATCTATACTCTGCTAATGATGATTAATGTGTTATATTCCAATGATTATCCTTAACACCGTAGCACGGGGTTTTGGGATCGTCACAGCGTTAGATATGGAGTACTACCAGTTTTTCTCCATGGGATGAATTGGTTGGGATTAGAAAAATAAATGATTACTTCGTTAAGGATCGATAATCCAGACTAGTTTGATAAACCTTAATCTGGTTCAAGATAGTGAAAAGGTAATACAAAATATTTTGCAATGGTTTTTAAAGGAAGATTAAAGAATTTATCTTTGATAAAATTAATATTTGGGATTGGAATAAGGCGTATGATGTGCTATTATAGCACATGATTATAAGGTACGTGAGTTATTTTGAATGACCCGGTTTAAGCCATTCGGATTAACTATTACGACAATTAAAAGTCGATGATGAAGATGGTGGTTGAAGGCCGGTGATCTTCACAACGAACGGATGACTAGTGATGTCTTGATTGTGCTGTACATCTAAGACGAGGTGATAATTGTGATCGTCTAGACATACTTGGAGATCGACTGGATATGTGAGGACCTCTCTCCTATATTGGACATATGAGATGTGGAATAAAGTGCCTCTGGTTTCGTTCAGACCCTGAACGAACTTGTAAATGGATTTTATGTCTGACATTGTACTTAATGCTGTATTCACTGATCTTCACTAAATATATATCTATTTGGTGGCGGAGAATTTGTTCTCTTGCTTAACACCCTTCTCTGAGACTTACGAGCATAGAGGTTATATATTGGTGGAAATCAATGGTATGGTATGGATGGACAATGTGGCATGCTGAGATGCAATGATCAAGGCTTTTGTTGAAAAGAAGGGCCTTGTGGATGATGATCAAAGCATGGCTTTAATTAGCATAGCTTTGTGTATAACGTTAATTCGCGAGCCTCATACCCTCGTATGAGTCTAAAACAGGATAACGGATGCAGGGAGTGCATGCGTATCTTTCTAGCTTGAAGTAGTGTCATGGTATGGATCCCAGACATTTTTACTTATGTGGATGATGGATAGCGAGGCGCCTCAGATATGATTGGTCGCCAATGGCCAAGTGATAGGTTCGATGGGACCGGGAAACAATCCGAGCCCGAGCTGTTGGAATTGGAACAGGTTCGGCAGTAGATCACGAAATCGCTTACTGTTCAGGAATAACCAATCCTCAAATGTAAGAGAGGATAAGTCCTACATTATCCAAGGGTTGCCCAAGTGTACGATCCTAGGTCATCTTGCTAGAGGTGATCCGAATTGGTCAAGAGACCATCCCTTTCCTTGACTCATGATGGAAATCCTATTTCCAATACGTGACTTTCGATTTCAGTTGTAAACCTATATGGATACATAGTAGGATGGGGTAATATGTCGTCTGTGATTGATACATTTATATTTGAAGTTGATTTCTTCACTTATTAGAAAAGATTAATTTTGCGTATCAAGCATGTTTGGCCATTATAAGGTAAAACTCTATCCGCTGGTTTGTATTTGCATTGTGTGATGCGACCTGAGTCTTATAATCGCTTCATTTTTCCTTTCTAGCATTGCATTGTTTGTTTATGGTATTCTTGGGAGAAAAACCATTCCGTGTTATATAGCGTGGTCCCATGATTTATCCAACTTTAAAATAAAGTTAATAACTATTTTAGTTCTCACACCAGTCCCATGAAAGACTCAGAGTCTATTGTTTCTACCTAAACTCTGGGTGCCCATATTTTCCACACGGGTAGCTAGTAGTTTTGGTTTTGCAGATTTATATTTAATAGGATCCTGGTTTACAGCTGGAGCTATATTCGGAAAGATTTGTATCCTTCTATTTCTTTTAGTTGTGTAAGTTGTTTTATTTCCTCTCCGCATTGTATTTATACACTTTTATTTTCCGCTACTATGTATTTATACTCTAATATTGTAATTCTGTTTTATATTATTTTTTCACACTATGATATTCTTATACTCTGATGACAATTGTTGTAATAGTAGTGAAATGTTCTACTGTTGTGTGTTTTGATGCTTCATGTTCTCACACAATCCGCATTCTCATTTGGTCTAGGCCGGATGGGGATTTCGGGTCGTGTCAGTTCCCCTCACTAGAGGGTAAGAATTTCCTATATTAAGGCTGTTTCTAGGGTTCAAAATTAAGGGTTTTGGACCCCATTTCCTACCTACTCCCACCTAACCTCCTTCTTATAAATACCCCAACCCTTGGCCTTCATTTGGAGGCTAGCTCCCTTGGAATTCTTGGACTTCTAGGGCTCCAAACACTCATTAATGGCAGCTACCTTCTTCATCTTGGCCATTGGAGATGGCAAGGATAATTAAAACGTGGCGTACACGTTTTCCATCAATACTTAGACATTCTCAAGGATAACTATGCTACATTTGGGCTCTTTTGGACTTCTTGGACATTAAGGATAAGGTTGGACATAGTTGACAAAGTCAACTCATCTAAAGGAGGAGGAAGAACATTGTTATTCTTTTATAGTACTTTGCACTTGAATATCATCTACACTTGTAAATCATTATTATCTTATATCATATGATGAATGAACATTACAAAGTGGACGTTGGCATTAGTGCCGAACCACTATAAAAGATGTGCTTCCTGCATTTACTTAACTTGTTTACTATGTTTACATCACGCACACATTGGGGTTGGCGTGTGTCGAATAAAGCAACAATTCCCCATGTCAACACTTAACAACAACAAAAGTTAGTTTGAAACCGTGCTTGCTAAGCAACGATCCTGAAATCAGGTTCTTGTGGATTTCTGGAATGTGGAGAAGGTCATTCAATTTAAGTTCCTTTCTAGAAGTTAATTTCAGTACAGTTTGTCCCTTACCTTCAACCTTCGATGTGGATGAATTTCACATGAATAGTGGCTCGTGATCAATAGCAGTTTTGTAGGTTGTACACATCCACTGGTTGCACATATATGACGAGTGGCTCCCATGTCCAAAAACAACTCCTTGTTGTTGCCAACAAGGCTGCATTCAGAAAGAACTGCACACAGATCCATATCTGCATCATCATCTGAACTTTCTTCCACATTTGCTTCTAATTTTTTCTTTTTGGGTGTGCGACACATTGTTTCTATATGGCCTTTCTTTCCACAATTGTGGCATGATCCATAAACTTCTTTTGTTTCTTTACCTTAGGATTATGCTCGTGCTTTCTTTTATTTGTCTTTTCATCCTCAACCACATTAGCCTTTGCCTGTATCAACTGATAGCCTTTTTCATTGATTTTCTGTTGTAATAATCGATTCGTAGACGAACAACCAGATCCTCCATGGTAATTTCCTTACGCTTATGCTTAAAACAGTTTTTTGAAATCCTTCCATGATAGAGGCAACTTTTCAATAGCCGCAGCAACTTGGAATGACTCACATAACTCCATATTTTCATCTTAAATCTCATGAATGATTTTAACTGATGACTGTATTGGAATCAACCATTTTGAAGTCCAGAAACTTCTCAATAATGAATTTCTTTATTCCGGGGTCTTCAGTGTTTTACTTCTTTTCCAGCGATAAGCACAGAACCTTTGCAATCTTAACGGTGCAATGCACATTATTTATACTGTTTTCCAAACTGTTGGGAACGTAATTCTTACAAATCAAATCAGAATTCTTCCATGTAGTAAGAGCCTCGACTTTGGTGGCGTCAGGCTCCAGTTCATCAACAATTGGGGGATCCTATGAATGGCATTTGGCTAGGCTCAATGTTGTTAGGTGGAAATTTTTTTCTATTGCCAGCGGTTAAAATCCTGGCCATTAAACTTTTTTGGTTGCTCGTCATGTGAATATAGGATAGTTGTAGTGAACAGATTTGTTGTTGCAACTTTATGACATTGTGGTCTGCAAACACAAGCAACAATCACACAATTTTGTTTCAAGAATGTTATAAACCAAGAAAATAAATGGTAGAGAACCATTACAATGACTGTTGTAGTGAACAGAAAAGCTTTTGAGCTTTAGTAACATTGTTTCAATGTTAATGCAATTTGCAACAGCGAAGAACAGTCACAGATTTGCAAAGAACAGAAACAGTAATATGCAGTATAAATCTGATTTAGTAAAGGAATGAGCAAATTACCGATTATGCTTCTGATTGCAGTGAATGTTGTTCCCTTGAAATGAAATTGCTCCCTTTACGGTGCGTAAGGTTGTTGAGCAATCATTTCCTAAGGGTGAAACGAAAATTGTCTGTGATGCTGCACTACAATCAAAGAGCAATGACGAACGCAAGAAGTTGGTAATATTAGAACAGATCTTTTGGGAAGAAGATACAGAACAGCGGAGTAGAAAACAGAACTTAAAATAATTTCTGACTTGATTTTTGAGTTCCTATATATATGCTAGGGATGGTAGCCATTCGGGAAGAGGCACTACTGTTTGATTTCTAATGGTGTTGACTGTTAGGAAGGTTGCGACCCTTTATCAACAGACACTACCGTTGGTATTTGTGCATCCAAATTCGAAAAATAACAGTTTATTAGCACAGCAGGCCTAACGGAAACCAAAGGCCCAATTAATCGCGAGACCCCAAGAGCCCCACGGCCCTATCTTTTGACCTTTAATATTAAATATGAGTGCTTATCGTGCCAATGCCCTCAATCCTTCTATCTCTTTATTCTTTTTATATAACATATCAAGACATTGTTTATATAGTGGGATGGGTTTAGTTAATTCCCGATATAGGACTTAAAAACTTCCCAAACCACTTATTCATTTACAACAATCCCCCACATGAATGAGTGGTTATTTGTTCTTTAAATTTGCGAAATATTTATCATATTGGTAAAAGTAGCACAGAGGCCTTGAACTTTTCCTAGTGTTTTATCGTTATAACTAACTAGTGAATCAGTGGACTAGATTGTCTTTGAACTGTTTGCCCTTTGTGTAAGTCTATAAAAATAATACATGATAAATGTTCTTTAACTCCTTGGTTCTCTATTCGTGTTCATTTTTGCCATGAACACCACCTTGGTTTCATAAGCGCTTAAAGAATTCGACCTTTCCTATTTATCTTGAAGTGGTGCCTTCGCACTCACATAGGTAATTCTATATAAAAGCCAAGCTTATCATATTCTCCGATGGGTTGTGCACTGATTTATCTTAGGAATGGTTGTAATGTTTCTTTTAGTGCTACCTAGTTTTATCTTAAACTTAGTTGTCCCTTTGAACCTCGATCTTGGGATCTCCAGTAAACTAGGTAGGGTATACCTTTTAGACAACTTTTAGTTTATAGGTCTTAAGCCTATTCCCATCGATATGGTTTGAAGTTTCTCTCTAGGAAAGCCTTTAGTTAGCGGATATGCAATATTATCCTTTGAACTTACGTAGTCTATAGTGATAACTCCATAACTCCATTAGAGAGAAATTGTCTTATGGTTTTTTGTCTACGACGAATATGTCTAGATTTACCATTATAGAATGTACTATTCGCTCTTCCTATAGAAAATTGACTATCACAATGTATACATATTGGTGGTAATGTTTTTTCTCAATTTGGAATGTCTTCCAAAAAAATCCTAAGAGAATATGCTTCTTCCGCAGCTTTATCTAGAGCAATGAACTCCAATTCCATTGTTGACCTAGCTATGCAAGTCTATTTGGATGATTTCAATGAGATTGCTCCATTTCCTAATGGAAACACATATCCACTTATGGATTTTGTGTCATTTAATCCAGTTATCCAATTGGCAATACTATATCCTTCTTCCACTTAAGGACACATTTCATATTCCAACACACAGTTTTTTATGTACTTTTGATATCTTAGGGCAATGATTATATTTTCTAGTGATGTTTTCCAGGATTACTGGTGTATATCTACTTATCTTGCTTACAATGTATGCAATATTAGGCCTAATGAAATTCATGACATACATAATATTTCCTAGTATACAAGAGTATTCAAGCTGGTATATCTCATCACCAGTGTTCTTTAGCCAATTTTGGTTCATATCCACTGGTGATTTGGCAATGGTTATATATACTGCTTAAACTTTCAGGTAATTTGGCAATGTAATGTGACTAAGATAACGCATAACCTTGTGATGTTTTTGTAATTTTTACACCCAAGATTACATAAGCCACTCCTAGGTCGTTCATGTCAAATCTAGAGTATAACATATCCTTTGTAGATATTATTATGGCCTTATTTTCTCTAGGTTCAACAAATCATCAACATAAAGACAAACAATGACATATCCAATATCCGTATATCTTAGATATACGCATTTATTTGATTCATTTATTTTGAATCCATTTGATAACATAGTTTCATCAAATTTCTCATGCCATTGTTTTGGTACTTGTTTAAGGGCATAAAGTTATTTTACTAACTTGCACACTTTATTTTCATTTCCTGGGTTAGAATCCCTTTAGGTTGCTGCATATATATTTCTTCTTCTAGTTCACTATCAAAAACGCAGGTTTCATATCCATTTGTGTATTTCCAAATTTAATATGGATGCGATTATAATAAGCATCCTAATCGATGTTATTCTAGTTACTGGTGAATACGTATCAAAGTAATCTATATCTTCCTTTTATTTAAATTCTTTTTTTACAATTCTTGCTTTATCCTTGTCTATTGAGCCGTCGGCTTTTAGTTTTTTCTTAAGTACCCATTTATATCCTAGTGGTTTTGATCCTTTGGGTAGATTCACTCGTTCCCATGTATGATTTTGTAAAATGGATTCTATTTCACTTTTGACATCTTCCTTCCATTATGGATACTCAGGAGTTGACTTTACTAGTTGGTAAGTAAGAGGTTCATTTTCCATCATATATGGATAGGAATCGGTCCAAAGGTTTTAGAGGTCCTTTGACGTTTGCTCCTTCTGTGTTCCTCTTTCTCTGTTTCAGCATTTCTTTCATTCGAGTTTTGATTAACATCATTCTCAGGAGTATCTCTATCTCTTGATCTCTTCTGAACAATTGTTTTAACAGAAGATTTTTGAGGATAAATGTGTTCAAAGAATCTTGCATTTCATGACTAGATAATGTTGTTTTTATGAATGTCATCAATTTTGGATTTGTACACTGAAAATCGATATGCACTACTGTTATTGGAATATCCAATGAATATGCAATCTATAGTCTTTGGTCCAATTTCCACCATTTTCGGTGTTGGTATTTATACTTTTACAAGACACCCCACACTTTCAAGTATTTGTAGGATGGTGGTCTATTTTTTTTCCAAAGTTCATATGGAGATTTAAACGTATTCGTTCATGGTATTTTATTCAAAATGTGATTTTCCGAAATAACAACTTCTCCACAAATGTTATCTGGCAAGCCAGAGCTAATTAGTAAGGCATTCAACATTTCTTAAGAATTTTGTTTTTCCGTTTGGCTATAGCGTTAGATTGAGGTGAATACGGGGTTGTAGTTTGATGTATAATTCCATGCTCAGCACATAATTCTTTAAATGGAGACACATATTCTCCTCCCCAATCACTTCTTAAAGATTTAATTTTCTTGTTGAGTTGATTCTCAACTTCTTCCTTATACTATGTAAATGTTTCAATTGGTTGGTTTTTGCTTCTAAGGAGATATACATGACAATATCTGGTGCAATCATCAATGAATGTAATAAAGTATCTTTTTCCACCTCTAGTTTGACACATTTTCAAATTGCATACATTAGTATGTATTAAGTTTAGAGGTTTGGTCTCTCGTTCAACATGATAAAACGAAGTTATTGTCAATTTTTCTTTTGCATAAACTTGACATTTATTGCTTGAATCAATGTTGCAATTCGGTATAAATTCTAGATTAATCAATTTTCGCAATGTATCAAAATTTACATGTCGTAATATAGAATGCCATATGTTAGAAGAGTCAACGATATAAGAAGAAGATTCACTTTAATTCATATCATTGTTTGGTACAATAGTGGTTACATTTGCTTTGAACAAACCGTTACACATATATCCTCTTCCAACATACACTCCGTTCTTTGATATTACAAACTTATCAGCAAAAAAAGTTAGTTTGATACCGTGGTTGCTAAGCAACGATCCTGAAATCAGGTTCTTGAAGATATCTAGAACGTGGAGAACATCATTCAATTTAAGTTCCTTTCTAGAAGTTAATTTCAGTACAATATGTCCCTTGCCTTCAACCTTCGATGTGGATGAATTTCCCATGAATAGTTGCTCGTGATCAATAGCGGTTTTGTAGGTAGTAAACATCCACTTGTTGGCACATACATGACGAGTGGCTTCCATGTCTAAAAACCACTCCTTGTTGTTGCCAACAAGATTGCATTCAAAAACAACTGCACATATATACATATTGGCAACATCATCTGAGTTTCCTTTCATACTTGCTTCTGATATCTTCTTCTTGGGTTTGTGACACATGGCTCCTTGGTGGCCTTTCTTTTCACAATTGTGGCAAGATTCTTGAAACTTCTTTTGTTTCTTTGCCTTAAATTATGCTCGTGCTTTCTTTAATTTGTCTTTTCATCCTCAGCCACATTAGTCTTTGCCTATATCGAACTGATAGCCTTTTTCTCTGATTTTTTTTTGTCTTCATCGATTCATAGACGAACAACCAGATCGTCCATGGCCATTTCATTACCCTACGCTTCAATAGTTTTTGAACTCCTTCCATGACGGAGGCAACTTTTCGATAACGACAGCCACTTGGAATAACTCACTTAACTCTATATTTTTCATCGTGAATCTCATGAATGATTATTTGGAGTTCCTGAAACTGACCGACAACTATTTTGGAATCGACCATTTTGAAATCCATAAACTTCCCGACAATGAATTTCTTCATTCCGGCATCTTCAGGTTTTTACTTTTTTTCTAGAGATAACCACAAAACCTTTGCAATATTAACAGAGCAATACACATTATATAGACCGTTTTCCAAACCGTTGGGAATGTAATTCTTACAGATGAAATCGGAATTCTTCCATGCAGTAAGAACCTCGACATCGGTGGCGTCAAGCTCTAGTACATCAACAATTGAGGGATCCTCTGAAAGGTATTTGGCTACACCCAATGTTGTTAGGAAGAAAAGAATCTTCTATTGACAGCATTTAAAATCCTATCCATTAAACTTTTTTGGTCGCTCGCCATGTGAATATGGGACAGTTAGTGAACCCAGAGGTGGAGCCGGTGGCATAGTCTATGTTGGCACAGATTTGTTGGTGCTACTTTACGACATCGTGGTCTGCAAACACAAGCAACAATCACACAATTTCGTTTCAACATTATTAGAAACCAAGCAATGAAAACCACAGAAAACCGTTACAATAACTGCTATAGTGAATAGTAACGCTTTTAAGCGTTAGTAATAATGCTTCAATGTCAATGTAATTTGCAACAACAAATAACAATCACAGATTTGCAAACAACAGAAGCAATAATATGCAGTATAAATCCAATTCAATAAAGGAATAAGCAGATTACTGATTATGCTTCCGATTCCAGCAAATGTTGTTCCGTTGAAACAAAATTGCTCCCTCTATGATGTGTAAAGTTGTTGAGCAATCATTTCCTGAGGGTGAAACGGAACCTATCTGTGATGTTGTGCTGTAATCACAGAGCAACAACGAACGCTGGAAGTTCATAATATTAGAACAGATCATTTTGGGAAGAAGATACAAAATAGAGGAGTAGAAAACAGAATTTAAAATTATTTTCTAACTTGGTTTCTGAGTGCCTATATATAGGCTAGGGTTGGAAGTCATTCAAGAAAAGGCGCTACTGCTTGATTTATAACGGTGATGACTATTTGAATGGTTGCAACCTTTTACTAACAAACACTAACGTTGTTATTTTCGCGCATAGATTCAAAATATAGTCATTTGTTAGTGCAACAAGCACCACGACAATTGGAGGCCCAATCTATCTGAGACCCCAAGATCCCCAAGGCCCTATCTTTTTACCGTTTAATATAAAATATGAGTGCTTATCAAGACAATGCTATCAATCCTTCTATAATCTTATTGTTTTGATATAACATATCAAGAAATTGTTTATATAGTGGGATGGGTTTTATTTTTTCCCGAGGTGGGACTTAAAAACTTCCCAAACCAGTTATTCATTTCCAACAATCCCCCACATTAATGAGTGGTTATCTGTTTTTTTAATTGTGAAACATTTATCAAATTGGTAAAAGTAGCACAGAGGCCTTAAACTTTTTATAGTGTTTTATTGTTATAACTAACTAATGAATCAGTGTACCAGACTATGTTTGAACTGTTAGCCCTTTTTGTAAGTCTATAAAGACAACACATGATAAATGTTCTTTAACTCATTGGTTCTCTATTTGTGTTCGTTTTTTCCGTTAACACCGCCTTGGTTTCATAAGTGCTTAAAGAAGTCAACCTTTCTCTTTTTCTTGAAGCGGCGCCTTCGCACTCACATAGGTGATTCTATAAAGGGTATCTTGTAATACACCTAATTGGCTCTTTATAACACCATAGTATAGACATTATTAAAATCCAAGCTTATCATATTCTCTGATGAGTTGTGCACTGAATTATCTTAGGAATGGTTGCAATGTTTCTTTTAGTGCTACCAAGTTTTATCTTAAACTTAGTTGTCCCTTTGAACCAAGATATTTGGATCTCCAGTCAACTAGGTGGGGTTTCCGATTTAGAAAACTTTTAGTTTATAGGTCTTAAGCCTATCCCCATCGATAAGGTTTAAAATTTCTCTCTAGGCAAGCATTTGGTTAGTGGATCCGCAATATTATCATTTGGCCTTACATAGTCTATAGTGATAACTCCATTAGAGAGAATTTGTCTTATGGTTTTATGTCTTCTACGAATATGCCTAGTTTTACCATTAAACGATGTACAATTCACCCTTCCTATAGCAAATTGACTATCACAATATATACATATTGGAGGTACTATTTTTTCCTAATTTGGGATGTCTTCCAAAAAAACTCTTAAGCCAGTCCGCTTCTTCAGTGGCTTTATCTAGAGTAATGAACTCTGATTCCATTGTTGACCTTGTTATGCAAGTCTGTTTGGATGATTTCCATGAGATTGCTCAATTTCCAAATGTAAACACATATCTACTTGTGGATTTTGTGTCATTTGAGCTACTTATCCAATTGCCAATACTATATCCTTCTACCACCGAAGGATACTTTTCATGTTGCAACACATAGTTTTGTGAGTACTTTATATATCTTAGGACCCTGATTAATGCTTTCCAGTGATGTTTGCCATTATTACCGGTATATCTACTCAACTTGCTTATAGAATTTGCAATATCAAGCCTAGTGCAATTTATGACATACATAATACTTCCTAATACGAGGGCATTCAAGCTAGTATTCCATTACCATTGTTCTTTAACCAATTTTGGTTCATGTCCACTGGTGATTTTGCAATGGTTATGTTATACTGCTTAAATCTTTCAAGTAATTTGGCAATGTAATGGGACTGAGATAATGCATATCCTTTTGATGTTTTTATAATTTTTACACCCAAGATTACATCAGTTACTCCTAGGTCTTTCATGTTGAATCTAGAGGATAACATATCCTTTTTAGATTTTCTTTTGGCCTTATTTTTCACTAGGATCAAAAAATCGTCAAAATAAAGACAAATAATGACATATCCAATATCTTTATATCTTACATATACGTATTTATCAGATCCATTTATTTTAAATCCATTTGATAACATAGTTTCATCAAATTTCTCATGTCATTGTTTTGGTGCTTGTTTATGGCCATAAAGTGTTTTTACTAACTTGCACACTTTATTTTCATTTCCTAGGATCAGAAACCCTTCAGGTTGTTGCATATATATTTCTTCTTCTAGTTCACCATTCAAAAACGCAGTTTTCACATCCATTTGGTGTATTTCCAAATTTAATATGGATGTGATTGCAATAAGCATCCTGATCGATGTTATTCTAATTACTGGTGAATATGTATCAAGGTAATCTAGATCTCCCTTTCATCTAAATAATTTTATTACAAGTCTTGCTTTATACTTGTCTAATGAGCCGTCAGCTTTTAATTTTTTCTTAAATATCCGGTTAATCCAAGTGGTTTTAATCCTTTGGATAGATTCACTAGCTCCCATCTATGGTTTTGTAAAATGGATACTATTTCACTATTGATAGCCTCCTTCCAATATAGAGCCTCGTGAGATGACATTGCTTGTTGGTAAGTAAGAGGTTCATTTTCTATCATATATGCATAGAAATCGGGTCCAAAGGTTTTAAAGGTTCTTTTACGTTTGCTCCTTATGGGTTCCTCGACCTCTGCTGCAACATTTCTTTCATTCGAGTTTTGATACACATTATCCTCAGGAGTATCTGTATCTCTTGATCTCTTCTGAACAATTCTTTCAATAGAGGATTTTAGAGGATAACTGTGTTCAAAGTGTTGTATCTAACAATTCTATGATTTATGTTTGATGATAACAAACATATATTAATTATTATAAATATGTTTGTAACTATACTATTATAATACATCACAGACGGAATATAATATTTATATTTAAATAAAATACGGTTGCACAAGAATTAAAATATTCAAATAGTATTTCATTAAAGTATAATATTTTATTTCAACATTTCAAATAGTACAAATTTATAACTCCACTATTTGTACTTCTCCGAAATACAATACATATATATTCAATTTCATCTGTATACATTGCTCCTTACTACAGTTCACTCGGTCACTCATATACAGTCACATACTCTCTCATATAGACACATTCACTGAGTCACACACTGACACTGTCTTTTGTCTTCTGTCCTTTACCAGCTTCACAGTCAGTCATGTCTTCTGTGTACCTATCACAGGAAACACACACAGTAATCTTGAACAGAAATGTCTTATATTATAGCAGATATAATTTTTATTTTTGAAAATTTATTTGCCTTAGAATTTTGGTGTGCTTCTCATCATTTTTCATGACTTGATCTGATTTATCTATATATCCGTCTATGTCTAAACAACTTATGATATTCATAGTGATACACTGTAAATACCACAAGGTAGACAAATCATCTGTTGTTCTCAAATATATATAATTTGCACTTACACTATACATGTATACGCATACATGTGTATGCATATACACATATATTATGTGCAGTGGCAATATAGTCAGAAATGGACAAATATATCGAGCCGTTGTGTTCAGGTAAAGCCCGACACATATGCACAGTGCATGGGTCAGGTATCCATAAACACACATGCATTGAGGAGCGACCATGAAGACCAAGCTTGACCCTGTACAAGTGAAAATGTACAAGTACATAAATTCGATGTGCATTTACCAAAATGGTCGAGGCAGCTCAAAGTTGGTGCAAAAAAATAGATCAAATACACGCTGGTTCAAACTCAAGTCAAGCATGACAATACAACACAAGAGATCATCAAGTCAAGTGCACATGAAAAGGAGTTGTTCATATATTACAGCAAACAAGAGCAAGCTGCATAAGAGCAAGTCAACATGGCTACATGGTGCAACCAAAATGGGTCGTACCCAAAGTCTACATGCACAATCAACACAATGAATACACATGTGTTCAAGTACACACATCAAGAAGACTTGTGCAAAACAATACATGTACAATGCAAATTGAAATGGCATAAGCACACGGCAGCTTAGGTTTATACAAGCTTACATTCAGCATTCAAGTAAAAGTGAAATGAACCAGATCATGGAAAAAGAAAAAGGCATGTTACATGTTCATGTCTACACGACAAAACGCAAGGGTCATAAGGCAAATGGCAAGTATCAACGCAAAGACGAACTCAAAAAATTTAACATGGATGGTTTTGTACAAATGCATGCATGTAAATCTATACTGCATATTTAAGACAAGGTCGAACTCAAATCAAAAGTACATATAATTCTATTCTGTATGTAATGTTACAAACAACACACAAGAATCTCAGATTTGGAAAGTGAGATATCACATTTGATAATATGTCTAAAATATATGGAAGTAACTCAGAGAATCAGCAAAAAATCACGAGTGTATACATCAACTGTGTGAAGTACAAATAATGTTTGGGAAAATAATTAAAACATTTGATTCATTGAAGGCCAGGAACATAACTGGGTTGAGGTCATAAACCTCGCAATGTTGCTTTTAATTTTTTTTCAAAGAAAGTGTTCAAATCATCTCACAAGGGCCAAGAAGTTTATATTTGAAATCAAAGTAATACTTTGGGTAAGTATTCAACAATTTTGATTCCAAAAATCACAGAGAATGGTTTTGGCAAAATATCATTTACCATGATTCCAGAATATGGCTAGAATTTATTTTATTTGTTTCCAGGAAATCGAAATCAAAGTTATATATGGCAAAAAACTTTCCAAAAATGATTCAAGATTTTACAGCAACAAATTCACACAATGGAAAGCAAGAAGCCACAAATAATTTCTAGAATTACTTATATTTGATCAAAGTCGGATTATTCAAGAGAATTGGAAATCAATTCAAATTGTTTCCAAAGCAACAATCATTCAAAGATTACTTCTAGAAAATTCATTCAAGCCATCGAAACAAAGGGGATAAATCACACAAGATCAGAAAATCAGATCAATCATATAAGGAAATCAAAGAGAAGTTTAAAGGATTAAAAAATCCTATTTATACACCTCTATCATCATCGGCTATAAGGATCGAAAATAAGAACAACAATTCGAGAACAATCAAAGAAAAACAATTTCAGAGTACTCATCTTTTTCGATCAAAATCCCTAAATCATTGAACCAAACCATTCGATAAGAAGCAATACTTCTCGAAGAACATCGGAGCAATTTTTCCCAAACGCCTTAAAGTTGAGATTGGGGATAGAAGAAAAACACTAGAATTTCCATCGCCATTTTAAATTTCTAGGAAGAAAAATATATCGGGCTAAACAATTGAATATCAAAAGATGCCGACCTATTATTAATTTGGGCTAAGATTTTTTCTAAGGGCTAGGATTTTAGTTATTTATCTATTGTTTTGTTTTTAATTTCATTTGAAATTCGTCATATTTATTTCTAGTTTTTCTGTAAAAACTAGGTCATCTATTTAGGGTTTTTAACTAGCAATTTTCTAATGTTTATAATAACTAGGGTTTACCAGCTACAGGTTTGTAGCAAAGGGAAAAACCGATCTAGGGGATACAGATCAGTCTATGGTTTTGAGCGTACGATTAGAACATGAGCGGGGGGTTCGCAAGTTTACAGGGTCTTGTAAGCGGGATCTATTTTATTACCTAGTAGAAACCATAGTGAATGCAGCAGTAAGTAGAGTTTGTCGAAGCTGGGTATATCTGTGCGTTATTTACATTCCGCATTTACTTACTCTGTTATTGTCTATGATCTAATATTTTTAATATCTCGAATTATTTTAATAAACCATATTCACCCCCTCTAGGGTTAATCTAAATCTAACAAGTAGTATCAAAGCAGGTTATTCATTAACTCTAGAGTCATAGTGTTCCCTAGTTGTCAGTCTTCTGAGAGTCAGTCCAGTCGTATTCGAACCGTTTTTAATGGTATAGATTTTTTTAAAATGTAAATCAGAAATGGAATCCTATTTAAAATCCGGTAATATTAAAAATTGGGATATTATTATGAATGGAGATAATGATGCAGATAGGAAAGACATTGCAATGAATATTATTTATTCTTATATTAATATTGATTAGTTTAATCTTATTTCTCATTGCTTATCATCACAAGATATCTGGAGAACTCTCGACGCGTTGTATTGGAAGATGGCAACTGCTCAAAACCTAAGAAGGACTACTCAAATTTAGATCTATGCTTAACAGGTCGTTCAGATAAAATTTTAGATGAATCAGACGATGGAGACTCAACAGATGATGAAACCGAAGATTTCTCTTACAAAGATTTAGTTTAAGTGTGTTGATTTAATAAATCGGTTGATGAACTCCAACTGTAAAACAAATCGTTGAAATCTAAAATTCTAGAGTTAACAAGCAAAAATAACTATTTGGAATTAAAACTTGAAAACGTCAGGAAATTTGACAATTCGGATTGTAAAAATTGTATGAAATTGAAATTCGATCTCGTTCATCTCAATAAAAACATTTAAAGGCTTGAAGAGGAAATTTTGATTTTCAAAGATGACGAGATGGTGTTAAAAGATTCAAACAATCCTTTACAAAAGGAATTTGAAAATTTTAAGACTACCAAAAATTCCAAACATGAAATCACTGAAAAAGAAAATTTGCAGAAAACTGATTCAATCATGAATGAGCTCGTGAAAGAGATTGAGAATTTCAAGAAACCTGAATTTGAAAAACAAATTAAATTTGAATTTGAGATTTTTGAATCCAAAACCAAAATCAAATTGCTTGAAAAAGAAAATTTGGTTTTGGAACAAAAAGATACTGAAAGGAGAAAGATCAACATTAACAGTTGTTCAAATCCGATGAAAGAAAATTCTGATCTTAAATCCACAATCAATGATCTTGAATTGAGTTTAAAAGGTTTTTCAACCGGAGAAAAATCTTTGAATATGTTGTTGAAAAATTAACTTTCTTCACGAAATAAAAATGGTCTTGGTTTTGGGAATACATATGATTTTCAAAACTGAATACTTGTGTTTTTAACAATCCTTCAAAAATCTTTGAAAAGAATCTTTTTGAAAATTTAAACTCTGATGATTTCAATGGTTTTTAAATCATGATCAAAATAAGATTTTGTTTGATAACAATCT
Source organism: Allium sativum (assembly GCA_030737875.1). Classification (NCBI taxonomy): domain Eukaryota; kingdom Viridiplantae; phylum Streptophyta; class Magnoliopsida; order Asparagales; family Amaryllidaceae; genus Allium; species Allium sativum. The sequence continues at coordinate 61,393,291 of CM060912.1, forward strand.
GTTTAATCCATTTTGGACACCAAAAATAAATAAAGTGAATTCTTCTAAATTCAAACAGATTTGGGTTCCTAAAGGCATAAAGGTAAATTCCAATGGGTTGTTATACAAACAGGTTTAGGTACCGAAAGACGTAAACAAAACTATGAGTGGTGTTACTAATTTTGTTATACCACTCAATCCTCTAAACTGATATGTACCAGAGGAGGCTGAGAAACTGCTTTGCAAAAGGATATATATATATATTCAAACTGCTTCATTTCATTGAATTATTCAGAGTTCCTTAGCCAAGTATGCTGAGTTAGAGATTCATTTTCTCACATCAAATTCAGGTATGATCTCTAAGCTCATCTCTGTTAATATTCCTTGTTTTTCTTTGTTTATTCCTCCTTCTACCCCTTCTGTTTATTTTCTTTGGTATTTCTATTTTGATTTCACACTACCATATATTTTATTTCTTCTTGAGCTTTCTTGACTTCAAATTGTAGAATTCTTAATTTTTTGGAAATTCATTACATTTGAATAAAATCTCATGTTTTAATCATTTCCAGATTTGAATTCGAAATTGTAAATTTCTGCAATTGTTTTGAAGTTTAATTCTTTTCAGATTTCTGAATTCCTAACAGTGCTGAAGCATTTTTGTTATATCTTGAACACTGCTAACTTAAATTCTAAAATTTTGAAGATCTGGAAAATTAACAAAATTTCACATATCTCTGCTAATTTTAGATTCTTCTGATTCATTTTGGAAAGGCTTGAAATATTATACTCATTACAGAGCACTGCTATTTTTTAGTTGTGATAATTTCATTAAATTTTTGGATTGGCTTGATTATTTTTGAATTGAAACTTTTTGACTTGAATCATTGTTTACATCTTGAATTTCATAATTATTCATGATCATCTGTCCTAGATATTTGTTTGTTGAAATCATCTGAAATTCTTTGATATTTTGATTCTCACACACTTCTTAGATTTGAAATTAATAATCCTGTGTGATTGATTCTTTATATCTCAAAATTTACATTTATTCAAGTGATTTCAAATAAATCATTTTTTAATTATGGATCATGTATATCTCTCAAGCCTGATGTAAATATTCTGAAAATTTCTTATGTGCTTGTTAGAAATAATTATGATTTTTTTTTGAAAAATCTAGCCTTAAAACTCGCTTTTATTTCATGGCCATTTAATTTGAATATTCGTTTGTTTGAAATCATTAATTCATGAATCTCACACAAATCTTGGAACTAAAGTTTATAATGTGGTGTGATCGACTCATTGAATCTTGAGATTTTCATATTTCTTCAAATGATTTAAAATAAACAATATTTTTAATCTTGATTCGTGAATCATCTTTTTCGACTGTTAGAAATATTTGTGAAAAATTCCTTTGACAAGTCTACTTTAAAGTCGATTGTTATGCTACTTTGATAAAAGAAATCGCTTTGAAAATGTTTTTGGTCAACTGGTTGTTTTTGGTATTATCTGCTTCTCTGATAAAAGGTTCAAAGATTTTCAGGTTGATTTAACTACTCTGGATTGAAAATCTTTCTTATGCTACATCCTGAAATTCAATATGAGATCATGATTTGTCTTCTTATACCTGTTGAAAAGTTTTTGAAAAACTTTCTTATGAATTTTTTTTGGATTTGTGTTATTGCTCTGAAAATCGGAACTGAATTGTTAATTTTTTTGCTAAGGCTTCGTGATTGGATATTAGTCTTTGATATATCTTTGTTAGACACCAGTGTTATAATAAAATCCCTATTATGTAGAGACAACAAGTGGTATCAGAAGTGCTTGAAATTTTCTCTCTCATTTATTTTGTTGTATAGATTCCTCATATCCTTTTTTTGGTCTTGCATAAATCTGTTTAAATTCCTCTTGTCTTGTATAAATCTTTTTTGATTCCCTCTTATAATAGATTTTCCAATTTTAAAATCATTTATTGATTATTTATTCAGAAATTGAAATCAATAACCAAAAGAGAATTGTAATTAGAATTCATCAAAATTATTATCAATACGTTTGAAATTGTGATGAATTATGACTATATTATATTTTACAACAAGAGGAAATTTTATTTAATTTTCACGATGATTGATCAATTTTATAATATCTTTGAATTGGCGGCTATTTTATGAACATCTCCTTTATCTACCATTATTCTGCCATCCATCATGATTTTATATTAATGTGGAGAGTTTAATATTTTTTTAAAATCATCTTAAATAAACAAGTGAAGATATTTATGATGGAAATGTGATAGAATTATTTTTCAAAATTAGTGATAATTGATAATTATCAAGAATCCCAGTACAGTGGAGCATATTTCATAATATGATTAATTCAGAAATTTATTTCGCAAACCATTTCTTTACCTACCACATTTTTATCATCCATATTGGTTTTATATACTGAGGAGTTTTTTCGTTTTGAACTAGAAAATAATAAAAATATAATATTCCTAAGTGTTTCTCTATCTTCGTTTAAAAGTCCAAGCTCTGGTCTTGCATGGTTAAGATATTAATTATATTTAAGTTGCAATTGATCTCATGTAAAATTCCAAGATCTAGTTATGTGTGGTCAGTGTTCTTTTAAACTAAAAAGAACAGAAAATAATTTGCTATAAATAATTTTTTATATGAAATTCTCCTTGGTATGTGAAAACTAGCCTATCAATCCATTTTCTAATCTATGAAATGTGTTAATATTTTATGAAATATTATGATTTATTGATTGATAGCTATTGGGATTGGTGATCATCTGATTGCGTCACTTATATTGAATATATAATCATTGTCCAAATCCATCACTGTTTTGTGGTTCATTTTTAAAAAGTTTTTTGAAAATCATTTGTTTTAAAACTCTCTCCATTTATAAAAATTTCATCACAAATCCGTTATTTTACAATGTGAAATTTGCCACTAGTTCTTAGAATATTATGAATTTTGTTTGATTGATTGAGATTTATGACGATTATTCTCTCTTAAGCTGATATTATGTTTTTAGTCAATTATTTCATCTCTATTTTAATTTCTATATCCTTTTGATAATAACAAAAAGGAAGAACGGGTTAAGATTTTGATAGATGAATGGATATTCATTGAATGTTTTAATATTGAAGTTTCAATTACTGTTTTTCACTTATGCACATATTTAGGGGGAATTTTGTTCTTGGTGGAGCATTCAAATAGGGGGAGTTCAATAATTCATTGTCAAACACATTATTTATAATATTATATTCAAAATATTATTTTATGTTTGTCATCATCAAAAGGGGGAGATTATTGCATCTAACAATTCTATTATTTTTGTTTGATGATAACAAACAAATATTTATTATCATAAATGTGTTTGTAACTGTACTGTTATACTACATCACAGACAGGATATAATATTTATATTTAAATAAAACACTACTACATAAGAATTTAAATATTCAAACAGTATTTTATTAAAATATAATATTTTATTTCAACATTTCATACAGTACAAATTTATAACTATTTGTACATCTCTAAAATACAATACATATTTATTCAATTTCATCTGTATCATTGCTCATCACTATAGTTCACTCAGTCACTCATATTTTAAAAATTCATTTGCCTTAGAATTTTGGTATGTTTCTCATCATTTTTCATGACTTGATCTGATATATCTGTATATCTGTCTGTATCTAGACAACTTGTGATATTCACAGTGATACACTATAATAACACAAGGTAGAAAATCATCTGTAGTGCTCACATATATATAATCTACATATACATTGTACATGTATACACATACGTGTGTATATATACACACATATATTCTGTGTAGGGGCAATATAGTAATAAAGGGACAAATATATCGAGCCGCTGTGTTCAGGTAAAGCCCGACACTCATGCACAGTGCATGGGTAAGGTATCCATGACACACACATGCACTGAGGAGCGGCCATGAAGACCAAGCTCGACCCTATGCAGGCGAAAATGTGAAATTTCATTAATTCGACATGCATGGACCAAAATGGTTGCAACAGCTCAAAGATTGTGCAACAAAACAGCTCAAATACATGCTGGTTCGGACTCAAGTCAAGCATGACAAATACGGTACAAGAGATCATCAAGTCAAGTGCACATGAAAAGGTGAAACTGTTCATATATTACAACAATTATAACACCCCGAAATTTTAACGACAGTAAAGACGATGAATTAAAGAATAATTAATTCAATATTCGGAATTAAGAGAAACAGACTGCGCCATTGTGTCCGTCTCGAAATTTTGATCAAGACAGAGACCTGGTTTGCGCAAAAAGGACTTCGTATGAAGAAGTTGTTAAGGTTTGTATACATATAAGGAGCATATATATATTAAATAAATATATCCAGAGAATTCGATAATCAGTTCAAAAATCAAAATTCGCAAGGCGGGAATTTTGCCCACTGAGGGTTGACCTAGTTAAAAGGCCGTAGTTAATAGAACTAAGTTAACAAGCAAACAACGCTAAGTTATATTGACAATGTAAAGTGGAATTATGATTAAAAGAGAAAGAATGAGGAAAGCTAATGATATAAGTTATATGTAATCATAAAAGGTAAATGACATGTTAAAAAAAGGAAACATGTAAAATGAGACATACTTAATTTCACATTAAGTAAGAACATGTTATTGTAATGATGTAACCAAGCAAGAATATAAAACAGATTGTGGATAACAGAACGTGGGCCACAACCTAGAGAATAACATTTTGTAAGCTTATTAATAAACTTAAATTAATTAAGTTATATGACTGAAATTAAAAAGTAAGAGAAGCTTGGTAATTTGAACAAGAATTCAATATGAATTGGAATAACCAAGTTAACTGGAAACCTGATGAGGTAAAACAAGCGCGTAAAAGAATGTTTAGACATAGCGTCTAACAACATGTTAAAGTAAGGCGCTTAGACCAGTCCGTATGGTTGAGGGTGAATAACCCAATGGGGTAGATCATTAAGGTGTTATAAGGCACGAGGGGAGCGCACATTCATCTGATTGTTTTGATGGCTACAAAGGACTGAAAGGGGAAGCGCGCGTCTTCCTGAGGTACGTAAGGTGTTCCTAGTAGTCCTCTGTGCGGTGACAGATGTCTTAGGTTGTGCTCGTAGAGGTTAGGTCTGTGCGTAACTACTAGGTGGTTGGGCCTTGACTATAGATGTAGATATGCAGTCAGAATACTGTGACGAGGTGACACCAGGGTGGATTGGTCGTTGCCTCACGAGAAGGTAGAGGGTCACTACCAACAAGGATAGTAGATCGTCGGATACCCGTCATCGCCAGCCAGCGAGAAGCGAAAAGAATAGAGCTAAACCCCAAAATACCATTTCACCTTTCACCATCGAGGCACGGGGTTGAGGGTAGACGCCACATGGATGTTTAGATTGGTTGTTATTAGGGGTGGTCTCTTAGCTTGTGTAGTCTTTACTAGTTGAGGGAAGGGCCGAGGTGAGGCCATAACCACCATGGAAAACAGACCCGAGGAATATATGTATTTGGAGGCTCTTAAAGGCGGGCCTGTACAGGTATGGAAAAGCTCCCGGCCGAGTTCCGTGTTTCTTGTTTAGCCATGCCATGGAACTCAATGCACATTAGAGGACATGCGATTGAGGCATCGAGCTACAATTACCGTACATACGTGGGACAATCTAGATACATGCATATCTGCTCTGGATGGTGTATCGTAGACTAGAGGGCATTATTTCGATATGGAATCTGATTCGATCGATGGTGGCAGTCCGTACACTTACATAGCATAGTAATGACAGATATATGCGGAACATAAACATTGTTATATAGAGATCCATACGTCACTCCGGCGAAGGATGAGGGACTGCGTTCATTTCGGTGGAGATCGTGCGAGTGGGTTACCATGGGGTGTATCTCAATCTTGAGAGATAGCTACATATATTGTATTAGGTGAATTCATGGGAAAGTAAGTGGGTATGATGCATGGATAAGTCTTGAGTTATGCTAACCCATGTAACCTAATAATCAAGAAAATGTAATGGAACGATATTGGTAGGGATCATACTATTTCTGATATACTAGTATCGGTGCGGTGAAGAGAAATGTATTTAAGTAGCGCAATATATCATGTTCATCTTATCTTGCTCAGTTCACACTTGTTATTGTTATTGTTATCTTATTTTTCCAGTTTTATATACCTACCATAATACTCTTATTTATTTAAATTTAAAAGTAACTAGACTCGTCAGACTTTCTTATGGCTTCACATGGGAAATATAGTTTTATGCTTTTGTACTCCGATATTTTTGGCAAGACAGATTATTTATGTAATTGGTTACTTCAAACTTATGATGTAAACTCGGTATTTGGGATCATGATGTTTTGATTTAAATAAAGTTTTTAATTCTGCTATTATTTTACATGTCTGCCTTGTGATATTATGTTCTTTTTACCTATAACGCTTCATGGAACTTGGTGCATTCCCTTAGTGAGTGACATTAACGGACGTTGGGTGTCACAGTTGGTATCAGAGCATATAGTTATAAGATCGGATAAAGTTTTTTGAAAATGGTTTTCAAAAAGGTCTCAATAACAAAGTATTTTAAAATAAAAATTTGTTTTTGAAAAACATATTTCCCAAAGCCATAAATTCTTCTCGATTCTCCGCTTTATTCCTTTTCCTTTTTGTTTGTCGAATCATTTCTTCCCGGAAGGGCATCCCAATTTCAGCATGGTTCCTAGGCATTTTAAAACTACGGTAAATGTCGAAGTGCAAAGAAGTGCCCAACCTCCATCTTTAGCTGCAGTGGTTTCACCTTCGTCTTATTTTTTTTCAAGCCTCGAAAGGATTTCCGTGCGATGGAGGCGGCCTCTTTCAAGAGACTTGTTAGCATGTTGCATAAGGATGGTAAAAAGGAGAATAAGCGAGTTGGGGCTAAGGAGTACAGCCCAAAGATGAAAGAAAATGGTGGCTTAAGAAATGATTATAGATGAAAGAAGAAAAGAGGAAATACCATAACTTCGGAACGTTGGGTCATCTGAAAAAGGATTGCAGAAAGAGTATAGGCGTTGTTACAACTTTGATAAGGCGAGAAACATTATTAAGGAGTGCCCAAAGTGACAAGGACAAGACCAGAAGGCAGGAACTTCTAGGGGGCAAGCTAATGTTCTCAAAGCTGGTGGACAGGATAGGGGTAGGAAAGTTTCCGTCAAAGAATTGATTTCTATTTCTGATTATCCAGTTAGGATTCTTTTTTTGGCGCTTCACATTCTTTTATATTCGATTCTTTGGTTGAGTCTCTGCACCTAGATACTAGTATGGCTTTGGATCCTGTTATTGCCTCAAACCCCATTGGAGGTATGGCTCATTTATCGGGGATTTGTCAAGGTTTGAGAATCTCTGTGTTGGGCGTCGAGTTTGGTTGCGATGCATATGTTATCGATTTCATAAGATACGGTTTGATTCTAGGGATGGATTGGTTAACTACATATATGGAGCCATTCTAGATTGTGAGATGAGAGTCGTTAGACTTCTGACTTGCCATAGAAAGACACTCGAGATTTCTTATGACCCCAAAAGGGTCAGTCATGCTTAGTCTCCTAGAAGCTCTTGATTTATCTATCGATGATTTGCGATTTGTGCCAATAGTTGTGAGTATCCTGAAGTTTTGATGAGATTCGGGGTTTACTTCCGAGACATGAGATTGGTTTCCGCATACACTTGGTAGACAATGCAAAGCCAGTTGCATTGCCTGTGCGACATACGACTCCTAAAAGAAAAAAGAGGGAACTTTGTAAGCAAGTAGGGGAGCTACTTGAGAAGAGGTTTGATAGGTGAATCATATCGGGATGGAAACTATTAAAGACAGTCCTTGAGAAAGCCCATCATTCTAAGACGGCTATTCATTCAAGAGGCGATAAAGTGTATTGAGTTAGAGGTAGTGAAGCCAAACTTACGAGAGGGAGTGAAAGTAGAGAAGGAAGCAATTATTGGACGAGTTCCGACTTGCATACTTGGATCGTAGGTTAAGAAATTGTGCAACGAAAAAGCGAAGCTAATAAAAGTGCAACGAGGAGAGGACCGCGAAGATGCTACTTGGATGCTGAAGATCAGATTCGCGCTTCATATCCTTTCCTTTTCAAGGATATGTCCTTAACTTCTTTTTCCAAGTTTTGAATTAATACTTGCATCTATCGTTTGAGTGTCTCCTATCGATCGAGTCTTCAGGTAGAAAACTAATGAATGTAAACATGTGTTTGAGACATGTTATGTTTGATGGATGCAAGTGGTTGGTAGTGATTGCTCGTGGATGCATATACACACACAATAGGCACTAGATCGGCTCAATTACTTACATATTGCATATTGATGTGTGTATATTTTAAATTTTTGTGGATGGAAATGGGTGTATCGATTGTGCATACATATAGAACTTATATGTATTAGAATGATTTGCATACATTTAGGTTGCATGGCACAAGCATACATTGCATTAAGGAGGTCAACTGAATCAGTAAACCGGCTAATCTTTCGCATTAATTTACGGACATATACACACACACTATTGCATATGTTCATAAAAGCATTAGAAATTCCTTAAGGACAATGGATGCATGTGATTGCTAGATGGATGTATGATTTTTGGATGTTAGGGTATACGTTCTTCTTAACTTAGAGATTTCGGGGACGAAATCCTTTGAGTAGGGGAGAATGTAACACCCCGAAATTTTAACAACACTAAAGATGATAAATTAAAGAATAATTAATTCAACATTCGGAATTAAGGGAAATGGACTGCGGCATTGCGTCCGTCTCAAAATTCTGGTCAAGATAGACGCCTGGTTTGCGTAAAACGAACTTCTTATGAAGAAGTTATTAAGGTTTGAAGTTTGTATACATATAAGGATCTTATATTTATATATATTAAATAAATATATCCAGAAAATTCGAAAATTAGTTCAAAAATCAAAATTCGCAAGGCGGGAGTTTGGGCGGGAATTTTGCCTGTTGGGGGTCGACCCACTTGAAGGGGGGTCGACCCACCTGAAGGGGTGCCGACCAAGGGGTAGGCCCATCTGAAGGGGTGTCGGCCCATCACCCACCCATGGCTCTGGAAACTTCTTTCTGAACCTGGACCAATTTTGGAGCTAAATTCATGAACCCTAGGCTATATAAAGGACCTTAGACCTAGGTTTTATTCATCTGAAATGACGACGATGGTGGAGCTCTACTGCAACGTAGACTGAATGGCCTAATCCTCTTCAAATCTACTTCAACAAACATTATACAAATTCAACGGTTGCTACGACAACAAATTCAACATGTTCTTCGTAGTAATTTTGATCCATTTCCTTAGATCTATTCACTATGAGTTGAAGTTATTTTTAGATCTAAATATCTAATTCGTAATCCTGATATGTTTATAAAAATTGGATCTTGAATCGGTGCCTAATCAGTTCTATTATGACATAATTATCAGATCTGCTTTTATATGTTCATATCGTCACCATTTTAAATCTTGTCGTAATATGCCTATTCAGTTTATGCTTATTTCTATCAGTTTATTATTGATTCGTTATTATGCCTATTTTTGATTCTCTTCTCTCCCCCTTTTCCCTTTTTATTTTTATATAGCCAGGCTAACTTCGAGCCTAGGCCTAACACTGAAAATGCGAACGTGCGAAATTGGGAATGATTGGGAAAGATATAATTTGGGGCATAATTGATATTGGAAAGATATAAATATAATTTTTGGCATGAAATGTGGAAATATGGAAATATGGATTTGGGGACATATATCGTGTTGTATAACATGAATATGAATTTAGGCAAACATTGAAAAATATGATTTGGCATAAAGTATATAAAATATGATTTGTGCATAAATTAGAACATATGCAATTATGAAATTATGCATAGATTGTGACATATGTAAATGTCAATTTGGGGCATAAACTGGAACACATGTGAATATTGATTTAAGGCATGGAAACCTTTAATTGAATAGAATAATTGTAAATATGAATTGAAAGGGGGCATGAAAGTCAATATTTGGAGTAGGGAAATTTATTTGAATATGGTTAAAATAATGGAACCGTAGTAACGCTTAGACCCGAGGTCAGGTTGTATTAGTGGTGGAAGTCTGCACAGACCCGACCAACATATCCAACAGCCACTGATGTTGAACTTAATGTGAGAGGTCTAAGTGCACAAATATGAGACATGCTCAGACTTTATGGAATAAGTCTGCCCAGACCCGACCGGCATATCCAATATCAACAAATGGCAAGCTTAATGTGGGAGGTCTAACATACTATAACCATAAATGAAAACATGGTAATAAATCTTGAATAGTTAACCTAGTTGAATCCATAGGGATTGTATGAATAAAATAAATATGTAGTTAAGTAAAAATTGGTTGAACAGTGGGTGGGTTATGTAAAATAGGAAGGGGTGTGTAATATTTACATATAGACCCGTAGACTTAACCCGATAAGGTTATGTAATTAAAGACACCTAATGGTATACGTAACCGGTAGAAATAATAAAGTAATGTAATTAAAAGACACCGTTTAGGGTAAGCATAACTTGTAAGGAAATGGGACAAATTGTGTAATATGATAAGAGGTACTTAATTATAAATTAAGTAATCTAGATGTCTGGAACCCGCTGATGTGAATAATATGTTTAGTCTTGTCCCAGGGACATGAGGAAATTATAACAGGTTATAATTAATGGGTTGAGAAACTTGCTAATGGGCCTTAGTTAATAGAACTAAGTTAACAAGTAACCAACGCTAAGTTGTATTGACAATGTAAAGTGGAATTATGATTAAATGAGAAAGAATGAGGAAAACTAAGGATATAAGTGATATTTAATCATAAAAGGTAAATAACATGTTAAAAAAGGAAACATGTAAAATGAGACGTAATTAATTTCACAATAAGTAAGAACATGTTATTGTGATGATGTAACCAAGCAAGAATATAAAATAGATTGTGGATTATAGACCTTAGGCCACAATCTAGAGAATAACATGTTGTAAGCTTATTAATAAACTTAAGTAAATTAAGTTGTATAACTGAAATTAATAAGCAAGAGAAGATTGGTAATTTGAATAAGAATTCAATATGAATTGGAATAACTTAGTTAATGGAAACCTGATGAGGTGAGACAAGCGCGTAGAAGATAATTTAGACATAGGGTCTAACAACATGCTAAAGTAAGGTGCTTAGACCAGTCCGTGCGGTTGAGGGTGAATAACCCAATGGGGTAGATCATCAAGGTGTTATAAGGCACAAGGAGAGCGCACATTCATTTGTTTGTTTTGACGGCTCCAAAGTACTGGATAGGGAAGCACGCGGCTTCCTGAGGTATGTAAGGTGCTCCTAGTAGTCCTCTGTGTGGTGACAGATGTCTTAGGCTGTGCTCATAGAGGTTGGGTTTGCGCGTAACTACTAGATGGGTAGGCCTTGACTATAGTGTAGCTATGCAGTCAGAATACTGTGACGAGGTGACACCAGGGTGGTTCGGCGGTTGCCTCACGAGGAGGTAGAGGGTCACGACCAACAAGAATAGTAGATCATCGGATACCCGTCATCGACAGCCAGTGGGATGCGGAAATACTAGAGCTAAACCTAAGATACAATTTCACCTTTCACTATCGAGGTATGGCATTGAAGGTAGACGCCATATGGATGTTTAGACTGGTTTTTATTAGGGGCAGTCGCTTAGCTTTTGTAGTCTTTACTAGTTGAGTGAGGGGCCGAGGTGGGGCCATAGTCACCATGGAAAACAGACCCAAGGAATATCTGCATTTGGAGGCTTTTAAAGGCGGGCCTGTACAGGTATGGAAAAGCTCCCGGTCGAGTTCCATGTTTCTTGTTTAGCCCTGCCACGGAACTCGGTGCACATTAGAAGACGTGTGATTGAGGCATCGAGCTTCAATTACCGTACATATGTGGGCAGTCTAGATACATCCATATCTTCTCTGGATGGTGTATCATAGACTATAGGGCATTATTATGATATGGAATCTGATTCGATTGATGGTGGCTTTCCGTACGCTTACGTAGCATAGTAATGACAAATATATGCGGAATGTAAACATTGTTATATAGAGATCCGTACATCACTCTGGCGTAGGATGAGAGACTGGGTTCATTTCGGTGGAGACCGTGCGAGTGGGTTACCATGGGGTGTATCTCAATATTGAGAGATAGCTACATATATTGTATTATGTGAATCCATGGGAAAGTAAATGGGAACGATGCGCGGATAATCCTTGGGTTCAACTAAACTAAGTAACCTAACAATCAAGAAAATGTAATGGAACGATATTGGTAGGGATCATTCTATTTGTGATATACTAGTATCGGTGCAGAGAAACGTATTTAAGAAGCGCAATATATCATGTTCATCTTATCTTGCTTAGTTCACACATGTTATTGTTATTGTTATCTTGTTCTTCCAGTTTTATATACCTACCATGATACTTTTATTTATTTATATTTAAAAGTAACTGGACTTGCCAGACTTTATGTCTGACCCTTTTTTCCTCTTCTCTCCCTTCCGTTTCCCCCCTAGATTCTCAACGTGGAAGGGCTTAGAGTTGATTTGGATTCTTTCAGTTTTTCTTGGATTTTGGATATTGATGTACCGCTTTGACTTCTGGTCAACTTTCTTATGGCTTTTCATGGGAAATATGGTTTTATGCTTTTGTACTCTGATATTTTTGAAAAGATAGATTATTTATGTAATTGGTTACTTCAAACTTATGATGTAAACTCGGTATTTGGGACAATGATGTTTTGATTTAAATAAAGTTTTTAATTTCGCTGTTATTTTACATGTCTGTCTTGTGATATTATGTTCTTATTTACCTACAACGCTTCGCAGAACTTAGTGCATTCCCTTAGTGAGTGACATTAACGGACGTGGGGTGTCACAGCAAACAAGAGCAAGCTACATAAGTGCAAGTCAACATAGCTACATAGTACACCCAAGATGGGTCGAGCATAAAGTCTACATGCACAACCAACACAATGGAATACATATGTGTTCAAGTACACACAGCAAGAAGACTTGTGCAAACCAATACATGTACAATGCAAATTGAAATGGCACAAGCACATGGCAGATGCAAGTGTATACATGGAAGCTTGGGCTAAGACAAGCTTACATTCAGCATTCTAGTAAAAGTGAAATGAACCAGATCATGGAAAAAGCAAAAGGCATGCTACATGATCATGTCTACATAGCAACACGCGAGGGTCACAATGCAAATGGAAGTATTAGCGCAAAGTCGAACACAAAAAATTCAACATGGATGGTTTTTTACGAATGCATGCATGTAAATCTATACTGCATATTCAAGACAAGGTTGAACTCAAATCAAATGTATATATAAGCCTAGCTATAAATAATGTTACAAACAACACATAAGAATCTCAGATTTTGCAAATGAGAAATCACATTTGATAATATGTTCAGAATATATGCAAGTAACTCAGAGAATCAGCCAAAAATCAGGAATGTATACATCAATAGTGTGAAGTACAAATATTGTTTGAGAAAAAAAAATTAAACATTTGATTCATTGAAGGCTAAGAACATGACTGGATTGATGTCATAAATCTCACAATGTTGCTTTCAATTTTTTTCCAAAGAAAATGTTCAAATCATCTCACAAAGGCCAAGAAGTTTATATTTGAAATCACAGTAATATTTTGGGCAAGTACTTAACAATTTGCATTCCAGGAATCACAGAGAATGATTTTGGAAAAAAATCATTTATCATGATTCCAGAATATGGCAAAAGTTCATTTTATTTGTTTCTAGAAAATTGAAATCAAAGTTATATATGTAAAAAATCTTTCCAGAAATGATTCAATATATTACAGTAACAAATTCACACAAGTGAAAGAAAGTGGCCACAAATAATTTCCAGAATTACTTATATTTGATCAAAGCCGAACTATTCAAGAGAAATGGAAATCAATTCAAATTGTTTACAAAGTGATAATCATGTAGAGATTACTTCCAGACAATTCATTCAAGCCATGGAAACAAAGGGGATAAATCATGCAAGATCAGAAAATCAGATCGATCATATAGGGAAATCAGGGAGCAGTTTAAAGGATTGAAAAATCCTATTTATACACCTCTATCATCATCGGCTATAAGGATTGAAAACAAGAACAAAAATTCAAGAATAATCAAAGAAAAACAATTTCAGAGTACTCACATTTTTCGATTAAAATCCACAAATCATTGAACCAAGCCACTCGACAAGAAGCGATACTTCTCGAAGAACAATAGAGCAATTTTTCCAGATGTCTTGAAGTCCAGATTGAGGATAGAAGGAAAACCCTAGAAACGCCATCACCATTTTCAATTTCCAGAGGGAAAAATATATCGGGCTAAACAATTGAATAACAAAAGAGGCCGGCCTATTTTCAATTTGGGCTAAGATTTTTTTTTAAGGGCTCGGGTTTTAGTTAGTGAATACTCGGGTTTTAGTTAGTGAATATTAGGCACACATCCCTATTTTCAAACTTTATTAGGCTGACATCCTTCCTATGTTTTAAATGTAAACCTACCCCCTATTTTTTAACTTCCGTGTTTTACATGTTTTTGCCAAAAAATCATGCGCTACTATAAAAAAAATTCTAAATTTTGGAAATATTCTCGGAAGTTCACGAAATTTTAAAAAAAGGTTGCATATACATATGAAACTATTACCAATAGTTGCATACATGTGTGCAACTATTACATAAGCTGTTTTGGCTTGAAAATCTAGACCGAAACTCGAATACATGTGTGCAACTATTTGAAATACTTGCACACATGTATGCATGTATTGCACGAAGAAAACTTAAGTGAAAATTAGCCTTCGGATTGTTGCACAATTTTATGCACGAATATGCAAATGCACGAAAATGAACAAAAATGTGTGACTGATATTCTTGCACAGATGTATGAAGGAAAATTCAAATATACGCATACTATTATGCATTTAACTATAGCTTCGCTGTTTTGCTTTTTTTTTGTTTTTGATGCCTTATTTGATGGTTTTTGGATCTGATTTTTTTGTTAAGTGCAGGTTTGATTTAAATACGAATTTACGTACTTTTTAGTGAATTTTTGTAAAATAGGGACTAAATTTACAATAAGTTTATGACCGGATGTGAGCCCAATTTTAAAACTTAGTAGGGACCTATGCCAAACGGACTCTTTTAGTTATTTATCTGTTGTTTTGTTTTTAATTTCATTTAAAAACCATAGTATTTGTTTTCTAGTTTTTCTGTAAAAACTAGGTCATCTAGTTAGGGTTTTTAACTAGCAGTTTTCTATTGTTTGTAATAACTAAGGCTTACTAGCTACGAGTTTGTAGCTAAGGGAAAATATGATCTAGGGGATATAGATCAGTCTAGGGTTTTGAGCGTAGGATTAGAACATGAGCGAGGGATTTGTGAGTTTACAGGGTCTTGTAGGCAGAGTTTGCCGAAGCTGGGTATATCTGCATGTTATTTACATTCCGCATTTACTTACTCTGTTATTATCTGTGATCTGATATTTTTAATATCTTGAATTATTTTAATAAACCCTATTCACCACCCTCTAGGTTTAATCTAGACCCAACACAGAGAATCTAGCATTTTGTGACTCGTTAATGGTGTTTTCGTGAATGTCTTCAATTTCAAATTTGTACACAAAAAATCGATATGCACTACTATTATGAGCATATCCAATGAATATGCAATCTATAGTCTTTGGTCCAATTTTGGCCTTTTTCGGTTTTGGTATTTCTACTTTGGCAAGACACCTGCAGACTTTCAAGTGTTTATAGGATGGTGGTCCGATTTTCCAAAGTTAATGGGGAGATTTAGAAGTTTTCTTTCATGGTATTTTATTCAAAATATGATTTTCCAAAAGAATATCTTCTCCTTAAAAGTTATCTGGCAAGCCAGAGCTAATTAGTAAGGCATTCATCATTTCTTTAAGAGTTCTAATTTTCCATTTGGCTATACAATTGGATTGTGGTGAATACAGGGTTGTAGTTTGATGTATAACTCCTTGCTCAGCACAGAATTCTTCAAATGGAGACCTATATTCTCCTTCTTATCACTTCTAAAGATTTTATTTTCTTGTTGAGTTTATTTTTAACTTCTGCCTTATACTGTTTAAATGTTTCAAATGGTTCGTCTTTGCTTCTAAGGAGATATACACGAAAATATCTGGTACAATCATCAATGAATGTAATAAAGTATCTTTTTCCACCTCTAGTTTGACACATATTCAAATCTCATACATCAGTATGTTCTAAGTCTAGATTTTCGGTCTCTCGTTCAACATGATGAAACGAAGTTCTTGTCAATTTTGCTTCTGCACAAACTTGACATTTTATTATTAGAATCTATACCGCATTTTGGTATAAATTCTGGATTAATCAACTTTCATGATGTATCAAAATTTATATACCCTAATTTAGAACGCCATATGTTAGAAGAGTCAACAATATAAGTAAAAGATTCACTTTTATTCATATCATTGTTTGGTGGTTACATTTTCTTTAAACAAACCATCACACACGTATCCTCTTCCAACATACACTCTGTTCTTTGATATTACAAACTTATCAACAAAAAAAGTTAGTTTTAAAATGTGCCTGCTAAGTAACAATCTTGAAATCAGCTTCTTGCAAATTTCTAAAATCTAGATAACGTCATTCAATTTAAGTTCCATTCAAGAAGTTAATTTTAGTACAATCTGTCCCTTACCTTCGATGTGGATGAATTTGCCTGAAATAGTTGCTCGTGATCAGTAGCAGTTTTGTAGGTTGTAAACATCCACTTGTTGGTGCACATATGATGAGTGGCTCCCGTGTCTAAAAACCACTCCTTGTTGTTGCCAACAAGGTTGCATTCAGAAACAACTCCACACAGATCCATATTTGCAACATTATCTAAATTTTCTGCCACATTTGCTTCTTTTTTCGTCTTTTTGGGTACGCGACACACGGCTACTTTGTGGCCTTTCATTCCACAATTGTTGCAAGGTCCTTGAAACTAATTTTGCTTCTTTGCCTTAGGATTATGTTCGCGCTTTATTTATTTGCCTTTTCATCCTCAACCACATTAGCCTTTTCTAGTACCAAAGTGATAGCCTTTTTCTCTTGTTTTTTGTTGTCTTCGTCGATTCGTAGGTGAACAGTCAGATCCTTCCACTATAGGAAATTTGACATTTACCTATCAATATTTTACCCACCAATAAATATAGGCAGGTAAAAAGAACCTCTATCTACCAATATTCAATAGTAAAATTTATTGGTTGGTAAATATTGTCAATGTTATAAAATAGATAAAGGATGATTATCTACTAATAATTATTGGCAGGTAAAATTTATTATCTACACATATACAGATGGAGAAGTTTTTTTTGCAATTAGCCCTTACATTTTTCTCATATAATTTTAGACTTTCATTAAAAATAATGCTGAGTTATGTGATGATGTGTCATAAAAGTGTATTCCAGTAATTTTTTTGAATTGAAGATTTTGTTTACATATCCTAGCAATGTTTTTTGTAAAATCATTTCTTTATTAGTTATTAATAATTATTTTGAAATGTGAAATAATTAACAGTTAATGAGTTGATAAACAATAATTAAATTGTAAATAATTAATATTAAATAATCATTCGTTAATAACTTATTGTACGTTGTTATTTTCTTAAACAATTAAGTAAAAAAATTTAACCTTAAATTTTTTAAAATGTTTCACAATTTCACACTAATATGTTATCATCTGGAATGACTAAAACATATTTTCTCTAGTTCATTGCAGAGACGCAATCCATACCATCTTCTTCGGCTATAAATTTAATAGTTTATTTTAAATCAAATCTAATGGTATAAATCTCAATCCACGTGATTTCTTTTGTTGTCTCAATCCACGTAGTCTCTTTTGATTGGCCATAGGGTTACCTAATTTGTGGGAAGCCAATTATATTCCGCAGAAACATGTGGTTTTCGCCACAATTTCTTTGATGCAAAAATGACAAGCTGATTGTCTCTCCTCCGTTTCTCCTTTGTCCTCTCACCCAATCTCTGTTAGAGTTTATGCCCTAGAGGCAATCCATTTGATATGATTAGTAACATTGTTGATTTTATTATTTTATTTGGAATAAGAATATTCTATTATATTATATTTACTGCGTAATATAAATATTAACATAACACAAGTCCTTAGAATGATAATACGGAATTATATAGTTCGAGTAAGACTTGAACTTGAGATATATAATATATTGAGTATTATAATTCTTAAATGTCCCTAGTCAAGTTTTATTGCTTGTATAGGACAATAATAAAACATTGAAACTAGTATGTTGATTAACTGATGATGACATCTCATTGATCATTAATATACGTGATATTAATGTCATGACATAAATACGTATTGGAATTTAATTAACAGTATCATAAGTTATTTTCATAGTAACCGTGATGTAATGGTCCTCAAACCTGAAATCAGTATAATTTTATTCGAGAATTTATGTGTTTTGATATCATCTAATGTTACTTGTAATAGAGTAGACGATAACGGTGATTATTGGATACATCTTGAATCGAATGAAAATTATGAATGATCTAGATGGAATTTAACCCTGTAATATATTTGCAGTGATCTCCATGGGCCTCTTGATTGAGTGAGACTGTGAAATCTATGGTCGTGCTCAAATATTGATTTGTTTTAAATAGTCTACTCATTGATCAAGGAAAACAGATTAAATTATAAAGGGGATGATATGATCCATGCCTCGAGTTTAATCCTGGATATATTGGTTAAAAGGATTATATTACATTGAGACACTGGTCACAAGAAAGGTTGTATCGAATTATTGATCTTATTATAACCTTGGTAGCAGCGATGTATTTCTATATGCGAATCACTGTTTACGATTATAAATATGATTTTAAATCATTGCCAACGTTGTAGAAGCCTATAGGGTCACACACTTAAATGTTATAAGCTGATGACCATTATTTGGATAAATAAAATATCAAGTAGTTGATATTTTGTTTGACTTTGGAGAGGTATAGCGGTGATTTTCCTATTTTATAGAACATGTCTAAATTTATAAGGTGAAACCATTCCTTTTATAATAGAGACGTGAACCATTTTTACTGGATAAGGTCAGAAGAAAATAGAAATCCCTATGGTAATATCTCTTCTTCAAAAATTACCAAATTAATAGCGGCGACTAGGAACACATCCCTTCCTTTGTTCGATTCGTAAGACAATCAAAAGTAATTCATTCATGTGGAATCCAATGGAGGCATGGGCGCTTATGTCATGCTTTGACTCGATCCAACTTCCCGAGATTCCAAAATCGAAGAAATTTTTGTTCAAGGCACATTGAACATTTAAGATCCAATTAATCCGAGTTCGAATTCAAAAATAGGTCAGTTGAAGGGAAAGTAAAAAAAAATGAGGAATTCGTCGTGGTTATAGCCCAGCTTCAATAATTCCTTCAATTTTAGACTGTCAATTTTAGAATGTCAGTAATGACTTATAACAATAACAAGTGAAAAATGATACTTTTTTCTTTATTTTACACTTATTGCGATTCTTTCTTCACGAATACCATAATTGGAGTAATCTCTCCATTACTCAAAAGAAATCTATTTATGTTTTTTCAAAAGAAAATAAAAGATTTTTTTGGTTCGTATATAATTCTTATGTATTTGAATGCGAAATTTTATTAGTGCTTATTCGTAAACAATCCTATTATTTAATCAGAATACTCACAAACTACTGGTACAGATCGTAGATAGTTGATAAACGCATCAAGAGACTCTAGGAAACTAAGCATGATAGACCCCTTTGGGTCATAAGAAATATCGAGGGTCCTCCTATGGCAAGTCCAAAGTCTAACGACCCTGCTCTCACGATCCAGAATGGCACCACACATGGCTAGCCAATTCATCCCTAGAATCAAACCATAACCCGTAAAACCGAGCACATCTACATCGCACTCAAACTCGATGCCTAACACAAATATTCTCAATCCCCGACAAATCATGGACAAATGAGCCGAACCTCCAATAGGGTTTGAGGCAACAATGGGATCCACTACTATACTAGTATTAAGGTGCAGAGACTCAACCATAGAATCAAATATAAATGAATGCGAAGCGCCAGAATCAAAAGAGTTCTAATAGGATGATCAGAAAGAGAAATCAAACCTCCAACGGAAACTTTCCTACCTAAATCTGGAGCACTAGTCAGGAGAGCATGCACCTGCCCTCCAAAAGCTCTTGCCCTTTGACCTTGTCCTTGCTTCATCGGGCACTTCTTAGAAAAAATGTCTGACCTCTGCACAACTGAAGCAAGCATTCTTCCTTCTTTTGCAGTCCCTGATCAATTGACCCTCGCGTCCACAATTATGGCACTTCCTCTTATCCTTAGCTTTGTCATTCTTTCTGCCTTTCTTTTGTTGTTGTTGTTATCCCTTCTTGGGCCATACTTTCTTATTTCATGTTTCCTCAACCTTAGCCTCATTCTTTTCACCTTTATCTTCCTCATGCATCAATGCCATATCAACAAGCCTTTCAAATGTTGCTCCTACTGGAATATATGACATAGCTAAGCCATGAAGGGGTTCATTCAGTCCTCTAGCAAATCGCAAAGCTTTCTTATACGGAGTAACCACTAGCTCTAACCCAAATCTCGCTAGATGGTTGAATTTGTTAACATATTCTTTGATAGTCATGCCTCCTTGCTTGAGTGCTAGAACCCTTTCCATTTGCATGCTTTTCTCAGCTTGAGAAAGAAACTTCATTTCAAATCTTTGCTGTAAATCATCCCAAGTTTCCACCGGACGCCCTGATTGCATCACTTTCCACCAGAACGAAGCTTCATCTTTCAGTAGCCAAGCAGCTAACTGAATCTTCCTACGATCATCCACTTTGAAAATTCCAAATAGATCCTCCGTCGCTTTGAGCCAATTCCTTGCCTCTACGAACATCTCGGTTCCACGAAATGGCTTTCCTCCTATAGAACAAAAATCTTTGCAGATCATAGAGAAGTTATTTGCAAGTGGAGGAGGAGAAACGACGGGTGCAACCGGGGGAAGAACATCTGCTTGACCACTGTAAGGCGTCGTGGCCTCAAGATACGATGAAACCAGCCTGGTATCGTAATGCCCTCAGGAATATTATGCTGAGAAGAAAAGGAAAAATGGATTCAAACAGAGAATCGAAAGATCTTGCATACGGTTTTGGGGAATTTGTTTTTTAAAACAAACTTTTCTTTTTGAAAATCCTTTAACCTTTTTGAAAATAATTTTCAAAAACTTTAATCTAATCTAATAACATTCAGCTTTGATCCCAAGTGTGAGACCCCGTGTCTGTTAATGTCACTCATTGAGAGAATGCATTAAGTTTCATGAAGCATTGTAAGTGAATAGAAACAGAAACATTGCAAGAAAGATATAAAATAGTAGTAGAATATAAAACTTTTGTTAATCATAAAGCATCGTGGTTCAAAACATGGTTACATCATAAGTTTTAAAATACATAAAACCCAGTTCATCATTAATTTTTTTGTCTTTTACTTAAAACATCATAGTACAATAATAAAAGAAGCATAATTCCCCAAATAAAAACATAACCATAGTAGAAGAGATAAGAACTTATGCAATACATCTAAGCAGCACTAAGCAGAATAAAAGCAGAATCATGATCAAGCTTGAGTATTCCCACCCTAAGAACCGGGGGGGAATGGAAGAGAAAGAAGAGGAAACAAAATGGCTCAGACATAAAGTCTGGCGAGCCCAGTTACTTTTAGCATATAAATAAGTAAAAGTATCATGACAGGCATATAAAGTGGATAAGAGAGACAATCAGCACATAAGGCAAGTATGACAAGGTAAACATGACAATTAGGTAGAATAAATAACGCTTCTCTAACAGTTTGCTTTTTCTCTGCACCAATACTAGTCTCTTAATAACAAGATGATCACCAACAAGTAGAAGATGGTAGACTTAGGTGTACTTCCAATGAGATATTTGCACCCCATACAACCAACAGACAAACCAACATAACAGAGTTACCCCTAAGGGTATTAACGGGCTCCCCACCATACCGAAGCCTAAATGTACCCTAATCGATCGGCTCCCTACTCCATAGATACCATGTGTTAGCTTCACAGTAGGATGTATCACTTCCTAAAGTGGCAACCCTTCGTTTTCAGGATGTGAACAACTATATCTATAGATGTCACGGCGTCTTAGCCTCCTCTTTTTGGACCATGCACGCACATGACACGGTCGGTACGCGCCGCCCACACTGTCCCCCACGTTTGGCTCTCTTACAATCTACCCAGTAAGCGTGCCCTGACTCCGACCTAGTTCGGAGTACTCGTTTGATACTTATATATGGGTTCTTGACAAAAAGGCTCCCACACACAAGATTATTCAAGCTTCACCCGACGCTCCCCTCTAGGTTTTCCACAGGTTATGTCATACCAAAGTAAAATATTGCATAACCCCACAGGTTAAGTTTGTAGGATTATATATATAAATATTACCCACCCACCCAAGATTTACTTAACCCACCAATTGTTCCAAACAAGTTTACTTAACCCCTACTCAAGTTATATGTTCATACAATCCCTATGGATTTGACTAGGTTAAGTATTTCCAATTCTTTACCACATTCATTTAAGGTTATAATGTGCTAGACCTCCCACATTAAGCCTACCACTTGTGGATGCTGGATATGTCGGTCGGTTCCGGGCAAACTTCTTCCACAAGTCGGACTTAACCTCATGTCTTAGCACGTCTCCTGTTCATGCACTTAGACCCCTCACATTAGGTTCGCCACTTGTGGTCGCTGGATATGCCGGGCGGTTCTAGGCAGACTTCCACCATAAGTGCAATCTAACAACGTGCCTAAGCGCAGTTACAGTTTATAATTACTGTAAATCTAGGCATTTCAATTATTAACCAATTATTCCTATGTCGTTATAGGTTTTCATGCCCATTTCCCAAGTTATGTTCATAATGAACCATATGCCCCCAAATTAAGGTCTTTAATCACATTTCAATTTATGCCTCAAATTAACATTCATATATTTCACTCAAGTTATACCAATTTTCCAATTACAAGTTATGCTCCAAATTTAACGTTTTCCCTTCGGTCCCAATTTAACACGTTCGCATATTTCAGCGGCATGCCTAGGCTCGAAGATAGCCTGGCTATAAAAATAAAAAGGGAAAGATGAAGGGAAAGGGACAGAAATGATCATACTAACAAGATTGACATATAATAGCAGAAGTAGGCATAAACATATAGTGGCATAATGACAAGATAGACATATAGGAGCAGATCTGATGAACATGTGATAATAGAACTGATTCTAACATAATAGGGACATCACATACATGCATGATGAGAACTAAGTACAAACAATGGTAGATCTGACATGATAAATAGGTATAGGCTTAGATCTAGTTCGTAGTCATGTCAAAATAACTCAAATACACAGGTTATAACAGATCTAATATGATTCGAATGGTCGCAGGCATAGATCCAAGTTATATTCATGTCAAGATTTACTTTTTAAATATTTAGATCTAAAAGTAATGTAAACTCACTATGATTGGTTCTAGAAACATAAAAGAAATAATTGCTGATGATGAATCATAGATCTCTAAACTCTAGTTGTTTGACTTGATTGCAGAAGAAGAAAAGACATGATTTAATCTGGGTAGAGGCAGCATCTAGTTCTCCATTGTTTTAGGTGTGGAGAAACAAGAGAAACGGGGTCTTATTTATAGCCTAAAGCTAGTGAACCCGGTCAAGAAAGGATTCCACATTCGCCATAATAATCTGCCAGATCTGTCGTAGGGGGGTTAAACCCCCTCCCCCTATGGGGTCGACCAATAGGTCGACACCCTACTTATGGGGTCGTCCCAGGGTTCGACACCCCTTTGATGGGGTCGACACCCCTGGGTGGGAATTTTCCCGCTCCCCCCTTTTTCTGTGATTTGAACTGTTTTTACTTGATTTTTGAATTTTGGACTAATTATATGTATATATCCTCTGCTTGTGCATATAGAAACTTCCAACCTTAATAAATTCTTTATGCGATGTCCGTTTTACGCAAACTAGGTGTCCATCTTGACCAGAATTCCGAGACGAACGCAATGGTGTAGTGCGTTTCACTTAATTCTGAATATTAAATTAATTATTCTTTAATTTATCATCTTTAATGTCTTTAAAATTACGGGGTGTTACATCATAGCTTTGCTAGAGATCCGTGCTTCTAGGACGAAAAAAGAGATTTAGAGCCTAAATGGGAAAGTAGCTGCGCTAAATCGATTTATCTCAAAGGCTACAGATCACTGCGTTCCACTCTTTGATGCTTTGAATAAAGGATAAAAAGATTTCCAGTGGACTCCTGAATGCCAAGTAGCCTTCGAAGATTTAATCAAGCACATGGAATCACCACCGATGTTATCAAAGCCTAATGATGGAGAAGAATTATTCCTATACCTGGTAGTCTCATCCCATGCCTGAAGCGCTGCGCTAGTTCGAGAAGTTGCAAAGGTTCAATGGCCAATATACTATATCAACAAAAGGCTTGCTACGGTAGAATTGAACTATCCCCAAGTTAGAAAAGCTAGCGTACTGTCTGATTATTTCCTCAAAAAAGCTAAGGCCGTATTTCCAAGCCCATCCTATAAAGGTTCTCACCGACCAACCGCTAAGACAAGTACTTCTCCGTTCAGAGACTTCGGGGAGATTGTTGAAGTGCAACATAGAGCTCAGTCAGTATGACATCACTTATTATCCTCGAATAGCGATTAATGGGTAGGCTTTAGCAGATTTTATCACCAAATTCATGGGTAGGGGAGAAGAAACAGAGGAGCCAGCAGAGGTAGTGGGTAGATGGAAGATATTCATTGATGGATCCAGGAATTACTACTGTTCGGGGGCTGGAATAGTCCTAGAAACTCCTAATGGTCACTCATGATAGTGCGAGTATGAAGCATTGATCACAGGGCTAAAATTGGCAAAAGAATTGAATCTGAAAACCTTGCAAATTCTCACTGACTCGCAACCGGTAGTATGTCAGGTCCGTAAAGAATTCCAGACCAAAGTCGGAAAGCTTCCCGCTTATCTTTCTAAAGCTTTGGAACTTCTCAACGATCTCGACTACTACACTAAATCTCATATTCCCAGGGAAGAAAATACAAAAGCAGATTCTCTTGCTAAATATGCCAGTTCCACAGATTCGCAGATACTGGGTTCGATACCTATCGAAGTTCTTTAAACTCCTACTATTTAAGAAGCGGATGTTGATTGAATTATGTAGACTGTTAAAGAGCCTGTATCCTAGACGACTTCAATCAAGGAATATATCCTTAACGGAATGCTTCCAAAGGAGCCAAGAAAGTGGAAGAAAGTATTGCGCAAAGCTCCGTTTTACCTTATCCAAGATTGAAGGTTATATAGGCGAAGCTTCTCCACTGCTGCGATGTGTAACTAAAGAAGAGTCAAGGGAAATTTTGGCAGAATTACATGAAGGATAATGTGGAGGTCACACAGGTGGTTAAATGATAGCCAAGAAAATTATGTGATATGGCTACTTATGGCCCGATGTGAACCTGGATGCAATGAACTATGCTAAAAAATGTGTTAGATGCCAAAGATTTGCAAAGATTCCAAGAGCACCTCCCACAGAACTGACTCAAATGGTCAGTCCATGGCCATTTGCTGTCTGGGGCGTAGATTTATTCGGGGCATTGCCTACAGCTAAGTCAAATATGAAGTATGAAATAGTAGTCGTTGACTATTTTACCAAATCGGATGAAGCTGAGCCACTGGCCACTATTACTTCAAAAAGGGTGACCAACTTTGTTCTGAAGAACATCATCTACATATTCGGGATACCGCAAAAAATAATACTGATAATGGAACTTAGTTCGAAAGAAGTGAATTCTTATATTTCTGTGATAAATACAAAATTAAGAAGAGTTTTGCAGCCGTTGCTCATCGGTAGCCCAACGAGCAAGTTAAAGCAATTAAAAAGATTTTAAAGTCAACCATCAAAAAGCATCTCGACAAAGATAAAGGTAGTTGTGTAGATGAGCTTCCCCTTGCATATGGGCATATCGTACAACTCATAAAAATGCAACTGGGTATACTCCATTCTTGCTTGCATTTGGATCCGAGGCTATGATCCCAGTAGAGCTAGAAATCCCCACTTACTGTAGAATCCATTTTAATCTTGAAGAGAATGACAAGCTGAAGATTGAAGCACTTGATTTGCTCGAAGAAAAGAGGAAAGAGGCAGAACTCAGATCTGGTGCTCACCAGAGAAGGATAGTTATACATTTTAATTATAAAGTCAAACGAAGAACCTTTAAAATTGGTGAACTTGTTCTGAAGAAATCATGACAGGAAATGGAGTATTCGGACCCAATTGGGAAGGACCATATATTGTAAGCCAAAAATTCTTAGATGGCACCTTCGAACTGAAGATAATGGAAGGGATCCAACTTCCTAGAGCCTATAATAGCATACACCTCCGTCATTATTTTTCTTGATATTTCTTTCTCATATTTTGAAAAGTTGTAAACGCCATGCATTGTAAATACCATACAAATGTTGTCATAAGCTTTGTACATATAAATGAAAGAAATTGCCTTGCTTTCCTAAGTCGTAAATTTGCAAATTCTTAATTACAAGTTGCTAAAATTCGATTTTGATTGCAGGTCCCCTAAAAGAACGTTGACGCATCCATAACCCAGTAAAGCATGGTGACTTTTACAGCATATCCCGATTGCGACAACCCAAGCACCCATTGCTCAAAACATCATTCGCAACACATACGAAGGTGTGGAGCATAGCCTTGCAAATAGGGGACACCAGGAGCTGAACGGTTAGATGATACAACGTTCAGATTACAAACAAAGTTGTAAGTTTCACTATAGGGGCCCCTTCTTAGCTACAAGGTCCAGGACCCTAGTTCTGCAAATCGTGATAAAACCCTAAAAACGAACTAGCGTCCGCCCCATGAAACGATGCAACCCCAAACGAAGGACCTCCCCAGTTGGCACCCAGTAGATTGTCCATGTTAGGAAATACCTGACCTAATTGCGGCTTATACTGGGCTAAAGACCTCTTCGGGGGAATCCGATCAGATGTCGTGTCTTCCAAATTCGGTTACTAATGGACTCTAAAGACCTCTTCGGGGGAATCCGATCAAATGTCGAGTCTTTCAAATTCGGTTACCAATGGACACTAAAGACCTCTTCGGGGGCATCCAATCAGATGCCGAGTCCTTCAAATTTGGTTACTAATGGACACTAAAGACCTCTTCGGAGGCATCTGACCATAAGTCGGGTCTTCCAAATTCAGTTAGTGGCGGACTTAAAAGATCTTTACAAATGTGTCCGACAATTTCGTCAAGGGGCTAAATTGTTCAGTCACAATGAATAACGGATTTATAAAGGCCTCTTCAGAGACACGAAAACCAAGACCTCCTCGGGGACATGTATTCAAATCTAACCTCCGAAGGGCTTGGATTGTCGGGTCGGCGAGAAACATGATTGAATATATTAAAAATAGTAGACCTCTCAAGCAGGGGCACAAATATAATATTCCTCTTCATTAAAAGGCATGAGCCTAATTGACTAAACTGGAAATCCTTAGGTCATGAGCAAAGCAGGAAATCCCAAATATGACGGTAAAAGCACACGACCAGAAGATTCCAAATATAGTCAGTCACGTCTAACCTTTCAGGATTGTAACGAACTTTGGTACGGGAGCATCACCACCGCATTAAGATAAATCAATAATGCTCGCGTAAGCATACCATAAGCTCTCACAACTTTACACTAATGAAAAAGCTTGGCGAAGGACTATTCCGGCCAACAAAGTGGAATTCCTTGGAATGGCTAAGGCAAACTCGAAGACTTCAATACAGTGGTAAACACAAAAAGTGGTTATTCACGGAAAAGAAGTCTCAAGTGTTGCCCCTATTAAAATCAAGAAAATTCAATAGAATTGATCAAATAGATCCAGCTAGTAATGATCTGTGGCTATAATTGAAAAATCATTGTTTACAAAATAGTACCACAAGGTACAACACCAGGCATTGCAAAAACAAAGGACCTATAATATAGAGAACTTGCGTTGTAAGCATGAAAAGAAGACAGGTGTGGAATGCAAAATGAGAATGTACAACTAAGCTAAAGGAAAAAGCTTAAGTACATCAAGGAGAATAAAGAACACGGTTTCATTGCAAGTGCAGAGTCAAATCACAGAACCACAAGTCAAGTACAAAAGTCTCAGACATAAATGTGTGTAAAGTAATAAGCATAAAGTAGTGAGCGAGGGCCATATACAACTGGTCCGAATACAGTAATCGAGAATTGAAGCAAAATCATAAACACTACTTCTTCTTATCGCCTGACCTCAGAGAAGGTTTAGTGGAGGAAGGTGGAGGATTACTCTCTTTTTCTTTAGCAAAATCTTTCCCTCAGCTAAGGCCTCGCGGGATTCTTCATCTAAGAGTTCCTCAATAAGATCATCCTCACCATGATCTCCTCCATCATTCTTAAGTACCTCTTCCCAGACAAGAGCTAAAGTTTCAGCGAAGTCTTTTCCCAAATAATGCAAACTTCCATGACCCATGACGCTGTAAACATAGAATTTGAATAGGATATCTTTAGTCTTCGCCTTAACTTTTTTTAAGCTGCCACGGATTTGGATTTACCCTCTTCAAGATATTTAACACTGGTAGTTAGCGCTTCAAGAGCCAAACTTTAGGAAGAAATCCTATGCTGGAAGATCATGTTCTCCCATTGAAAAGTAGCAGAGGCACTCCTTTATATGGCTAGTTGCGATTCTGCAAGTTGTTGGGCGGATTGAGCCTTATGGACCTATGTTACTAAGGTGCTTTCCTTCTGTTTCTCAATGGCGAGTTCCTCTTTGAGCTTTTTAATCTCATCTTCTAAACCTGCTACCTATGTGTCCCTTTGAGAAAAAGATGTAATAGTCTTCTCCTGTGACTTTATAACCCTGACTAGCTCAGCCTTTTCCTTCTCCAATGTGGCAATACAATCTGTAGTGATTCTGTTAACTCTTTGAAGTTCATGTGCAAAGGCATACCACTCGCCCAATTGTTTCTCAACACGGCCCCTAATTTTATCCAACTTAACTTCAAACTGACTTTTAGTCGTGTCAAGCTGTGTAAACATACTACCCTTCAAGGCATCAAATTCCTTAAGAATATCTCATATATCAGAAAGATATATGTCTACACTGAGATATGTCCATCTTAGATTCCATCTTGGGAATCGATCAGCAAGGCCAAAGTCAGCCAGTCCGGGAATGTAGCGAGGTAAGTTCATAATTGTCTGAAGGTCGGCAGGAGTGAGGGTGGCCGATGGGCAAGCCAAAGATACTTGATCACAATTAGTCTAAATATCCAACATTGAGAGATTTGGCACTAGAAGCTTATCTGATTTGTGACGCTTCCGAGAGTCACCTTTGCCCTTATCACCCATGTCCCTCTTCTTTTCGGTTTTCCTCTTCTTTCTTTCTACTTCTTTTCTCCTCTTAGTTTCCGACATATCAAATTTCTTATGCCTCCACTGCATTTGTTGTTCGGTGTCAATGAGATCACCAATTTGTTGAGGTTGGTAGGCAGGTTGCGAGCGTTGAGATTGTTTTGAGTATTGTGAAGACCGAGATTTGAGAAAGTTCTTGGGATTATATTGCGTAGTGCCTTATTCAAAGCTATCAGCAAATGAATGTCTCATTTTTGAACTTGAAAAAGGGAGAAAGCAACATCTTAGTACCTAAATTGGAAGAGTGTTGGAACAATTTGAAAGGGGTTATGCTGAGTATTAGAAACATATGTCATAAGTAAGGAATCTGCTAATGTACATCTATAAACGAACCAATCTTAAGTGATGGTTATGTGTCGATCCCGAACTTTGTAAGTAATTTTCCTGGTCTAGATACAAGAGCTTTGAGTACACTAATTCCTGTATTTAGGGTCCAGGGTTTGAGGTTTTGGGCAGCAATATCACCTAGAATGAGATTTTTAGACCAGCTAAGGTCACTAAGATCTTTAAAAGTCTCTGAAACACCTACTCCTTGACTGTCTTGAATAACAGTATTCTCATCGCGATTCTCAGTACTCAAGTTATCCTTAGAAGTTAATCCAGTTTCTCCAAGCTACTCAGTTTCTTCCCTCAGATTCGAAGTAGTTCTCAAAGTAGTCTCATCCACCTCATCCTGTCTGGTTTCTCCCATAGGACCTGGGATAGTGCCTTCCTTCTTAATCTGGTTAGATAGAGTCATGAGACTCTTACCCTCATGCTTTTTAGGTACTTCTTCCTCGATAGAGACCAACCTAGATTTGGGAGGAGTTTTACTGCTTCCTGCAGGGTCGAAGCACTTCTTTAGATTAGCCTTTTTGGCTGGAGACTTGTGGGCAGTGTCTTTCTTATCAGCCGAATCTATCCCAAGAGATAGCGAGGGAGGAAGTATTTTACATCGACCAAGGAATTCCTCCATAAGCAAGAATTTCCTGCTCCTTTCATTCTCATTAACAACTATTAAAGAACTAAAGAGAGCTTAATCGAAAGCAGTATCCTGATCGGAGGGAATCTCTGTGAAATAACTAAAGATTTGCGTATTGTATTAAGGAGGAAAAAATAAATGATTGTAATATAAGTGTATTCACCTCCTTCCATCTAAAGCCATAAAAGTTTCCGGGACACCGGAGAAAGAAATATTGGTTCGGAAATCCTCGAACACTCTCTACTAGATCAGTAATAATTTTGGAGCCTCGGCTTTCAACAAAAATGATTAAGGGACGATCCTTTTTCCACCTTTTAAAAGAATATAAAGAACGCATATCTTGAAACGTAGGCGCGTGCTGTTTGACCCTCATAAAATGTACATAAAGACCCATTAAAACGGCATAGCCATTTGGGTGCAATTAGTATGGGAAAATAGCTAAGCGCCGGAGGATTAATTCTAAATAAGGGTTGAAAGGTGGAATCGCTCCATTCAATAACATACCACGATTAACTGCAACATACCCAATAGGTGGAATGTCAGCAAATTCATCCTTTCCAGGAAATTTAGCCATCTCCTTTTCTAAAACCCCGAATTGCTTACACAATTACTGATACAAGCTAAAAGAGAGAAAGAGAGAGAGAGTTGTTTCATGGCTTTCAAGAGGAATATTGGAAAGTGGCAGGGGTTTAGAAAAGTTCTGGTTGACATTCACTCCAGGAGCAGTATTTGATGTGGTTCTAGTAACTTGAGCAGAACTCCCAACTTCACCAGGAATGGTTCTTTCCTTGGGATTCTGACGTAATTGTTGTCGGGTTAACATTTCTACATGAACGGTTATTTTTTAAAATAAATCGCAGGTACGTGTTTCCTTGCTCATATGGAGTATTATGTATAACTATGTATATTATTCTAAAAATGAGGCTTGGAATTTATAATCAGCATGTACCGGTTAACCAATTCCAAGTATCATTATAAGTGAATGACCATATTCGCATAGAGAATGTTCCTAAGTGATTGAATGAAAATAACTCTGTGCGAACATATCGTTCAATTTAGGCTATGTTGCATTCTTAAATTTCTAAACTAATCTGCTAATGATGTGAGCATCCAATAGCAAAATTATAGCTCAAGAAACATGCAAGTGATTTAGTTATTACAGGTATAGCAATAGGAGAGCTTGGGAATCAACCAAAACCATTCACCAGATAGGAAAGTCACCAAATGTATTCATGTCCAAACTAGGTTAAGCTCTACCGACTCTTATTAGGGTTAAGCATGATCGACCCCACACGGTAGAGCAGAGCCGACCCCATAGGCTTGTGCATGACCGACCCCATGAGTGAAACGACCCAAACTTCCCCATAAAGTAAAGTACGGATTTCTTTGAGAACAACACTCATCAGAACACAAACAGAAGAACATTTCATTTTATTATTACAACAATTACATCAAAGTACAAGAATATCACAGAGTATAAATAAATATTACACATTGGAAATACAATAATATCAGAGATTTAAAGTTACATTTAAATAGCAGCGGAAAAATAATACAAAATACAACTGAAAGAAATACACGGATACAAAGCTTTCTGAATATCGCTTCAGCTGCAAACTAGGATCCTACGAATATAATATCTACAAAACCAAAACTACTAGCTGCCCGTGTGGAAAATATGGGCACCCAGAGTTCAGGTTAAAACAATAACCTCCAGGTTAGTCATGGGACTGGTGTGAGAACTAAAAACAGTTATTAGCTTGATTTTAAAGTTGGGTGAATCTCGGGACCACGCTGTATAACACGGAACAGGCTTACTCCACATGACCCCTAGTTTAAAAGAAAACAACGCAATGTTTTTTGAAAAAATGAAGCTATTATAAGACTCAGGTCCCATCACACAATGCAATACAAGCCGGAGGATAGAGATTTCCCTTATAATAGCCAAAAATGCTTGATATGCCAAATTTCCCTTTTACTATTACTATAAGTGCATAGTGTAGAAATCAATTTCGAAAGTAAATGTATCAATCATAGACGACATGGGTACCATATATCATGTTGCCATACTAGTTCTATAATCAAAACCGGACGGTGTCATATTGGAAGTTAGATTTCCATCATGAACCAAGGCAAGAGATAGTCCTTACCGAATTCGATACACTCTAGCCCGTGCTTCAGGATCAGAACTCGGGTAACCCTAGGGGTGCCAGGGCCGGTCATCCGTCAATGATTAGTTATACCATAAACTATATGTTAGCCTGCCCTATGGGGCATAAAATAATCTGGTCAGTAATGTCGACCAGACGACTATCAGCATATATATCTGAGGCGCCTCTCTATCTATCAAGTAATAATAAGCAACACCCACATGAGTAAAATGCCAGGGCTTGTAAACGCTGACACCCCCTAGCTATAAACTAACATATGTCCATTTCCCTAGGGTCCTTCTCCCGCTTCTGGTTCATACCGGGGTGTGAGGCTCACGAAGTAACGCTGTACACAAAGCTATGCCTAAATATGTTGTGCTTTGATCATTAACCACAAGGCTCCGATTTTCAATAATAAGCCTTGATCATTTGCATCTTTGCATGCCACATTGTCAATCCATACCGTACCATTGATTTCTGCCAATATATAACCTCTAAGCTCGTACGTCTCAGAGAAGGGTGTTAAGCAAGAGAATAAATTCTCCGCCACCAAACAGATATATATTTAGCAGAGATCAACGAATACAGCATAAAGGAATACAGCGTTAGACATACCATCCATTTACAAGTCCGTTCTGCGTCTGAACGAAACCGGAGGCGCCTTATTCCTTATCCTATATGTCCAATAAAGGAGAGAGGTCCTCGCATATCCGTCGATCTCTAAGTACATTTGGACGATCATCACTTTTTACCTTGTCCTGGGTGTACGGCCTAACCAAGACATTAGTAATCACCAAAACTATGTGAAGAACTCCGGTCTTTAACCACTGTCTTCATCTTCGACTCTTAATCGTCATAGAAATTATTCAGAATGGGTTAAACCTGGTCTTTCCGAATAATTTGCGTATTTTATAAACAAGTGCTATAAAACACATCATAGCCTCATTCCAATTCAGAATATTCTTGTAATAAAATATTCACATTTTTAATATAATTTAAGATTCATTAAAACTCTAATTCTGTTTCAATCTCAAAAATCATTACTTAATGATTATTCAAATTTAAGAAATAAATCTTATCTTTAACTGGGTTAAAGAATCAATGTCATTAAAAATGCAGTTCATGACAAACCCAAAATCATCTTCCATTAAATATGGAATCTTCACAGAAATCAGATCAATATATAATCGATATAAATTTCTATATCAGACTAATGACATAAGTGGAATAACGGTAAGGCCTTTTAAATTCCGTATATAGTAACAGTCTTCATTCACAGAAGCTCATCTCGATTATTATTAAATCGAATTCCATTCAATTCCAATTTAATAGATTAAATTGGAAAACTCTACTTTGGAAAAATTCCATTTAAATCTTAATAAAATATTTATAAATTCCAAATATTATTTTCACTGTTAATTGGGTTAAAGAACAAATGTCATTAAAAACACAGTTCACAATAAAACCAATTCACATTTAATTTTATTCCAATTACTAAATATAATTGGAAACTCTAATAATCATATTTAAATGATTTATAACTTCCAAAATTATATTATATTTAATATCAATTAAATATTAATTGGAAAACTTCATTAAATCTTATTTAAAAGATTTGTTCTTTTCTAATCGGGGTTTATGAACAATGTTATTAAAGACACCATTCACGACAACCCAAAATCCAATTTGACATTAAATATAAGGTTCTAAATAGAAATTATATCGGCTTATATTCAATATCAAATTCTGAAACCAACAAATATTGTATTGGGAATAACGATATATATATCTTCCAAATCCTCACAATATTCGTATAATAACGGAATCAAATATCGAAATATTCCAAAGATAATTCCCATTCAAATCCATTCCAATATATATAAATATACATTGGAAAATTCTGGTTATTTTAAAACCATTTTCAAATCTATTTTATTTATTTCTAGAAATAATTAAATTATTATTCTAGTTAATAACTAGTTCATTAAACAGTTCATTTCGATAAAAATACATTTTATCTTTACAAAATTGGAATTTTTCATCCAAATTCTTTCCACATCATTTATTATGATTTTACATAATTTTTACATATTTCTAATAATTTTATCAAGGCCCGTACAGTTGGTTTCCAACAACGGCCACCAAACTACATCCATAGCGACCTTTTCCAAATTTGATTTGGACATAATTCCAAATCCAACTGTTAGATTTTAAACTTCTTGTATTCATTGGAAATCTCTTTTCGATATGAACCCAACGGTTCTTGTTTTTGGAGAATCCGACGGTTGGGTCTCCCGTTACGCCAATTTGAAGTTAATGGTCGAAATTCGCGAACGGTCGCTGCGCGGTGCGTTCTATTCAGGCCATTAAATATATAATATATATTTCGTCTATTTTCATTTAAAACGTATTTATAAAATATTTATAAATTCATTTTAAAACGATTCCAACTTTATTTTCAATTTTAAATCAAAATTGTATATTCTACATCTTTATCATATTAAAATGATAATATTTTCAAAATATTATATTTTAAAATCACTTCTTTCCAACATTCATCATAAAATGAATTAAAATCGATCAATAATCCGTTCGGGTTAAAATGGCGTTTAAGGCTTAACTCGACTTCACATTCCAATATTTTTGTGTCTATTTAAAATCGGACATCAAAATCATTATTTTATTCTTCACTGAATATTATTTTAAAATATTCGTTATTTTAAAATAATCTTTATTTTGAAAGATACTTTATTATAAAACATTCTTTATTATAAATTGTCCGTTATTTTAAAAACATTCTTTATTATATAACATTATCTATAATTAAAATACAAATGTTAAGTGTAACATTTCTAATGACAAATCCTATTATGAAAAGTAATTCTTTTTATTTAAATAAACATGTTAAAAATGATGCTTTAAGCTAACAAATACATTTTAACATGCATTTCTATTTATTCTATTTAACATATAAAAATGTACTTTTAAAATGTTCCTTTACATTAAAATGTTCTATACATTAAAATGGGTCTTTATATTAAAATGATTCTTTTTTCATATAAATGATTTCACTAAAAATGTTTCTTTTACTATAAATGATTCCTTTTGCATAAATATGATTCTTTTACATGTAAATGATTCTTTTCATTAAAAATGTTACTTTATTCTAAAAATGTTCTTTATTCCAAAAATGTCCTTTTTATTCTGAAATGTTATTTTATCCTAAAAATGTCCTTTATAATAATAATGTCTTTTATTATAAAATTGTCTTTTATAATAAAAATGTCTTTTTACATTCTAAAATGTTGTTTTATTCAATTTTCATTTCTTATCTGAATATTTTTCATATTTTGTACATTCAATAAAAATGTAATTTTTATTGTTTTCAACATTCTATTTTAAAATATTCTTTATATTCTGAATCGGAATGCGACTCAATCAATTACCATATAATTTCGATTATATGGATTTCATACATCGCATGTGTGCACTATAATGATAAATAATCAACAAACAGTCCATTCACAAGCAGAGTGAAATTTACAACTGTGTGAGCATTAAAATAAATAAATAACGCTCATCACAGGCTGTCGATCCATCGATTGACATACAACTAAATATTGGGACTAGTGTATGTCAAATATCATCCCAATACCCGTGTGGGATTTTCAAACAACAACCGTTTTTCTAAATAGATCATTGGTTAATAAATTTAATCAATTTTCACTATTCAAATTATAAATGAATATTTATAATTTAATTTCCCTGTCACATTAATATTAACATTTTTAATGTGTTAAACATTTCAACAACACAAACAACACACAATACAATCAATTTAAATCGTCCATAGTTTGTGTACGAGGGAAGTGATCTAACAAATACTGTATACAGTTTATAAAGATTAAAACAGAAATAAATCTACACTGGCAATTCTATATATTTTCCAATAATGAAAATAAATAAATAATTGTGCAGAAACTTTAGTGAGGAGTTCTCACCTTTGGTTTCCAGTCCATCATTCTTTAGCGGACAATAGTTTGAATTCTGTTTTGCTTCAAATCAGTTCCATCGGAATCTGTTTCATGCAGCTTATATTAAAAATCACATTTTTAATGTTGTTCTATACATATGGTAAAATCAGATTTTATTCCATAGTTAATTATGTAATAAAAGTCACATTTTTTAAAACTATTATATATATATATATATATATACTAGAATCATATCTTTATCACAATGTTATTTGTGTAAAAATTCTATATTTTAAAACAATGATAATTACAAATTAAAAACAATGTTACTTATATGATTAAAAACATTGATACTTATGTGATGAAAAATAATGTATTTCTATGATGAAAAACAATGATCTTTTTATTCTTTAAAACAATGCTACTTTTTATAAAAAGAATGCTAATTTCTTTTTATAAAAACAATGATATTTTCTTTTAATAAAACAATGCTCATTTTCTTTTCAAAACAATGTTCTTTTTCATCAAATCACAGTTCTTTTATTTATAATCAAAATGATGCTCTTTTATAATCAAAACAATGTTCTTTTATAATCAAAATGATGTTCTTTTATAATCAAAACGATGTTCTTTTATAATCAAAACAATGTTCTTTTTTTTACATATACAAAACAATGTTGATTTTATTTTAATGACAATGCTAATTCTAAAAAAAATGATTTTATATTTAAAACAATGTGATTTTATATCTAAAACAATATGATGTTACATTTAAAAAAAAAACAATGCGATTTCTTTTTACAAAAACAATGCGATTTTGTTTTTAAGACAATGCTCCTTTTATTTTTAAAACGAATGATCTTTTTATTTCAAACACATTGCTCTTTTTATTGCTAAAAAGAATGATCATTTTACTAATGATTTTCATATAAAATTTTGATTTATAAACTAATGATTTTTATACATTTAAAAATATAATTAACTTGATTAAATAAAATCATTAACGTTTACCACAACACAAATAAGCGCTGCCTTTTCTATCTTCTTCCTTTTCTGGTTTTCACGCTGCAAGTTTGTCGTTCACCCAAGGCTCGATGTCAACTCCCCTTGTGTGTGCCTTCCACAATCCACCGGAACCCAATCGCCTACCACCGTTCAACCCCCCTCAGCAATGCCGACCTCCCCCCTGACACTCACCGTACTTGATGGCTCCTCGTGACAGGGAAACCACCGCGAATGTCACCACTTCAAGGTAGAAATCCCATCGATCCATAATACCTATTTAGATCATCGTCGTACCAATTGAAAGCTCATGAGGAGATCTAAGATTTTCGTTTTAGTTTGGGGAATTAATTCGAATTATATTAAGAGGAATTTGAGGATAAAGATCGTGATTTTCGGGCCATTAAAACATGTCTGGCAGCGGCTGTAGTATAGGAAATTAGGGTTAGGGTTGGGCTCGAAAACCGAGGGGGTATTTATAATATAGTAATATTTTATTAATTTTAATTCTTTTAACTTGAAAAATATTTGTTCGTTGCAATCAACTCCAAATTAAACCCAACGACTGTCGCCCCTAGCTAAATACCCCCATTACGGACACAATGGAATATGTTTCGTAATCCATTTCGACTGTTTTGTTTAGTTTTTATCAAAATTAAAATATAGATCAATATATATTTAATTTAAACGTACAATTTAATTTACCAGGGCCACATACTGACTCCAAAAATTCCAAAAAAATTATATCTAGCTTTGTTTTGATGATACGGTCCTAACAAAACTAATTTCATTGAATTTGGAGATCGTTTGAAAAATGGCCATTTTCTGGTCGATCCAATTTGACTGAAACTGTCAAAACACATTTTAATTTGCCACGCTCACATATTGATTCCAAAAATTATGAAAATTGGAATCTTGCAATAATTTGACATTAGGATTCAGCCAAAGTGGTTTCATCGAAAATGGAGGTCGTTTCCAAAACGGCTATTTTTTATTTTAATATATATATAAATTCCATAGCGACTATTTCAAATTTTAAACTGGACATAACATTTGATTTACGCTATGAAATTTCGTCTTTCGGATTCGTTGGAAAGATATTTTTAAATAGATTCTAATATATTCGGTTTCACTAAAATCCAATTTATTTTGAATCCTGTACATTCGATTGAATTTTGAAATTGAATTTTCAAGCTACCACGCCATTTTAAATTCCTTTTATAATTACATTAAAATTTATTCATTCTAACTTCGATTAAAATTAATTTTTAGTCGTTATTATTTAAAATAAATTATTTTAAATATCCAAAATATATTAAAATTGCTAAAATAAATATTTTAAATTAGTTCAGAATTTTCGGGTTGTTACAATGAGGGTCGAGCCACTTGGACCTAAGGGGCCGATTCTGCTTGAACCCACAGGGTCGAGCATGACCAACCGCATGAGGGTCGAGCATGACCAACCGCATGAGGATCGAGCCCACTCGAACCCAATGGTATGAATCTGCTTGAAATCTTAGGATCGAGCATGATCGACCCCATAAGGATCGAGTCCACTCGAACGCAAGGGTCGAATTTGCTTGAAACCTTAGGATCGAGCATGACTGACCTCCATGGGTTTGAGCAGACTTGATACCAACTGGGTCGAGCACAGCCTAAAAAGGCCAACTTGAATGTTCAAGAGTTTTCAATTGATCAGGCTTATTCAATTGTGTTCAAATTAAAGTGTATTCACAACAGAGTGCAACTTAAAGCCATTATGACGGTGAAAAACGCAGCAAACATAAGCTCAAAAGATGATTAAAGCAATGAGACGTGCAACAATAATTCAAGATCAAAAACTATCAACAAGCACCGTGCAAGTATTGTAACAACCCGAATTTCAATAACATATTAAGATCATAAATCAAGGCGGAATTAAATTTTAAAATAAGAATATGGAAAACCGAGTCGTGCCATTGCGTTCATCTCGGAATTCTGCATGAAATCAAGTCTGAGTTTTCGAAAAACGGAGTCTGTATGAGGGAGATATGACTCTCCAAAGTTTCAGGAATTTTCAAAATCGAAAACAGCTCGAAATTCGAATTCAAACCCCAGCGCAGACTGTGCGGGAATTTTCCCGCCCAGGACCCGGTCGACCTGGGGGTCGACACTATGGTCGACCTCCCAGGGGCCAGGTCGACCCTATGGTCAATCTGGGGGTCGACCGGGTGCCAAAACCCAGTTTTGAGCCTGGGTTCATTCTGATGTATCTAGACTCGTTTCGTGACCAGATTCTTGAATCTAAACCTACATAAACACCCCCCTAGCCCCATTCTTTCTACACCAATTCTCACTAGCCTTATGCTGCTCAAATTCTAGTTATAATTCAAAGAAGAAAAGGGACTACTTATTCTCCATCAAGACTACGCATAGAGATTTGCAAATTGGGGGTTTTCAATTAGAACACGATTAATCAAATAGAAATTCAACATCAACCTCTGCTTTCTAATTCTCGATCCGCGCACTGTAAGTTCCAGTTACTTTTAGATTTAAATATTTAATTATGATATGTCCATGGAATAAAGTGGAATTGGATTTAAGTATGTTTATCGATTCTAATCTATTTCTGTTGCTCCTTGAATCTTGAGTATTGAGACTCGTCTATCTTTGCGATCATGTCAAGTTTATGATCTATTCAGTAGTTTTCTTGATTCGTAATGATGTTATCATCAAGTTGTAATCTTTATGCCAATCATGATGGTTTATGCTGTTTTCTCTCTGATCTTGTTTTTATTGCAACTTCTACCTCCCCCTATTTATTTTCTTTTGATGAACCTAGGTCAATTTCGGTCCTAGGCCTAAAACCGCGATTTACGTACGATTAAATACAAGGGAAATATTAGGATATTGCCTAGTTGGATATATGTGTTTGGTAGAATCGAAGGCATAAAATAAAAATTGGATATTTGGGTATTACTACCATTAACTTGAAATTGGATATTTGGGTGTAGTCATTATAATGGTAATGGCAAGAATGGGGATTGGCATATGTAATTTGACATGGATCTTGATATATGTAATTTGGCTATAACTTGATATGTGTATATTGGCATAAACTTGGCATACATGTAAAACGACATGAATTGAACATATGTAAATTTTGTATAAAAAGGGCATATGTAAAACTGACATGTAATCTAGAACTTAGGCATATGTTAATTATGTAAAATTTGGAGTTGAAACATACATGATAATTTATGACTTGGTAGAGGTTTAATATGAACGCGCCTAAGTTGGGTTGGGTAGTTGGCATGTATTGTTAATAAAAGGCTATAACTTGGCATAACCTTATAGTGAATTAAGGTAATAATTTGGGAATATGTTTGGGGGCAAAAACGTGAATTATGAACTTGATAATTGGCATACAACTGGAAGTATGAACGTGGTTGAAACATGAACATGAACATGAATAAGAACACGAACGTGAACGTGGCTAACTCGAGGTTGGGTTGAGTTTGCAGTGTAATTCTGCCCGGAACCACCCGGCATATCTGATGACTGCAAATAATAAGATCCAATGTGAGAAGTTAGTCATATCGTGCTTAAACTCGAGGTTAAACTGAGTTGTGGTGTAATTCTGCCAGGAACCGCCCGGCATATCCAGTGACTGCAACAACAGGTCTAATGTGAGTGGTTGATGCATTAATAATTAATTAATGCCAATAAATAGACATACTAAGATGGAAAGGTTAAGTAATATGACTAGGCTAATGACACTTAACCGATATGACATGATTTGGTAGGGTTAAGTCATGTACCGCTTGAATATACTTAACCAATTTAACATGATGATTTGGTAGGGTTAAGTCATGAACCGCTTGAATATACTTAGCCAATTTGACACGATGATTTAGTAGGGTTAAGTCATGAACCGCTTGAATATACTTAACCAATTTGACACGATTATTTGGTAGGGTTAAGTCATGAACCGCTTGAATATGCTTAACCAATTTGACACGATGATTTGGTAGGGTTAAGTCATGAACCGCTTGAATATACTTAACTAATTTGACACGATGATTTGGTAGGGTTAAGTCATGAACCGCTTGAATATACTTAACCAATTTGACACGATGATTTGGTGGGTTAAGTCATGAACCGCTTGAATATACTTAACCAATTTGACACGATGATTTGGTAGGGTTAAGTCATGAACCGCTTGAATATACTTAACCAATTTGACATGATAATATGTTAGGGCTAAGTCATGAACTTGAACGAGAACACTTACCCAATTTGACATGACATATTGACGGGTTAACTCACGAACTTGAATGACAACACTTAACCAACTTGACATGCCAGACTGATATGGGTTAAGTCACGAATTTAAATGACAACACTTAACCTATTGGATGGAAACCCTAGTTACGCGGTCCATTTCAGCAGTAACCCACTAGATATATCAAAGTACCCTGGAACTAGGCAGGGTGGGGCACGATTACTGGGCTGATTGTAAGCGACCAGAACGACGGCTGAGTTAGTGTGCCAGTGTAGGTTCAGGCGGACTATGGTCGTGCACGTAGTCCGTAGTTGAAAAATCAGGCATTGGGCATCAGTAGGTTTACCTGTGCATGCTTGATTCGTGTCGGTGGTTGGCA
This sequence comes from Allium sativum, assembly GCA_030737875.1. Taxonomy (NCBI): domain Eukaryota; kingdom Viridiplantae; phylum Streptophyta; class Magnoliopsida; order Asparagales; family Amaryllidaceae; genus Allium; species Allium sativum. The sequence goes on from CM060912.1 coordinate 61,435,669, forward strand.
CCATAGGTCTTGATACACCCTATGGTGGACCTAGCACAGGTGACTACATTCGTGATAGGGCCATATGACACAGACACATGACGAGCTAGAACTTGTAGGGAGCCGATCGATTAATGGATGGTTCCGTTGGACCTAGTAATGGGTCATTCATGATATTGGGCCAAGGATCATTTCATGTTTAATATATGACATGGGTTTGGGATAATAGTACAGGTGGTGCAGAGCAAATAAATATCATAGAAATATTTTAATGGTGAAGCAGAGAAATCTTGCGATGCATGATTGAAATCTTGCGAAATTATACTTAGTTTATCTTGAATGGGAACCTTGCAATGTTATACTTGACAAAAATCATATGATTTTATTCTTAGTTATCGTGCCTGTAGCCTATCTTGTCATCATGCTTATGTTTACTTTCAGTTTATTCATGCCATGTTATCTTTACCTGTTTTTAGGTTGAAAGTGACTGGGACTTACTCAGTCTTTATGACTGAGCCGTTTTGTTTCGCCTCTTTTTCTACTGTCCCGCCCCTCCCCAGGTTCGCAGGGTGGGAATACAACTTAGCTCGGAAGTTACCAAGCTCCCAGGCTCTTTCATGTAGGGCTTGGATCTCTCTTTGCTATGCCTTGCTTTGCTTTATTGGGGAATACTACAATTTATCTTTATGCTTCTTTGTTTTTGAGCAAGACAGATATTTTAGCTATAAAATTGGGTATTGGAAGTTGATGGGCTTTTATTGTAAACAATTATATTTATTAAATGATTTGAAGTACTTCTACTTTACCTTCCGCTGTTTTATATATGTCTGTCTTGTAATATTTCTGTTCCAGCACCATAATGCTCCATTGAAGTTAAGGCATTCCCTTTGTGAGTGACCTTAACGGATGTGGGGTGTTACACTTGGTATTAGAGCGGAAGGTTACCAGACTGGGCAAAGGCTTTTAAAAACCTTCTGAAATTATTTTCAAAACGTTTACAAAGAAGCATTTTTCTAAAGAAACTTTTTGTTTTACGAAAGGCATATTCCCCAAAGCCATATGCACTATCTCTTGATTCTCCCTTTGAATCTCTTCTTTCTCTCTTTTTACCATAGTTTAGTAGGCGTATGACACATGTCGGAGGTCAACGGAGCGCCCAACCTCCATCTGTAGCCGCAGTAGTTTTTCTCGCGACTAATCTTATTTCAAGCTTTGTAGGGTTGCCATGCGATGGGGGTAGCTTTCGAGAAATTTGTCAACAAGCTATACAAGGATAGTAAGAATGAGGATAATGAATACAAGCCTAAGGATGAGAAACTTGTTGATATGGCTTAATCCACGAAGGAGGAAAAGGTGAAAGGGAAGAGGCCAAAGTGAAAGAATAATAAAACCCATGACAAGAGAAAGTATCTTTAGTATGGTAAAAAGGGACATGTAGTTAAGTATTATAGGGGCAAAGGACAAGATCGTCGAGAGGGAAATTGTATGCTCTCACTACAAGCATACCTAAGAAAGGTGGTAACATTTCTGTTAAAAGTTTAGCTTTTCTTTTCTATCACGCCGTGGGAATTTTGTTTTTGTACATCGCATCCTTTTAATTCTGCTTCGATTGTTGAGTCTCTTCACCTTAGTACTAGCGTGGTAGAGGATCCCATTTTTTTTCTCAAACCCTGTTGGGGAATTGGCTCATTTATTCATGATTTGTTTGGATTTGAGAATGTCTATGCTGAGTGTTGAGTTTAGAAGAAATGCTTGTGTTTTTGGGCTATGGGTTGATTCTAGGGATGGAGTGGTTATCCAGAAATGATAATATTCTAGAGTATGAAAAGGAGGTAGTTAGACTCCTGATTTGTCTCGGTAATGCCCTCGAAGTCTAGTGTAACCCTTAGGGTTCTGCCATGCTTAGTTACCTAGAATCTCTTGATACATTCATTGATCCGCTCGAGTAGTGTTCGCCACTAAGGCTGATGGTTCGTTTCACTTATGCATGGGTTATAGAAAATCACCTTAGTAAGTACATTTGGCAACATGGTTGAAATTTGTTTATTTTCAAGAGATAGATCTTTTGCGTGGAATACCATTAGTGAGTAAACGAGATCCAGGATTCACTAGTGAATTTTGGAGAGCTTGCATGAAACCATGAGTACGCAGTTATGTTTGAGCTGAGTATACTAGAAAAAGAATAAGTGAAAGTGGAACGAGAAACAACATGAAATGAGTTCCAACTCATATTTTGGAAACAAGAATTAAGAAGCTACGAAATTGTGAAGTTAAAGACGGTCAAAGCACAATGGAGTTAAGCTCAAGGAAATGCGACTTAGAAGATTGAAGACTAGATACACACATCATATCTCTTTTTAAGAGTATATCCTTGATCCCTCTTTTCCTGTAGAGCTTACTTGCATGCTATCTTTTATGTATATCCTCTCGGTCCTATTCTCAATCCTATTTCTGTTGCAAACCCCATAGGGAGTTTGACTCATCTGTTAGTAATACATGTTGGGGCTTGAGGATATTCGTTGGATTGACTAAACTTTTTGGGTTTTATAGGATATGGGTTAGTTGTAGGAAGGGATTTCTTGTGACCTAAAAGGATTCCATCATGCTTAGTTTCCTTGAAACATATATATTGGTTGGGTTGAGAAATTCTTTGGGTATCAGTCTGATGTTGATTTCGGTCTTCGGGGCTGGTGCTTAGGGAGTTCTTCTCCTAATCAGTATATATGTGACGTAGATTTCCAGTTTTGACATTGCCTAATGGACACAAAGTTTTTACTTGCTTCTATCATTCGATTATATCTTTAGGTAGGAACAATTGGGTGTAAACATGTGTTTGAGACATGTTATGATTGATGGTTGCAAGTGGTTGCAAGTGGTTGCCAGTGGTTGCTCGTGGATGCATATACACGCACATTAGGCACTAGATCTGCTTAGTCACCTTTCATATTGCATATGCATGAGTGTTTATACTTGTTTAAGGATGAAATTGAATGTGTTATCATGTGGATGTTGCATATAGATAGATGTTTGTGCACACATATAGTTTTTATGTCAATAGGACTATTTGCATACATGTTGGACTCATGGCACTAAACATATTTTGCATTAAGAAGATAAATCAGGCCTGATCATTTGCATTAGATAACGACCATATACACACACTTTCTGCATATGTTCATACATCATTAGAAATCTTTTAAGGACAATTATTGCTTGTGGATGATGTTTGAGTAGATGGATGATGGATGGTAGGACACATTCTTCTTAACTTGGAGATTTCGGGGACGAAATCCTTTAAGGAGTGGAGAATGTAACAACCCGAATTTCAATAACATATTAAGATCATAAATCAAGGCAGAATTAAATTTTAAAATAAGAATCAGGGAAAATGGATTGCGCCATTGCGTTCATCTCGGAATTCTACAAGAAATTGAGTCTGAGTTTTCAAAAAAAGGAGTCTGTATGAGGGAGATATGACCCTCTGAAGTTTCAGGAATTTTCAGAATCGAAAACAGCTCGAAATTCGAATTCGAAATTCGAATTCAAACCCCAGCGCAGACTGGGCGGAAATTTTCCCTCCTAGGACCAGGTCGACCTGGGGTTCAACACTATGGTCAACCTCCCAGGGGCCAGGTCGACACTATGGTCGACCTAAGGGTCGACCTGGTGCCAAAACCCAATTTTTAGCCTGGGTTCATTCTGATGTATCTAGACTCGTTTCGTGACCAGATTCTTGACTCTAAACCTATATAAACACCTCCTAGCCCCAATCTCTCTATACCAATTCTCTCTAGCCTTATGCCGCTCAAATTCTAGTTATAAATAAAAGAAGAAAAGGGACTACTTCTTCTCCATCAAGACTACGCATAGAGATTTGCAAATTGGGGGTTTTCAATTAGAACACGATTAATCAAATAGAAATCCAATATCAACCTCTGCTTTCTAATTCTCGATCCGCGCACTGTAAGTTCTAGTTACTTTTAGATATAAATATTTAATTATGATATGGCCATGGAATAAAGTGGAATTGGATTTAAGTATGTTTATCGATTCTGATCTATTTTTGTTGCTCCTTGAATCTTAAGTATTGAGACTCATCTATCTTTGTGATCATGTCAAATTTATGATCTATTCAGCAATTTTCTTGATTCGTAATGATGTTATCATCAAGTCGTAATCTTTATGCCTATCATGATGGTTTATGCTGTTTTCTCTTTGATCTTGTTTTTATTGCAACTTCTACATCCCCCTATTTATTTTCTTTTGATGAACCTAGGTCAATTTCGGACCTAGGCCTAAAACCGCGATTTACGTGCGATTAAATACGGGGGAAATATTGGGATATTGCCTAGTTGGATATATATGTTTGGTAGAATCGAAGGCATAACATAAAAATTGGATATTTGGATATTACTACCATTAACTTGAAATTGGATATTTGGGTATAGTCGTTATAATCGTAATAGCAAGAATGGGGATTGGCATATGTAATTTGACATGGATCTTGATATATGTAATTTGGCTAGAACTTGATATGTGTATATTGGCATAAATTTGGCATACATGTAAAACGGCATGAAATGAACATATGTAAATTTGGTATAAATTGGGCATATGTAAAACTGACATGTAATCTAGAACTTGGGCATATGTTAATTATCTAAAATTTGGAGATGAAACATACATGATAATTTATGACTTGGCAGAGGTTTAATATGAACGCGCCTAAGTTGGGTTGGGTAGTTGGCATGTATTGTTAATAAAAGGCTATAACTTGGCATAACCCTATAGTTAATTTGGGAATACATTTTGGGGCAAAAAAATGAATTATGAACTTGATAATTGGCATATAACTGGAAGTATGAACGTGGTTGAAACATGAACATGAATATTAACACAAAAGTGAACATGGCTAACTCGAGGTTGGGTTGAGTTCGCAGTGTAATTCTGCCCGGACCTGCCCAGCATATCCAGTGAATGTGAGAAGTTAGTCATATCGTGCTTAAAATCGAGGTTAGACTGAGTTGTGGTGTAATTCTGTCCGGAACCGCCCGGCATATTCAGTGACTGCAACAACAGGTCTAATGTGAGTGGTTGATGCATTAATAATTAATTAATGCCAATAAACAGACATACTAAGAATGGAAAGGTTAAGTAATATGACTAGGCTAACGACACTTAACCGATATGACATGATTTGGTAGGGTTAAGTCATGAACCGCTTGAATATACTTAACCAATTTGACATGATGATTTGGTAGGGTTAAGTCATGAACCGCTTGAATATACTTAACCAATTTGACACGATGATTTGGTTGGGTTAAGTCATGAACCGCTTGAATATACTTAACCAATTTGACATGATGATTTGGTAGGGTTAAGTCATGAACCGCTTGAATATACTTAACCAATTTGACACGATGATTCTTAGGGTTAAGTCATGAACCGCTTGAATATATTTAACCAATTTGACACGATGATTTGGTAGGGTTAAGTCAAGAACCGCTTGAATATGCTTAACCAATTTGACACGATGATTTGGTAGGGTTAAGTCATGAACCGCTTGAATATACTTAACCAATTTGACACGATGATTTGGTAGGGTTAAGTCATGAGCCGCTTGAATATACTTAACCAATTTGACACGATGATTTGGTGGGTTAAGTCATGAACCGCTTGAATATACTTAACCAATTTGACACGATGATTTGGTAGGGTTAAGTCATGAGCCGCTTGAATATACTTAACTAATTTGACATGATGATGTGGTGGGTTAAGTCATGAACCTCATGAACTGCTTTAATATACTTAACCAATTTGACACGATGATTTGGTAGGGTTAAGTCATGAACCGCTTGAATATACTTGACCAATTTGACATGATGATCTGTTAAGGCTAATCGATGAACTTGAACGACAACACTTAGCCAATTTGACATGACACATAGGCAGGTTAAGTCACGAACTTGAACGACAACACTTAACCAACTTGACATGCTAGACTGATAAGGGTTAAGTCACGAATTTAAATGACAACACTTAACCTATTGGATGGAAACCCTAGTTATGCGGTCCATTTCAGCAGTAACCCACTAGACGTATCATGGTACCCTGGAACTAGGCAGGGTGGGGCATGATTGCTGGGCTGATTGTAAGCGACCAGAACGACGGCTGAGTTGCTGTGGCAATGTAGGTTCAGGCGGACTATGGTCGTGCACATAGTCTGGAGTTGAAAAAACAAGCATTGGGCATCATTAGGTTTACCTGTGCATGCTTGATTCGTGTCGGTGGTTGGCAACATATGTCTTGATGCACCCTATGGTGGACCTAGCACAGGTGACTACGTTCGTGATAGGGCCGTATGACACAGACACATGACGAGCTAGAACTTGTAGGGAGCCGATCAATTAATGGATCGTTCTGTTGGACCTAGTAATGGGTCATTCATGATACTGGGCCAAGGGATCATTTCGTGGTTAACATATGACATGGGTTTGGGATACTAGTACAGGTGGTGCCAAGAAAATAAATATCATAAAAATATTTTAATGGTGAAGCAGAGAAATCTTGCGATGCTTGATAGAAATCTTGCGAAATTATACTTAGTTTATTTTGAATGGGAAGCTTGCGATGTTATACTTGACAAAAATCATATGATGTTATTCTTAGCTTATCTTGTCATCATGCTTATGTTTACTTTCAGTTTAATCATGCCATGTTATCTTTACCTGTTTTTAGGCTGAATGTCACTAGGACTTACTCAGTCTTTATGGCTGACCCGTTTTGTTTCGCCTCTTTTTCTTTCGTCCCCCCCAGGTTCGCAGGGTGGGAATATAGCTTAGTTCGGATGTTACCAAGCTCCCAGGCTCTTTCATGTACGGCTTGGATCTCTCTTGGCTATGGCTTGGTTTGCTTTATTGGGGAATACTACAATTTATCTTTATGCTCCTTTTTTTTTTAGCAAGACAGATATTTTAGCTATAAATTTGGGTATTGGAAGTTGATGGGCTTTTATTGTAAATAATTATATTTAATAAATGATTCGAAGTACTTCTACTTTACCTTCCGCTGTTTTATATATGTCTATCTTGTAATATTTCTGTTCCAGTACCCATAATGCTCCATTTAAGTTAAGGCATTCCCTTTGTGAGTGACCTTAACGGATGCGGGGTGTTACAAGTATGATTTCCAGAGTGAGAGAGCTCATATTGGTGAAACATCAAAAAATACAAAATGATCAAGATATCAATCAGCATATGCCGCAACACGTGTGCCCGAACCCAGATTCGGTCGAGCACACTCGAGCCTAAGTTAACATGTCTGATCCCATAGGGTCGAGCATGCTCGAGCCCAGATTGGGTCGAGCATGCTCGAGCCAAGCCTGGGATGATCATGGCCATGCAGGTCGAACAGGTCTGAATTTAACAGGCTCGAGCATGGTCAACCAATTCAAGTCATTCAAGCAAGCTAAGAGTTTGCCGAATGGTGTTAAAAAACTTTTAAATGATCAAATTCGCAAGACAAGGGTGTTGCACTAAAGCAAATGCAATAAACATGAGTCTAAACATTGATCACTACATGCAAAGTTTCAAGTCCCCAAACAGTTCATAGCCGTGAGCTTCAGATTTAAGTATAAATTATTCTACCAAGATTGCTACAGAAAATGAAGATAATAGATGTTAGTCCAAGCAACGGTAAACATGAGTTGTTTCAATAATCTTGTGCATCATCAGATTTATGTTTCAAGCATTTAATCAAATACCTTGTGCACGTCAAACTCAAAGGATTGTGGACAATTCGAATTCCTCAAAAACATTTAAATACACATCGTTACCCAAATCCAATTCAATCGATCATAATTTACAATCATTACTTTACCAAAAAGCTCATTCCAAACCCTACTTATCTACACATGAATTCAACACAAGATCAAAGCAGAGTAAAAAAGAAAATCACCTCTGAGCGATAAGGCGGTCCAGATCCAAGAAAGCTAGTTGCTCCAAACTGATTAAAAGTCGATTTGATTTTGCTATAGGGTTGAACGAGCCTAACACATCTGAGGCTTGTGGTGATTGAAAGTCCAATTTGAATCGAATTCGAAGAGGGAGGAAGCAGGAAATTCTAGGAAGAAGAACTGGCCGGCATTAAATTGTGCTCCTCGGAAAAAAGAAATGACCTGCAAAGATGAGGGGGAAGAGGCATATATAGAGCGGGGAAGACGAATTGGCGCGCTCGACCCAGTGGGTCTGCTCGACCCAATGAAGTGTGCGCCGGCTCGATTACTTGTACTCTATCACGAACGACCCATAATGGCTCGTGCAAGAATGACTTGGTGATGTCATGAGTGAACGATCCGCGAAAAATTAAATTTAACCCATCGAATGATGCTACATTTAATCATTTTGGAGCTTGTCATTTTCTACAAATAAAAAAATCACAAATTCCGAGGGGGAAATGTTTATCCATTAAAATCACCCACATATCGATATATTGAAGGGGGCATTCGCGCAAGGCACATGTAGGTCGTTCACGTAATGGTTTGTTCGTACAACTGTAGTGGGTCGAGTGCATACGAGTCGAGCGTCATAATGGCTCTTTACATGTCAGCTCGCACAACAATATAAGACAAGCCGTCTAACAGAAGGGTCAAACATGTTCATAGATTGTGCCTCATAGGATCAATCGAACAACAGTAGGGTTCAAGCATCCCACGGTCGCACATTAAAGGTCCATACATTATAAGGTCAATCGAGCCTGCTTTGGTCCGTCACACATCATCCCGATCGTGCAGTAATATGGGTCAAGCATCTCAATAGGAGGATCGCACATCAATGGCTCGTGCATTTCCCTGGTCGGTCGAGATAAAGGTCGGTCGTGCACACCCTGATTTGGGGTCAATCAAGCAACAATTGATCTGTTCATACAGGTGGCAACAGTTTTCTATAGCTGACAACAGTTGTCTACAGCTGGAAGTGGCATTCTCTTAATTAACTGCATGAGCAACCCATAGCCTACAACTACAAATCTCAGCTCACCACTTCATTCTAACTTCTCCTATAAATACCCCATGATCTTCACTTTAATGGGGATCAATTTCCAAGACCCTGAAGGGCTACCAGATGCTTTCTTCTCTATTCCAAGTGATTCTAACATCACCAGTCATCTTTAAGCAAGAATCTAGAGCCTAATCCATTGTGGAATCCATCAAAGTCGCTCAAGTGTCTTAGAGATTAAAGATCTTCCTTCATATTCCTCACACTTAGAAAGATTTAACTATTTCTTCACTGATTTGTAAAGATCAAATGGAAATCCTTGTGTAAAAGAGAAAATCAATGTACTTAGAGATGATTCTAGTCTTGTAAATCTCGAAGTAGTAATGAAAATCCTTGCCAAAGTGGACGTAGATCTATTTTAGATCGAACCACTATAAAAATCATTGTGTTTTTACTTACTTCTTGCGATTGTGGTCTCATTTTCTTAATTCTAACCCTTTGATGAAGTACTTCCAAAGTATCTTTGGTGTTTGAACTAGTTTTGGTTTAAACATATATACACGATATAATTGACATAAGATGTCTACCTAAAAGGTTGTGTTTTGGGGTGTTAGCCAAAGCTAGGTTAAGGCATAGCTAGATATAGATCTTGGAACACAATTATTTATATATATATGTATGTATGTATGTATGTATGTAAATAAACAAAGGGATGTTAATTTGAGTGGGAGCGTATTTTAGTTTAAAATTATACATTAATATAAATATAAATTTTGATTGTCAAAGTTTTGTATTTATATTAAATAAATATTAAAAAATCGGTTATTATTTATTATCTAGTATAGATATTAAATAACAAAACTCTGATAATTTAAATTAATTCTTGAGAAGGATAAATTGAATTAAATCAAATTTCTTGATAAACATTGAAATTTGAGGATTGTCCTTGAACAAATTACATGTAATTGTTATACAGACATAAAGGATCTAGAATGAAAATTGAAGTACGACTTCAACCAAATAAGGCATAAATGTTATAAAAATCTACTTATACATCTCTAGTATTAGATATAGATATGAATCACATAAATGTATGTAAGTTTACAGAAATTGCAAAATAAGTAGAAATCTGACAAAATAGACAAGAGAACTTATGATTGGAAATGAAGCAATTGTTGCTGGATTATCCATAGGAAGTTGACTCTTGTTCTAGATACTGGCTTAATTAAATAAATAAAATAATAGTTATTATGAAATTCCATTTAAAATATATGATAGTGTAAATCTTGTTCAGATAAGTTTAAATTTCATTTGTAATAAAAGAATAATTATTATTCATTTTATTTAAATGAAATATCTTGTCGAATTTCACAGCTAGTTAATGATCTTAATTAATCCTTGACTATGACATGCTTGAAAATAAATACTGAGCGAATTAAATTTAAAGATTTAAATTCGATACACCTTTAGCGTAGTCAGTTAGTCAATATAAACAAGAAAAGCATATCTAAAACTCTATTATGATGGAATTTTGATGTCATTTGATTTTGAATCATATGAAGAATGCAAATCTTGTTTATAAAGCGAAATAACTGAATCACATTTTACTTGACATGGTGAATGGATAAATAAATATTGGGTCTCATACATAATGATGTATATGGAAGAATGAATACATAAGCTAAAGGTAGGCTTTATTACTTAATTATATTTACTTATTATGTCAGTTGATATAAATATGTGTATCTTATGAAACACAGATCAGAATCCTTTGAAAAGTTCAAAGAATTCAAAAATGAAGTTCAAAACCAATTTTGATAGAGAATAAGTTCTCTTCTAACAGATCGAGAGAATATTTAAGCCAACTATATAATGGCTGTGAAATTGCTTCACAAATCACTCCACTCAGAACACCATCCTGGAATAGTGTGTTTGAAAGGAGAAATAGCACCTTATAAGATATGGTACGATCAATGATAAGTCATATAGATCTTCCAATAAATTAAATTTAGAACAATTGCATTTAATCCTACTAAAACGAGTTTGAAGATGTTGTATAAGATATGGACTAGGAAATGTCCTAGTGTGTCTAATGCGAAGATTTAGGATGCAAGGACGTTTATTAAACGTCCTTCCTCTAATAAGGTTGGACCCAAATAAGATAACTATTTTGTGTAATATCCACAAGAAACAAATGGATATTATTTCTATAAATTCTCTGGGAATAAAATGTTTATTGCTCGAATTGGTATCCTTTATAAAAGAGAGCCAGTCTCTAAGATACCGATTGGAATGAAATAAAATTCGAAATGTCTCAAAAAACAACAAAATGCGATTGAATCTTGTATAGACAAGAAATTGAGTGGGAGTGACACAATAATTCAAATGTTATTTGATAGCACATTAATTAATGTAAATAATGTTTGTTTTAAAACAAGAAATAAATACTGATTCTAGGAAAGAAACTGTTTGGATTAAGAAATTCATAATTGAACTTAATTCATTGTTGAACCAATGATTTACATTACGATAACAATGTGGCTAATGCTCAGGCCTAAAACATTAAACTCACTATTGATCCAAACCTATATTTAAGAAATATAATTCTTATGTGAAACTATTCACAGAGGAAATAAACATATCTACAAAATTGCAAAAGGTTGTAATGTTGCAGGCCTACTGAATTAAACTCGGTCATAGCAAAAGTTTAATATTCACACTAGTTTCACAATTATATAATACATGAATGATTGACTCTAGTGCAAGTGGGAGATTGTTAGAGTTTGTGCCCTAGAGGCAATCCATTTGATATGATTAATAACATTGTTGATGTTATTGTTTTATTTGGAATAAGAATATTCTATTATGTTATATTTGCTGCGTAATATAAATATTAACATAACAGAAGTCCTTAAAATAATAATACAGAATTATATAGTTCAAGTAAGACTTGAACTTGAGATTATATAATATATTGAGTATTATAATTCTTAAATGTCCCTAGTCGAGTTTTATTGCTTATGTAGGAAAATAATAAAACATTGAGACTAGTATGTTGATTGACTAATGATCACATCTCATTGATCATTAATATACATGATTTTAATGTCAAGGCTTAAATATGTATTGGAGACTATCGTGTTGGGCTGACCCACCACGAGATAACTACATGGAATACAATTAACAGTATCATAAGTCATTCTCATATTGACCGTGATGTAATGGTCCTCGGACCCAAAATCATTATAATTTTATTCGAGGATATTTGTGTTTTAATATCATCTAAAGTTACTTGTAACAGAGTAGACAATAATGGTGATTATTGAATATATCTCAAATCAAATGAAAATTATGAATAACATAGATGGAATTTGTTATGTCCCGGGTTTTGGACTAAATATTTCTAAACCCATAAATCGATTAATTTCATTAATATCTAATTTAATTAATGAGATTTAGCCATTCTTGAAAAGAGATGATAAGAAAAGTAATTAACTTTTTTTTTTCTATACACTTATATATTGACATATGAGAATTTTTCCATTTCTTTTGCATGTATATCAATTGTACAAAACACTTAGATTATACATTAAGTAAAATCTGATTTGTTAAGAACAAGTTAATAAAGTAAATTGTTAATAATAATTTCATCATACATATGCACCCCTATATGAAGAACAAACCTGCGCATACATGTCATTTAGATTATGTAAGCACTCCTCTTCATAAGCATAGTAAGCATGTATAATTAGGAACTAAAATACTTAGGTAAGATCCTTAAGAATTCCTACATGCTTAAGGAAATTGTGACATGAACATAACACTTGAGTGTTAGAACAAGATTGACGGACGTCTGGTTTGCTATCTATCATAGAAAGACCTGACACTATTTGATCTCAAATCATTTGATGCAAGTTTAACATTACGACTAAGTTTGTTTTTAAAGTAAAACATATTAATAGGTGGAAAACAATTCCCTGCCGTATGATAGAAAAAAATGAGTAGAGCATCTTATTGTAGAGATAACAATCCAAGTTGTTCCATTTAGTGTGTAAGAGGAATCTATATTTATTGCTAAAGGACTCTTGCGTTTTGTCAAAATAAACATGTGTTGTGTGTTTAAGTACATGGAGAAAAACTTGCATAGGGTATTTTTGACAAAACTTGACATCAAGATATATAACTTTCCTTCTGAACTTACCTTCACTTAAACAGAGGCTTCTTTTCTCTACTAGCATTTAAGACACTCCTTATTTTATATTATTCTCAAGTCTGTAAATAGGAAGCATACTTACTTAACTTTTGCATAAAATATTTCGAGCTAACCAAAAGAAAGAAAGAAACGGGAAATCTTTTGTTTAACAGTAGGAAAGCATTTCAAGTGAGTAAAACTTCCCTCTATCTAATTTGATATTTGAAAATATTGTTATGAAATGTTATAGCAAATTTAGTGCATCAGGCTATATATGTATATCCCCTGTAGAAATCATCTGTTTAGACTGCCATGTCATGTATTAAGGATACCAATATAATTTCATAGTTCTGTGATAATCTAGAACCTTAGATAAAAACCTGTTGATCCATTATATAACAACAGGATATCATTAACACTTGTTCTCAGAAGAGAATACTGCTAAATTCCTGCAATAGTTTTATGTGAATACAAGAGTATAATGCATATGTTTCCTTACATTAAGTAATATAACCAAAATAAAAAACAATGGAAAAACACATGAAGTTGAAAATAGAAAACACAGAGTTCTCTGTAAACCCACTTATATCATGAATTTTCAAACAGCCCAGAACAATGTTTTAAGTGTATAAATGGCATTGTGGTCCAAAACAATGATTTTTAATGGTAGTTTCAAGATTTTTAAGTCTATATATATAGAGAATTTTGAGTTGATCAATAAATGAAACTATGATCAAATTCCGGTGATAGAGGAGGTCATGAGCCAGGGCATTAACACTAAAGGGGTGTTGCATGTTGTAGAGTATAGGAAAAATACCAATTTTTTTTCCATAATTGGAATTCAGAGTTTGGATCGATTTAGGTTTTTTGTTATGTTTGGGTATAGGGTTTTTAAACGTCACGTTTGGGATCCTTTGTTGATCAAGTGTTATGGAATCAAGGGTGAAGGGGCGACTGAGGTTGGTGAGGCGTTTGGAGGTGGTGCGGTCTTGATCTGGGGAGGTGCGGCTTTAATGCCGATTGTTGTTGGTTTTATTTCAAATTAATGGTGGAAAGATGATTTGGAGAAGAAGGGGATTTTGGGTGAAGATAGCAGGTCAGTGGCGATCATGAGTATGGATGTGACTTGCAGGTGGTGGTCGGGGTGTTATCCGACGACTGGAGAGGTGGTGCACGTGCACTTGTATGTATGTAGGGGGAAGAGGAAAAAAGGTTGATCGGGCAAGGAAGTTCGTGGTGATCAGGAGTGGTTGGCACGGTGACTGAAGATCTGGCACTTTGGTACTTGGCACTTTGCAAATTAGCAAGTGGTACTTGGTAAAATGGAAATACGTGGTCGCAGCATGAGGATTTTGAAGGAACGGACGAGAACTAGAGATCTGGCACTATGGTATTTTTGTACTTTGCAATATACCAGGTGGTACTTCGGCACGGTGGGAAAACATGGTTGTGCCAAAGGATTTCGAGAGTTGGCACATTGGTACTTTGGAAAATGGGAAAGTACCAGGTTGTACTTTGGAAATTCAAGAACGGACGGTGACATGAGCGGTTTGGCAAGCAGAATCATAGTGTTTTGGAACTGGCACTCTGGCAAACTGGTACTTTTAGTCAATACGCTAAAAATGAGTTTTTGAATGAAGTTTAAATTAAAATTTGTTTTAATTAAAATAGAAAATAAATAAAATTAAAGAATAAATAATTAAATAAAAAGAGATTTTTTTTTAATTTGACATAGGCAAGTGAAAGGAAGAAATAGCAGGAAGATCGGAGTATAGAAGTTTGACTGAAGAAGTTCAATGAGTTAGAAATTAGAGATATAAGGGAAATAATTTTAATAAATTATAAATTTAATTTATTTATGATAAATTAGAAGCAATAAAACAATTTACCAAGATAACTGAAGTATTAAACATCGTATAAACACAGATGACAAAAAAGAAAATACCATGTGCGACGCATACGCTTTATTTTGCTCAATTCTAAATGATGGTTAAAACTGAATAAAATTGTTTGACTGAAACTCATAATCAAAGGACGTGTAAACTGAATCATGTTGGCTGTTAATTATTGGTCAAATATAAAAGACATTACGTACATCGTTTTGAAGAGACCGGGATAAATATTCCACTTCGACTCAAATTATACGATGCATGTCAGAAAAATGAAGACGAAGATATGCAATAGCTATTTTAAATAGTACCTTCGGTTTGTCTAGTCCCAGGACAAACCAGAATGGACGGGCGTATGACAATATACATCTATTAGATTCTACATATTGAATTTACGTAAGTATATTACGTTGGTGGCAGAGAATTTCGTTTCTCTTAGCTTTATTACTCGCAATATATTTGGGAAATCGAATGAGTGTTATGACGGATAGGACGATGCGACATTCAAAGTAATTGAATATATAATATGTCAAAAGATAAGTTTAGCCTCAAGCTTCACAACCAAGAAATGACAAAAATAGGGCAGGCAGCATGGCTATGTGGGTAGATCCCATTAGGGTGTATTATCACCTATTTAGAGGTTCATTTTATTCTTTATTCTATTGATGCTATCCCGTTCGGGAAATGGTTACCGTACACAACCATTAGTGATTTACATTCGACACACTCAAGGGAAATGAGTGGTCGGTCATGCGTGATCGGGTTACAAGAAGTTCTTGTTGAACCCAGTGTATTCCTCTCTAGAGGTACACTATCAGAAGGTGGTTCCATACCTTGTCATAGTTGGAAATCCATTAACCATAAGCGTTAAACGGTTTTGTTTGTATAATATACAAGTATAATGTGAGATGAAAGCGTTTCTACTAGATTCTAAATTATTTGTGGAAACCCTAGACATTATCATAATATCTGGTTTAAATATACAAACTGTTTTTTTGATTCTTATAAGGTAAAAATCCGTTTCGTATATACGGCGTGGTCTTATGAGTATGATTTTATTTCTTATCTTGTTTTAAAATCATTTACTCACACCAGTCCCCAACTGACCCAGAGTTTATTTTTCTGTATTTTCTTTAAACTTTTGGGTACTCATAACACTTGTTATGAGTAGACAAGTGATCCATGTCTTGACTTACTTTTGGAGTAGCTGGATGGGAAGGATCTGAATGTTGGCTTATCTATGTATAATTATCTGCAAGTTGTTTTATCCATGATGTTATGTATAATTATCTACAAGTTAGTATCACAAATGTTAAGTATGTACTTTATGATGAAATATATCCTATGTATGAAATACTCTAATGTTCTTGACTTATGATATGTAATATTTTGGTTTGATATGTTATGATCAAGTTCCAGTTTGAGATTCTGATGTTTTCTATAGTTTTATCTTCTATCTATCTTTTATTCTTATATAATGATACAACTTCCGAGGTGTTCAAAAGTTGGGTCGTTACAGTTGGTATCAGAGCTTAGGTTACTGAATACCTAGGCTTTGGGTGAGTATTGAGAGAGCGTATTTCAAATTAGATATTATTATATATAATATATATATGTGCTTAGGAGGAATCGACTTGAGTTACATAACTGAGTATTTTAACATCTGATCAAGTATGATTATCGACCTGATATATTCAGGTGATTTAGTATGAATACCCATGGACGAAGAGGTAGAGCTAGTGAAACCACCACTACCAATGGTCGTAACACTGCTCAGAACCAAGTAGAAACCGTGGAAGAAGCTGCACCAGTTCAACCTAGGACAAATTTTGCGACTATCTGTAAGGAGTATAACACTCTAGCATGAAAGGTTTTCAAAGGAACCAAATCATTCATTGAAGTTCAAGCGTGGCTGAGATCTTGTGAGAGGATTTTCAAAGGACTAAATTTGAATGATGAGCATAAACGTCTTTTGGCTTCGTGGAAACTACAAGGAGCTGCAGCAATCCGTTGGGATGCACAAGCTACGAACGTTTCTGAAGATGAATTTACTTGGGGAAAATTCAAAGAGGAGTTTGAAGCGCAGTTTATTCCTGCAGCAAGCAAGACAAGAATATATAGGGATTTCATAGATTTTATGCAAGGAAACATGTCGATAGCAGATTACGGGAATAAGTTTAATGCACTATCATGTTTTGGGCCAGAACTGATCAACACTTCGCTCAAGAAAAACGAGATGTTCATAGCAGGTTTGAAGGATAATTTGCAAGTTAAGATGATTGGACATCTGAAGGATCCATTCATTGACTTAGTAGACATGGCCATTCGACATGAAGCACTAGATGCAAAGAAACCAGTGGCAAAGGAGTAGACAGGAGAAACCAGTGGAGGAAATCCCAACAAAAGGAAATTAAATCCAAATTGGAAAAACAAGGAAAATGGAAAAGAGGGAGAGGAGAAGCCCCAGGATCGTTACAAGAATTTGATGTGCCACAATTGTAAAGAGAAAGGACACATTGACAGGTTTTGTAAGAAATCAGAAGTCAAGAAGCCAGAGCCATCTCAGCAGCAATCACAGGGACCGGGTAGTACTACTGTGCAATAGATTTTATGTTATAAGTGTCATCAGCCCGGACACCTGATCAAAGATTGTCCGCTTATGAAGAGGGAACAACAAACCAGGGTCTATGCCTTAATGGATAAGCCATCAACTTCTGAAGATGAGGAATTGGATGAAGTTCTGGAAGGTATTCTATCTTTTTTTTTAAAAAGGAGTTAAATTTATTAGGGTCGTCCTTAGAATATATTGAATAGGGGTGATTTAAATTAGAATGATATCTAATTATATTGATATAAGAAAAAAAGTTAAAATTTTAAATTAAATTAAAATTTGATATTTCCACAAAATTAAGTTATTAACGGGGTATGAACCCATGATAAGTGAACTGGTTGATTTTTGAAGTAGAATCAAATTGGCGAGTTCCGAAATGGAGATAACTAATTTAATAATTAATTAGTTAAGGAAGACTGTGGATGGAACTTAACGGAGTTAAGTATTGACCTAAGTGTATGGATTCAAATTTAAGAAGAGAATTTGGGGCAGATAAATATATTTGAAGGGTTGAAGGAAGTATATAAGACTTGGAAATTTTTGCAAATGAAATCAAGGATATTTTAAAGTAATGAGAGTTGATGAGGAATTAAGATGTGGGATTAAGCAATTGGAAACTAATTGGAAAATTCGTTAAGTTGAATGATTTACTAGGTATCGGTCTGATGTTGATTTTGGTCTTCGAAGTTGATACTTAGAGGGTTATCCGTTTACCAATTTACGATCAGGAACTGATGGATTATGAGAAAGAGTAATGCAGTAATGGGAATGTTTTCCAACTGTAGTAACAGATATTTTATTTATGGAATAACAAGAATAAAATTTCTGATGTGTGTTGATTATTTATGTATATAAGTTATAACTTGAATCTACGCATTAATCTCAAATTTCGAGGATGAAATTTTTATAAGGTGGGTAGATTGTAATGTCCCGGGTTTTAGACTAAATAATTCTAAACCCATAAATCGATTAATTTCATTAATATCAAATTTAATTAATGAGATTTAGCTATTCTTGAAAAGAGATGATAAGAAAAGTAATTAACTTTTTTTTCTATACACTTATATATTGGCATATGAGATTTTTTCCATTTCTTTTGTATGTATATCAATTGTAGCAAACACTTAGATTATACACTAAGTAAAATCCGATTTGTTAAGAACAAGTTTATTAAGTAAATTATTAATAATAATTTCATCATACATATGCACCCCTATATGAAGAACAAACCTGCGCATACATGTCATTTAGAATATGTAAGCACTCCTCTTCATAAGCATAGTAAGCATGTATAATTAGGAACTAAAATATTTAGGTAAGATCCTAAAGAATACGTACATGCTTAAGGAAAATGTGACATGAACATAATATGTAACACCCCGTATTTCTAATAAAAGTGATGTTCACAAATTAAAAAAAAATGGTTAATTATGAAGAAGTTATTAAGCCTTGAAGTTTTTATGCATATGAGAGAAATATATATAGATATATATAAAAATTAAATAAATAAACATGCAAAAAAGGTTCAAAACAGCGAATTGGGAGGGGGAATAACCGAACCGGCCCATTTTTGAGGTCGACCCGAGCTCCGCTGGGTCGACTAGGGGTTAATCCAGGGTGTTTGGCTGTCATCCCGTGGGCCGATTCGCTCAAATGCAGATTTTGCATTTGAATGGTTCTCATGATTCAGGGTTAATCTAATGGTCCTAAATAACTTCCTACACCTATATATACATCCCTAACCTAAACCTAAATCTCATATACAATTCTCTAGCCTCTATTGCTCTCTTCCTCTCTAAAAATAAATAAATCAATGGCGTCTCTACTCTGCTGAAACCTAAGCTAGGACTTGTGCTTCTTCTTCCTCCAATTCTGATTAGGATTAAAAGAGAGCAGCTACAACACCTTTTTCTTTTAGAATCCAACCAAGGCAAGTGTAGTTATTTTCCGATATAAACTTTAATTATAATTGTGATATGATTGTAAATCTGAATTTGAGATTGCGTATGTTCTGTTCTGATCTATTTTATTCTATATCTCTTTCTTCATTCTGTTCTATATCCAGGCTACCCCGAGCCTGCGCCAAATCTCATAAGAGATTAACGCACGAACGTTAAACTTTGGGATAAATAATGAATGATGGCATAATTGGACATGGCTAATCTGTGACTAAAAGGACATAGGTTGTAAACTAGATTTAGATCTGTGCATATTCTGTTAATAGGAAGAAGATGAACCATTGTATATTAACATGTGACTTGAGACATTGGACATAACACATATTTTTGAATTAAAGATCTGTTATAATTTAAAGTTCTAGATTGTTGGGCATATTGTTTATATAGAAATTCATGATTTGGGATAAAAAGGGAATATGACTTAGGTGTGAAGATTTATGTTAAGATTTGATAACTATTAAATGTGAATAATACCTAAGTGGGAGATTTTTGAATATATGACATGCATTGAAATCGATGGCTATATTTGGTATAATTTATATGTGAATCTTTTGTACTAGGCAAGTTTAACTAAATTTGAGACGTGTGTTATATGGTAAATTATGACCATAAACTGTGCCATATAAATTCAATGCAAACGTAGGGTACATGATCATAATGTGAATCATGACAACTATTAAGGCATGCAAACTTAGGCAAAATTTATAATTAGGCAAGATATGTTTATGAAACTTTAAGGAATGATTAAATCTGTTATATGGCCTAATCTGCTAGTTCTGTTATATTGCCTAATTTGCTAGTTCTGTTATATTGCCTAATCTGCTAGTTCTGCTATAATCTGCTATATCTGTTCATATACCAAATTTGTCATCTGCTAAGTCTGTTGAAGATGCCTAAACTGTTATATGCTAAATCTGCTAAACTGCTTAATCTGCTAAATCCGTTAAGTCGCCTAATCTGGTTAATCTGTTATCTGCCATATCTGTTGAGTTGATATATTTAGTCTGTTATTGACATAATCTGAATTGGCTATAATTATGAAAATTGACATGTATATTAGGCGTGGGTATAAATGGTAAATCATTAATTAATTGGCCGCAAAGATAAACATGGCTAACTCGAGGTTAGAATGAGTTTGCGGCGTAATTCTGCCCGGAACCGCCCGGCATATCCAGTGGCCGCAAACAATAGGTTCTAATGTGAGAAGTTAGTCATAACGTGCTTGAAACCCGAGGTTAGACTCAGTTTGCGACAGAAACCTGCCCGGAACCAACCGGCCTAACCAGTAGCCGCAAACTGTCAGTCTAATGTGAGAGGTCTGGGCATTAATATTTAATTAATGAAAATCTGAGATAAATATAATGTGTTAGGCGGATAGGGTTAAACTCACTAGACTGATGAATTTAATAAATCTGTTCCGTGAATCTGTAGGCCCAATTACAAAGTTAGACAAATCTGTAAGTCTGTTAATCTGTAAGCCTGTTAATCTGAAATCAGCTAATCTGTAAGTCTGTTAAATCTGTATATCTGATCCGTTAGTCTGAAAACTTGTCTGTGAACTGGTTGATCTGAATTCTGTATGTCTGAACTTGTAAACAAGTTAATCTGAAATCTGTTAGTCTGGGGACATAAGGTTAGGAGGGGAATTACTTGTGTCATCTGTTGTTTGGGACCCATATTAGTCAGTAACCCTTTCTGGTATCAAAACTTTGACCCAATAGTAGGTAGGGTCCGGGCACGCTTACTGAACTAATTATAAGCGGTTCATTCTGATAATGGCGAGGGGTGTTGATGGTGCGTTCCAACCGGGTCATGTGCGTGCATGGATCCCGGTCTGCCTCTGAGGATATAAGACGCTGTGACATCTGTAAATAGGTCTGTGCCAATTGGTTGTTACTTTAGGGAGTGATACACCCTACTGTGGGGCCGACATAGGATATTTATGTATTAGGGAGCCGATCGCTTGGGGTAGGGTTTTAGGGTACACTTAGTTCTGTATGTTTCTGTTGGTACCATCTGTTTCTTTTGGGTGCTAACACCTGTCTGTTTCTGCGTGGTACCGTCTGTTCGGGTGGTAAAGGCCCATTACTAGTGTACACCTAATTCTACATTCTGTTTCCGTAGGGATTAATCTGTTTCTGCTTCTGTCTGTTTCTGATCGTGTAGTAAAGGCCCATTATTAGCATTCTATTTCTGTTAAATTATTCTGTACCCGTTTCTGTTTCAGTTTAGACATTAGGGTGACACCTAATTCTGTTATACTAGTATTAGTGCAGAGAAGTGTAAAGCAATAGCTTATATCATTATGTTCTTCGGTTATATCTGCTACATCTGTTACAGTTATCTCTCATCCAGTTTTATTTTCACGTCATGTTATTATTACCTGTTCATAACTGAAAATCACTGGACTTTCCAGACTTTTGTCTGACCCTTGTTGTTTCGCCTCCTTTCTTCCGTCCCCCCCCCCCCACCCCAGGTTTTGTAGAAGGGAATACTCTAGCTTGATCCAGATTTCTTCCGCTTACAGTGCTTAAAGTATGGCTTGTCTTCTTCTGTGTGGATTATGATTTTAAACTATGCATTCTGAAGGCTTTTGTACAAGACTGATATTTTGTACTTGAATTCTGATATTGTGATTTGAAAGGATGTAACCAAGCTTCTGTTTGAAATAAAGTTATAATTTTTCAAGTACTGTTTATCTGTCTTGTAGTATTCTGTTTCTGTTTACTAAAATGCTCCACCAAAGTTAAGGCATTCCCTTTGTGAGTGACCTTAACGGAGGTGGGGTGTTACACTTGGTATCGGAGCTGAAGGTTACCAGATTTGATAAAAAGTTTTTTAAAACTATGTTTTAAAAAGGAAGTATTTTCAAAAGTAAAGCTTATTTTGAAAAAAAAACATAATCCCCAAAAGCCATATATCTTTCTTTCGATTCTTTGTTTCGAGTTCCTTCCTCTTTCCCTTTTGAATCTCTTCCTCCGCGTATAGATGCTTTTTCTAAGATATGTAAGAACTTCTGTGCGATGGGCGGAAAATCGCTCTATGGGACTGAGACGTTGTCGAGGCTAGAAGTTCGCTGAACGAAGTGGAGGATTTGTTGGTACCTTTGAGATAGACGATGGGAGGAAGGTTCAACCAGCTGCTTGGTTAATGAAGGATGAAGCTTCATTTTGGTGGAAGGTCACGAATGGAGAACGTACATGGGAGACATGGATAGGACACACGATAAGAAAGTGGATCCAAAGAAGGGAACTTGCTTCAACTGTGGTGAGATGTGACACTTCACTAGGGACTGCCCGAAGAAACGAGGACAAGGGCAGAGGGCAGGACCAACTGCTGGAGGGAAGGCGAACACTCTCGAGGCTAGTGGATAGGATAGGATTAGGAAAACTTTCTGTAGGAGGTTTAATTTCTTTATCTGATTGTTTAGTTAAAACTCTTTCTGATTCTGGTAATTTGATTCTGTAATCGATACTCTGCACTTTAATACTAGTATTGTTTCTGATTCCGCTGTAGACTCAAACCCATAAGGGTTATGATTAATCTGTTTGTGATAGATTGGGGTTTGAGAGATATCTGTGTTAGGCGTCAAGTATGACGCATACATTCTGAGGTTTTGTGGGATATGATTTTATCATGCTTAGCTTCCTAAGAATCATTAGGGAACCTGATCTGTATCAGTAGTCTGTAAATATCTGAATAATTCTGATTTCCAGTTCTGACATTGTCTAAAGAGGGTAATCCTCTGGGTGTCAATCAGATGTTGATTTCGGTCTTCGGGGTTGATACTTAGGGGAATTATTTTCTCAACCAATGTCTAATGGGAACCAAGTCTTCGTTCTATCTGTACTCGCTTCCATCATTCGAGTGTATACTATCGATCGAATCTTCGAACTTTAGGTAGAAACTAATGGGTGTAAACATGTGTTTGAGACATGTTATGTTTGATGGTTGCAAGTGGATGCAAGTGGTTGCTAGTGGTTGCTCGTGGATGCATATACACACACTAGGCACTAGATCGGCTCGAAAACACTCTCATACTGCATATGGATGTATGAGCATTTTTCAGTTTTTGTGGATGCAAAATGATTGACTCAGCACATGGATGTTGCATATGACTGAATGGTTGTGCACTCATATAGAAATGATATGTATCAAGTAGGAAAATTTCATACATGTTGGACTCATGGCACTGACATAATTCGCATTAAGGAGGTCAGCTGAATCAGTGGACCGCCTGATCTTTGTATTAGATAAGGAACATATACCCACACCTTTGCATATGTTCATACAATATTAGAAGTTTCTAAGGACAATGGACGACAGTGATTGATGATTGAGTAGATGGATTTTGGATGGTAGGACACATTCTTCTTAACTTGAAGATTTCGGGGACGAAATCCTTTAAGGAGGGGAGAATGTAACACCCCGTATTTCTAATAAAAGTGATGTTCACAAATTAAAAAAAACGGTTAATTATGAAGAAGTTATTAAGCCTTGAAGTTTGTATGCATATGAGAGAAATATATATAGATATATATAAAAATTAAATAAATAAACATGCAAAAAAGGTTCAAAACAGCGAATTGGGAGGGGGAATAACCGAACCGGCCCATTTTTGAGGTCGACCCGAGCTCTGCTGGGTCGACTAGGGGTTAATCCAGGGTGTTTGGCTGTCATCCCGTGGGCCGATTCGCTCAAATGCAGATTTTGCATTTGAATGGTTCTCATGATTTAGGGTTAATCTAATGGTCCTAAATAACTTCCTACACCTATATATACATCCCTAATCTAAACCTAAATCTCATATACAATTCTCTAGCCTCCATTGCTCTCTTCCTCTTTAAAAATAAATAAATCAATGGCGTCTCTACTCTGCTGAAACCTAAGCTAGGACTTGTGCTTCTTCTTCCTCCAATTCTGATTAGGATTAAAAGAGAACAACTACAACACCTTTTTCTTTTAGAATCCAACCAAGGCAAGTGCAGTTATTTTTCGATATAAACTTTAATTATAATTGTGACATGATTGTAAATCTGAATTTGAGATTGCGTATGTTCTGTTCTGATCTATTTTATTCTATATCTCTTTCTTCTTTTTGTTCTATAGCCAGGCTACCCCGAGCCTGCGCCAAATCACATAAGAGATTAACGCACGAACGTTAAACTTTGGGATAAATAATGAATGATGGCATAATTGGACATGGCTAATCTGTGACTAAAAGGACATAGGTTGTAAACTAGATTTAGATCTGTGCATATTCTGTTAATTTGAAGAAGAGGAACCATTGTATATTAACATTTGACTTGAGACATTGGACATAACGCATATTTTTGAATTAAAGATCTGTTATAATTTAAAGTTCTAG
Source organism: Allium sativum (assembly GCA_030737875.1). Lineage (NCBI taxonomy): Eukaryota > Viridiplantae > Streptophyta > Magnoliopsida > Asparagales > Amaryllidaceae > Allium > Allium sativum. Next base: position 61,460,659 of record CM060912.1, read on the forward strand.
ATTGTTGGGCATATTGTTTATATAGAAACTCATGATTTGGGATAAAAAGGGAATATGACTTAGGTGTGAAGATTTATGTTAAGATTTGATAACTATTAAATGTGAATAACACCTAAGTGGGAGATTTTTGAATATATGACATGCATTGAAATCGATGGCTATATTTAGTATAATTTATATGTGAATCTTTTGTACTAGGCAAGTTTAACTAAATTTGAGACGTGTGTTATATGGTAAATTATGACCATAATCTGTGCCATATAAATTCAATGCAAACGTAGGGTATATGATCATAATGTGAATCATTACAACTATTAAGGCATGCAAACTTAGGCCAAATTTATAATTAGGCAAGATATGTTTATGAAACTTTAAGGAATGATTAAATCTGTTATATGGCCTAATCTGCTAGTTCTGTTATATTGCCTAATTTGCTAGTTCTGTTATATTGCCTAATCTGCTAGTTCTGCTATAATCTGCTATATCTGTTCATATACCAAATCTGTCATCTGCTAAGTCTATTGAAGATGCCTAAACTGTTATATGCTAAATCTGCTAAACTGCTTAATCTGCTAAATCCGTTAAGTCGCCTAATCTGCTAAATCTGTTATCTGCCATATCTGTTGAGTTGATATATTTAGTCTGTTATTGACATAATCTGAATTGGCTATAATTATGAAAATTGACATGTATATTAGGCGTGGGTATAAATGGTAAATCATTAATTAATTGGCCGCAAAGATAAACATGGCTAACTCGAGGTTAGAATGAGTTTGCGTTGTAATTCTGCCCGGAACCGCCCGGCATATCCAGTGGCCGCAAACAATAGGTTCTAATGTGAGAAGTTAGTCATAACGTGCTTGAAACCCGAGGTTAGACTCAGTTTGCGACAGAAACCTGCCCGGAACCAACCGGCCTAACCAGTAGCCGCAAACTGTCAGTCTAATGTGAGAGGTCTGGGCATTAATATTTAATTAATGAAAATCTGAGATAAATATAATGTGTTAGGCGGATAGGGTTAAACTCACTAGACTGATGAATTTAATAAATCTGTTCCGTGAATCTATAGGCCCAATTACAAAGTTAGACAAATCTGTAAGCCTATTAATCTGAAATCAGCTAATCTGTAAGTCTGTTAAATCTGTATATCTGATCCGTTAGTCTGAAAACTTGTCTGTGAACTGGTTGATCTGAATTCTGTATGTCTGAACTTGTAAACAAGTTAATCTGAAATCTGTTAGTCTGGGGACACAAGGTTAGGAGGGGAATTACTTGTGTCATCTGTGGTTTGGGACCCATATTAGTCAGTAACCCTTTCTGGTATCAAAACTTTGACCCAACAGTAGGTAGGGTCCGGGCACGCTTACTGAACTAATTATAAGCGGATCATTCTGATAATGGCGAGGGGTGTTGATGGTGCGTTCCAACCGGGTCATGTGCGTGCATGGATCCCGGTCTGCCTCTGAGGATGTAAGACGCCGTGACATCTGTAAATAGGTCTGTGCCAATTGGTTGTCACTTTAGGGAGTGATACACCCTACTGTGGGGCCGACACATGATGTTTATGTATTAGGGAGCCGATCGCTTGGGGTAGGGTTTTAGGGTACACTTAGTTCTGTCTGTTTCTGTTGGTACCGTCTGTTTCTGTTGGGTGGTAACACCTGTCTGTTTCTGCGTGGTACCGTCTGTTCGGGTGGTAAAGGCCCATTACTAGTGTACACCTAATTCTACATTCTGTTTCCGTAGGGATTAATCTGTTTCTGCTTCTGTCTGTTTCTGATCGGGTAGTAAAGGCACATTATTAGCATTCTGTTTCTGTTAAGTTATTCTGTACCCGTTTCTGTTTCAGTTTAGACATTAGGGTGACACCTAATTCTGTTATACTAGTATTAGTGCAGAGAAGTGTAAAGCAATAGCTTATATCATTCTGTTCTTCTGTTATATCTGCTACATCTGTTACAGTTATCTCTCATCCAGTTTTATTTTCGTGTCATGTTATTATTATCTGTTCATAACTGAAAATCACTGGACTTGCCAGACTTTTATCTGACCCTTGTTGTTTCGCCTCCTTTCTTCCGTCCCCCCCCCCCCCCAGGTTTTGTAGAAGGGAATACTCTAGCTTGATCCAGATTTCTTCCGCTTGCAGTGCTTAAAGTATGGCTTGTCTTCTTCTGTGGGGATTATGATTTTAAACTATGCATTCTGAAGGCTTTTGTACAAGACTGATATTTTGTACTTGAATTCTGATATTGTGATTTGAAAGGATATAACCAAGCTTCTGTTTGAAATAAAGTTAAAAATTTTCAAGTACTGTTTATCTGTCTTGTAGTATTCTGTTTCTGTTTACTAAAATGCTCCACAAAAGTTAAGGCATTCCCTTTGTGAGGGACCTTAACGTAGGTGGGGTGTTACATAATACTTGAGTGTTAGAACAAGATTGATGCACGTTTGGTTTGCTATCTATCATAGAAAGACCTGACACTATTTGATCTCAAAGCATTTAATGCAAGTTTAACTTTACAACTAAGTTTGTTTTCAAAGTAAAACTTATTAATACGTGGAAAACAATTCCCTGCCGTATGATAGAAAGAAATGAGTAGAGCATCTTATGGTAGAGAGAACAATTCAAGTTGTTCCATCTAGTGTGTAAGAGGAATCTATATTTATTGCCAAAGGACTCTTGCGTTTTTGTCAAAATAAACATGTGTTGTGTGTTTAAGTACATGGAGCCAAACTTGCACAGGGTATTTTTGACAAAACTACACATCAAGAAAGATAACCTTCCATCTAAACTTACCTGCACTTAAACAGAAGCTTCTTTTCTCTACTAGCATTTAAGACACTCCTTATTTTATATTATTCTCAAGTCTATAAATAGGAAGCATACTTACTTACTTTTTGCACAAAATATTTCGAGCTAACCAAAAGAAAGAAAGAAACAGGAAAACTTTTGTTTAACAGTAGGAAAGCATTTCAAGTGAGTAAAACTTCCCTCTATCTAATTTAATATTTGAAAATATTGTTATGAAATGTTAAAGCTAATTTAGTCATCGGGCTATATGTGTATATCCCTGCAGATATCTGTTGTGAACCCTCTTATCTTGCTGACAAAACATCCACAAATTTATACTAGGAAACCTTGGTTCAACATCTGTTTAGACTTCCATGTCATGTATTAAGGATACTAATATAATTTCATAGTTATGTGATAATCTAGAACCTTAGATAAAAACCTGTTGATCCATTATATAACTACAGGATATCGTTAACACTTGTTCTCAGAAGAGAATACTGCTAAATTCCCACGCTAATTTTATGTGAATACAAGAGTATAATGCATATGTTTCCTTACATTAAGTAATATAACCAAAATAAACAACAATGGAAAAACACATGAAGTTGAAAACAAAAAACACAGATTTCTCTATAAACCCACTTATATCATGAATTTTCAAACAGCCCAGAACAATATTTTAAGTGTATAAATGGCATTGTGGTACAAAACAATGATTTTTAACGGTAGTTTCAAGATTTTTTAGTCTATATATATAGAGAATTTTGAGTAGATAAATAAATGAAACTAAGATCAAATTCCAGTGATGGAGGAGGTCGTGAGCCAGGGCATTAACACTGAAGGGGCGTTGCGTGTTGTAGAGTATGGGAAAAATACCAATTGATTTTTCCATAGTTGGAATTCAGAGTTTGGATAGATTTAGGTTTTTAGTTATGTTTGGGTATAGGGTTTTTAAACGTTACGTTTGAGATCCTCGGTTGATCGAGTGTTCTGGAATCAAGGGTGGAGGGGCGGCCGAGGTTGGTGAGGCGTTTGGAGGTGGTACGGTTACTTCGGATGAACGGAATTGATCTGGGGAGGTGCGGCTTTAAGGCCGACTACTGTTGGTTTTATTTCAAATTAATGGTGGAAAGATGATTTGGAGAATAAGGGGATTTAGGGTGAAGATAATAAGTCAGTAGAGATCATGAGTATGGATGTGACTTGCAGGTGGCGGTCGGGGTGTTATCCGGCGACTGGAGAGGTGGTGCACGTGCACTTGTATGTGTGCAGGGGGAAGAGGAAAAAAGGTTGATCGGGCAAGGAAGTTCGTGGTGATCAGGAGTGGTTGGCACGATGACTGAAGATCTAGCACTTTGGTACTCGGGACTTTGCAAAGTACCAAGTGGTACTTTGGTAAAATGGAAATACGCTGTCGCGGCATGAGGATTTTGAAGGAACGGACGAGAACTGGAGATATGGCACTACGGTATTTTGGTACTTTGCAAAATACTAGGTGGTACTTTGGCATGGCGGGGAAACCCGGTTGTAGCAAAGGATTTCGAGAGCTGGCGCATTGGTACTTTGGTAAATGGGAAAGTACCATGTGGTACTTTGGCAAATCCAGAACGGACGGTGACTGGAGCGGTTTGGCAAGCAGAATCATAGTGTTTTGGAACTAGCACTTTAGCAAACTGGTACTTTTGGTCAATACGCTAAAAAATGAGTTTTTGAAGAAGTTTCAATTAAAATTTACTTTAATTAAAATAGAAAATAAATAAAATTAAAGAATAATAAAATAAAAAGAGAATTTTTTTTAATTTGACATTGGCAAGTGGAAGGAAGAAATAGCAGGAAGATCGGAGTACAGAAGTTTGACTAAAGAAGTTCAACGAGTTTGAAATTAGAGATATAAAGAAAATAATTTAAATAAATTATAAATTTAATTTATTTATGATAAATTAGAAGCAATAAAATAATTTACCAACATAACTAAAGTATTAAACATCATATAAACACAGATGACAAAAAAAAATATCGTGTGCGAAGCACAAGCTTTATTTTGCTCATTTCTAAATGATGGTTAAAACTGAATAAAATTGTTTGACTGAAACTCATAATCAAAGGATGTGTAAACTGAATCATGTTCGGCTAATAATTATTGGTCAACTATAAAAGGCATTACATACGTCGTTTCGAAGAGACCGAAATAAATATTCCACTTCAACTCAAATTATACAACGCGTGTCAGAAAAGTGAAGACGGAGATATGCAAGGGCTATTTTAAATAGTACCTTCGGTCTATCTAGTCCCAGGACAAACCAGAATGGATGGGTGTCTAACAACGTATATCTATTAGATTCTACACATCGAATTTATGTAAGTATATTACGTTGGTGGCATAGAAATTCGTTTCTCTCAGCTTTATTGCCCGCAATATATTTGGGAAATCGAATGAGTGTTCTGACGGATAGGACGATGTGACATTCAAAGTAATTGAAGATATAATCTGTCAAAAGATAAGTTTAGCCTCAAGCTTCACAACCAGGAAATGACAAAAATCGGGCAGACAGCATGGCTATGTGGGTAGCTCCCATTAGGGTATATTATCACCTATCTAGAGGTTCATTTTATTCCTTATTCTATTGATGTTGTCCCATTCGGGAAATGGTTGCCGTACACAACCATTAGTGATATACATTCGATACACTCAAGAGAAATTAGTGGTCGGTCATGTATGCCCGGGTTACAAGAAGTTCTTATTGAACCCAGTGTATTCCTCTTTAGAGGTACACTATCGGAAGGTGGTTCCATACCTGGTCATAGTTGGAAATCCATTATCCATAAGCGCTAAACGGTTTTTTTTTTTGTATAATATATAAGCAGAATGTGAGATGAAAGCATTTCTACTATATTCTAAATTATTTGTGGAAACCCTAGACATTATCATAATATCTGGTTTAAATATACAAACTGTTTTTTGATTCTCATAAGGTAAAAACCCGTTCCGTATTTACGGCGTGGTCTTATGAGTATGATTTTATTTCTTATCTTGTTTTAAAATCGTTTACTCACACCAGTCCACAACTGACCCAGAGTTTATTTTTCTGTATTTTCTTTAAACTCTTGGGTTCTCATAACACTTGTTATGAGTAGACAAGTGATCCAGGTCTTGACTTACTTTTAGAGTAGTTGAATGGGAAGGATCTGAATGTTGGCTTATCTATGTATAATTATCTGCAAGTTTTTTTATCCATGATGTTATGTATAATTATCTGCAAGTTAGTATCACAAATGTTAAGTATGTAATTTGTAATGAAATGTATCTGTATGTATGAAGTGCTCTAATTTACTAGACTTATGATATGTAATATCTTGGGTTGATATGTTATGATCAAGTTCCACTGTGAGATTCTGATGTTTTCTATAGTTTTATCTTCTATTTATCTTTTATTCTTATATAATGATACAACTTACGAGGTGTTCGAAAGTTGGGTCGTTACAGAATTTAACCCTACAATATATTTGTAGTTTTATATCCATGGGCCTCTTGATTGAGTGAGACTGTGAAATGCATGGTCATGCTCAAATATTTATTTGTTTTAAACAGTTTACTCATTGATCAAGAAAAACAGATTAAATTATAAAGGGGGTGATACGGTCCATGCTTCGAGTTTAATCCTGGGTATATTGGTTAAAAGAATAATATTACATTGAGACATTGGTCATAAGAAAGGTTGTATCGAATTATTGATTTTATTATAACTTGGGTAGCAGTGACGTATTGCTAGATGTTAATCACTATTTATGATTTCAAATGCGAATTAACATCATTGCCAATGTTGTAATAACCTATAGGGTCACACACTTAGAACGTTATATGCGGATGACCATTATTTGGATAAATAAAATATCAAGTAGTTGATTTTTTTTTTGATGTTGAAAAGGTATATCGGTGATTTTCCTATTTTATAGAACACCTCTAAATTTATAAGGTGAAACCGTTCCTTTTACAATAGAGACGTGAACCATTTTTATTAGATAAGATCCAGAAGAAAATAGAAAACCCTACAGTACTATCTCTTCTTCAAAAATTACCAAATTAATGGCGGCGGCTAGCACTACATCCCTTTCTCCTTTCGATTCGTAAGACAATCAGAAGGAATTCGTTCATGTGGACATCAATGGAAGCATGGGCACTTATTTCATGCTTTGAATCGATCCAGCTTCCCGAGACTCCAAAATCGAGGAAATTTGGGGGTTAATCGATTTTGTTAAACCCTAGTTATGTCTTGATCTCGATCTATTATTTTTTGTGTTATTAGATCCTTTTAGGGTTTAGACTTACTGATATTAAATCGTATTGCAAAACCCTAATAGAAACTAACAATCTCGTCTACTGCTCCTCTCCAAAATCTCATTTTCATTTTTTAAAGATAATTACTTCTTCTCCGCATGATCGATTTATTTTTTTCAGGTTAGTAAATTCATTTTTTGATCGATTGATTTTATTTCCTAATGTAAGAGATTGATTTTGGAATCAATATCGACTTTGATTTCAAAATCGATTTCGATCTGGATTTCGAAATGGATTTCAATTTTGAAATTAAAGTTGAATTCGATTTTCAAATATAAATCTAACTATATCTCAAAATCGTTTGTAATGACTTTTCCAAACGAGAAATGGATGAAAACCTTCTAATGGTCACAAAGATAGCTGTTGTTTGTAATGATTCATGTATTTCGGTATTAAACCATTATCACATAGCTAATGGAAAGCCTACGAAGTCAGCATTAGAGGTAATTGATTTCAAACTGATAATGAATTTCCATTTTATCCTCGTGTGAAACGACCCAAACTTCCCAGTAAAAGGGAAGGTTGGATTGCTTTGAGAACAACACACATTAGAACACATAACTGAAGAACATTCTATTGCTGATTAAAACAATTACATCAGAGTACAAGAATGTAACAGAGTACGAATACTTATTACATAATAGGAATACAATAATATCAGAGTTTGAAAGTACATTTAAATAGTAGAGGAAAATAATACAAATATACAACTGGAAGAAATACACAGATACAGAGCTTTCCGAATACCACTTCAGCTGTAAGCCAGGATCCTGTAAATATATCTGCAAAAAGCTACTCGACTGCCCGTATGGAAAATATGGGCACCCGAGTTTGCCAGTGAAACAAACTACAGGTCAGTCATGGGACTGGTATGAGAAATCTTAACTTAACTATCTAATAATAAGCCTAATCACAGGACCACGCCGCTAACACGGAACGGGTTTACTCCATTGGATTGCCAGTGCATGAAATAAAGTAAATCGTTAGACAACGCAATGCTTTTTAGAAAAATGAAGCCATTATAAGACCCAAGTCCCATCACACAATGCAACGCAAACCAGAGGATAGGGTTTTACCTTATAATGGTCAAAAGATGCTTGATACGATAAAAAGCGGATTTAGTATTAGTGTGTATATCTATGAGTATATATATTTCAAAAACAATTTCAATCATAATGTATTAATCATAGACGGCATAGTACCCCATCCTACTATGTCGCCATACTAGTTCTACAATCAAAACCGCAAGGTCGTATTGGAAATTGGATTTCCATCATGAATCGAGGCTAGGGGAAAGCTCCTCTCCGATTCGGGACACTCTAGCAAATGCCTCAGGATCCCCCGCAGTGAACCCTTGGAGCGGTAGGGCCGGTCCCCACCTATCGGCAGTGGATTAGTTATGCCTGAACACACGTTTCCCGGTTCCTTTGAACCTATAGTATGACCACTAACGGCCTACAAAAATCCGAGGCGCCTCAAAATCCATCATCCACATAAGTAAAATGCCAACCAGTTTAAGCACTGACACTACCACTAGCTAGAAAGAAACGTGTGCACTCCCTACGGTCCATATCCCGTTTTTGACTCATACCGGGGTGTGAGGCTCGCGAAGTCACGATATACACAAAGCTATGCCGTAATAGGATATACTTTGATCATCCCACAAGGCCCTGCTTTTCAACAAAAGCCTTGATCATTTGCATCTTGGCGTGCCACATTGACAATTCACGCCATGCGATCAATCACTATTAATATATACTAGGGTGTTAAGTAGAGAATAAATCCTCCACCACCAAACAAACATACATTAACAGAAATCGATTTAATTCACATGGAACGAAATCCAATGTCAGATACGCATCCATTTACTAGCTTATGCTCTGGGTCTGAGCGAAAACCAAATCCGAATAATCAACAATAGTCTAGACGGCCACCACTGAAGCCCCTTCAAGGTAGCTACTCCCATCATGGGTCTCTGTAGTAACACATCCATCCGATGTGAAGATCGTCGGTCTTCAACCACCGTCTTCATCTTCGACTCTTCATTGTCGTAGTAACTATTCGGAATGGGTTAAACCCGGTCTTCCCGAATAACTCACGTATTTTATAATTAAAAATCAAGTAATATAAAACACATCCAACGCCACACTCCAATCCCCAATATTCTTTTAAATAAAATATTCACATTATCCTATCAAAGATAAATTCTTCAAATTTATTCTTAAATCTTTCTTTTAAAGATTTATTAAAAACCCAATTTGGTTTTAAATATCAAAAATCATTATTCAATGATTATTTAAATTTAAGAAATAAATCTTATCCTTAACTGGGTTAAAGAACTAATGTCATTTTAAAACACCGTTCACGATAAACCCAAAATCGACTTCCATTAAATATGGAAACTTCACAGAAATCAAATCAATATATAATCGTTATAAATTTCTGTATCCAACCAATAATATAAATGGAATAACGGTAAAGCCTCTTAAATTCCATATGTAGTATCGGTTTTCTTTTACAGAAGCTTATCTTTGTTATTATTAATTCAAATTCCATTCAACTCCAATTTAATATATTAAATTGGAAAACTTTACTTTTGGGAAAATTCCCATTTAAATCTTAATAAAAGATTTATAAATTCCAAATCATATTTTATCCGTCAGTCGGGTTAAAGAACACATGTCACTTAAAAACATGGTTCACAATAAACCCAACTCACGTTTCGTCTTATTTCAATTATTAAGTATAATTGAAAACTTTAATAATCTAAATAAAAGATTATTCTTTTCATACGGGGTTTAAGAGCAGTGTTATTTAAGACACTATTCACGACAAACCCAAATCCAATTTATTCAATTTAATTACGATTAAATATTTACAAATTGGAAAACTTCATTAAATATAAATTTAACGATTTATTCTAGTTAATAACTAGTTCATTACAAATAAAAATATATTTTTCTAAGATATATTCTTTTCCTAAAATATTCCTTTTCTAAGAAATTTTCTAAAATGTTTTTTTTCTAGAATATTCTTTATTGGAATGTGACTCAATCAACAACCATATATTGTATGTGATCAACAATCAGGATAAATAATTATCAAACATCCAAATGACGACCAAAGTGGAATCTATAACTGTGTGAGCATTAAAGTAAATAACTAATGCTCATCACAGACTGTCAATCCATCGATTGACAGATAACTAAATATTGGGATTTGTGTGTATCCAATATCATCCCAATACCCGTGTGGGGTTTCATCCATCAAAACAAATAATAAATTATTTGTGCACTTGGGCGATGTGTGAAAATTATCGTCCCAATCACATAAACAAGTCGGGTAACTTGTAAATGGAAGTGTAATATTCAATTTGAATATACTCAACATTGTATTTAACACATCAAACATACAACATCACAGACAAACATCTCCATTCTTTTTATTGTGAACACATTACAATAAAAATCTATAATTTCAATTCTTTTCAATGAAGCATTTTATATTAAAATGTTATTTTATTCCAATGACATAGTTTACAACAAAGTGCTATTTTTAATCTAAGGTCACACTTAAAATTAACATGCATGACATTTAATACCTAACCTAAATGGCATCTTATAATCATCATATGTGTCATTGTAGTTTGCATACAAATTCTAATGTATGCATCTACATTAGAATGATATGTTCACTTTTGAATATAATCCAAATGTATACATTTACATTAAAAAGGGTATTTCCTCTTTTATATATAAGTTCTGACATATATATTTACATAAAGATGGCATTCTGGTTTAATCCTTCTGAACTAACCAAAATGTAAGTTTTGTCTAATTCTTTTAAATAAACGAAAATGATAATCTTGTCTTAATCCATTTAAACAAACAAAAATGCCTATTTTTGCTTTAATCTCTTTTAATGCAAAAAAATGTTTATTTTAATTATCCCTTTCTAATGCACAAAAATGACCATTTTTGTTTAATCCTTTCATACAAAAATGTTCATTTTTCTTTAATCCTTTTTGATGATCAAAATGTATTCTCCCTTCTAAATGGACAAAAATGTATGATTTGGTCAAACTCTTTTTATGCATAGAAATGTTTATTTTCATTTGATCCTTCTTAATACATGAAATGTTCATTTTATGAAATCCTTTTTCACTAATCAAATTTTGACAAAAACGTTATTCTTTTCATAAATCAAGTTTTGACCAAAAGGTCATTTCCATTTTTTTAAACAAAATATGATGGTTTTGTTTAATCTATTTCTATTCAACAAAAATATGAATTTTTTTTACTGGTTTTCTATACAACAAAAATGAGTATTTTTGAAAATTCCTTATTAAATGCCAAAATGTGTATTTTTACTTCGGTCTTTTTAATGTGACAAAAATGCCCATTTCTAATTCATTCTTTTTCATGTATAAAAATATACATTTCTAATTCATTCTTTTTAATGTATAAAAATATACATTTCTAAATATAATAGCATTCCCAATATAATGACATTTCAATATAATAACATTTTCAATTAAGCAAAACATTTCTACTTAAAATGTCAATTTTATTTACATAACATGTTTTCTAACAGAAATGTTATTTTGATTTACAATGTACATTTTCTAACAAAATGTACTTTTTATTCTAAAAAGAATATTACGCTAAAAATGTGCTTTTATTCTAAAAAGAATATTACGCTAAAATTGTGTTTTTTAGTTGAGACAAATCGACTCTAAAAATATGTTCTTTTATATGCTAACATAAAATGAGATTTCTAGTGAAAACCTGTTCTATATGAAGCATGAAAAATTTCTATATCTTTCCATTTCATTAGAATATAGATTCTAATGTAAATATAAGTGATACTTTCATTTTTTGACAATTCCATATGTGACAATTTTATTTAGACCATTCTAAATAAACATAAGTGACATTTTTTTTTAGACAATTCTAATTAAACATAAGTGTAAATTTTATCAATCTACTATTGTTTTAAATCCAGTTCTCTAGCCAACATGATTGTTAGTTTCAAAGATTTTCTAACAAACAACGATAAAATTCAACGAAGCATCACAACCAAAATCAATAATCAACAAATCGCAAATCACAGATCTGATTTCATTATATACATACATCGATTTCAAATAATTAGTGAATAATTAAATTTTAATTTTTAAATAAAAATAGAAATCTCACCTAACAATTTAGATCTGAAATTTCCCTAAATTTTTTGACTTGCCCTGTTTCAGTCCTAATAAGTTCCATGAAGTAGATCTTGTTTCTGTGATCCCAACGGTTCGAAAATCGTTCGATTCTGATATTATACGAAAGAGATATCGATGTTTAAATATTAATTACTTTAGAAAAATTAATTAATTAAATAAGTTTTACACTAATTACATTTCAATAGTAAACAGGCTGCTCCTTCTTTCCTCCTTCTTCGTTGCTTTCTGCCCGTTGCTCAAACCCAACATCGCGCCGTCATCATCCACCACGCACGCAATACGAGACAGCCGGACCCCCATCCAAGAACTCCGATCCGATCGCCACGAGCTGCTCCTTCCATGCGCCGAGCTATAATGAACTCGGTGGTGCCCTGGCATCGAAAACCACGCTCGAACGGCTACTGTTTGGCCTCGAAATTCGCGAAAAATACCACCTGAAACTCGATCTTATCTGTATCGATTTAAAGGCCTTGGAATTTCCTTCAATTCGGTATATAGTTTGCTGATTATCGTGTTCTGGATTTGGAGAAATTAGTGATTGAATTTGGAGTGATTTCGGCCTTCGAAAATAACATACGGCGGCCACCATTTTTCTAATTAGGGTTTGGTATTGTACTGTATTTATACAATATTTCTAGGCGTATTTTCCTATTTTATTTGTTTAATTGATTCAAAAATTCATGTTCATCAATACGAACACCAAATCGTACCCAACGAGTGTCGTCCCTAGGCAAATACCCCCCTTTCGGACGCAATGGAATATGCCTCATAACCTAATTTGGCTGTTACGATATATTTTTCTTCAAATTAAATTATAAATCATTTAATTATTAAATTCAAACGTACATTTTAAATTACTGGGGCCACATACTGACTCGAAAAATTACATAAAAATTATTTCTAGTTATGTTTTGACGATACGGTTCTAACAAGACTAATTTCGTCAAATTCCGAGACTGTTTGAAAAATGGCCATTTTCGAGTCGATTAAATTTGACTGAAACTAACAAAACACGTTTTCCTTTGCCACGCTCACATATTAATTCGAAAAATTACGAAAATTGAAACCTAGTAATAATTTGACATTCCGGTTCCAACAAAAATGGTTTCATCGAAAACCGAGGTCGTTTGAAAAATGACTATTTTTAAGGCCAATATATTATATTAAAATATATATAAATTCTACAGCGACTTTTCTGAATTTTAAACTAGGCATATCTTTTGATTTTTAAAGTGAAATTTAGATTTTTCAGATTCGTTGGAAAGATATGATTAAACAGATTTAAATATTTCTTGTTTCGTTCAATTCTGACTTATTTTGAATCATGTACAGTCAGTCAAAGTTCAAATTCAAATTTTCAAACTGCAGCGCTGTTTTAAACTCCTTTTATAATTAAATTAAATTTATTCGTTTTAACTTCAATTAAAATAAATTTTTTAGTCGTTCTTATTTAAAATAAATTATTTTAAATATTAAAAATCCATTAAAATTTCTAAAATAAAAATTTTAAATTGGCCCCAAAATTCCGGGTCGTTACAATCGCCCCCACTTAAAAATCTTTTCGTCCTCGAAAAGGAACGTAGTTAAAAGTTGTTTAATTTAACCAACTCAACTTTCATTTTTATTTATTGGTTTCAATAATTTTGTTAGTTAAATCAATTATCATTTCTATACTTTTATTAGTTAAACTAATAATCAAACATCACAACCAGCAATCCATTAGGTGATTAACTTTTCAAATATATATAACTTTTATGTATAGCCAAAAATCATATTTTTAGTGCAAATCACAGCAATGTATTCTAATTAAGTTTTGGTTCTCATACCAGTCAATGGAAATATATAAATATCCCACTTTCGCTACTCGAACATAAATACTAGTGATGGTCGACCTATCACCAGAATTATCTCCGGGCGACTAGGGTGTGATTTTATATCTATCCAGTATATTAAAACTTCGAATATCCGTTAATTACTCGTATATTCGAAACCTTTATATACTCGATTGTCCACATTAAAATATAATCTACTCAAATACGTATATTTTAAAAAAATATTCAAAACTAAATTTGTTTTTATATTAAAAATAATACTCTTCACACTCGTTCTACGATACTACTGATCCCATCTCTAATGAGTATTCTTATTGGATATTACTAATCCAATCCCTGATGAATTCTTTCGTTCGGTTCTAATGTGTCTTGTTCTTGAGCTCGGTAAACCATGGTTCTGATACCAACTGAAACGACCCAAACTTCCCAGTAAAAGGGAAGGCTGGATTGCTTTGAGAACAACTCACATTAGAACACATAACTGAAGAACATTTTATTACTGATTACAACAATTACATCTGAGTACAAGAATGTAACAGAGTATGAATACTTATTACATAATAGGAATATAATAATATCAGAGTTTGAAATTACATTTAAATAGTAAAGGAAAATAATACAAATATACAACTAGAAGAAATACACGGATACAGAGCTTTCCGAATACCACTTCAGCTGTAAGCCAAGAACCTGTAAATATATCTGCAAAAAGCTACTCGACTACCCATGTGGAAAATATGGGCACCCGAGTTTTCCAGTGAAACAAACTACAGGTCAGTCATGGGACTGGTATGAGAAATCTTAACTTAACTATCTAATAATAAGCCTAATCACAGGACCACGCCGCTAACGCGGAACGGGTTTACTCCATTGGATTGCCAGTGCATAAAATAAAGTAAATCGTTAGACAACGCAATGCTTTTTAGAAAAATGAAACCATTATAAGACCCAAGTCCCATCATATAATGCAACGCAAACCGGAGGATAGGGTTTTACCTTATAATGGTCAAAAGATGCTTGATACGATAAAAAGCGGATTTAGTATTAGTGTGTATATCTATGAGTATATATATTTCAAAAACAATTTCAATCATAATGTATTAATCATAGACGGCATAGTACCCCATCCTACTATGTCTCCATACTAGTTCTATAATCAAAACCGCAAGGTCGTATTGGAAATTGGATTTCCATCATTAGTCGAGGCTAGGGTCAAGCTCCTCTCCGATTCGAGACACTCTAGCAAATGCCTCAGGATCCCCCGCAGTGAACCCTTGGAGCGGTAGGGCCGGTCCCCGCCTGTCAGCAGTGGATTAGTTATGCCTGAACACACGTTTCCCGGTTCCTTTGAACCTATAGTACGACCACTAACGGCCAATAAAAATCCGAGGTGCCTCAAAATCCATCATCC
Organism: Allium sativum; assembly: GCA_030737875.1. NCBI lineage: Eukaryota > Viridiplantae > Streptophyta > Magnoliopsida > Asparagales > Amaryllidaceae > Allium > Allium sativum. The sequence continues at coordinate 61,476,259 of CM060912.1, forward strand.
ACATAAGTAAAATGCCAGCTAGTTTAAGCACTGACACTACCACTAGCTAGAAAGAAACGTGTGCACTCCCTACGGTCTATATCCCGTTTTTGACTTATGCCGGGGTGTGAGGCTCACGAAGTCACGATATACACAAAGCTATGCCATAATAGGCTATACTTTGATCATCCCACAAGGCCCTGATTTTCAACAAAATCCTTGATCATTTGCATCTTGGCATGCCACATTGACAATTCACGCCATGCGATTATTCACTATTAATATATACCAGGATGTTAAGTACAGAATAAATCCTCCACCACCAAACAGACATACATTAACAGAAATCAATTTAATTCACATGGAACGAAATCCAATGTCGGACACGCATCCATTTACTAGCTTATGCTCTGGGTCTGAGCGAAAATCAAATCCGAACAATCAACAATAGTCTAGACGGCCACCACTGAAGCCCCTTCAAGGCAGCTACTCCCATCAAGGGTCTCTGTAGCAACACACCCATCCGATGTGAAGATCGTCGATCTTCAACCACCGTCTTCATCTTCGACTCTTCATCGTCGTAGTAACTATTCGGAATGGGTTAAACCTGGTCTTCCCGAATAACTCGCTTATTTTATAATTAAAAATCAAGTACTATAAAACACATCCAACTCCACACTCCAATCCCGGATATTCTTTTAAATAAAATATTCACATTATCCTATCAAAGATAAATTCTTCAAATTTATTCTTAAATCTTTCTTTTAAAGATTTATTAAAAACCCAATTTGGTTTTAAATATAAAAAATTATTATTCAATGATTATTTAAATTTAAGAAATAAATCTTATCCTTAACTGGGTTAAAGAACTAATGTCATTTTAAAACACCGTTCATGATAAACCCAAAATCGACTTCCATTAAATATGGAATCTTCACAGAAATCAAACCAATATATAATCGTTATAAATTTCTGTATCCGACCAATAATATAAATGGAATAATGGCAAAGCCTCTTAAATTCCATATGTAGTATCGGTCTTCTTTTACAGAAGCTTATCTCGGTTATTATAAATTCAAATTCCATTCAACTCCAATTTAATATATTAAATTGGAAAACTTTACTTTTGGGAAAATTCCCATTTAAATCTTAATAAAAGATTTATAAATTCCAAATCATATTTTCACCGTCAGTCGGATTAAAGAACACATGTCACTTAAAAACATGATTCACAATAAACCCAACTCACGTTTCATCTTATTTCAATTACTAAGTATAATTGAAAACTTTAATAATCTAAATAAAAGATTATTCTTTTCATATGGGGTTTAAGAGCAGTGTTATTTAAGACACTATTCACGACAAACCCAAATTCAATTTATTCAATTTAATTACAATTAAATATTTACAAATTGGAAAACTTCATTAAATATAAATTTAACGATTTATTCTAGTTAATAACTAGTTCATTTCAAATAAAAATATATTTTTCTAAGATATATTCTTTTCCTAAAATATTCCTTTTCTAAGAAATTTTCTAAAATGTTTTTTTTTTTCTAGAATATTCTTTATTGGAATGTGACTCAATCAACAACCATATATTGTATGTGATCAATAATCAAGATAAATAATTATCAAACATCCAAATGACGACCAAAGTGGAATCTATAACTGTGTGAGCATTAAAGTAAATAACTAATGCTCATCACAGACTGTCAATCCATCGATTGACAGATAACTAAATATTGGGATTAGTGTGTATCCAATATCATCCCAATACCCGTGTGGGGTTTCATCCATCAAAACAAATAATAAATTATTTGTGCACTTGGGCGATGTGTGAAAATTAACGTCCCAATCACATAAACAAGTCGGGTAACTTGTAAATGGAAGTGTAATATTCAATTTGAATATACTCAACATTGTATTTAACACATCAAACATACAACATCACAGACAAACATCTCCATTCTTTTTATTGTGAACGCATTACAATAAAAATCTATAATTTCAATTCTCTTCAATGAAGCATTTTATATTAAAATGTTATTTTATTCCAATGACATAGTTTACAACAAAGTGCTATTTTAAATCTAAGGTCACATTTAAAATTAACATGCATGACATTTAATAACTAACCTAAATGGCATCTTATAATCATCATATGTGTCATTGTAGTTTGCATACAAATTATAATGTATGCATCTACATTAGAATGATATGTTCACTTTTGAATATAATCCTGATGTATACATTTACATTAAAAAGGGTATTTCCTCTTTTATATATAAGTTCTGACATATATATTTACATAAAGATGGCATTCTGGTTTAATCCTTCTGAACTAACCAAAATGTAAGTTTTGTCTAATTCTTTTAAATAAACGAAAATGATAATCTTGTCTTAATCCTTTTAAATAAACAAAAATGCCTATTTTTGATTTAATCTCTTTTAATGCACAAAAATGTTTATTTTAATTATCCCTTTCTAATGCACAAAAATGACCATTTTTGTTTAATCCTTTCATACAAAAATGTTCATTTTTCTTTAATCCTTTTTGATGATCAAAATGTATTCTCCCTTCTAAATGGACAAAAATGTATGATTTGGTTAAATACTTTTTATGCATAGAAATGTTTATTTTCATTTGATCCTTCTTAATACATGAAATGTTCATTTTATGAGATCCTTTTTCACTAATCAAATTTTGACAAAAACGTTATTCTTTTCATAAATCAAGTTTTGACCAAAAGGTCATTTCCATTTGTTTAAACAAAATATGACGGTTTTGTTTAATCTATTTCTATTCAACAAAAATATGAATTTTTTTCAATGGTTTTCTATACAACAAAAATGAGTATTTTTTAAAATTCCTTATTAATTGCCAAAATGTGTATTTTTACTTCGGTCTTTTTAATGTGACAAAAATGCTCATTTCTAATTCATTCTTTTTAATGTATAAAAATATACATTTCTAATTCATTCCTTTTAATGTATAAAAATATACATTTCCAAATATAATAGCATTCTCAATATAATGACATTTCAATATATTAACATTTTTAATTAAGCAAAACATTTCTACTTAAAATGTCAATTTTATTTACATAACATGTTTTCTAACAAAAATGTTATTTTGATTTACAATTTACATTTTCTAACAAAATGTACTTTTTATTCTAAAAACATTTCCTAACAAAATGTACTTTTTATTCTAAAAAGAATATTACGCTAAAAATGAGCTTTTTATTCTAAAAGAATATTACGCTAAAATTGTGCTTTTTAGTTGAAATAAATCGACTCTAAAAATATGTTCTTTTATATGTTAACATAAAATGAGATTTATAGTGAAAACCTGTTCTATATGAAGCATGAAAAATTTCTATATCTTTCCATTTCATTAGAATATAGACTCTAATGTAAATATAAGTGATACTTTCATTTTTTGACAATTCCATATGTGACATTTTTATTTAGACCATTCTAAATAAACATAAGTGACATTTTTATTTAGACAATTCTAATTAAACATAAGTGTAAATTTTATAAATCTACTATTGTTTTAAATCCAATTCTCTAGCCAACATGATTGTTGGTTTCAAAGATTTTCTAACAAACAACGATAAAATTCAGTGAAGCATCACAACCAAAATCAATAATCAACAAATCGCAAATAACAGATCTGATTTCATTATATACATACATTGATTTCAAATAATAAGTGAATAATTAAATTTTAATTTTTAAATAAAAATAGAAATCTCACCGAACAATTCAGATCTAAAATTTCTCTGAATTTTTTGACATGCACTGTTTCAGTCCTATTCAGTTCCATGAAGTAGATCTTGTTTCTGTGATCCCAACGATTCGAAAATCGTTCGATTCTGATATTGTATGAAAGAGATATCGGCGTTTAAATATTAATTACATTAGAAAAATAAATTAATTAAATAAGTTTTACACTAATTACATTTCAATAGTAAACAGGCCGCTCCTTCTTTCCTCCTTCTTCGTTGCTTTCTACCCGTTGCTCAAACCCAACATTGCGCCGTCATCATCCACCACGCACGCAATACGAGACAGCCGGACCCCCATCCAAGAACTCCGATCCGATCGCCACGAGCTGCTCCTTCCATGCGCCGAGCTATAATGAACTCGGTGGTGCCCTGGCCTCGAAAACAGCGCCCGAACGGCTACTGTTTGCCCTCGAAATTCGCGAAAAATACCACCTGAAACTCGATCTTATCCGTATCGATTTAAAGGACTTGGAATTTCTTTCAATTCGGTATATAGTTTGCTGATTATCGTGTTCTGGATTTGGAGAAATTAGTGATTGAATTTGGAGTGATTTCGGCCTTCGAAAATAACATACGGCGGCAACCATTTTTCTAGTTAGGGTTTGGTATTGTACTGTATTTATACAGTATTTCTAGGCGTATTTTCCTATTTTATTTGTTTAATTGATTCAAAAATTCATGTTCATCAATAAGAACACCAAATCGAACCCAACAAGTGTCGTCCCTAAGCAAATACCCCCCTTCCGGACGCAATGGAATATGCCTCGTAACCCAATTCGGCTGTTACGATATATTTTTCTTCAAATTAAATTACAAATCATTTAATTATTAAATTCAAACGTACATTTTAAATTACCGAGGCCACATACTGACTCGAAAAATTACAGAAAAATTATTTCTAGTTATGTTTTGACGATACGGTTCTAACGAGACTAATTTCGTCAAATTCCGAGACTGTTTGAAAAATGACCATTTTCGAGTCGATTAAATTTGACTAAAACTGACAAAACACGTTTTCCTTTGCCACGCTCACATATTAATTCGAAAAATTACGAAAATTGAAACCTAGCAATAATTTGACATTCCTGTTCCAACAAAAGTGGTTTCGTTGAAAACCGAGGTCATTTGAAAAATGACTATTTTTAAGGCCAATATATTATATTAAAATATATATAAATTCTACAACGACTTTTCTGAATTTTAAACTGGGCATAACTTTTGATTTTAAAGTGAAATTTAGATTTTTCAGATTCGTTGGAAAGATATGATTAAACAAATTTAAATATTTCTTATTTCGTTCAATTCTGACTTATTTTGAATCCTGTACAGTCAGTCAAAGTTCAAATTCAAATTTTCAAACTGCAGCGCTGTTTTAAACTCCTTTTATAATTAAATTAAATTTATCTGTTTTAACTTCAATTAAAATAAATTTTTTAGTCGTTCTTATTTAAAATAAATTATTTTAAATAATAAAAATCCATTAAAATTTTAAATTGGCCCCAAAATTCCATGTCGTTACATCGTGGGTCATGGTAATATCGTTGTTGATAGAAATACAAATTTTAACGTAAGCACTCATTAATTAGATTTATGTATTTTGAAATCATGAGCTCAGGTTACCTACTGGAAGATGTTTTTGGCATTGCTATACAAATTTTCATATCTGATGATGTTCCAGAACATTTATACAGCTAGTGGTCTTCATGTTCTTATGATTTTAGTTGAAATCCACATGGCTTCTATGGATTGAAATATTTTTCCAATTTTTTTAAGCCGTTGATGTATAACAAAAAAAAAATTACATTTGAATACCAGACCTTGAACTTTTATTTTCAAGTGATTTAACTACTAGCTATGCATCAAAGATCACTGCATAGTTTAATAATATCTATGGCTATCATTTTTTATTGGGTCCAAATCAATTAGTCTCTAGTTTTCATGTCCTTAAGCCCCCTTCCGACGAAAGTTTGTTTATAAAGAAGTATACTTTGATGTGTGAATCTTTTTGTAAAATTAGATGAGCTCTTTTCATTACACTTAAAAGCCGATTTTAGAGATTTAGCTCCTGTGTTTTGAAGGATAATTTTTCATTTCTCTCAACATAATGTATTTATGTATATTCTTTGAATTTTCTAATTTAACCAATTTTACCAAGTACCCATTTTGTTCCTCTCAGGTATTGGTGGAGAAAATTGAATTGCCAGCTGGATGCAATCCTTCAGTGGATTTTGGTTTATTAAGTACGCTAATCCTGTTTATTATATATTTTTCCTAAGGAGACAAATTTCTAATTTAAATTTATTACTAAAGGTGATACCATTAACTTCTAAGTCACATTTTTCATCCAATGTCTTTGTTTGTAGGCAAAATGTACTACATTACATGATAGGATATTCTTGTAAAAGCCATCATATGTTTGTCTTTAATATGCATTTGATATATTCTTGTTAAAATTAAAAATCAACACAACATCAGTTTGATAATAGCTATCTTACACTTATAATTTCAATGTTAGATTTTTGATGTATTGTCAGTTAGTGGATGTTTTGACATGCTCGTTTATTATTTTTACTAGAGTCTCTTTCGCGTTGGCTTTAACAATTAATCAACTGCAGTTTGTGCTCTGTTTACTTTAGTAGACATTGTGTTATGACTAAGCTACTGTCAGTCTGTAACAAATTCACATATTTATTTCCATTAAAGTAAGCGATACTCATGTCGCTAGGATGGCATTCTTTAAAGTACATTTAATGTTACAAGACGTATATCATTTGTTTACTCTTTTCTTCTTTGTGAGTTGTTTGTTTGATTTTTATTACTACACCTTTAATAATAACAAATTGATCATAAAAACTTTACTGTTTCGGTGTGTAAGTTTAATGAAAAAAGTACCAATATTCAATTAGTTGATAATTTTTTGGTGTTATTGGATGAGACTTCAAGATCTGTCACTTTAGATGTTCTTCAGGAAGTATCCTTGAATGATTTACATTGTTTGGGTTTGGTGTTAGAAATTTTCAATAAACAATGTTTTGGCGTATTGGGTTTGTTTTTACAGAGGAGAGAAAGAAATATGGAAGGAGATTAGTCCCACATTGTGGAAGATAACAAAGTGTGCCACTACTTAAGGGGCTTTCTCAAGAGGATGTTGGGGCCTTGGGGCACCTAAATGTTTACTTTGTTGTGAGGAGGGAGACCATGCATCTCCATACAATCACGCGTGCGCCGCCGCCGACCAACCGAACCGGGCCGGGTACGCATACGGGTCTCGGGTCCGATAAGCAATATTTTTAGATAGTTTTAAATGGGCCGAACTGCGATCCAGTTCAGACCCGAATGAAATTCAAATTTGAACAAGGTGGGAACATATCTTGGAACGCTTCAAAACGTTGTAAATAAAAAAAGCGTGACAGTTGAATTCGAAGAGATGCTATGTTTCAAATTTGAAATGGAAATGACTGTTATAAATAGTTGTATCGATTCATGAAAATATGTGTCCCTCAGAGTCTATAAATACCAACACTGAAAAGTGTTTCAAATTACATCGAAAACTTCATCTTCTTCCTCTCATACATATTGCCATTGCCACATTGTCAAGGCGTTGCAAATTTCAGAATTTGTAATGTTTGAGTGGCATTGCAGAACTGTTCTGCATATTATATTATTAAATTGCATCATCAGAAACCATATTCTAGATTGTTCTTGATCGAATCAAAGTCGTACAAAACTTTGAATTTGATTTCTTTGTTCCAAGGTTTTATTGAATCCTGAAAGTCGATAGTTCGATAACCCGTTTGTACCTGGTAGGTTTAACTATTATCTGAAAGAATCTATTCTGTAGATCCTTAAAATCTGAAATACGACAGTTATTACTCCTCCAATAGTCTCAAACCACAAAATCCCCAACAAATTTCTAGACAATATCTTCAGTCATGGAAGGTTTGAGCGCATTAGAACTGATGAATCAGCATTTGACGAAATTGGAGCATTTTCTACATCTTTAAAGACGGATTGGAAGTTATACCAAAGGAAACCACTGGAGATGATGTTGCTCTGAAGGCAAAACAAGCAAAGCGCAAAGACGATGATTTCCTGTGTAGAGAGCATATTCTAAATGCATTGTCTACTTCAGTCTACAATGCTCACAGAAACTTGGAAACTACAAAGGACCTCTGGACTGCATTAGAGAGCAAGTATCATGTGATGGGCCGCCCCGCACCAGCTTGCATTTCCTCCGAAGGTGCATTGTACCCATGCTCGACTAGCACGAAACGGTCGCCAAAGAAAGGAAAGAAGAGAATGAACTAACAAGGAAGCTGTAGAACGTCTCACAGCGCATGGAACAAAATATAATAATAACATAATCTTGACATAAAACAGGCGAGACAGTGCATAAGCTGAAAACTAAACCAACATAGCAGCGGAAATCCAAATACATCCTATTACAACTTCCCAAATTACTGTCTCTAAAACAAAAGAAAGATAAAGTAGAAGATGCACTACTAATGCCCAAGCAGTGATCTTCAACAACACAGGGAGAATACTATATGTAACATACGTGAAAGCCTCCTGCTTGTCTCCGGATCAGCTACCCGTGCATGCCCAGCTAACCTGTCTCTAGTCTGGTCGTGAGAGCACCCAGAGTAATAAGAAGAGACATAAATCTCTGGGTCAGACAAAAAGTCTGGTATGAGCGATAAGCAGCTAAACAGAACGATAACAGATATACTAAACCATACCTGAACCTGGACCTCCAACCAAAGAGTTAGCACTACATACCATACAATACTCTAAGGTGCCACTGAACAAATGGTGTAAAGATAACGGGGGTTGGGGTGTGCATGTCATAATGACGGCAAACAAATCAACCATAACAACCATCCTCACATCTCTCACTCAGTGCGTACAGCATACAATGTCCACCACTGTCAATCACTAGACCCATCGAAGTAGTGACGGAGTTCGACTTGTACAACTACTGCTACTACCAAGCTTACCACATGGAGTCATGACCAATCTTTACAAATGACCCCACTTCATTGGTCTATAGCCCTTTAGTCGTACCTAGGCCACTGTGGCCCTGAATCTATTCGCGTACTCCCTACACATAGTGATTCAAAGTTACAGACATCGACAACCCCTTAGCACACGTCCCGCAGCAAAGCCCAATCATGAAGCCCATTCACTGGTTCCCAACTCGATCCTGAGTCAAAGCTCCTCATTTGGACTTTCTTTGCATCTCGGGTTTTGGTCGAATTGGAGTAGGTCTTCAAAAGAGTCGTGGCGTGATAGTAGAAACATTTGGTCATTCGGTTCGGTGTATGGGGTCATGCGTGCCACATCGGTTCGGTTCGGGTGTCCTCATCTGATTTGGTTCGGTGCCCATAGCACACGCCTAGGTTCGGTGGTTGCTCTCTCCTGGATATCCCGATCCAATCCGTTGCTTCGTTCCGATCCCAGCTCCAAGCTTGGTCCTCCAATCCGATCCCTACACTCTTGCTTCCGATCCGATCCCTACGCCCTTTCTTCCGATCCGATCCCCTGCGCCCTTGTTTCCGATCCGATCCCCTGCGCCCTTGCTTCCGATCCGATCCTCTGCCCAACTCCAATCCTAAGAAAGTGGCCTTCCTTCTTGCCAATTCTCCTTTAGTGCGAGGTTCCGATCCAGTTCAGTTTCTCTACCCAGTTCACCATCCGATCCGAGCCCCTTATCCCGATCCGATCCGAAACCCTGCACATTTTCCTCCAACTTTTCGAGCGGCTGTTTTACGCCATACGACGACGTTTTCGACCAATCTAACTATTCTAAACAATCACAAAACATACCACACAGTCAGTCACAGGGAATCAACCATAGACATCAAAACAACAAGCATAGCATGTAATTTGGATCAAACCTACCCAAAATCCCATATTTTCCCTTAAGCATGTTTAGGCAAAACTAATGATATGATTAGCAAAACTTAATCAAATTAAACCAAATTTCTAACAGAGGTCTACAACATTATTTAAGAATTTATAAATATTTTTCCAGAATTTATTAATGTATAAATTCGCTAATTACCACTAATCACCTTAATTAACTATAATTAGTGTCAAAACCATGCTAATCACTCAACTTGGCCATAAATAAAACCTTTAGAACTGAAACTCTACTGTTTGGGCGTGAATACCAATGTAACACAGCAGCTCTACTACTGATTTGGTGAAGATCTTCCTTGATTTGATGTAGTTTAAGCCGAAACTTGATTAAGAAGTGATTAGGGGTGTTTTTAGATGATGGAGGCCATTGTTAGGTTGAAGAGAGAGTTTGTGGCGGCTAGAAAATGAGAGAAAAACCGAAATCCTAACCCTAGCAGCCCTTAAATACCTCTAATCCCGAAATCTCCCATTGGGCCTAGCTATTAATCACCCGGTTAAGTCTAATTAAGCTGTTTTTCACTATCTGAAACTTGTTTCAGCCATATCTCCCAAACGGTGAGTCCGTTTGGCGAATGTGATCACTCTACGGAATTGTAAACCATCAAGCAAATCTAATGGAAGTGGTTTCAGGTCAAAATTTCTTTCCAGTAAAAAGTTATGGCCAAAACAGTATTAGCTAGGGGCAAAACGGTCATTTAAAAATCGGGAAAAATCATGAACATGGGAAATGTCCCCAATAGTCGTCTCCCAAAGTTACATGACCATACGACTTCGTGTGTGAAAGAAATAAATATTCTATGATCCTGCGATGCGTAGAATGCGGGTCGTTACATTTCCCTCCCCCCCCCCCCCCCCCTTAAGAAATTTCGTCCACGAAATATCTTAACCCAAAACATAAAAAGGATTCCGCATGCCTACCAATCATATATATATAACAATCAAACATGCAACACAAACAAAACAACCTATCCTAGCATGCGGAAAGACTAAATCAAAACTGAAATCTTACCAGGCGAAGAGTTCTGGACGCGTCTTCCTAATGCTCTCCTCTGTCTCCCAAATACAGTCATTCTCATTCTCGCCCCACTGAACTTTGACTAATTTCACCGCCTTCTTTCGAAGCTGCTTTGTATCGTTCCAACAATATGCATAGGCCTGCGGTTCCCAACCGCCTCGGGTTCAACTTCGACATCATCCAACTGATCAGGTGAAATAGTCACATCTGGGTCGTGTACGAATTTCCTTAACTGGGAAACATGAAATACGTTGTGAACTCCTACCATCTTGTCTAGTAATTCAACTTTGTATGCCAATTTCCCAATTTCCTCAAGAACTGGGAATGGGCCAACAAATCTTGGTGCTAACTTGCCTCTCCTGCCAAATCGTATCACGCTCTTCAACGGAGAAATCTTGACAAACACCAAGTCACCAACGGAGAACTTCAACTCTCTTCTCCTTTTATCGGCATAACTTTTCTGCCTTTCTTGGGCAGCCTTCATCCGCTGTTGAATGACCTTAATCTTGTTTGATGTTTCTCTTATCACATCTGGTCCAAGCACAAACTTCTAACCAGTTTCTAACCAACATGACGGTGAGTTGCACGGTCTTCCGTACAAAGCTTCAAACGGAGCCATACCGATACTGGATTGATAACTATTATTATATGCAAACTCTACTAGATGCAAATGGTCATTCCATGATCCACCAAAATCCAATACACAAGCTCTCAAGAGATCCTCTAACACTAGATTCACCCTCTCTGTCTGTCTGTCGGTTTGAGGATGATATGCGGTACTGAGATGTGGTTCTAATCCTAACGCCTCTTGTAAGCTCTTCCAAAATCCACTAGTGAACAACGGATCTTGGTCACTCACAATGCCCTTGGGTATTCCACAAAATCTCACTACCCACTTTACATATAGTTCAGCAGCTTAGTTGTCGTCCTGTTTGACTTGACGGGTATAAATCTTGCACTTTTGGTCAATCGGTCCACAATCACCCAAATGATATCATGGCTCGATCTAGTCCTTGGTAACCCATCAATGAAATCCATTGACACTTGTTCCCATTTCCATTTTGGAATTTCTAATGGTTGTAACAAACCACTAGGCTTCTTTTGCTCATCTTTAACTAGCTGGCAATTCATGCATTTGGATATGAACTTCCCAATGTCTCTTTTCATCCCTTCCCAGTAGTAGGTCTGCTTCATGTCTCGATACATTTTGTTACCACCGGGATGTATAGTCAATTTTGAGTGATGACATTCTCTAAGCACTTCATCCCTCAATCCATTGACATTGGGTACAACTAGTCTTCCATTCTTTCTAAGCCATCCATCTCGATCAAGCCCATACTTGTTCACCTCTTCGTCAATTCTCATCTCTAACTTTGAGATGATTTTCAATAGGTTAGGATCGCTCCTCTGACTGGGACCAATCCGCTCAATCAAGGTGGGTCTGATCGTCAAACTTGCTAACATTTCTGGATCCAATTCGCACTTTGGTCTGAAATCATACCCAGCGATGTACTCCAGTTGCTTCCATTCTAGAAACATAACCCCTAAACTGGCATGTCTTCTACTCAATGCATCATCCACCGCATTGCCCTTTCCTTGTGTATATGCGATGTCGAAATCATAGGAAGCTAAAAATTCTAACCATCTTTGCTGTCGGAGGTTTAGATCCCTTTGAGAGAAGAGATACTTTAACGATTTATGATCGATAAATAACTCGAATCTTTCCCCCAAGAGATAATGTCTCCACATCCTCAATGTGAACAAGATCGCTGCCAATTCCAAATCATGGGTAGGGTATCTTCTCTCATGCGGTTTCAATTGCCAACTTGCATAAGCTACAACTATACCTCCTTGCATCAATACAGCACCCAGTCCGGTACCACATGCATCTGTGTATACTGTCATCTCTTCATTCCCCTTAGGAATGACTAACACTGGTGCACATGTCAATTTGTACTTTATACTCTTGAATGCATTCTCGCACTTTTCGTCCCAGACAAAAGCTTGATTCTTCTTGGTCAACCGAGTCAACGGTGTTGCTATCTTGGAGAAGCCTTGGATAAACTTACGATAATATGTAGCTAATCCCAAGAAACTTCTTATGTCCGTTGCGTTCTTGGGCGTAGACCAATCTTGTACCGTAGCCACCTTCGTAGGATCCACGGCAATACCATTCTCTGAAACAAAATGGCCCAAGAATCTCACTACCCTCCTCCAAAAGTGACACTTAGAAAACTTTGCCTTCAATTGGTGTTTTCTTAACACCTCCATCGCTATTCATAAATGTTCCTTGTGTTCTTCCTCTGTCCTCGAATAGACCAAAATATCTTCCACCAACATAAGGACAAACTTATTCAACTGATCTCTGAATACTCTATTCATAAGATCCACAAAATATGTTGTGGCATTGGTCAGCCCGAATGGCATGACCAACCACTCATAAAACCCAAACGGCGTCCGGAATGCCGTTTTAGCTATACTCTCAGCTTCCACTCTAAGCTGATGAAATCCTCTCGCGAGATCCAACTGAGAAAATACTCTCGCGCCACTCAACTGATCAAACAAATCATCTATCCGGGGTAGACGATACTTGTTCTTCCTCATCACTTTATTCAACTCGCGGTAGTCTACACACAAACGAAGGGAACCATCCTCCTTGGTAGGAAACACAACTGGTGCTCCCCATTCAGAAACACTCCTTCTGATAAACCCCTTCTTCAAAAGATTGCTGACTTGCACCCCGAGCTCTCGCTGCTCCCTTGGTGCCATACAACAAAGTGGCATCACTATAAGTCTGACATCTTTTACTAAATCAATACGGAACTCAATCTCTCGGTGTGGTGGAAGCCCGGTCACTTCCTCGAAGACGTCCGGATACTGGCCAACCACGGGAAAACTTGACAACTCACTATGCGGGATGTCGAGGGAATTTAGAAAACTAGCCATTACCCCATCACTGGGTAGACCACCAAACACTACCCTCCGCCCATCATTCGCTCTAGCTGTCACCAAAAAGCCCTCACAGTCTACCACCACCCCGTATCTTTGGAGCCAATCGACTCCCAAAATAATGCCAAACCCAGTAAAGCCCAAAACAAAACAATAACAAACAAACATGCATCCATGACTCGATAAGACCACATTACGAAAAATCATGCTAAGGTTAGTTGAACCTCCAATCGGGTTCGTCACTACTAAAGGTCTATCGATAATCTCGGGCTCCAATCCCAACCTATCTACCAGGTCACTAGACATGAAAGAACTGGAAGCCCCGGTATCAAACAAAACTCTAACAGGAACATCATAAATAGAAAGCATACCTTGAATGACGACATCCTTTCCCTTCTCTGTCGCGGTTGGGGCATTCGACGAAGAAGGAATAGCATTAAGGGCATATGCTTTCACCATCTGCTTTTTTACGGGGTTGCGGACACTTGTCCTTGTGATGTCCCACTTGGCCACAGTTGAAGCACTTCCTATCCGCTGGCTTGGCCCGACAATTACTAGCATAATGGCCATTCTTACCACAGCTGAAGCACTCAACCTCTTTCTTATTCTTTTTCTTGCCATCCTTAAATTGGTTCTGCTTCCTCTTATTCTGAGAACCACTCTTGCCTCCACCACTAGCTTGTGGTTTTGGCACCTCTGCAGATGCAACCTCAGTCTTTGACTTAGGGTAAAGACTTTCTGACCTCAATGCTTTCCCCATAATCGATTCAAACATCTCATCGATGTGGTTAATGAGTCTTTCCCCCGAGTACTGATCCAAACCAGTTATGAACTTCTCGTTCTTCTTCTCGGCAGTATCAATAAGAGATAACCCATACTTCGACAAAGTGTCGAATTCAGCAATATACTCCGAGACAGCTCTGCCATTCTGCTTGAGCTCCAAAAATTTCTTAAAAACACTGATTTCTGAGCAGCTGGAATGAACTTCTCACTAAAGCGAGCCTTAAACTGCTCACAAGTAATCTGATCCTCGGGAGTAGCTGCCTTTATAGCATTCCACCAATTCATTGCCCGTCCTTGCAGCTGATGGGATGCTAGCCTTCTCTTCATCGCATCCTCGATACCCCAATCTTCGAAGATAAGCTCATAGTTATCCAACCAATCTTGAACATCTGTGGCCGACTCCGTTCCGTGGAACGGCTTTCCACCAAGATTAGTATAATCCTTGTTCAGCTTGGCGAAATCATCCCTAGGCGCCTGCACTATTGGACCACCACCATTACCAGCATTGGGAGCTGCCCTCTGCACATCCCTTAGCATCTCTCTCATGAGGTCAGTAAACATCGTCCTCATGTCAGCAGCATTCCCATTATTGGCTCCCCTACCGGCACCTCTTGTGTATCGGCTCATCGTTCAATCTGTAAAGAGAAAATGATGAACCATCTCCATGGTGGTGCTAGTGCAGTGAGACTTCATCCTTAGTTATACTAATAATATATATAGCTTTGAAAACCAAAATAATTACAAATACGCGCTCTCATATACGTATACTATGTAACACCCCACCTCCGTCAGAGTGGCTCTCGCAAGCACTCTGACTTTGGAGGGGCGTTTGAATCAGGTAAACATGCATAATGATATATCAAGGCAGAACAAGAACATATGTATATATGTAAACAGAGTAAATAACATAGATAAAACAGCGGAAGATTTTAAACCATTTCAAAACAAGTCTGGTACAACATAGCTTTCCAAAAAAAACAAGTCTAGATAAAAACAACATCAACTGAAAAACTGAAATACATAAGTACTATCCCCAAATAAGTGATAACCATAGCTAGCTTCATGTCGAAACCGTACATGAGCTGAAATCCCACAAGCAAGCAATCCGAAATCCAAGCTAAGCTCCGACGTTCCCACCCTGAGAACCTGGGGGGGGGGGGGGAAACAGAAGAAAAGAGGCGAAAGAAAACAGGTCAGTCAAAAAGACTGAGTAAGCCCTACTACAATCAATGTAAACTAATAAAGTTAACTGGCATGAGCAGCAGGGATGAACATAAGGATAACAACATACTAGCATGATGATTAATTAACAAGGTAGATAAAGGTGTCATCGCATAATCAGGATTAAGGTTTTGCACCACAGGTGTACTAGCAAACTAACATGACTTGAATAATCAAGTATTGATCCCTTGGCCCAAGCTTTGGCCCAATAACATGAAGTGACCCCAATACGAGGTCCAAAGTGTAAACAAGAAGTGATCCCCAGGCCCAAGTTTGGCCCAACATCATGAATGACCCAAACCAAGGTCCAACTAGCACGGTCTAGTCGATCGGCTCCCTATAAGCCTAACTCGTCAAGTGTTTGTCATACGGCCCAACTACGAAGTGTAGCTAAACTGTGCTAGGTCCACCCTAGGGTGTATCAAGTCCTAGGGTGTCAACCACTGACACAAATCAATGCACGCACGGTCTAAACCTACTGGTGCCCGTGCCTGCTTTTTCAACTTCGGACCATGTGCACGACCATGGCCCGCCTGAACCTACACCGGCGCACCTACTCAGCCGTCGTTTTGGTCGCTTACATGGCATCCAGTAATCGTGCCCCTCCCTAGCCTAGTCCCTAGGGTATCATGATACAACTAAGAGGGTTACTGGTGCAAAGGACCACGTAACTAGGGTTTCCTTAATGGGTTAAACGTGGTTAACCCATCCCATTCAAGTACCAAGTTGGTTGAGTGTACCCAAGGTTCATGACTTAACCCTACCAACTCATCGTGTTTAATTGGTTAAGTATTCAAGCGGTCCATGACTTAACCCTAATCACGAGGCATTAATTAATTAATGCGCCTTAACCTCTCACATTAGACTTTGTTGTGGTTACTAGTTAAGCCGGGCGGGTCCGGGTAGCTTTACACCACAACTTGGTCTAACCTCGGGTTCAAGGTACAACATGACCAACTTCTCACATTGGGTCCTATTGTTTATAGCAACTAGTTAAGCCGGTCGGTTCCGGGTAGGTTTACGCTACAAACTCAACCCAACCTCGAGTTGGTCACACTTATCTTTTCTAAGTGTCATGTCCACCATGTTTCCAAAACATGTTACAAATTTTCAAGCAATTGGGTAGACCTAACTTAATAGGTAAATTCCCAATGGGTAGACCTAACTTAATAGGTAAATTCCCAAGCTTATGTTTTTATGTCTTTTAAGTTTACCCAACGCCAAACGCAATCCCATCGCTTACATATCGCAATAGCGCATAAAGGATAGAAAGAGGGAACTTGGCATAATCATGACATAAAGGTGTTGAAGCCACAAGTTCAACATGGTGGCATATGAAATGTACATATGTTCATATACTTGCATATTACATTTTAGGCCTCAAAAGCATGCATAAAACCAAACTTAGCATATTGGTGATACATGGTGATAAATGACGTGTAAAAATGGCCATAAGTTCGCATTTGGCCTCACATGCAAGTTATCATAAGGGATATGATAACTTACATGTTGCCAAAATGCAACCTTTAGCATAAAGCTTGAAGCTTTATGTTCATAAGCCCAAGATAAGCTTGCATAACATGATAACATGAGCCAAATGATCAACCCAAACTTGCATAACATAACTTGCATATCAAACTTGCATAACATAACTTGATGAACTTGCATATCACATCATAGTAAACTTGCATAACACATCATGGTAAACTTGCATATCAAACTTGCATAACATAACTTGCATATCATATGACAACTTGCATATCAAACTTGCATAACATAACTTGATGAACTTGCATATCACATCATAGTAAACTTGCATAACACATCATAGTAAACTTGCATATCATGGCAAACTTGCATATCATACATTTAACTTTAGAGTTTAAGTATGGAAGTAGAATAGGGCTTACAATGCTTAGGAAATATGACAAAGCCCTTATGCAACCAATTAGACCCAAAATGCAAGCTCTAAATCACTAAAAACCCTTGCTTTATGATGTAAATGTGGAAACTTGACTTGAATGCAAGCTAATGATGCTCATACAAGCTTGAAAACACTTGTATGCATGCAAAATCTCTCATAGAAATTTATTCAGAATTTTATGAAGAGAGTGGAGGCCATGAGAGGATTGATTTTGCCATAGTCTAGTTGTATGAATGAATAATGATGATTTAGGCTAGGTTTAGGGGTCCTTTTATAGAAGTTTAGGTTAGTTTAGGCCATAGGATTAACCCTAGTTTAGATCTAAACCATCAAAAATCGTCATAGGCCAGCAGAACAGACCAGAGAACCAAAACAGGTGCACCAAGCCAGCCAGGGTCAAGCCAGAAAGCTGTGCAGGCTTCTGGCTCGACACGGGCGCACTTCCCAAGTGCGCCAGTGTATTTTTGTGCTAGCGCACTTCACAAGTGCGCCAGTGCATTCTGGCTTGATTTTCGGTTTTTCTGCCTAACTTCGTTCGTCCAAATCTTCTTCATACGGACTCCGATTTTCGAAAACTCGGACTCTATTTCGCGTATTTTTCTGAGACGAACGCAATGGCATAGCCCGTTTCCCTTTATTCAGATTTATAAATTAAATTCTGCCTCGATTTACGTTATAATAGGTTATTGAAAATACGGGTTGTTACATTCTCCCCTCCTTAAAGGATTTCGTCCCCGAAATCTTCAAGTTAGGAAGAACGTATCCTACCATCCAACATCCATCTACTCAAAACATCATCCACGAGCAATCAGTGTCCTTACAAGATTCTAAATGTTGTATGAACATATGCAAAGGTGTGTGTATATGTACTTATCTAATGCAAATATCATCAATGCAAATTATGTTAGTGAAATGAATCCATATGTATGCAATTCCTAACATAATGTATAACATCTATATGTGTGCACATAACATACATCCATATGCAACATCCATGTGATAACACAAAAATTTCCATCCATGAATAAGCGTAAACACTCATGCATATGCAATATGAGGAGTGTGTGAGCCGATCTAGTGCCTAATGTGTATAATGCATCCACGAGTAACCACTTGCAAACACTTGCAACCACTTGCAACCATCAAGCATAACATGGTTCAAACACATGTTTCATCCAAAGAGTTTCTACCTAAGGTTCTCATAACAAGATTAACACAATATACTAGATAATCCAGACAAACATGGATAGCAAAAGATATGCTACCAAGAGATCGGGAAGATAAGCAGGATATACTCCTTTCGGATTACAAGAAATCCCTTCCTAATTCAACCCATATTCTATAAAAGCCCAAAAGGTTTAGTCAACCTAACGGACCCCCTTCAAACCCTGACATGTATTACTAGCCAATAAGTCATACCTCCCGACAGAAATAGGACCGAAAATAGGACCGAGAGGATATACATAAAAAGATAACATGCGAGTAAGTTCCGCAGGTAAACAAGGATCAAGGATATACTCTTAGAAAGAGATATGATGCGCGTATCTAGCCTTCAATCTTCTAAGTCACGTTTCCTTGAGTTTAACTCCACTGTGCTTTGACCGTCTTTTACCTCATGATTTCTTGGCTTCTTAACTCCTATTTCCCTATATGAGTTGGAACCCATTTCATTGTCGCCTCTCGTCTTCCTCTTTCACTTACTCTTCTTCTATCATTCTTGGCTTAAACATAACCATGACCTCATGATTTCATGCAAGCTCTCCAAAATTCACTAGTGAATCCTGGATCTCGTCTACTTACTATACCTTAGGGAACCTCGTACAACCGCTTTATTTCTTGAAAGTAAACTGTCGCTAGCTATGATGCAGTCCTTTCGCTCTTTACCGGAGTGAAATGAGCACTCTTCGTGAGTCTACTTACTATGACCCACATGCTCGTATTCTCTTTCCTTGATCTAGGCAGTCCATCCACGAAATCCTTCGTGATGTTTTTCCCTCTTCCATTGCGGGGACCTCCAACGGGTATAATGGCCCACCGGGCTTTTATGACTTGGCCTTTAACCTGTTGGCACAACATGCACCTTGGGACCAACTCGGCCACCTCCTCGAGTGATGTGCATCATCAAGAACCTTCTTTCTCTCATCACGTCTTAGCCATCCCTTGTCATCTATAGCGAGGTGACTTACCATCTCGCCTCGAGTCAACTTGTCCATGATCTCGACTAACTGCGGGTCTTCTTTCTGTGAAGTCCCTACATGATCCAGAAGGGTAGGTTTAAGCTCAAGGGACGCTAACTAACTAACTAAACGGAGAGAACTTCTTACTTCAGTTGCATTCCTTGGAGTCTTCTAATCCTGAACTGCAACTACCTTAGCGGGATCCACCGCTAAGCCTTGCTTAGAAACTATGTGCCCAAGAAATCTAACTCCTTTTTCTCCAAAATGACACTTGGAGAACTTGGCCTTCAACTGATGCGCTCTAAGCGTATCTATTACCTCCACGAGATGCCTTGCGTGCTCTTCCTCATCCTTAGAGAAGATCATAATATCATCTACGAAGACCACGACAAACTTGTTCAAGAACTCCCTGAACACCCTACTCATCAAGTCCACGAAATATGCGGGTGCATTAGTCAAGCCGAACGGCATGACAAGCCATTCGAAGAATCCATCTGGAGTCCTGAACGCAGTCTTGTCTATACTATCTTCAGCTACCCTGAGCTAATGAAATCCAGTATCAAGATCAAGCTGAGAGAAAACAGAAGCACCGACAAGCTGGTCAAAGAGATCATCAATCCTCGGTAACGGGTGTCTGTTCTTCTTAGTCAGCTTATTCAACTCTCGATAGTCAACACAAAGTCGGAGAGAACCATCTGCCTTGGTAGCAAATACCACAGGCGCTCCCCATTCAGATATACTTCGTCTAATGAAGTTCTCCTCAAGCAACTCCTTGACTTGCTTTCTTAACTCTCATCTTGCGGGGCCATGTGCCTAACCGGCCACAAAACTATCTTGGCATTATCAACCAGATAAATGCGGAAATCTATCTCTCATTTAGGGGTAACCCCCTTCACTTCACCCAAGATATCAGGATATTCTCGGACCACCCTCACTGATTACAAACTATCGATAGACGAGTTGAGGGATTCAAGATAACACAACATGACGGGACTCATAGGGTTACTAGAAATTTTTAGGGTATTACCGAGGCGAGTCATGAGCCTCTCAACCCTATGCTCAAAAATCAAGAATGGCTCCAAAACTGGACAACAAATCCATGCCCAAAATCAACCCATACCCCATGAAACCGAGAATATAAGCATCATGCGAGAACTCTATACTCAAGATAGAGATTTTCAAATCCACGTGGATAATAGGCAAATGGGCGGGACCCCCAATTGGATTTGAAACACACACGGGATCATTAACTAGACTAGTACTTAGGTGCAAACTTTCAACTAGATCAGACGAAATAAACTATGCGATGCACCACAATCAAACAAGGTACGAACAGGAAAATCAGAAATGTAAACAAGACTTTCAACAGAAATACTACCTCGATCGGGAACTGGAGCGACATTGAGAGCATGAACTTGCCCTCCTGAAGGTCCAGCACGCTGAGTCTGACCCTGGCCTTGCCCTTGCTTCTTCGGGCAATCCCTACTGAAATGTCCAGTCTTACCGCAGAAAAAGCATTCACCATTCTTCCTTTTCCTCTTCTTACAATCCTTAATAAGATGCCCAATTGAACCGCAATAATGGCACTTCTCCTTGTTGTTCTTGCCCTTGTTGTTGTTCCCCTTGTTGCCTTGACTCTTGTTCTTGTTCTGATTGCCTTGACTGCTTTGACCACTTGGATTACCCTGATTTCCTTTTCCCTGGGAATCAGTCTTCTTGGCCTGAGTATCATTCATCTTGATCTCCTTCTTGTCACTCCTATTCTCTTCATTGAGTAGGGCCATATTCACCAACCTCTCGAAAGTTGCCCCCAAGGGTATATGAGTCATGGCTAAACCATGTAATGGCTCATTTAATCCTAGAGCAAAGTATAGGGCCTTCTTCTGAGCTGTGTTGACCAAGTCTAAACCGAACCGAGCAAGTTGATTAAACTTATCCACGTATTCCCTAATAGTCATGTCCCCTTGCTTTAGTGATAGGAACCTTAGTCCAAACCTTCCCCGAAAGTCATCCCAAGTCTCAATTGGCCTTGTAGCAGTGGTGACCACCCACGAACGTGCAGCTTCTTCCTTTAGCAACCACACTGCCAATAAAACCTTCCTACGATCATCTATATCAAAGAAGGCAAAAAGATCTTCGGTTTCTTTCAACCAATTCCTTGCCTCAACATAAGTCTCGGTTCCAATGAAATTCTTGCAACCCATCGCCTTAAAGTCTTGGCAAATCTTTGCGAAGTCAGCTTGAGGATGCTGAGGGGGAGAAGGAAGAGGAACCTCAGCGACAGGAGGAGGAGGAACATTAACTACCGGAGGAGGAGTAACATTTGCGGGGCCGGCTTCGATCGCCCTAGCCTCCAAAAGTCTCCTATACCAAACAGGTACGTGTACTCCCTCCGGAATGGCAAAGTTATCGGCCATACTGAAAACGAAGAAAAAGACAGATTCAGAATGGAGAAAAACGAAGGAATTTTGCTAATGGCTTTTTGGGGAATAGCCTTTAAAATAAACTAGACTTTTCTTTGGAAAATACTTTATACTTGGTTTTGAAAATAGTTTTCCAAAATTTTTCTAAAAACCTTTTTGTTCCCTTCTCGTAAACCATATGCTCTGATACCAAATGTAACACCCCACCTCCGCCAGAGTGGCTCTCGCAAGCACTCTAACTTTGGAGGGGCGTTTGAATCAGGTAAACATGCATAATGATATATCAAGGCAGAACAAGAACATATGTATATATGTAAACAGAGTAAATAACATAGATAAAACAGCGGAAGATTTTAAACCATTTCAAAACAAGTCTGGTACAACATAGCTTTCCAAAAAAAACAAGTCTAGATAAAAACAACATCAACTGAAAAACTGAAATACATAAGTACTATCCCCAAATAAGTGATAACCATAGCTAGCTTCATGTCGAAACTGTACATGAGCTGAAATCCCAAAAGCAAGCAATCCGAAATCCAAGCTAAGCTCCGACATTCCCACCCTGAGAACCTGGGGGGGGGGGAACGGAAGAAAAGAGGCGAAAGAAAACAGGTCAGTCAAAAAGACTGAGTAAGCCCTACTACAATCAATGTAAACTGATAAAGTTAACTGGCATGAGCAGCAGGGATGAACATAAGGATAACAACATACTAGCATGATGATTAATTAACAAGGTAGATAAAGGTGTCATCGCATAATCAGGATTAAGGTTTTGCACCACAGGTGTACTAGCAAACTAACATGACTTGAATAATCAAGTATTGATCCCTTGGCCCAAGCTTTGGCCCAATAACATGAAGTGACCCCAATACGAGGTCCAAAGTGTAAACAAGAAGTGATCCCCAGGCCCAAGTTTGGCCCAACATCATGAATGACCCAAACCAAGGTCCAACTAGCACGGTCTAGTCGATCGGCTCCCTATAAGCCTAACTCGTCAAGTGTCTGTGTCATACGGCCCAACTACGAAGTGTAGCTAAACTGTGCTAGGTCCACCCTAGGGTGTATCAAGTCCTAGGGTGTCAACCACTGACACAAATCAATGCACGCACAGTCTAAACCTACTGGTTCCCGTGCCTGCTTTTTCAACTTCGGACCATGTGCACGACCATGGCCCGCCTGAACCTACACCGGCGCACCTACTCAGCCGTCGTTTTGGTCGCTTACATGGCATCCAGTAATCGTGCCCCTCCCTAGCCTAGTCCCTAGGGTATCATGATACAACTAAGAGGGTTACTGGTGCAAAGGACCACGTAACTAGGGTTTCCTTAATGGGTTAAACGTGGTTAACCCATCCCATTCAAGTACCAAGTTGGTTGAGTGTACCCAAGGTTCATGACTTAACCCTACCAACCCATCGTGTTTAATTGGTTAAGTATTCAAGCGGTCCATGACTTAACCCTAATCACGAGGCATTAATTAATTAATGCGCCTTAACCTCTCACATTAGACTTTGTTGTGGTTACTAGTTAAGCCGGGCGGGTCCGGGTAGCTTTACACCACAACTTGGTCTAACCTCGGGTTCAAGGTACAACATGACCAACTTCTCACATTCGGTCCTATTGTTTATAGCAACTAGTTAAGCCGGTCGGTTCCGGGTAGGTTTACGCTACAAACTCAACCCAACCTCGAGTTGGTCACACTTATCTTTTCTAAGTGTCATGTCCACCATGTTTCCAAAACATGTTACAAATTTTCAAGCAATTGGGTAGACCTAACTTAATAGGTAAATTCCCAATGGGTAGACCTAACTTAATAGGTAAATTCCCAAGCTTATGTTTTTATGTCTTTTAAGTTTACCCAACCCCAAACGCAATCCCATCGCTTACATATCGCAATAGCGCATAAAGGATAGAAAGAGGGAACTTGGCATAATCATGACATAAAGGTGTTGAAGCCACAAGTTCAACATGGTGGCATATGAAATGTACATATGTTCATATACTTGCATATTACATTTTAGGCCTCAAAAGCATGCATAAAACCAAACTTAGCATATTGGTGATACATGGTGATAAATGACGTGTAAAAATGGCCATAAGTTCGCATTTGGCCTCACATGCAAGTTATCATAAGGGATATGATAACTTACATGTTGCCAAAATGCAACCTTTAGCATAAAGCTTGAAGCTTTATGTTCATAAGCCCAAGATAAGCTTGCATAACATGATAACATGAGCCAAATGATCAACCCAAACTTGCATAACATAACTTGCATATCATATAACAACTTGCATATCAAACTTGCATAACATAACTTGATGAACTTGCATATCACATCATAGTAAACTTGCATAACACATCATGGTAAACTTGCATATCAAACTTGCATAACATAACTTGCATATCATATGACAACTTGCATATCAAACTTGCATAACATAACTTGATGAACTTGCATATCACATCATAGTAAACTTGCATAACACATCATAGTAAACTTGCATATCATGGCAAACTTGCATATCATACATTTAACTTTAGAGTTTAAGTATGGAAGTAGAATAGGGCTTACAATGCTTAGGAAATATGACAAAGCCCTTATGCAACCAATTAGACCCAAAATGCAAGCTCTAAATCACTAAAAACCCTTGCTTTATGATGTAAATGTGGAAACTTGACTTGAATGCAAGCTAATGATGCTCATACAAGCTTGAAAACACTTGTATGCATGCAAAATCTCTCATAGAAATTTATTTAGAATTTTATGAAGTGAGTGGAGGCCATGAGAGAATTGATTTTGCCATAGTTTAGTTGTATGAATGAATAATGGTGATTTAGGCTAGGTTTAGGGGTCCTTTTATAGAAGTTTAGGTTAGTTTAGGCCATAGGATTAACCCTAGTTTAGATCTAAACCATCAAAAATAGTCATAGGCCAGCAGAACAGACCAGAGAACCAAAACAGGTGCACCAAGCCAGCCAGGGTCAAGCCAGAAAGCTGTGCAGGCTTCTGGCTCGACACGGGCGCACTTCCCAAGTGCCCCAGTGTATTTTTGTGCTGGCGCACTTCACAAGTGCGCCAGTGCATTCTGGCTTGATTTTCGGTTTTTCTGCCTAACTTCGTTCGTCCATATCTTCTTCATACGGACTCCGATTTTCGAAAACTCGGACTCTATTTCGCGTATTTTTCCGAGACGAACGCAATGGCATAGCCCGTTTCCCTTGATTCAGATTTATAAATTAAATTCTGCCTCGATTTACGTTATAACAGGTTATTGAAAATACGGGTTGTTACATACTATCTCTCCCTGATGACTTCCCTAGGTTAACTATGCAACCTAGAGCTTTGATACCAAATGTGACGGCCCGCCCCCCACCAGCTTACATTTCCTCCGAAGGTGTGCTGTACCCATGCTCGACTAGCACAGAACGGTCGCCAAAGAAAGGAAAGAAGAGAATGAACTAACAAGGAACCTGTAGAACGTCTCACAGCGCATGGAACAAAATATAATAATAATATAATCTTGACATAAAAACAGGCGAGACAGTGCATAAGCTGAAAACTAAACCAACATAGCAGCGGAAATCCAAATACAGCCTATTACAACTTCCCAAATTACTGTCTCTAAAACAAAAGAAAGCTAAATTAGAAGATGCACTACTAATGCCCAAGCAGTGATCTTCAACAACACAGGGAGAATACTATATGTATCATACGTGAAAGCCTCCTACTCGTCTCCGGATCAGCTACCCGTGCATACCCAGCTAACCTGTCTCTAGTCTGGTCGTGAGAGCACCCAGAGTAATAAGAAGAGACATAAAACTCTGGGTCAGACAAAAAGTCTGGTATGAGCGATAAGCAGCTAAATAGAACAATAACAGGTATACTAAACCGTACCTGAACCTGGACCTGCAACCAAAGAGTTAGTACTACATACCGTACAATACTCTAAGGTGCCACTGAACAAATGGTGTAAAGATAACGGGGGTGGGGGTGTGCATGTCATAATGATGGCGAACAAATCAACCATAACAACCATCCTCACATCTCTCACTCAGTGCGTACAGCATACGATGTCCACCATTGTCAATCACTAGACCCATCGAAGTAGTGACGGAGTTCGACTTGTACAACTACTGCTACTACCAAGCTTACCACATGGAGTCATGACCAATCTTTACAAATGACCCTACTTCATTGGTCTATAGCCCGTTAGTCGTACCTAGGCCACTGTAGCCCTGAATCCGTTCACGTACTCCCTACACATAGTGATTCAAAGTTACAGACATCGACAACCCCTTAGCACACGTCCCGCAGCAAAGCCCAATCATGAAGCCCATTCACTGGTTCCCAACTGGATCCTGAGTCAAAGCTCCTCATTTGGACTTCCTTTGCATCTCGGGTTTTGGTCGAATTGGAGTTGGTCTTCAAAAGAGTCGTCGCGTGATAGTAGAAACATTTGGTCATTCGGTTCGGTTCGGTGTATGGGGTCCTGCATGCCACATCGGTTCGGTTCGGGTGTCCTCATCTGATTTGGTTCGGTGCCCATAACTCACGCCTAGGTTCGGTGGTTGCTCTCTCCTGGATGTCCTGATCCAATCTGGTGCTTCGCTCCGATCCCAGCTCCAAGCTTAGTCCTCCAATTCGATCCCTATGCTCTTGCTTCCGATCCGATCCCTACGCCATTGCTTTTGATCTGATCCCCTGCGCCCTTGTTTCCGATCCGATCCCCTACGCCCTTGCTTCCGATCCGATCCCCTGCCCAACTCCAATCCTAAGCAAGTGGCCTTCCTTCTTGCCAATTCTCCTTTAGTGCGAGTGTGATAACCCCAAACTTCCACTGGGTGAAAGTAAGGAATAATCATTTGGAATAATTACATTATTTTATTAATATTTTAATGTGTACCGTACATGAAAATTCACCGAGGTCACAAATTAACTTCAAAAATTCTCGAAAAATATATTTATCTATGTTTTGATGCTGTGGACCTATGAAAATTAATTTCGTTCAATTCTGAGCCCATATGGATCTTTAATGAATTTTTAAAGTAAAAAATTTGCTCGTTTACACTGAAAAATCAATAATAATTATATTTTAATTCTAAAAATTTCCAAAAAAACATTTTTAGCTTTGTTTTGATGATACGAATCCGACAAAATTTATTTCGTTGAAATCTGAGACTTTTTGAAAAATGGCTATTTTTCAGTCAATTAATTTTGACCGAAATTGACAAAACACAGTTTCTTTCGCCACGCTCTCATACTAGCTCGGAAAATTCTAAAAATTTAAACCTAGCAATAATTTGAAATTCCGGTTCCAACAAAAGTGGTTTCGTCGAAAACGGACACTGTTTGAAAAATCACTATTTTCCATGGCTATATATTTTATATTAAAAATACATTTTTAAACAAATAATTTTCGAAACTCCAAATATATAAGTGTTTATACTTTTTAAATGCAGAAACGTCATTCCGGACTCAATGGAAGTGGTTTCGAATTCAATTTCCTTCGTGTGTGAAAAGTAGCTTTTTGGACCATATATATATATTATATAAATTCTTACAACGACCTTTCAAATTTTTAATTTTGACATAACTTATAAATTATAATCTAAAATTTAAATTTCTTAAATTCATTAAATAGATATTGACAATACGAACCTAACATTTCTTGTTTTATCCAATTTCGTTTTAGTACCAATTTTATATAAATTTTTTTCAAAGTTCAAAACTAAAATTTGAAACTACCGCACCCTTTCGGGCTTGGAATGGAATTTATATAAATTTTAAAGTCTTACTTCAAATAAAATAAATTTTTTAAGCATTATTATTTAAAATAAATTATTTTAAATAGCCAAAACTCATTAAAATTATTTAAAATAAAATTTTAAATTTCCCCCAAAAAATCAGGGTTGTTACAATCTCCCCCACTTAAGAAGTTTTTGTCCTCGAAAAGGAAAAAGAAAAAGAAGAAAGAGGATAGGAGAGAGAGAAAGCCAAGCAACGACTCATAAAATCAAAACTCAAAAGGAAATAAAAGCAACATGGGAGATGTAATTTATTCTAGGCGTACCTATAGAAACATCAGACTTCCCTCCTCCTTCAGTAGAAACTGGCACTGAAGAAGTTGGTCCTTTCGCTCCTTCGTAAACATGTGCCACTTGAGCATCACCACTTTCTTTAGTCTTCTTCGAATGTATGATCAAGGGAAGAGTCAAAACAACTGTAATGGTGATTCTAAGAGATAGAAAAGATCGAAGGATGAATGAAAAGATAACGAAAGTGACTAGCTATTATGTATCACATGAAATGTTCACCATAGAATATTGTGATTCTATGTAAACGAATTTGTTATAAATATGTCATATTCCAAAGCTAAGTTTAACCAAAGCTCTGATACCAACTGCGATAACCCCAAACTTCCACTGGGTGAAAGTAAGGAATAATCAATTGGAATAATTACATTATTTTATTAATATTTTAATGTGTACCGTACATGAAAATTCACCGAGGTCACAAATTAACTTCAAAAATTCTCAAAAAATATATTTAGCTATGTTTTGATGCTGTGGACCTATGAAAATTAATTTCGTTCAATTCTGAGCCCATATGGATCTTTAATGAATTTTTAATGTCAAAAATTTGCCCGTTTACACTGAAAAATCAATTATAATTATATTTTAATTCTAAAGATTACCAAAAAAACATTTTTAGCTTTGTTTTGATGATATGAATCAAACAAAATTTATTTTGTTGAATTCTGAGACTTTTTGAAAAATGGCTATTTTTCAGTCAATTAATTTTGACCTAAATTGACAAAACACAGTTTCTTTCGCCACGCTCTCATACTAGCTCGGAAAATTCTAAAAATTTAAACCTAGCAATAATTTGACATTCCGGTTCCAACAAAAGTGGTTTCGTCGAAAACGGACACTGTTTGAAAAATCACTATTTTCCATGGCTATATATTTTATATTAAAAATATATTTTTAAACAAATAATTTTCGAAACTTCAAATATATAAGTGTTTATACTTTTTAAATGCAGAAACATCATTCCGGACTCAATGGAAGTGGTTTCGAGTTCAATTTCCTTCGTATGTGAAAAGTAGCTTTTTGGACCATATATATATATATTATATAAATTCTTACAGCGACCTTTCAAATTTTTAATTTTGACATAACTTATAAATTATAATCTAAAATTTAAATTTCTTAAATTCATTATATAGATATTGACAATACGAACCTAACATTTCTTGTTTTATCCAATTTCGTTTTAGAACCAATTTTATATAATTTTTTTTTCAAAGTTCAAAACTAAAATTTGAAACTACCGCACCCTTTCGGGCTTGGAATGGAATTTATATAAATTTTAAAGTCTTACTTCAAATAAAATAAATTTTTTTAATCATTATTATTTAAAATAAATTATTTTAAATAGCCAAAACTCATTAAAATTATTTAAAATAAAATTTTAAATTTCCCCCAAAAAATCAGGGTTGTTACAGCGAGGTTCCAATCCAGTTCGGTTTCTCTGCCCAGTTCACCATCCGATCCGAGCCCCTTATCCCGATCCGATCCGAGACCCTGCACATTTTCTTGCAACTTTTCGAGCGGCTGTTTTACGCCATACGACGGCGTTTTCGACCAATCTAACTATCCTGAACAATCACAAAACATACCATACAGTCATAGCAACATAGGGAATCAACCATAGACATCAAAACAACAACCATAGCATGTAGTTTGGATCAAACCTACCCAAAATCCCATATTTTCCCTTAAGCATGTTTAGGCAAAACTAATGATATGATTAGCAAAACTTAATCATTAAACCAAATTTCTAACAGAGATCTACAACATTATTTAAGAATTTATAAATATTTTTCCAGAATTTATTAATGTATAAATTCGCTAATTACCACTAATCACCCTAATTAACTGTAATTAGTGTCAAAACCATGCTAATCACTCACCTTGGCAACAAATAAAACCTTTAGAACTGAAACTCTACTGTTTGGGCGCGAATACCAATGTAACACAGCAGCTTTACTACTAAATTGGTGAAGATCTTCCTTGATTTGATGTAGTTTAAGCCAAAACTTGATTAAGAAGTGATTAGGGGTGTTTTTAGATGATGGAAGCCATTGTTAGGTTGAAGAGAGAGTTTGTGGCGGCTAGAAAATGAGTGAAAAACCGAAATCCTAACCCTAGCACCGCTCAAATACCTATAATCCCGAAATCCCCCATTGGGCCTAGCTGTTAATCACCCGGTTAAGCTCAATTAAGCTGTTTTTCACTATCTGAAACTTGTTTCAGCCATATCTCCAAAACGGTGAGTCCGTTTGGCTAACGTGACCACTCTACGGAATTGTAAACCATCAAACAAATCTAATGGAAGTGGTTTCAGGTCAAAATTCCTTTCCAGTCAAAAGTTATGGCCAAAACAGTATTAGCTAGGGGCAAAACGGTTATTTAAAAATCGAGAAAATCATGAACATGGGAAATGACCCCAATAATCATCTCCAAAAGTTACATGACCATACAACTTCGTGTGTGAAAGAAATAAATATTTTACGATCCTGTGATGCGTAGAATGCGGGTCGTTGCATATCGCATACCCGGCGCAAGTAATAAAAAAATTCTTATTTTTAATTTTATGTATTCCCAATGGTTGCCAACAAGTCCATAGTTGGATAAGTGAGTGAAATCTTACAATTGGTTAATCAACTTAAAGATGCTGGCATTGATCTCCCTGTATCTTTTGATGTTGGAGTTATTATTTCAAGACTCCCGAATTTTTTGAATGATTATAAGAAAAAATTGAAACATGCGGAAATGGATTATAATCTAGACGGTTTACTGCATCATCTTTGTATTGAAGAGGATTCTCGTAAATGCGAACAAGATGATAATCCACAAACCGAGTCTCAATTTAAGGCAAATAATGTTGAAATCAATGATAAGTTAAAGCCTAAGAATGAGAGACAGTTTAAGTAGAAAGATAATTCCAAGAACAAAAAGAAGGGTGTCTGTTACTATTGTAACATACCCGACCACTATGCTCGAGACTTTTGCCTTTTGAAGAAACAACAAAAATGAATATGGTCGAAGAAAAGCTTATGGCTGTCGTACAAGAGGCGAATCCCATTAGTGGCATTGATAATGAGTGATGGCTCGATACTGGAGCAACCAATCATATTTGCAAAGACCGTAATCTTTTCAAGACTTACGAAGAGAATAACGGAGAATCCAGCGAAGTTACTGGCGCAAACAAAGCTGCAAGCAAAGCTCTGGAAAAAGGCACAATTGAACTTACATTCACCTCTGGGAAAGTTTTTATGCTAGTCAATGTATTTTATGTACCTGATATGTGTAAGAATTTGGTTTCAGGATACCTTCTTAGCAAAGGAAAATTCAAGATGGCATATGATTCTAATAAGTTAGTGTTGTCCAAGAACGACAATTTTATCGGAGAGGGGTATTCTTGTAACGGCATAATTAAGTTGAATCTGGTAAAGAAATCTTCTGCTTATATTATTGATTCTGTTAATTTATGGCATGGTAGATTAGGACATGTTAATTATAAATCTCCTAGAAATATGCCTAAATTAGGATTAATTTTTTATTGTGATTTCGATTCTATCTCTAAATGTGAAATTTGTGTTCAAGCAAAAATACACCAGAAATCCTTTAAATATGTAGAAAGGGAAACTAGTTTGCTTGATTTGATATATAGTGATGTGGGTGACTTAAAAAAGTCATATCACCTATGGTGACAACCAATACTATATAACATTAATTGATTATTATACTAGATATGCGTATATCTAATGAAATCTAAAGATGAGGCCTTTGATAAATTCAAAATTTACAAAGTAGAAGTCGAAACACAATTAGGAGTTAAAATTAAATTGTTAAATTCAGATCGTGGAGATGAATAATTTTCGAATTGATTTACTTTGTTTTGCAAACAAAATGTTATAATTCACAATGTACTACCCATATACACCACAACAAAATGGTGTTGTTGAGAGGAAAAATAGAACTTTAGTAGAAATGGTCAACGCCATGCTCATAACTTCTAATTTACCATATAACATATGGGGTGACGCTATGCTATATGCATGTTACATTTTAAATAGAATACCACTTAAAAAGAATAATATTTCCCTTTTGAATTATGGTTTAATAGAAAACCTAACCTTACTGGACTTAGATTTTGAGGTTTCTTAGCATAAGTTAAAAAACCTGACCCTAAACGACCAAAGTGAGGTAATAGGGCATTTAAGTGTGTTTTCATAAGATATTCTCTTAATAGGATTACTTATAGGTTCCTTATACTTGATACTTTAGAGGTTATAGAATATGTAGATGTAGAATTTTTGAAAATTAAACTATTGAGAATCCATTTGAGATCATCCAGTCCAGAACAAACTGAGACTAATGATACCAATGACAATGAATATGCTCTTGCTCAAAACAGCAAGGAAGTCTTAGTACTAGATAATAGTACTGAACACAGGAGAAGTAAAAGAGCGAGAATAGAGAAGGACTATGATCCTGACTTCATAACATATCTCGTAGAAGGCAATAAGGACAAAGTCCTTAATGTGACAAGATATGTACTGAACGTCGATGATGATCCCAAAACGTACTTTGAAGCTATGAGTTCTAGAGATTCTAATTTCTAGAAAGAAGCTATCAATGATGAAATGAACTCCATAATGTTAAACCAAACTTGGGTTTTAACTGATTTACATCCGGGTGCTAAACCTCTAGGATGTAAATGGATATTCAAGAAAAAGTTGAATACAAAAGGATCCATTGATAAGTTTAAAGCCAGATTAGTTGCTAAGGGATATAAGCAAAGACAAAGAGTAGATTATTTTGATACATATGCCCTAGTTGCTCGCATATCTTCCATACATTGTTTAATAACACTTGCATCAATTCATAATTTAGTTACACATCAAATGGATGTAAAGACAATTTTTCTAAATGGAGATTTAAAATAAGAGATATATGGAACAACCTGATGGTTTCATAACCCCAGTCCAAGAAAAGAAAGTTTGTAAATTAGTCAAATCTCTTTATGGCCTAAAGCAAGCTCCCATGCAATGGCATGAGAAGTTTGATAAAGTTGCATTGTCATATGGATTCGTTGTTAATGATGCAGATAAATGTATTTATAACTAATCGGATAACAATGGTTATGTTATAATTTGTTTATAGGTTGATGACATGCTAATATTTGGTTCCATTATATCATGCGTAAACAAAACTAAGAAGTTTCTATCTTCTAAATTTGATATGAAAGAACTAGGAGAGGCTGATGTAATTCTAGGAATTAAAATCATTAGGAAAGCAGGAGAGTTATTACAAACTCAATCTTGTTACATTGAAAAGTTCCTAAAGAAATATGGTCATTATAACGACAAACCCGCACCAACTCCGTTAGATCCAAGTATAAAATTAGAAAAAGAACACTGGACGTACTATCTCTCAGTTGGAATATACTAGTTTTATTGGGAGTCTTATGTATGCAATGCATTGCACTAGACCCGACATCGCACATGCTATAAGTGTATTGTGTCGATTTATGAGTAATCCAGGTTTCGAACAATGGAAAGCCATTTCCTGAGTTTTAGCTTATTTGAAAGGAACCATCAACTATGGTTTATCTTATAAAAGATATCCTGCTGTAATAGAAGGATATCGTGATGCAACCTGGAACAATGTAGAATCCAAATCCAAGTCTATGACTGGATGGATATTTACATTAGGAGGCGTTGATGTGTCTTGGGCTTCCAAGAAGCAGACTTGTATATCTGATTCAACTATGTTGTCATAACAAATTTCATTAGCATATGCATGTAAGGAAGCGGAATGGCTTAGAAATTTGTTAATGGAAATTCCATTGTGGAAGAAGCCATCTCCAACGGTCTTGATTAACTGTGATAATCAAGCAACAATATGTAATGTCTGTAATAAGACATATAATGGAAAGTCTGGACATGTGAGTCTAAGACATCATATGGTAAGACAGTTACTCAAAAGTAGAGTTACAACTGTTTACTACATAGAAACAAAGTAAAACTTTGCTGACCCACTTACAAAAGATCTTCCAATGGTTTTTATAAAGTCAAAAGAAATGGGACTAAGGTCTGTGAATGAAGATTGATCATCCTTTACAGAAACCCAACTCGTATTTTGAAAAGGATAAACAAAGTTCAATGAGTACCAAGAAGTTAAGAGAATGATTATGGAACACTAAATCGATAATCCCATAATATTTAGTGTTGGATTGTGCAAGAACAAAGGATGGATAATATCATTCATAAGTCTAGAAACCTTGAAAGGTACATTGCAGAAACACCTTAAGAGACTTACTTATATGAGTATGGAAATCAGGTCATTTCCTAGGAAAGTAAAACCTCTTTCTAAAGTAAACTCATGAACCAAGATTAAAGCACATGGTCATTAAAATGCTGAGAAATACAGAAAACTCTAACTAAGGAAATCAACATGCGTTACTGTTTCGGTTTTATCGTTAAGGAATACTTGGTTTAAGATTCGTTCACCATAGAATCTCGATAGAACTTTGATTTGTTTACACTAAGTAAAGTTTCAAATCCAAAATATACCTTTTATTTATGTGTTGTTTCCACGATGATGCAAAAATTGATCTTAGAACTACATAGGCTTGATCCCACTTGGGCATGTAGGAAGTCACACTAGTGATTCAGCCGTCCATTTTATTTATTTCTTTATTTTTAAAATTGAGGGAGATTGTTAGAAATTTTCGATAAACAATGTTTTGCGGTATTGGGTTTGTTTTTAAAGAGGGGAGAAAGAAAGAGGGAAGAAGATTAGTCCCACATAGTGGAAGATAATAAAGTGTGCCACTACTTAAAGGGCTTTCTCAAGAGGATGTTGGGGCCTTGGGTCACCCAAATGTTTACTTTGTTGTTAGGACAGAGACCATGCATCTCCATACCACACATGCGCGTGCCGCCGTCGACCGAACTTGGTCAGATACGGGTTGCGGGTCTCGGGTCGGAAAAGCAATATTTTTAGACAGTTTATATAAACTGCAAACGGGCTAAATTGCGGCCTAGTTCAGACCTGGACGAAATTCAAATTTGAACAAGGCAGGAACTTATCTTGCAACGCTTCAGAATGTTGCAAACAGAAAAGGCGTGACAGTTGAATTCGAAGAGATGCTACATTTCAAATTTGAAACGGAAATGACTGTTATAAACAGTTGTATCGATTCATGAAAAGATGTGTCCTCTGAGGCTATAAATACCAACGATGGAAAGCGTTTCAAATTATTTCGAAGACTTTATCTTCTTCTTCTCATACAGTCTGCCATTGCCACATTGTTAAGGCATTGCAAATTTTCGAATTTGCAACGTCTGAGTGGCATTGCAGAACTGTTCTACTTATTCTCTTCATTCTATGCTTAAATTGCATCATCAGAAACCATATTCTATAGTGTTCTTGATCGAATCAAAGTCGTGCAAACTTTGAATTTGATTTCGCTGTTCCAAGGCTTTATTGAATCCTGAAAGTCGATAGTTCGATAACCTGTTTGTACCTGGTGGTTGAACTATTATCTGAAAGAATCTATTTTATAGATCCTTAAAGTCTGAAGTATGACAATTATTACTCCTCCAATAGTCTCAAGCCACAAAATCTCCAACATTTGGCATACAAAGAAGAACTTTCAGAATTTTCAATGTATGACGGTGAGTACCATCCAACTCACAAGCTTTTACTTGGTCCTTCTAATTGTTCAACAATTGAAAGCGACATCATTTTTGTTGTCATGGTCAAGTTAGAGGTAAGATTGGTTATAATATATGTTGTTTTGATGCTTCACAATTTTCTGTAATTTAAAATCATACTTCATTATAATTTTGTAGCCTTAAAAGTTGTGATCAATGTGAGATGATAACTATGCAGGAATCTTGTGAATAGACTATCAAACATAACGATCTACTGAGGAGTAGACTGAATCTCCTGTGATTTACTTTATTTATTATTTTTATACAAGACATAAGGGTCATATTTTATACATTGGATCTTTTTGTAAGGACCAAATGACTTTGTCATGTCATGATATTAAGGTATCTCAGTTTGTAACTTACATCACAAGGTAATTGATATGTCGTGTACACTCATCCAGATGTACTCATTCATCCTACACAAGTTAAAGATTGACTCATCTTATTACTGAATCTGTACCTCTTCGGATTCTAGGTGTACAAGTCTTAGTGTAGATATATGCAAAGTTGGACTTGTGAAAGAGCAACACCGAAGTGTACAGATCCAATGGTTAAGTCTAAAGCTTGTGTTTGCAGATCCCTTGCCGGCATATTACATCGAGCCAATGTCTTCCATGTGCAAAGTTATGTCTTCATAACCGAATTCAATACCACCACAGCAAAGGATTTTTGTTAAACAAAACCAAGGAAGAGTTACTCCCACGACCTTCCTTAACCTTATTAGTGGGTTTAGTAATGCCATATGAATGAAATATAGGAATCAAGGACTCGTATGATCATAGAAGGATAATGTTTCACTACTACAAAAGTAGGCATATTCGACACAAGTTTTATGTGGCCTTAGATCGAAAAAGTGTTGCATTTTCCCCTTTTTCAAATAGGCAACACTAGAAGGGCGTGGCATCCGCGGTCGTTGCCTTAGCCCTCTAAGGCAACGCCATAGCACATCTACTGCCACGGAAAGAAAATGTTGCATTATAGACGTAATGCAACACTATTTGCACGTAATGCAACAAAATTCAGCGTTGCTTGAAAATTAGTTAGATCACGGCTACTAGGTCACGATAGCGGCGGCCACGTCAGCTTTCCATGTCAGCTGCCTACGTGTCACACGACACGTCAGCTGTACACATGTCACATGCCACGTCAATTGTGGCGTCTACATGCCATGTGGACTTACTACTGTTTTATGTAATGCAACACCACTATATTATGGAATGCAACACCATTATCTTGAAATACAACATCAGGAAAAAAGCAAATGCAACGCTTTAATTATAAATTTTGCAATATCAGTTTTGTACATAGAAAAAACTCATCTGTTACATTCATCATCACATTCAAACCTTCAATACATACCACCTTCAATACATACGATCAAATACGTAATTCAACGCTTTAAATATATAACACATACGATCAAATACATAATTTAAAAGTAGCAAAAGTGCCAACACATACCACCTTCAATACAAGTGCCAACAAATACGATCAGTGTGCATTCTACAAAGTGGCAATGCCATGAACCAAAAACTGTATCTCTCCATGTCATTTCAGATACTCCACTTGTCGGCTATATCTCTCCTCGTCATTTCAGATCCTGCAATTTGAATTTACAAGTTATTAGATAAGTGCATATGTGCTATGTGCATCTATGCATTTGACCATCTAATTAACTTATAAATCTTAGGCATACAACTATAACAGTTGACCATTCACCATTGGTCAATTGTGCCACCTCAGAATTGAGTATGCTTCATTTTCTATGCAAGCATTTCCAGTTCACATATTTACTTGACACCATCCATCGGGTCCCTCGCACATCCTTTCAAGCTTCAGAACATCATCATCTCCATATCCCCTAAACGCCCCATCTTCGAAAGTATAAAAAAATCAACGGAGGACTCGTCTCTATACATCACTGCCACTGTTCTTAAGGGACATTGAAATTTCGAAGCTGTGCATAACATTCTTAAGGTGACTCTCAATCATAATTCATGGCCTATACGGGTAATACCCAATAACTCTTTTCTAGTATCATGCACATCGTACAGTAAGCGTGATCATGCGCTAATATTGAATATTTTTTACAAAACTGGTGGTGCTATTTACATGCAAGCATGGTTTGATGAAAAATTTGAGCCTAAACCAGCGTTAGAAGTGGAATCATGGGCTAAAGTTGATGGCTTTCCCAAGTTCCTAAAGAGAAATGTCTCTACTGTTGAAGAAATAATGAAGCCAATGGGACGTGTGCTTGCAATTGACGAATGCAACTGGTCTCAGTATGACTATACATCTTTCTACCTGAAAATGCAATTTTATGAAGGCATTGGAAATATCAATACGTTTGTTGCTCAATTAAACAACAAGGTTTACCTCATTAAGGTTCAGCACTGTACCCATGCTCATCCTGGAACAAGGCCTGAACTTCTTTTTGTGAGCAATAGGGAGGAACAGATGGTTCCATGTTTGCATTATTACGGATGGGAATGGGAAATGGATTCAATGAAAGATTTGACGCAATGATACAAGAAGTTGTTATGCTACCCACCTTGCCAAGCTTATTTCCTGAAGCCACCCTTGACATACATGTTGATAACCAAGCCCCAATGAACCAGAGGAATGATCAGTGGGTAGATATAGAAGTTGATCATGAATTTGACTGGCCAAACTACCTCACCCTTTGTCTTGATGTTGCGGGTCCATCATATGCTGCGGGTCCATCACATACAGTTGCTCACTTCGGACTGGCTCTCCCACAACCGCAAAGCCCTAACGAATCAATGGGAAGTTCCACAGCCCCGCAAAGGCCTGATCTGGTATGAACCGATGCTACTATAATGTCATTTTTTGGATGTGTATGTATTAAGTTAATTTTATGATAATTTTGGATATGGATGTGTGTGTTAATTTTTGGATGTGTATGGTATGAACTGATCGATGTTGCCTTATGATACTTGTGCGTATATGGTATGAACTCAAGATGTGTATTGTATGGACTGATGCTGCCTTATGATACTTGTTCGTGCGTGTATACTTGGGCATGTATGGTAATACTTGTGCGTGTCTTCAGATGCTGCCTTATGATACTTGTGCATGTATACTTGTGCATGTATACTTATGCGTGCGTGCATACTTGTGCGTGTATACTTGAGCGTGTATACTTGTGTGTGTATACTTATGATACTTGTGCATGTACACTTGTGTGTGCATGTATATTTGTGCGTGTATGCACTACGTGTATGATGTGTATTGCAATAAAAAATTGTGTATACTTGTGCGTGTATCACAAAACCTCAGTGCAAACACACCGCAGTGCATACACACCGCAGTGCAAACACACCGCAGTGCATGTCGTATATGACGTAGTTGTATACACAATTACATGATTTTTGTTTGATGATAACAACCAAATAAATATTATTTTAATGTGTTTGTTATTGTACTGTTTTATATATATACATCACAGACAGAAATATAATATTTATATTTAAATAGAATATGATTGTACAAACATTCTTATATTCATATAGCATTTTATTTAAATTGAATATTATATTTCAAACATTAAAACAATACAAGTATTTATAACTCCACTATTTATACACTTCACAGGAATTTGTACTTGTAAAATAAACTGAATACGATAGAAAAATTTATTTGAGCACAATAAAATAATATTTTATTTCAACCAAATCTGTTTATTACAAATATTAGTACAACTTTCTATTTTCTGTACATCAGCTCCTCACTACAGTTCACTCAACACTCATTTACATTTCTATACAGTTCACTCATATATACTAACACATATGAACATCATCATCTTCAGTCTTCACTGCTCTCCAATCCAGTCCAATCATCTCCATACCTGTCACAAAAACACACATGCAGTAAACTGGTACAAAAATAAAATTAAATACAAGCAAATAAAAGTTTATTTTTAAATTTTATTTACCTTAGAATTACGGTGTGTTTCTCATCATTTTTCTGATTCGGTCTGATATACAAAGACAGGAAAATTATTCTGATGGCTGCATATACACACATGTATAAATATACACGTGTGCACTGCCTTGTCAATCAGTGTGCAACTGAGGAGTAGCCACATGGACCAACTCGACCTAGTGCGCAATTCATAGTCAAGCCAAATAACCACTCATATAAACCAAAGTGGAAACAACTCAACATATCACAAAGTGGTCGAACACAGTTCAATGGTGCAACAAAAATCAAGTGTTGACATGCAACACAAATAGGTTCATGAATGTTAAATGAGTGCATCAACACATAGTTCAAAGTGATGACCAAAATTGTTCAGCAACTTTTAAAAATGAAGGCCATAAGTTATAACAATGGAGTCAAGCATGAAGGCTCAAGTGAAGGTTCTTTAACAATGAATGGTTCTGTTGCATTCACACAGCAAGGAATGATGCAAGACAACATGCAACTAATCACAATGGATCAAGCAGCATAAATACGCTAAAACAGTGTACATGCCAAGCAATGTACAAGTATGGAAATATGTCAAAACAGTTTGCTGTAGCTAAGTGTTAAAGCCCAAAGTGACAACATGCCATATAAGATGCAAGTACCAATTGAAGAAACATAAGTGCAAATATAAAGTCACACAACAGCATGATCTTTCTTCACAAATACAATTCAACAAGTCTCAAGTGTTCAATTTTCAAACTCAAGAATCAGAGAAATAAATGAACTACAAGATTGATCCAGAAAGCAACTCGACAGTAGTACAAGACCAAGGGAGAGTTCTTACTTATCAAGAGGAGTATAGACAAGTGTGCAGCAGTTTGCTAATACATGCAACACAAGTTCAAAAGAAGAGCAAGTTGGGATGAGCATAATTCAAATCACAAAGGAAATATTAAACTCTCTCAAGTGTGGCAAAATGATTTTTGGAAAGTATATATTGGTGGCATATACACATAGCAAACAAGATGCTAGAGTGGCAAACTCATTCACATGTAGTATGGGTCAACTAAGTCTATGTTCAACATGGTTCAACCATTTCGAGTCAATTTTTTTTAAGCACAAAAATACAAGTGTGAATACAATGCAAAATCGAGGGAGAAAATTCAAGTCCAGAAATCACGCAAGACCTATTCAAAGTCAGGAATTCACACGCAAGACTCCAGATTTTTCACGCAATATACATTCAAAATTTGTTCAAGGCTTTGTTTCAAGGAAGAGGATATTCACTGAACATTTTCTATCGAGATTTTTTTTTAGAAATTTAAGAGGTAAACAAAATATACAAATTGAAGAAATCTGCAGAAATTCATGAACAATTCAAAGCCGATTTCAAGCCAAAAATTTATGCATATATCAAGATCAAATCACAATAGGAAATCAGAGAATATTTAGGAGATTTAAAAACCTACATAAACACCAATCATCACTGGAAATTGATTATCGAAAGCACAAACA
This sequence comes from Allium sativum, assembly GCA_030737875.1. NCBI lineage: Eukaryota > Viridiplantae > Streptophyta > Magnoliopsida > Asparagales > Amaryllidaceae > Allium > Allium sativum. Next base: position 61,517,690 of record CM060912.1, read on the forward strand.
ATTCGAGATCTATTCAAAGATATAAAATCCAGAGAACTAACGTAGTTTCGAACGAGAGAGAGAGCACTCAAGCCAATCGACAGAGAAAAGCCACGAATTTGTTTCGAGCATCAGAGAGTTGAATTGAATTTCAGCCAAGCATCGCGATTTAGGGATTTAAGAGGAAACCCTAGACGGCCATTTATTTTTCCAGAGCAAAGGAGATCGGGCTCAAGTGAAAATGGGTAAAGACAAATTAAAAGTGGTCAACCAAGAAGTTTTAAAAGGGAAAAGGATTTTTTTAATTTAAAACTAGGGTTTTGCTTTGTTTTTTGGTTTTTTATTGTTTGTTTTTATTCGTTTCAAACGGTAATTAAGAATTAGAGTTTTCTTGTTTGTCTCTAAAACTAGGGAGACGAATTACGGGATTTGTAATTCGGAGAGATCTGGTTTCGGGGATAGAAACCAGTTCCATAGCTAGGCCACCAATGTTTACTGGAACTGATTATGCCTATTGGAAAGCTAGGATGAAAATTTATTTGAGTTCAGTCGATTATGATGTGTGGGATATTATTGAAAGGGTTATAGATCTCCCACTGTTATTGTAAATGGTGTTGAAATTCCTAAATCAAAAGACAGGTGGGATGCTAATGATAAAAATTATTTTCAGCTAATGCCAAAGCGATGAATGCTTTAATCTGTGCTCTTGATAAAACTTAATTTAATCGAATTTCTCACTACGAAACTGCGCAGGAACTATGGCGTACGTTGGAGGTCTCACACGAAGGTACATATCAACTGAAGGAATCTCGTCTCGCTCTACTCAGCAACGAATATGAAAATTTCTCTATGCAAAAAGACGAAGATATAAAAGAGATGTATGGACACTTCTCATCACTAGTCTACAATGCAAAAGCTCTTGGTAAAACTTATACCGAAGTGGAATTGATCAGAAAAATATTGAGAGTGCTACCGATGAATTTTGAAGCTAAGGTGACGGCAATTCAAGAATCAAAAGATTTGAATGAAATAAGCATTGAAGAGTTGATCGGAAATCTGATTACTTACGAGATGTAGTTAAAAGCAAGAGAAGAACAAAAAAATTCTGAATCAAAGAAAAAGACAATCATTTTAAATAATATTGTTGAAATTGATGATGAAGATCATGCTGAAGATCTAGCCATGGTTTTGAGATAGTGCGCCAAAGGAAATTACAAACCACAAAAGAAGAATTCAAAAACTAACAAGTCAGAAAGTTCAGAAAGTTCAGACGATAAAGTGTTTTGCTACAATTGCAAGAAACTCGTACATATCAAACCAAATTGCCCACAACTTAAAAAAGAAAAGAAGAAGTTCAGAAGGAAGAAGAAGGCTATTGCTGCTACATGGGATGACGAGGAAGGAGAAGAAGTTTCTGAAAGTGATGAAGAGCAAGCTAACTTGTGTCTTATGGCTCAATATGATTCAGAAAGTAGTGAAGAGGATTCAAGCGAGGTACCGAATTTTACTTATAAAGATTTAATTTTAATGTGCCACGATCTCACAAAAACCGTTGATTCTCTTGAACAAAAAGTTAAGAAATTAAAATCTGATAGGTCAAAACTAGTTCAAGAAAATAACAATTTAGAAAGAAAACTTGAAAAATTTAAGAATTCACCGTTTTCAAAATACGAAAAATGTCAATTTTTGAGTAATGTTCCTTTGAAATTCAAAACAGATTTTTGTTACTTAAAAGTGAAAACGTGAATTTGAAGAACGAAAATTGTGATTTTGAGAAGGAGATTGAAAAGCTTAGAGAATCTAAAAAACTTGATTTTGGAAAGAAAAAACAAATTTAAATTGAAATTTCTAAGTTCAATGATAAAATCAAAGCACTTGAAAATGAAAATTTGGTTTTGAAACAAACTGATGCTGAAAAGAGGGAAATCCTATTAATCATTGTTCAAATTTAATGAAAGAAAATTGCGATCTTAAATTTAAAATTCAACAACTTGAGTCAACTTTGACTAAATTTTCTAAAGGAGAGAAATCATTGAATATGTTGTTAAAAACCCAATTTTTTGTTCAAAATAAAAAGGGACTGGGTTTTGGATTTGATCCAGTTGAAAAACAAAATCCTAATGATTTTAAAAACCTTTTAAATGGCTTTTGAAATCGATCGAATTGAAATTTTGAAATCTAAAAATTTCAAAGGGTTTTTAAATCATATATGAAATAATAACTCATTTAAAAAAATTCATTTAAACATGTTTGGATTTCAAAAAATAACAAAATGAATTTAAATAAGTCTAAACGAATTTGGGTTCCAAAAGGTACTTTAATAGATAATAATGGATTGTTATATAAACGGGTGTGGGTACCAAAACGTTTAAACGAAGCTCAGAGTGGTAAAATAGTCTTTGTTAGACCACTCGAAACTATAAATATTTAGGTACCGAGGGAGGCTAAGGAATAACTATGCTTAAGAGAGATAAAATTCAAATTGATTCATATAATCAAAATATCTGGAGTTCCTTAGTAATAGATTTCTGAGTTGGAGATTCATTGGTTCACATTGATTATGGTAAGAGAGGTATGATCTATAAACTCTCGATTTTATTTTATTTCCTTTTAATTTTATTTCTTTTTTTATTTTATGCTGATTTAAGTTGACAAGGTCATAATATTTTAAGCATTTTTTTTAACACTGTTAATCAGAATTTTAAAATTTGTGATGCTCTCGAATGATTAATGAAATTTCACACATTTTTGCTATTTTGAGTTTCTTCTTATTCATTTTTGGAAAATATTGAAAAACCGAACTCAATACAGCGGACTACTTGAAAGCCGTGATTGACTAGTTGTGGAAATTTAATTTTTTTACTTGGCTTGATTATATTGATTTTGAAATCAATCGTGATTGATTGTTGAACTCCATGGATTATAAAATTTGATTTTTTTTTCCGGTTGATTTCAAATAATTAGCTTCAGATTTGATCGTTGACTACTTCTTATGCTTGTTTAAAAAATTCCTTGAAAAATTCACTTGTGCTTTAAAAATGATCTTGTGCTGCTATGATAAAGATAATTGATTTGATTTGTTTGAATACCTTTGTGATTGGACGATCGGTTGGAAAATCAGTGACTGGATTCCTTTAAATTCCGTAGGCAATTCAAATTTCATATACACGTATTTTAAAATTGTCTAAGAGCAATCAACTTTAGAAATATTAGATAATTTCACATTCTACTGATTGATTTTTTGAAACTGATTTTCAACTTGCATTAATATTTTCGAAACCCCTCTTGAAATTGATATTTTCGATTTTAAAATCATTTTTGATTATTTATTCAAAAATTGAAATTATTGACAAATTTGAACTATCTTGGAACTCATCAAAATTATTAATAGATTTATGAAGTTTTGATGAGTTATGAATATAATATAATTCATAATTAGAGGAGTTGTTATTTTAAATCTCATGATGATTGGACAGATTTTATAATATCTTTGAATTAGAGCTTATTTCATGACCATCTTCTATATCTACCATATTTCTGTCATTCATCAGGGTTTTATTTAATTTGGGGAGTTCAAATTATTCTTAGAAATAAAAATAAAATTAAAAGAAGAGAAAAGAAATATATATATATTATTTATCCTTGGTATTCACTCCCATTTAAAAGTCCTCCCGGTTATGTGTGGGTGAATTACGTTAATCTCTATGTGCTTCCATTCTCACATAAAAGTCCTTTGGGATATGCATGGATGGAACTCATTAGAGAGGATAAAGTTGAGTTACTACTAACCCCATTTAAAAGACCTTTGGGCTATGCCTGGTTAGCAAGTGCTTAACACAATTTGAGCTTATTTAAAATCTTTAAAATTCATAATCAAATATTCAATTTTCTTTTGAACTCTCCTCGTTCTATAAAATCTATCGTAAATCCATTCATTCCAAATGTGAAATTTGTTTCTGATTTAAAGATTATTATGATTTTTGTTTGATTACATAGGATTTGTGATATATATTCTCTCTCTTAATCTAAATTTATATTTCTAGTCTATATTTATCACTGTTTCGATTTCTATTATCCTTTTGATGATAACAAAAGGGGGAGAATGGTCAAGATTTTGATTGGTGAGTATTTAATTCAAGAATATTTTAAAATTGGAAATTAAATATCGAGAGGGAGAATGGTCAGTTGAATTTCATTATTTATATTTTTCACATATACAGGGGGAGTATAATTGTAGGGGGAGCATACAAACAGGGGAGTTCAATATTCACTGTCAAACACATTTATTGTGCTCAAAATCTTTTATTTGTTTGTCATCATCAAAAGGGGGAGATTATTGTATATGACGTAGTTGTATACACAATTATATGATTTTTTTTATGATAACAACCAAATAAATATTATTTTAATGTGTTTGTTATTGTACTGTTTTATATATATACATCACAAACAGAAATATAGTATTTATATTTGAAAAGAATACGACTGTACAGACATTCTTATATTCATACAGTATTTTATTTAAATTTAATATTATATTTCAAACATTCAAACAGTACAAGTATTTTTAACTCCACTATTAAAATACTTCACAGGAATTTTTACTTGTAAAATAAACTGAATACGATAGACAAATTTGTTTGAACATAATAAAATAATATTTTATTTCAACTAAATCTGTTTATTACAAATATCAGTACAACTTTCTATTTTCTGTACATCAGCTCCTCACTGCAGTTCACTCAACACTCATTTACATTTCTAAACAGTTCACTCATATATACTGACACATATGAACATCATCATCTTCAGTCTTCTGTCTTCACTGCTCTCCAATCCAGTCCAGTCATCTCCATACATGTCACAAAAACACACACAGAGTAAACTGGAACAAAAATAAAATTAAATACAAGCAAAAAAAATTATTTTTAAATTTTATTTGCCTCAGAATTACGGTGTGTTTCTCATCATTTTTCTGTTTCAGTTTGATATACAAAGACAGAAAGATCATTCTGATGGTTGCATATACACACGTGTATAAATATACACGTGTGCACTGCCTCGCCAATCAGTGTGCAACTGAGGAGTAGCCACGTGGACCAACTCGACTCAGTGCACAATTCATAATCAACCCAAATAACCACTCATATAAGCCAAAGTGAAAACAACTCAACATATCACAAAGTGGTCGAGCACAGTTCAATGGTGCAACTAAAATCAAGCGTTGACATGCAACACAAATGGGTTCATGAATGTTAAATGAGTGCAGCAACACATAGTTCAAAGTGGTGACCAAAATGGTTCAGCAACTATTAAAAATGAAGGCCATAAGTTATAACAATGGAGTCAAGCATGAAGGCTCAAGTGAAGGTTCTTTAACAACGAATGGTGCTGCTGCATTCACACAGCAAGGAATGATACAAGACAACATGCAACTAATCACAACAGATCATGCAGCATAAATACGCTGAAACAGTATACACGCCAAGTAATGTACAAGTATGGAAATATGTCAAAACAGTTTGCAGCAGCTAAGTGTCAAAGCCCAAAGTGACAACATGCCATATAAGATGCAAGTACCAAATGAAGCAACATAAGTGCAAATATAAAGTCACATAGCAGAATGATCTTTCTTCATAGATACAATTCAACAAGTCTCAAGTGTTCAATTTTCAAACTCAAGAATCATAGAATTAAATGAACTACAAGATTGATCCAGAAAGCAACTCGACAGTGGTACAAGACCAAGGGAGAGTTCTTACTTATCAAGAGGAGTATAGACAAGTGTGCAGCAGTTTGCTAATACGTGCAACACAAGTTCAAAAGAAGAGCAAGTCAAGATGAGCAGAACTCAAATCACAAAGGAAATATTAAACTCTCTCAAGTGTGGCAAAATGATTTTTGGCAAGTATATACTTGTGGCATGTACACATAGCAAACAAGATGCTAGAGTGGCAAATTCATTCACATGCAGTATGGGTCAACCAAGTCTGTGTTCAACATGGTTCAACCATTTCGAGTCAATTTTTTTAAGCATAAAAATACAAGTGGGAATACAATGCAAAATCGAGGGAGCAAATTCAAGTCCAGAAATCACGCAAGATCTATTCAAAGTCAGGAATTCACATGCAAGGACTCCATATTTTTCACGCAATATACATTCAAAATTTGTTCAAGGCCTTGTTTCAAGGAAGAGGATATTCACTGAATTTTTTCTATCGAGATTTTTTTAGAAATTTCAGATGTAAACAAAATATACAAATCGAAGAAATCTCCTGAAATTCACGAACAATTCAAAGCCGATTTCAAGGTCCAAAATTTAAGCATATATCAAGACCAAATCACAATAGGAAATCAGAGAGTATTTAATAGATTTAAAAACCTATATAAACACCAATCATCACTGGCAATTGATTATCGAAACCATAAAAAATTCGAGAGCTATTCAAAGATATAAAATTCAGAGAACTCACATAGTTTCAAACGAGAGAGAGTACTCAAGCCAATCGACAGAGCAAAGCCACGAATTTGTTTCGAGTATCAGAGAATTGAATTGAATTTCAGCCAAGCATTGCGATTTAGGGATTTAAGAGGAAACCCTAGGCCGCCATTTATTTTTCCAAAGCAAAAGAGATCGGGCTCAAGTGAAAATGGGTGAAGACAAATTAAAAGTGGTCATCCAAGAAGTTTTAAAAGGGAAAAGGATATTTTTAATTTAAAACAAGGGTTTACTTTGTTTTTAGGTTTTTTTTTATTGTCTGTTTTTATTCGTTTCAAATTGTAATCAAGAATTAGAGTTTTCTAGTTTGTCTCTAAAACTAGGGAGATGATTTATGGGATTTGTAATTCGGGGAAATCTGGTTTCGAGGGTAGAAACCAGTGCAGGGTTTTGAGCGCAGGGTTAAGAACAGTTGGGAGCGAGTGTCGCGAGTTTACAGAGGATTGTAAGCGAAAAGATTGTTTTAATTCCTAGTAGAAATCTTGGGGAATGCAGCAGTATGCAGGGTTTTGCCGAAGCTGGGTATATCTATGTATTATTTTCCGCGTTTACTCAAATTATTATCTATAAATGTTATTATTTAATTATTCAGCGATAATCTGCAATAAACCCTATTCATCCCCCCTCTAGGGTTAAATTAGATCCTACAGTGCATATACACTGCAGTGCAAACACACCGTAGTGCAAACCTCAAGCATACAATTGTATGTCATTTTTTGGATGTGTATGGTATGAACTGATGCACCGCGGTGCCTTATGATACTTTTTTATATGACTGCTTTATGATACGTCGTAGTAAGGCATAATATGGATGCAAAACTGAGCATACGTTTCCAAAATCGAAATAATGAAATTGTTTAGTTTCCAAAATCAAATGGAAAATACATGTGCGTGTTAGATACGGGTGAACGGCTCGTCCGGATCGGGAAATTGGTAGCCTCAAGCACACCGCAGTGCAAACACATCGCAGCGCTACACATGTATCTGTATCACAAAACCTCAAGCATACAAATATATGTTAATGTAAATGAATGTAAAGTGCAAATTAATTTCGACGGTAAAATCCCCATTCCTTAACTAGCTCGACCTCTGTAATAAACCAATGTCTTTTTCATGCCAATAGCCCGGTTCTCATTGCCCAAAAAGGTACCACTCGGTTAGGTGAAACCTAAATCCTGGTGGCAAACCCACCGGCGCCATCTCCTTTTTTTGGTTTATTGCTGGGTATAACTTTCGAAAAAACCTCAGCATAATCCCAAATCCCCAATCAATGGTCAAAGCACAACTAATTACTCATAATCTAATCTTTCACTGACTAATCACTCATAAGCAAATGGGTTTTCCTAAGTTTGGAATGTCTAAGCAACTAATTACTCATAAGCGAATGGGTTTTCCAAAATGTAACAAATGAACTAATTACTAATTACTCATAATCCAGTATAATCCCAAATCAATGGTCAAAGCGCAACTAATTACTCATAATCTAATCTTTCACCGACTAATCACTCATAAGCGAACGGGTTTTCCTAAGTTTGGGATGTCCAAACAACTAATTACTCATAAGCGAATGGGTTTTCCAAAATGTAACAAATGAACTAATTACTAATTACTCATAATCCAATATATAATAAGCGCAACTAATTCGCAGTGTTATACAAACTGAACCTGAGGGAAAAAACTGGCGATGTCAACGCCCTGAGTAATCAAAGCTAGAAAGAGTTTCAAAGCTTCAACCTTTTCAGAATAAAATTTGCTGTCAAGGAGAGGAGCGATACTGACGTGAATTTAGTTTAAATTTTTGTCAATAGTAAAAAAGGGGGAAAACGATTAGATAATACAAAAGAAAACGATTTGTGTCCAGATTATTTTTACATTATTTCGTGAAGGGAGAAGATCGTGCCAGAATTTCGTCAAAAGAATGCAAGACGTTGCTGTCAATGATTGGATGATGGCTAACATTTAGATCATCAGACCCATAGATGGTTTGAACCATTGGATTAATCTTGCATCTACGGTTGGGGTTCTTATATGTTGATAACGCGGATCGCTGAGCTGTATTATATGTACGTAATGCTAGGCTTTTAACTGGTGTTGCACGTCAAAACACTAGAATTCCTACTGCAACAATACATTCACGTATAATGTAACAACATATGAATATTGTTGCAGAAGATCAAAGAAATCATTGCTTTCGCCACACTTTTCATGCAATACACACAAATTAGTGTCGAATATGCCCACTTTTATAGTAGTGCTTGTTCCTCCACATCAGCAGCATCTAGCCATTCCTGCTCCAGCTCATTTTCACAGAAGCAGCAGTATGTCTGGCAAGAGCGAGACTTCTTTTGATTCATCGTCGGACTGAAAAATGGATTATATGTCTTAACATCATGTTGTTGTTAATGTAAGTAGTAGGAACACTTCTCCTTTCTTTCAACAGCCGGAATTGCTCAGGCTAGCAGCAGCAGTGGCATTACTGGTGTTGTGTCCATTGCTAACCCTCACCACTTGAAGATTAGTGTTGTTCAATGGTATGTTCGGGATCTAGGGTGGCAATTAGACCCGACCCGATAGACCATGACCCGAACCATCGGATCTCGGGTCTAAGCGGGTCGGGTTTTGTCGGGACTAAACCATACATTTTCAAAATCTGGACCCGACCCGACCAGAGCTTCGGTTCGGTTCGGACGGGTCAGTTCGGGTTCTGTTGGGTTGCAACACTAAAAATACATATATTTCGATGTTTTTTTGGTCAGGCCTTTCGGGTCGGGGCAATTCGTGTTGGGTTTTATTGGGCCTTTATTGTATTTTCATCACCTAGACCAGACCCAAGACCCGTCGAGATCGGTTCGAGTCCGGGTCTTTTCAGGTCGGGTCGGTTCGGTTTTTCCGTTCTTGGTTCTAATTGCCAACCCTATTCGGGATGTATTAGGTTTCCTTTTTCGTACGGTCGTTTCATTGATCTTGTTTACAGCAAAAGCGCAGGGTGGTATTTCCACTTCAGATTATTAAAAAGTTCATTTGTAGTTGTTAAAAAAATGTTTAAAGTTATGTTGGTGAAGTTATGTTAACGATTTTCCTGGATGGATTTTGTCCTTTGCTGGCGCTGGTTTGGTTTTAGAGCTGTTGCTTTGGCTCATGTGTGCACCTTCTAGTGTATAACGTGTCTCTTGGGCTGTTTGCATGTTGTATTTTCTGGTTGTTCTTATTTTGCTATGTTGAAGTGTTTGAAAGGATTGAGCTAGATTTGTTTTATTTTTGTATAATATTCATTTTCTATTAGGTTGTCATTCGTATCCAGCTCTTTCCTCTCTTTTACCTTGTATTATTGTAATATAAGTAACCTTCTATTAAAAAAGTATTGTTATATGCAATTGTTGAACATTCATTAATCTATTTATGCTCGTTTAATTGCTAGTTTGTTATTCTTTCTACTTTTGATGCAATAAATAGTGCTACAGCATTGAGATTTATATTTAAATTGTAGTGTTAATCATTATTAATCATTATTATGAATATTAATTATTAAAATAGATAACAAATAATGATGCCACATGGACAAATCATTATTTAACACATGGACCAACCACAAGATGCCAAGTGGCAACAATTATGTATGCCACGTATATGTTAATGCGGTAACCATGTCAGTACCCACATAGAATGACACGTCATCAAACACATCAACCGATGATTCATTATTTGATTCACAATTTAGTGAGGCCTAAACCTTTACCTGCCAATGTCTACCAATTCAACATCGGTAGCTAAAACATATTACCCACCATTAGAGTTGTTTTACCTACACTTACAATTTGGTAGGTAAAGACCCCATTTTCTTGTAGTGTTCATGGTCATTTTCTTGCGCTTATGCTTCAAATAGTTTTTGAAATCCTTTCATGGCGGAGGCAACTTTTCGATAGCGGCAGCCACTTGGAATGACTCACTTAACTCCATCTTTTCGTCATGAATCTCATGAACGATTACTTGGAGTTCCTGAATCTGACTGACGACTGTTTTGGAATCGACCATTTTGAAGTTCAGAAACTTCCCGGTAATGAATTTCTTCATTCCGGCTTCTAAAGTTTTTTACTTCTATTCCAGCGATAACCACAGAACATTTGCAGTCTCAACAGCGCAATACATATTATATAGACTGTTTTCCAAACCGCTGAGAACGTAATTCTTACAGATGAAATCAAAATCCTCCATGTAGTAAGAGCCTCGACTTTGGTGGCATCGGGCTCTTGTTCATCAACAATTGGGTGATCCTTTGAAAGGTATTTAGCTATGCCCAATGCTGTTAGGTAGAAAAGCATCTTCTATTGCCAGCATACTTGGCTATTAAACTTTTTTGGCTACTCGCCATGTGAATATGGGACATTTGGTGGAACCAGAGGCGGAGCCGACGGCACATATTTGTTGTTGCTACTTTGGACATTGTGGTCTGCAAACACAAGCAACAATCACACAATTTTGTTTCAAGATTGTTAGAAACCAAGCAACATAAACGGTAGAAAATAATTACAATGACTTTTATAGTGAATAGGAATGCTTTTAAGCGTTAGCAATATTGTTCCAAGGTTATTGCAACTTGCAACAGCAAAGAACAATCACAGATTTGCAAAGAACAGAAATAGTAATATGTTGTATTAATCCAAATTCACTAAAGGAATAAGCAGATTACCGATTAAGGTTCCGAGTCCAGCGTATGTTGTTCCGTTGAAACGAAATTGCTCCCTCCACGGCGTGTAAAGTTGATGTGCAATCGTTTCCCAATGGTGAAACGGAACCTGTATGTGATGTTGCACTGTAATCATAGAGCAACGACGAATGTAGGAAGTTGATAATATTATAATAGATCATTTCGGGAAGAAGATACGGAACGGAGGAGTAGAAAACAGAACTTAAAATTATTTTCTGACTTGATATCCGAGTGCCTATATGTAGGCTAGCGTTGGTAGCCATTCGTGAAGAGGCGCTATTGTTTGAATTCTAACGGTGGTGACTATTGGAAAAGGTTCGACCCTTTACCAATAGACAATGTCGTTCGTATTTGTGTGACCAGATTCAAAAAATTGTCGTTTCTTAGCACAGCAATCCTAGCGGCAATCAGAGGGCAAATTAATCACGAGACCCCAAGACCCTATCTTTGACCTTTCTTTTTGGCAAGGTCGACCGATTTTTAAGGTGACCGCAAACACCTTTATTATAGAGAAAAGAACCGGTACTCTGCACATGCACAAACACTACGCCATAGATGGCCTACGGCAACCCAAAGAAATGACGTAGTAGGTGCCAAAAATTGTTGCTATAGGTCTGTGGCAACAATTTTTGGGGTTGCCTTTTGCTGTGTTGCCTTAGAGTCAAAGGCAACATCTTTGCTATCCTAAGGTAACATCGCTACAGGTGTTGCTATAAGTACCACTAGAACAAAAAATACCCTTTCACAACTGCCAAAAACAGTTGTAATATGTCTAGTATAGCTGGCAATAGTAATAATGTCAACCTTTTTTACAACTGTTTCTAGAAGTTGTTAAAAATTATTTTACAACTACTAAAAGTAATTACAACTCGCCTGCTATTAATCAAAGATTTCATAATATTATAATAAATATTATTATAACACAGTATTTTATTCAAATAAATATTTTATTTTAGCATTTCAAATGGTACAATTTTTTTGACTCCACTACTATACATTCACTCGTATATTACACAATCATTCATATTTACATACATTCCTCGCTACATTGTCACTCGATTCATCCATATACAGACTCACACATACAATCATAAGCAAGAAAAAAATACACGAAAATGATTATATAAAATACTACCTTTGAGGGGCCGGACAATATGGCATATGCTTCTCCTATCATTTTGAACAAAGCGATCTGCATCTGCATGGACTTCAGCTACAACTTCTCCACATAATGCACATACATATATTCAAAAGTAGTGTACGTGTGCATGCTATGGTTGGAAAGAGGGGGGATATTACTTACAGCATCCATAAGATCGCGAATTTCAGATTCTTTCAAGGTAGAACCATCTCTTCTAAGACCAGGTTTTAACTCTTCGAATGTGATAGCACCACTGTTATCTATGTCCATGGCCTTAAACATTTCCTTTAGTCTAGTTATCTCCTCCTCCGAAAGGCTTTCAGCTATCACCTGATACACATTGCGCATTATACACGATCACATTGAAAGCTCATATTTCAGAAAAAAACCACAGATGCACATACTCGTAGGGCCATTTTCTTAAGTTTATTCATTGTGGAAAACTGCTTGAGACGAGAAAGAAGTGCAAGGTCTAATGCCTGATCAGGAGCAACTCCATGTTCGCATATCCAAGGATGACTTATTCATTTAAGGATATCACCCTAAATTAGCTTATAGACATGATCATATATTTACATATATATGAATGGATAACTTACAAAGAACTTCATGAGAAGTCAAGCGTTCAGAAGGTCGAGAGCATAGCATTCTCTTAATGAGGTCCTTTGCGCTATCAGATATCACAAGCCATGGATCGGATTCGAAATTAATCACACCTTTTAGAACTGCATCAAATATTCCTTGCTGTGTCTCTATCAAAATCCCACAAAATTTCCATTGTTAGAAAATTTTGAACAGTCATATTGAGCTAAAAGTAAGTTTGCCAACTCACTGAAACTAGTCAAAACGTTTTAAAAGTATATTACATATTGATGGATCTTTTTGATAGAAAGAACTATAAGTTGCTTAGAAGTCAAAATGTGGAAACGTCAATTTCTTAGCTTAGGGACGATTTTCACAAGTCATTTTACCAAGTAAACAACTATAATGCCTTTGTCATTAGGTACATGCATTGGAACTCTATTTAAATACATATCGTCTTATGTAATTTAAACCAAAATAGCTCTTGATAAGTCACACAAAGGAGGCATGCCACTCAACAAAATGTACAGTATGACTCCAACAGTCCAAACGTCGGCTTCTGGCAAAAATGTAGTGAATGAGGACCAATGTATAGGAAAAGTTGTCATACCGAATTAAGAAGGAGAATTATGGAAATAATCCCGATAAACAATGTATAGGAATTGGATCACTTGTTCCTGTTAACTATGACTGTATTGTGAATGCAGATGTAGAAGAAAATGAGCCAGCCACATCGTTCACTTGTTCCTGTTATCTATGACTGTATTGTGAATGCCACCATTGTACAGCTGTCATGATAAAACTACTAGCTGTCACAATTGTATAGCTGAAAGTGCATTGTGCAAAACAAAGCTCGTTTTTGCTCACTAAACTACAAAATATGCAGAATTAAGGACCAGTGAAGATGTTGCAATGAAGCACAGTTATTTATCACCATCACTAGTTACTGCGAAGGACCAGTATGCACACCATTCTCAACAATTTTCATATGATCTGCTGTAATGGAAGTTCTAGTAGATTCAAGTGCATTAGCATTAGCACAAGTTAGTATGGCCAGTATATCATTATCAAGTGAATCAATTACTTTGGACAAGTCCAATCCCCCAATTTCATTTCTTGATTGTTAAAATCTACTCTATATGGATTCAACAGTAGCTACAATGCCTACAATCATACCATTCAAGAATAGTATATTAACACCATAAGAACTATAAGAATTTGAAAGTGTGTCATGATTAGTACTAGTTTTATTGTGATGTGCTTGCAATAGCTGATAACCATTGCACCTTGAACACTTCATATGCATAAATACAAAACTGTAAAGTCCATCCATATACATCATCTTAATATATGCCTTACTATACTATAATATACCCCAGCTCCTTTTTCATTTAAATTATCTTTTCATAAATACGAAACTGTAAAGTCCATAACATGCCCCTACACCCATTCCTATTGTGGCAAGTTGGGAAAAGAAACATTAGCCCTAGACGTGTTAAAAAAATTATGATTTTTTAAATGAATCATCTATTAGGAATAAAACTAGCTTGCAGCTTCTAAAAAATGTCATCTTTTAGTCGAGAATCCATCTGTCAAACTCTAGGCATGATTTCATTTAGTAAATCTTATTAAAACCCAAAATCGAATGAAATACCTCAACTTTGTTAAGCCAAGCAGTAGCAGTTTCGACCTAACCTTCTTCTCAACCAATAATAATCGATTCATGTCTCCTGAATCTTCCATCGATTTTAGATAATTCTTCAGCCTCCCATGCCGATATTTTTGAACATACATAACAACAAGGAAGAGGATGCAAAGTGGAATCACGTCACCCAAACCAGTTTCGTTCCCAAAATTGTGAGTTCACCTTTCAATCCTTGCGATGGAATCGGGATTTCCATTTTCTATTATTATTTTTAAACAGCGAAAAGATTTTAGGCTGGAAGGAAAAAAGTAGAAAGGGGAAATATTTTGTTGATTTGAGAAGAGGAAAAAATGAACGTGATAGCTTGAATTGTTCCAGCGGGCGATAGCTTGAATTATTCCAGTAGGAAAATGAAAATTTAGGGGCAAACTAGCTGAGAGGATAAAGGAAAATCAAATTGAAGTGGATCAGTGAGGTGGACCGTTGGATTCTATTCACGCGGATTGATAATTTTATTAATTTTTTAATTTAGAATATATCCACAGCTACTGCAACACAGTTTAATATTTATGCTAACACCTTGAAACAAGCGTTGCAATAGACAAAAAACAACATAACAATGGCAACGCTGTAGCTGGCAACACCATGCATTTTCGTTGCGATATATCATCTATGGCGTAGTGAAAGTAGCATTCTTCTTTGAAGTGTCCAGTCACTATCAGTACAACAAAATAACTAAAAAAACGACATAACCATAGCACAAAAAAATATATATCAAGAGATGCTACACTTCTTCACAACCTGAGTCATCGTTATAAAAGAAACCTGTGTAGGGAGACATATTACGCTAATAGGACCAGAAGAGAAAAGCCAAATCTTCCACCATGGAAGGAGCCAATAACTGGTTCCTATCCCATGAAGTGTTCTGCATGTACATAGAGTTTATTTCACCAATTTCACCCTCGTCCCACGGAATCAATTTCTTGCCTTCAGATCTGTACAAGAGACGCCTGCGCTCTTCCACTTCATCACCAATAAATATAAGATAATAATTCTCTGTATCACAATGCATTCTGGAGGAGGCATGAATCCAAGCGGTCTCACTCTCATTCCAAGAGATACCACGATCAATTGGAACACCGGGCAAAACACCAAAGGGAAGCACAACCTCCACATGTAAATCCTGTATATCAGTAGCAACAGAATCAACCGAAGCTGGAACATCAACAGGAATTTCATTACTTTTGGCCTTAGGAACACAGACTCTTATCGGAGGACGAAGAAGAGGTATATTTTGCTTTGGCATAGCAGTATCAGTCTCATTACAAGAATAAATCGTATGTCCAAAAGCCTTGCATGTCGTGCATATTCCTGGTTTCCATCTATATTTAACATTAACCAAAAATTCGCGATTTTCGATTCTTACATTAATCTTAAGGGTCAGTGGTTTGTCCAGGATGACTTCAATAAGGGCCCTTGCATAGACTAAGTTCTTCCTTGCTACAGTGTTAGCATCAAAACATTTCAATTTACCAATGTGGCAGGCCACAATTTAATCCAAGGAGAGGTTGGAGAATAGATGAATTGGGTCCAGACTGGAATGGAAAGAACTTGCTCCTTCACACGATTAATTTTTGAGGACCAAGACATGACAATGAATGACTTTCCATTTATAATTGATGGAGGACCCTCAAGGACACACAGCTTTTCCTCTAAATATCACCTTATAATATTAAATATGAGTGCTTATAATGCCATTGCCCTCAATCCTTCTATCTCCTTAATTTATTTATTTTGATATAACATATCAAGACATTGTTTATACAGTGGGATGAGTTTTATTATTTCCCATGTGGGACTTAAAAACTTCCCAAACCACTTATTCATTTCCAACAAAAAACACATAACTAAGTCATTTTAGAGCTAATCTCGTTTACGTTCGAAAAAAACTATATGTGAAAAATAAAGCTATATTCATTCCGTTTTCCTTGCTGTATTTTCTTATATTCCTTTATTCCATATTTGTAGAATAAAAAATATTTTCTAACTTACTTTTTATTTTTTTTAATATTATAATCACGAAAAACATGTTGTATCAAATTTTATTGTTTTTGAAATGTCAACGTGTGTCCTTGACTTGAAATATTTGGATTTTATTCAATTAAAACATGAAATTTGTCCTTGATTTAGATAACAAAAGTTACTTGTCGTTAAATTTATTTATTTATTTCTAAAATTTTCCTTAAAGAAAATATCCATTAACTAGAATGTTTAAAAAAAAATTGGCTATGCAATTACAAATCTATTCTAATAAGCAGTAGCATAGCTTTGGGGTAATTATCATGCATATTTTTCTATTCTATGTAAACTTGTAGTATTGATCCAAAAACACAAAGTAGTAAGGCTGTGCTACTCCACAAAGCATAAAGGGAAATTTAGCTAAATAGGCTGAACGGGAATGAATTGTTCTATACTCAAATTGGGTGTTCTCATGTGTCCGATCAATCCTTGCAATTGATTTGTAGAAAATCTAATGGTTTTGAGTGGATTATAGAACCCGTTCATTATATTATTAATAATATGTGTGGTTGATGTCTGGTTGTGATTTGTTGGACACACGGAAACACAGAAACAAAATTAAATATTGTCAACATTACATAGCAAAGATTTGATTGGTTCCACCTGTACATCTTGGCCGTATTCTCACAATACAATGCATGCATGCGCAAATACCATGCATAACAAGTCAACACGCTAATCACCTACAAAGGAAGACCAACATGGTTCAAGTACAGTAAATCAAGTCACGACTCGAGATGCACCACTCATTATCAGAATAAAATGTGTTATCTTAAGCAAAGGATTCACACCATTAACAAAAGAGATGCATTGCCTACATGTTCGTACGGACGATCAAAGAGATTGCACTTGCTTCAAAGCAATAAACTGCGACTTTTACAACTAAAATATCTCTTCACAACGAGAATATGATAGGGCATGGAACCATTGCAAGTCACTAGGAAAAGCGTGATACAACCAGTAATGCATAAAACCATGTATATCCCAAATAACTAACTCCATTAAAAGATCAAATCTCCCTTCAAGATTTTAAATCTTGGATATTGATTACGTTTCATCTAAGAGATTTTAATAACCTGATCTTGTAGTGGGTACGATTTTGGATGAAATGAGTCAAACTCGATGTTTGTCTATCTTAGATCATAATTAAAGCTCAGACCGGAACCAATCTTGGATATGATATGTTAAAAATTATTATTCTTACGGAGTAAATCTGAGAATGCTACAATAAAAGTAATAACTCAAACCTAGTTTTCAAAATCGCTCCAATGTTATTAATTAATCAATGAAGGAATATTCATATTCATAAATCTTAACATGCTTAAATTAAAAAAATACAAATAAATTTAGTTTACAATTTATAATATATCTACATGAATTATTGTTAGATATAGAATACTAAAAAGATACAAAACACTAAATACATGAATGTAAAAATAACGAATATCAAAATCCAGAATATTGTAGGACATATATGAATATATAATATAGTTGTATATAACATGCAAAATATATATAATATTAGATGCTAAACAAAATTACCTTAAAGTCTTTTTATTTTACATACAAGCAAAAAGAGAATCATTATAAACTAAAATAAAAGCAGGCTTTTATCAAGCATCCAGCAAAAAGAATCATTACTATATCTTAAAAGGCATTCAAGTCGTCAAGATATGATTCAGATATCTAGCATCAGATTGACCGATTTAAAGAATTTTCTTAAGCTTAATATTAACAATTAAAAATGAAGAGTTTATTGATAAAATAGCAGAAGATGGGCTAAGTCTGAGTTTTTCGTTATTGTTTTCAGTCAGATACACGGATTTAAATTTTAGTCTTAAAAAAAACCAAAATTTTGATGGGTACTTCAATATCTTATCTCGGACAATCTATCGTATATGATGATACCATACAGTCCATATCTCACACAATATACTCTAAAAGAAATTAACTACGGGATCAAAAAGAGATATCAGGGTGAGATATCAAATGATATTTCCTTGTAGCATTAATTCTGCTACTACAGAAGGGAAAGCAATATAACAGCGAAAAGGGAAACTTAATTTAGACTTTTTCCTTAATTTATTCTCGTAGATACATTTACTATATGATATTAAAAGCTTGTAATAAAGCATGGGCTCGTGAATATAAGATTCTTTTACATCCGAACCACATAAATCTCTATGCCCGTTTTGGCATTTCTTTCCTTGTTCTCAGCACTGGATTTTATTTGACTGTGAATGAATTGATAGTTATGTTGAAAGTATCACTTTGAAAAATGGTTGAAATGCATCCGTATTTCAAGGCAAATTTGATACCATGTAAACTTTGTTAATTCCTAAATACAAAAGCATACATCCCCATAACTGCTTCATGGATAAATGTTAAGTTGCGAGAATAAAATCCCGTTAATAAGTAGTATCTTAGATAGGACTTCACACAGAGAGCTCATAAAACATAAAATTCTATTTCAAAGAAACTCTTGCATCCGCTTTATAATGCTATATAGAAAACAAATAATCAAACTCTATATGATAATATATACAAAGTAAGCACATATATTTAAGTTGTATTCACCTAAAGATGAGATTACAATTCCATGTAAAACATAGGAAGGAATTTCTCTTGGGCAGTTTAACATATATGGTTGCCTGATCTACGTCACAAACATTAGTAATGTGAACTCGGTGCTGCTTTTATTTATAGGAAGGAATTTCATCTTGGGTAGTTTTAATTAACATATATGATTCATAATAATTTTCCTTGGTTACTGAAAAAACATGGAGAGTATGTACCTTGTCATATTGGATTGTGCTTTAAGTCCAAAATCGATTATCATGATTTTATTTTTGAAATTATGCTATATACAATCAAATGGCTGCAACAGAGTCTTTAGAGAAAAAGATTTAATGCGGTGGAATGGTATAAAGCTAGATTGATGGGGAATAGCCACATCAATTTCAAATGTTGAAATTATGAAACAATTTTGCGAGTTAACATGTCTAACTACATTTGAATTCTACTCATAAGTCATTATGCAATATAGTCAAGGGCGGATCCAGCCCTGGGCTCAGCTGGGCTGCAGCCCATGGTAAAAAAAAAAAAAAAAAAAAAAAGAAAAGAAAAAAAAAAAACGTTTTACCTCAGCACCCAACGAAGGAAACCTAAAATCACCGTTGTTTATCATTCTTCTATTCCATTTTTTGTTGTTCGTTCTATTTTCTCCTGCTCTTTAGCAGCCGTCCCTTCTACCGAAACTCAATTCTAATTCATGGGATGGGAGATTCTCCAATTCAGCTAAGTATTTTAATCAATTCATGTGATTTTTCCTATTTGCTTTCATATTATTAGACTGAAAATAGATTCTTTAATCGAAAAGCCCTAAAAAAATTATTGTCTTTTGCATTATTGCGTACCGTTCTTTGGAGATTCTTTGATTGAAAACCCCTAAAAAGTAAGTTCGGCAATTTTTAATCCTCTTGTCTGGTTTGGAATCAGTGTTGTTTTTTTGAGCTACTTTGTTTCTTGGTGTGCTTCTTGGCTGAATGGCAGAGGTTATTGTATAGTTTGGTGTTGATCTTTGGGTTTCTCTAAAGTTCTGTTTTCTGCTGTTTTTGGCTATGTGGATATGTTGGCTTTGAGGCTGGTTGGGATATTGGTCTGTTAGTGCTTTACTATTGCTACTGGTGCTGGTTTCTAGGTTCTCTGAAGCCTGGAGCTGCCTGTGTGGTTTTGAGTGTTTAGTCTAGTGTGTTGTTGTGTTTCTTTGTTGTGTCGATTGTTAATGCGATCTATGTTGTGTCCAGTCTTTTGGGTTTGTGTTGGCTTACTTTTTTTCGTATATTATTTGTTGTATGGGTTGTTATACCTTTGGTCAACTCAAACCGTCTGTAACCGTCTTTTATGTAATTAAGTACCTTATTTGTTCAAATAATAATAATAATTAGATTAGTACATTAAATTAGCCCACCCTTAGTTTGATTCCTGGGTCCGCCCTTGAATATAGTTATGATTTTAAATACACTGATTATGAAATAGTACTTCTAAATAATGATCAGTCAAAATCTCTCGAAGTCACTGGAGTGATAGTAAAGTTTTTGGATTCTCAATATATGGTCTTAAATAAACATCCAGAGGTTAAACAAGTATTTGACAAGTAAATCAATAGTTTAACTTCAGCCAAAATGCAAAGGAAGCATTTATATCTAATGTAGAAAATTAAAGTACTTAGACATTTCTAATATTATATTGAAATAGCACGCTACTGATGTTAAAATCAATTAATGCTTGATCGTTTAATTTTCGAAGAAATATTTGAAAAAGCATTCAATACACTTAGTGTACGTTGATGTTCTATTGTCCCAATCGATTTACATGGACAAAATAACAAAATAACAAAAAAAAAGAAAAAAAGAAAAAAAAAGTAGCATATGAGGTGATAGGTATTGTGTATCAGTAACAAGAATTGTTATATATATATATATATATATATATATATATATATATATATATATATGAGAAGCGTTCAATGGCACCCCAAATAGTGAGCATCCCAATTGCCCCTCTATATAAACCAAATATTTATATTAGAATAAGTGAGTGGGAGGTGAGAGAATGAGTGGAGGGAGAGAGAAACGGGATATGTGGTGGAAATCAGGGGGCATTTAGGGGTGCTGCACTAATTAGGGTGTCATTGAACGCTCAACTATATATATATATATATATATATATATATATATATATATATATATATATAGTATACTAGATTGAATATAAAAAATAAGATAGTCGTTTATACGGAAATATGGAGCATATTAGGTAGATTCTTTATGGAGCACATGAGACAATGTGGGGTACACATGTGAATGGTAATTAAGAGCACTCTCGAATATTTACAAAATGTAGGATAATTATTTATGGACGAAACAAACTCCATAACCATATAAAGGAGCGTTCAACTCACACTTTATAACTAATCTTGAGCATAGTAAGACAATCTTAGATTTATATATAACCCTGATTCAGGGATTTTATGTTAGAAAGTTAATGATTGCTCCCTTCACCGAGAATCCAATAAAATAGTGTGATAACAATAGCATAATATAGATTGAATATGATAGTTTAATAAGAGGTCAAGGTTTGTTCTCTATTATATTACAATGAGTCTATCAGTGATTATGAAATATAATCAAAAAGTTGGTACAAAAAATATTATTAAAGTTCAATCAATGTCCCTTTATTGGTTTTATTTAGGAATATTAAGTTAGAGTACGTTTAAGAGCTATGATAATTGACCCCAAATTTAAGAGAGATAGATTTAGTTAAGGGCACACACTATGGAAAACTATATAACTCGGCTATATAGCATAAATTTAATAGTGAATATTTTTAATATAAAGTATGTAGTTAGTCTTATTTCTATGTATATATTGTCTTATTCAAGCATATAAATAATGTTATAAAATCTTTAAATATGTACAAGTAGAGAACATATCAAAAGGCAATTTAATTTATTGTATATATGAATGTTTATTTAACAATAAGAATTGGATCGAATACAGTAAATATTTATATCCTTAAATGTTTCCAGTCAAGATGTGTTAAGAACGATATGTTAACATATATGTTGAGGTTACTGTATAGAAGGATTATATAAGCAATTGAATTCATGGTCGTTAAAGGCTACAAAGGGTCGCTTACATATAATTGCTTGAAACATATATAGAACGACTCATCCAGAGTCGCTTATAGGTTAAAAGTAAAGCAGAAGATCTTATGTGAAGATGTCCAATAGTCTC
This sequence comes from Allium sativum, assembly GCA_030737875.1. Taxonomy (NCBI): domain Eukaryota; kingdom Viridiplantae; phylum Streptophyta; class Magnoliopsida; order Asparagales; family Amaryllidaceae; genus Allium; species Allium sativum. The sequence continues at coordinate 61,540,118 of CM060912.1, forward strand.
TTGACTATAAAATATTATGGATCTTAAATGTCCAAGCTATACTTATAGGCCAATTGACTTTATGTTAGGCTTTAAAATTACACGAATATTAAAAGCATTTTGGCTATTGACTAAGCTCTAGACAAATAAATAATTGTGATGACAAAGAAATAATCGAGATAATATATAATTACTACACATGTAACACCCCACTCCCGCTATGATCACTCACTAAGGGAATGCCATAGCATCGGTGGAGTATTTTAGTGAATATAGAACAGAAAAATTACAGCAAGACAGATATAAATAGTACTTGAAATTTAAAACATCATCTCATAACAGCGGAAGTAAACATGTCTGGTTACATCATAAAACCACAATAAAAGTCAAGTACAATATCCATCAAAATAAAGAAGTACATAATCCCACTCTCTCATACAATAGCCAGGACAAAAGAAAAGATAACTGGAGCTTTACATCTATCCAAGCTCCTAAAGACTGGAACAACAATCCGATCAAGCTCCACTACTGCTAGGATCCACCGTAGGACCTGAGGGTTGGGAAAAAGATAAAAACAACGGGGTCAGACATAACTCTGAGCGAGTCCTATAACTTTAACAATACAATCGTTAAAGTAACCAGAGAAGACATAAACTGATATACGGTAACTTTTGGGGATGAATGGCTACACTAAGCAGTCAACTAAACTAAGATAAAAGATAAAGATGCATCTACCCTTCCAAAGGTAAATTACTAAACTGCACCACACCAGTCATTCCTAACTTAAAGGTTGATCCCACCCATGGACTTATAAAATTAACTTAATAGTTCTCGCGTACCCCTAGGTGACTAAGTAGACGCCACGGGGCCCTACAATCCACTAGGTGTACACACTACTCCCATTCGATCGGCTCCCTAACGTAGATACCCGTGCTGGCCCCACCGTGGGGTGTACCATTCCCCAACGTGGCAACCTGATAAAATTAACGGTGCACGGCTTATATCTACACGATGCAACGTCTTATTTACCAGCCCGGGTCCACACACGCATATGAAACCCGTTGGTCATGCGTTGCCACCGCTAACCCATTTTGGCCTCTTATAGTCAAGCCCAATATGCGTGTCCCGTCACTCGACTAGAGTCGAGCCCACTAAGATACGTTTGGGATATTGGTTGAAATGGGCCCCCAGCACAAGCCATCCCCCTAAGCTTGGCCCACACACTAGTGTTTCCCATTTAACCCTTTAATCATGTTTAATTACATGTTTCCTCTTGGTTAAGTATTTAATCATATTTTCTATTGGCAACCACTAGCAATTTCCACATACCACCCAAGGTACCCACTTAACACCCATGCCCCACTACATGATTATCTGGTTAAGTATTTCTTAATTGATTAACACCGTAACCGTGTAAAGGACCCCTCACATTGGACCGTTATTTGTAGATGCCTGGTTAAGCCGGTAGGTTCCGGGCAGTCTTACACTACAAACGGGTCCAACCTCGTGTCATTTACCCTTGTTACGTATTTAATTTATGATTAATACCCCTCACATTGGACCGTCATTTGTAGATGCCTGGTTAAGCCGGTAAACTCCGGGCAGTCTTACACCACAAACGGGTCCAACCTCGTGTCTCAATTGATTAATTACTCCTAATTAATCACCCCCATAATTTGTGTTAATTATCATGTTTATTTTAGGAATATGGGTACACCTAACTTAATAGGCAAATTCCCAACTCCAAAGTGTGGGTACACCTAACTTAATAGGCAAATTCCCAACACATAGTATGGGTACACCTAACTTAATAGGCAAATTCCCATACTATGTTCATTTATTTTATGTTATGCATAATTATATTAATTTCGCACAATCTTATTAACATATGTATTTAATTAACCCCATCGTTTCCACGTGATTTCGTTCTCATGACATAACACATATAAAAGGTGTCATCTTTCATATGTATGAACATGTTTCAAAGGTGCCATCTTGCATATTAACAAACACATAACTTGCATATGAACTTGCACAACATGTCACATAACTTGCATATAATCTTGTATAACATGTCACATAAACTTACATACTAACAAATACATGACTTGCATATAATATGTCACATAACTTGCATATGAATTTGCATAACATACTTGCATATAAACTCATAAACTTGCATATGAACTTGCATAACATACTTGCATATAAACTCATAAACTTGCATATGAACTTGCATAACATACTTGCATATAAACTCATAGACTTGCATATGAACTTGCATAACATACTTGCATATGAAGAAACATACAACTTGCCTAATTATCATACATGTAACTTGCATTTTATCATACATGTAACTTGCATATTAATCATATGATCACAAAACACAAAACTTGCATAACCCACATACATTAGCAAACTAACATCATGTCATATGACTTAAAATCCATTAATCCCCAAACAAAACCATATGATCTCATCATATCTCATCTACTTAGTTTAGTAATTGATCATTAAAGTGATAGAAACTCACAACTAGCAAATTTGCACTCCAAATGAAGAAGATTAAGATGCTTAGAATGGATTAGAGGTTGATTAGAGAGTGATTAGCTTGCAACCCTCTTCATAAATTAGTGGAGGCTCCTTCTAAGATTTAATTTGGCGGCATGTAGCCCTCAATTCTATTTTTAGTATGGATTAGGGTAGGTTTAGGGTGTATTTATAGATTAGGTGAGTGTTTTAGGCCCTTAGATTAACCCTAGATTAGATTAGGACCCTTAGATTTCGGAAATCTCTAGAACACAGCCCAAGACTAACCCAAAACCAGATCTGGTGCACCCAGATCAACAGGGCCGACACCCTGTGTCGACACCCCTGTCGACAGGGCTGTCGACACCCCTGTCGACATGCCTGTCGACACGGGGCCAGGCGGGAACCTTCCCGCCCTTTCCGCTTTTGGCTCCAAACTTGTTTTAGAACTGAATTTTAAATCTGTTTTTAACTTTGAATTTTCTGAAAACTTCTTTGGGCCTTAACTGGGCCATACGGACTCCGATTTACAAAATTTCGGACTCTATTCTGCGTATTTTTCTGAGACGAACGCAATGACACAGCCCGTTTCCCCTGATTCTCATATCTGAGATTAATTATACTTTAATTACTAACCATTAGTGTTAATTGAAATTCGGGGTGTTACATTCTCCCCTACTTAAAGGATTTCGTCCTCGAAATCTCTAAGTCAAGAAGAACGTATCCTACCAACCAAACAACCATCTACTAAACCATCAACCACAAGCAACCATTATCCTTAGAAACTACTAATGGTGAATGAACATATGCAGAAAGTGTGTGTATATGTCCGTATACTAATGCAAAATCAGGCGGTCTACTGATTCAGTCGACCTCCTTAATGCAAACCATGATAGTGCCATGCATCCAATATGTATGCGAAACCCTATTGACACATACAATTTCTATATGCGTGCACAACCATGCACAAAAATGCATCATCCACATGATAACACAGCCATGATACATCCATCAAACTAACTACCACATCCATTTATGCGATATGCAACATGAAGTGACTGAGCCGATCTAGTGCCTAATGTGTGTGTATATGCATCCACGAGCAACCACTAGCAAACACTTGCATCCACTTGCATCCATCAACCATAACATGTCTCAAACACATGTTTCAACCATAGGTTTACCCTATCTAAAGGTTAAACAGTACTAACGAGAGGACATACTAAAGATAAGATAAGTACTAGACAAGCGATAAAGGAGAAGTTAAAAGACATACTCTCAAAAAGAAATGGATACAAAGAACGCATCTTCGCTTCCGTCTCCCAAGTAGCATTGCTTTCGTCATCTCCCCATTGCACTTTAACTAGCTGAACTTCTCTGTTCCTCAACTTCCTAGTTTCTGACCCAAGGATGCGAGTAGGAGCTCGTCGAATCGTCGCATCACGCTCTACCTCTATATCTTTAAGCAAGCTCGGCTCTACCACCTCTGCGGTCTCATGTAAGCACTTCCTCAGATGTGATACATGGAATACATTATGAACACCACTAAGTTTGTGGGGCAACTCCACCCTATATGTCATCCGTCCAATCCTTTCCTTAATAGGAAACGGCCCAACAAACCTCGGTGCTAACTTCCCAACGGACCCAAAGCGAACAACATTTCTCAACGGGGATACTTTGACAAAAACCATGTCCCCAACCTCAAACTCAAGATTCGTCCTTCTCCGATCCGCATAAGATTTCTGTCTATCTTGCGCTGCTTTCATCCTTCTTCGAATCAAATCAATCTTCTCTGAAGTCTCTCTAACCATATCTGGCCCAAGCAAGATCTTATCCGTAGATTCCCACCAACATGTAGGAGATCGACAAGGCCTTCCATAAAGAGCTTCGAAAGGAGCCATACCGATACTGGACTGAAAGCTGTTATTATATGCGAACTCCACCAATGGAAGATTGCCTTCCCATGTACCTCCAAAATCTAAGATACAAAGCCTCAAAAGGTCTTCTAGGACACGATTCACCCTCTCAGTCTGGCCGTCCATCTGAGGATGATATGCGGTGCTCAGACACAACTGAGTCCCTACCGCCTCTTGCAAACTTCTCCAAAACTCACTAGTGAAGATAGGATCTCGATCACTCACAATGCTGGATGGTACGCCATGCAATCTAACAATCTCTCTAACATAGACTGAAGCAAGCCATGGAGCGGTCCTCTTACTCTTCACGGGTATAAAATGGGCACTCTTGGTAAGTCTGTCTACCACAACCCAAATTCCCGTATTGCCCTTCCTCGATCTCGGTAACCCATCGATGAAATCCATCGAGACACTATCCCACTTCCATTGCGGAACTTCCAATGGGTGTAGCAACCCACCGGGTTTCCTTTGCTCCGCTTTAACTTGTTGGCACACTAAGCATCTAGCCACATACTCGGCCACATCTTTCTTCATACCGGTCCAGAAGAAAACTCTCTTCATATCTTGGTACATTTTGTCTCCACCGGGATGAATAGTCATTCTTGAACGATGTGCATCATCCAAAATAGCCTTCTTCAAACCCTCATTTTGCGGTACACAAAGTCTACCGTCTCTATGCAACCATCCCCTATCATCTATGGTGTATCTACCCAAATGGCTGGACGACTCCCCCCTTATAAGCTTCTCTACCAACTCAACCAACTGTGGGGTGTCTCGCTGAGCCTCGTCAATCCGTCCCAAAAGAGTAGGTCTAACCTCCAAGGATGCCAACAAACCAGGTACAAAGTCAACAGAAGGTCTGAAGTCGAACAAAGAAAGAAACTCCAAGCTTCGCCGTTCCACGAACAATGGACTCAAAGATAGCCTTTTTCTACTCAAGGCGTCCGCCACCACGTTACCCTTGCCAGGGGTATACGCTATCTCGAAATCATAGGATGCTAAGAACTCCATCCACCTTTGATGTCTTAAGTTTAAATCCTTCTGAGAGAATAAGTACTTCAATGGTTTATGGTCAGTGAACAACTCGAATCTCTCACCAAGAAGATAATGGCGCCAAGACTTAAGTGCGAAAACAATCGCGGCCAACTCTAGATCATGTGTAGGGTAATTCTTCTCATGCACTCTCAATTGCCTCCCTCCATAGGCTATTACCCTTCCCTCCTGCATCAAGACTGCACCTAATCCTGTCCCACAAGCATCGGTATAAACAACAAACGGCTTACTCCCATCTGGAAGCATTAAAACTGGAGCGGTGGTCAAAGCTCTCTTTAACCGTCGGAAAGCATCATCACAATCTACGTCCCATGAGAAAACCAGATTCTTCTTCGTCAAGCGGGTTAATGGGGCTGATATCTTCGCGAAGTCTTTGATGAACTTCCTATAATATCCTGCCAACCCCAAGAAACTTCTTACTTCGGTAGCATTTCTAGGAACTTTCCAATCCTGGATAGATACTATCTTTGCGGGATCCACAGCTATCCCTTCCTTAGAGACCACATGCCCTAAGAATCGCACTTCTCTTCTCCAAAAATGACATTTAGAGAATTTAGCTTTAAGACTATGTGTTCGAAGAGTCTCCAATACTTCTCTGAGATGTAAGGCATGCTCTTCTTCACTCTTGGAAAAGACCAAGATGTCATCCACAAAGACTACTACAAACTTATTCAGATACTCTCTGAACACTCTACTCATCAGATCAACAAAGTATGCAGGGGCGTTTGTCAACCCAAATGGCATCACAAGCCACTCATAAAAACCATCCGGAGTCCGGAAAGCAGTCTTCTCTATACTGTCCTCCGCCACTCTTAACTGATGAAACCCTGTAGCTAATTCCATCTGCGAAAACACTGAGGCGCCAACCAACTGATCAAAGAGATCATCTATCCTCGGTAATGGGTGTCTATTCTTCTTCGTGAGCTTATTAAGTTCTCTATAATCCACACAAAGTCTGAGGGACCCATCCGCCTTCGTGGCAAACACTACTGGAGCTCCCCACTCCGATATACTTCGCCTTATGAACCCCTTCTCAAGCAACTCCCCTACTTGCTTATGAAGTTCTCTTCTCTCACGAGGAGCCATGTGGCGCACTGGCAAAGACACTGGTTTGGCATTATCCACCAAATAAATTCGGAAATCTATCTCCCGCTTCGGAGGCAAACCCTTCACCTCTTCAAACACATCCGGATATTCCCGGACCACTCTGACAGAACGCAAACTCTCGACCGAAGCATCGAGCGATTCAAGATAACTTAGCAAAACAGATTCCATGGGATTACAAGAGATCTCGAGAGTATTACCCAAGCGGGTCATAAGCCTGACAACTCTCCTTTCACAATCAAGAACGGCACCATTACTGGATAACCAGTCCATGCCCAAAATCAACCCATAGCCCGTGAAGCCCAATACAAAAGCATCACATCCAAACTCAACGCTAAGTATAGAAATCTTCAAACCCAAACATATCATAGACAGATATATGGAGCCCCCAATTGGGTTTGAAACAACCAAGGGATCATCAACTAGACTGGTGTCTAAGTGCAGTGACTCAACTAACGATGATGAGATAAAAGAATGCGATGCGCCAGAGTCAAACAAAGTACGAACTGGATGATCAAACAGAAAAACCAGACTTTCAACGGAAATAGTTCTACCTCTCTGCTGAATCGGTGGAACTGAGAGAGCCTGAACTTGCCCCCCTGCCTGAGGTGGTGCCATAAGAGCTTGCACCAGACCTCCCGATGTAGACCTCGTCTTCTGCCCCTTCTTTGGGCAGTCCTTCACAAGATGTCCTGCTTCACCACAATGAAAGCAACCGGTCTTCTTCTTTTTGCGACAATCCTTGCTGAGGTGGCCTGGGGTCCCACAATTGAAGCACTTCTTCTTCTCCTTCTTCCCCTTGTCACCATTGACTTTTCCACCCTTGCCTTGTTGTTGTTGTTGTTGCGGTTTCTTCTGATCCCCCTTCTTCTCTGGTGTCTTAGAACTCTTATCATCCTCATGCATAAGTGCCATGTAGACAAGCTTCTCAAAGGTGGCCCCCATAGGAATGTGAGTCATAGCTATACCTTGCAATGGTTCGTTCAAGCCTCTAACGAACCTCAAAGCCTTCTTCTCCGGTGTAATCACCAACTCTATGCCAAACCTTGCTAATTGATTGAATTTGTTGACATATTCTTTCACCGTGAGATTCCCTTGCTTCAAATTCAAGAACTTCTCCATAAACAGATTCTCTTCCGCCCTTGAGAGAAACTTAGCCCCAAACCTTTGCTTAAAATCTGCCCAAGAGTCAACAGGGCGTTCTCCATTAGTGACCTCCCACCAGAATGAGGCCTCTCCCTTCATTAACCAAGCCGCCAACTTGACTTTCTTTCCCTCTTCCACTTCAAAGATATCTAGCAACTCTTCAACTTCCTTAAGCCAATCTCTAGCCTCTACGAAAGTCTCTGAACCTAGAAAAGGTTTTCCTCCTATAGCTTTGAACTCCTTGCAAATCTTAGCAAAATTATCCACTCTAGGCTGAGGAGGAGGAGCGGTTGCCTCTGGTGTAGTAGCATTGGCTGGACCCGCTGCCGCGGCCCTAGCCTCTTGTAACCTCCTATACCATAGTGGTATAACTAAGCCCTCCGGGATGTTAAGATCTTCAGCCATGCTGAACGAAAGAGGAAAGATTCAAAAAGGAGATTCCGAAAGATAAAGATATGGCTATTGGGGATTATGCTTTTCTTTTTCAAAAACTTTTCTCTTAAAAGACATGTTTTTAAAAATACTTTTTCCAAAAAAATAATACCTTTACTATTTTCTAAAAAAAATGTATTTTTCTCAAAAATTTATCTGTTCCGGTAACCTTAAGCTCTGATACCACGTGTAACACCCCACTCCCGCTATGATCACTCACTAAGGGAATGCCATAGCATCGGTGGAGTATTTTATTGAATATAAAACAGAAAAATTACAGTAAGACAGATATAAATAGTACTTGAAATTTAAAACATCATCTCATAACAGCGGAAGTAAACATGTCTGATTACATCATAAAACCACAATAAAAGTCAAGTACAATATCCATCAAAATAAAGAAGTACATAATCCCACTCTCTCATACAATAGCCAGGACAAAAGAAAAGATAACTGGGTAACTGGAGCTTTACATCTATCCAAGCTCCTAAAGACTGGAACAGCAATCCGATCAAGCTCCACTACTGCTAGGATCCACCGTAGGACCTGAGGGTTGGGAAAAAGATAAAAACAACGGGGTCAGACATAAGTCTGAGCGAGTCCTATAACTTTAACAATACAATCGTTAAAGTAACCAGAGAAGACATAAACTGATATACGGTAACTTTTGGGGATGAATGGCTACACTAAGCAGTCAACTAAACTAAGATAAAAGATAAAGATGCATATACCCTTCCAAAGGTAAATTACTAAACTGCACCACACCAGTCATTCCTAACTTAAAGGTTGATCCCACCCATGGACTTATAAAATTAACTTAATAGTTCTCGCGTACCCCTAGGTGACTAAGTAGATGCCACGGGGCCCTACAATCCACTAGGTGTACACACTACTCCCATTCGATCGGCTCCCTAACGTAGATACCCGTGTTGGCCCCACCGTGGGGTGTACCATTCCCCAACGTGGCAACCTGATAAAATTAACGGTGCACGGCTTATATCTACACGATGCAACAACGTCTTATTTACCAGCTCGGGTCCACACACGCATATGAAACCCGTTGGTCATGCGTTGCCACCGCTAACCCATTTTGGCCTCTTATAGTCAAGCCCAATATGCGTGTCCCGTCACTCGACTAGAGTCGATCCCACTATGATACGTTTGGGATATTGGTTGAAATGGGCCCCCAGCACAAGCCATCCCCCTAAGCTTGGCCCACACACTAGTGTTTCCCATTTAACCCTTTAATCATGTTTAATTACATGTTTCCTCTTGGTTAAGTATTTAATCATATTTTCTATTGGCAACCACTAGCAATTTCCACATACCACCCAAGGTACCCACTTAACCCCCATGCCCCACTACATGATTATCTGGTTAAGTGTTTCTTAATTGATTAACACCGTAACCGTGTAAAGGACCCCTCACATTGGACCGTTATTTGTAGATGCCTGGTTAAGCCGGTAGGTTCCGGGCAGTCTTACACTACAAACGGGTCCAACCTCGTGTCATTTACCCTTGTTACGTATTTAATTTATGATTAAGACCCCTCACATTGGACCGTCATTTGTAGATGCCTGGTTAAGCCGGTAAACTCCGGGCAGTCTTACACTACAAACGGGTCCAACCTCGTGTCTCAATCGATTAATTACTCCTAATTAATCACCCCCATAATTTGTGTTAATTATCATGTTTATTTTAGGAATATGGGTACACCTAACTTAATAGGCAAATTCCCAACTCCAAAGTGTGGGTACACCTAACTTAATAGGCAAATTCCCAACACATAGTATGGGTACACCTAACTTAATAGGCAAATTCCCATACTATGTTCATTTATTTTATGTTATGCATAATTATATTAAATTCACACAATCTTATTAACATATGTATTTAATTAACCCCATCGTTTCCACGTGATTTCGTTCTCATGACATAACACTTATAAAAGGTGTCATCTTGCATATGTATGAACATGTTTCAAAGGTGCCATCTTGCATATTAACAAACACATAACTTGCATATGAACTTGCACAACATGTCACATAACTTGCATATAATCTTGTATAACATGTCACATAAACTTACATACTAACAAATACATGACTTGCATATAATATGTCACATAACTTGCATATGAATTTGCATAACATACTTGCATATAAACTCATAAACTTGCATATGAACTTGCATAACATACTTGCATATAAACTCATAAACTTGCATATGAACTTACATAACATACTTGCATATAAACTCATAGACTTGCATATGAACTTGCATAACATACTTGCATATGAAGAAACATACAACTTGCCTAATTATCATACATGTAACTTGCATTTTATCATACATGTAACTTGCATATTAATCATATGATCACAAAACACAAAACTTGCATAACCCACATACATTAGCAAACTAACATCATGTCATATGACTTAAAATCCATTAATCCCCAAACAAAACCATATGATCTCATCATATCTCATCTACTTAGTTTAGTAATTGATCATTAAAGTGATAGAAACTCACAACTAGCAAATTTGCACTCCAAATGAAGAAGATTAAGATGCTTAGAATGGATTAGAGGTTGATTAGAGAGTGATTAGCTTGCAACCCTCTTCATAAATTAGTGGAGGCTCCTTCTAAGATTTAATTTGGCGGCATGTAGCCCTCAATTCTATTTTTAGTATGGATTAGGGTAGGTTTAGGGTGTATTTATAGATTAGGTGAGTGTTTTAGGCCCTTAGATTAACCCTAGATTAGATTAGGACCCTTAGATTTCGGAAATCTCTAGAACACAGCCCAAGACTAACCCAAAACCAGATCTGGTGCACCCAGATCAACAGGGCCGACACCCTGTGTCGACACCCCTGTCGACAGGGCTGTCGACACCCCTGTCGACATGCCTGTCGACACGGGGCCAGGCGGGAACCTTCCCGCCCTTTCCGCTTTTGGCTCCAAACTTGTTTTAGAACTGAATTTTAAATCTGTTTTTAACTTTGAATTTTCTGAAAACTTCTTTGGGCCTTAACTGGGCCATACGGACTCCGATTTACAAAATTTCGGACTCTATTCTGCGTATTTTTCCGAGACGAACGCAATGACGAAGCCCGTTTCCCCTGATTCTCATATCTGAGATTAATTATACTTTAATTACTAACCATTAGTGTTAATTGAAATTCGGGGTGTTACAACACATTCATATAACTACATTTCGGGTCGATTTTTTTTTTTTTACTTAGTCCTTATAGCTGAACACTTCTGGCTATACAGATCATCGCGACTTGACGATTATTAAGGCGATCACTTGGGATATGGTTCGAGGATCAGACATCAACTATGGATAGCATCATGAAACAACGGTCGAGTGAACATAGCAGAGCATCACGCGAGAGCTCGCTAACTGAGGGATCGGCCTAAGATTATGCTCTGGATCAGTATAATACACGACAGACTCGTTGAAAATTCAAGTTCAACAAACATCTCAACATTTCTCTCATACGAAAAGGTAACTTGACAAACCACCATTGAATGAAACAAGAAACACCAAGTCAAGGCCACATAAGGAATCACATTCCCATCTCCCTCACAATGAGGGGTCAGTACCATCCTTATCATACGGGTTAGTATCGTTCCCTAATTTATTAGGTATATGGGTTGGGCTTCCTCATTTGACTAACCCAACGGCCTCCAACTTTTCTAGAATATTTCTGGATGATCTACATTTATAAATAGCACCTGCCTAGGAGAGAAATGGATCTTTTAGCTAATTTTTCATTTTATTATGTACGCTTTGAATCTCTACCGATCTGAGACATGGTAATATTCAAATTAGTAATGAAGAAATCAAAACCCTCAAAAGGGAAACATGCCAAGCTACAGTTATAAAAAAATTTTGTCTTGTATTTATCACATTTCCGTTTTTTTAATCCACTTTTCCTGGTATTTTCTTTATTTTAGTTCTCTTCTTAACTATCAGATGTTTATACTAACTTTCGTTGCTAATAATCTAGTGCTTTCACCAAAAGAAACTCAGTGTTCTCTATCTTCTACTTCTAAAGTTTCTATTCCTCTTAAGATTTGCAAAGATCCATTCACGAGGCTTGATTTTATGGTGAAGAAGAAGACTTATGTTTCTCACACTACCATTACTACCTATGATGATCATGGAGATTCCTTTATATAGCAGCAACCTACTTTTGACAATCAAAATCGTACTGCTTTTGAGGTAACCACTACTTCCAATCCTATTGCTTCAATAATTAGAGTTCAATTGAAAACTATGACAACCACCTCAAACCACTTGCATGTAAACAAAAAATAATGTATTGAAAGCATGCCAAATTGATATGGACTGGCTGTAAGGACATAGAAATAAAAAAAAATTGTCTTATATCACATAGGAAATGGAAAAAAGTATAATAAGTAATATAGACATGATAGGAGTGAGAAACAACAAAGTGAAACAAGAGCTATAACAGAGTGATACAACAAAAATTATCAACATATATCATTCAGTTATGTACATGGAATAAACATATCTAAATGCATCACATTCTCAATCAGGGTCTCACTTATAAGGCAATAGAAATATATAAAAAGATATTGTAACGACCCGTATCTTAACAAATGGATATTTAAAATATTTTATTTAAATATTGATTGTTAACTACTCAATTGACGGTTACAAGATGGAATTTTACACAAGCAATTGAATTAGGATCGGAGACTAGTTCCATTACATCTAGATTGTTCATTACATGAAGAACAAGTGTAAGGATTGTTATATTTCGAGTTTTGACCACTGGATGGTCATAACGATGTCGATATACGTGTAAATTATCATTTTGAGAGCACTGTGTCGAATTACAATGAAATTTATGTTTTTCAAATTGTAATGGTAAGTTATTGCACACCGTCAAGTTTCGCAGCGGCCAGACGTACCATTTGGTCACACATAAATAAAACGTGTGTTATTTCTCTAGAAAACTAGAATGTATAATTTGAGTTTTAAAGGATAACTTATGTATACAACCAACTTTGATCACGAAACAAGTTCCATTGTTTTTAGAACGTCTTTCTACATATAAGACGACAGGCGACATGCGTTAGTTGGAAATAACGGTTTTTGGGGCCATATTTGCGAGTTAATTAATTAATAAAAAATAATTAAAGCCTAATTATTCTAAATTCTAAAATATCATTGGCCGATTTACTATTTATTTGCCTCTCCTCTTCGTGAGGTACCACTCGATCAAAATGGAGACCACCTCCTTTATATTAACTTCTAAAATTTATTTCGAAAGAAATATTCAATGAACTGTATATCGTGGTAAAGAGAGATTTCCATCTATACAAATTTTAGAATGTGCGATGTTACTTCCTATAGGTCGACGTTATGGACTCAAAGCTAGGGCTCGGGCTTTTTTGCGCTATGGCCAATGAGAGCTCTTGTGGTTGGGTGTGTTGATCTCGTGGTATGGACGAGTGTCCCGACATATTTATGGCAGGGTGTGGTTCAACATATACAAATGCAAACTCAAGAAGATGGTGGGTTATGGAAACAGGCTGGGATGAGGTAGGTTGGATCGAGTTGGGTTTAAAGGGTTTTTGGATGAGCAAGACGATGGTGTAATCAGATTTCGAAACCATGAAGCGCAACTCCATATCCTTTTGAATCATGCACATCCTTAACTAGTTTATGAATGTATTCATAGCCTGGGATGATGAAGTTTGGGGAAGAAAGATCCATGGCATTTGGCAATTTAATAATCGTTTAGTTAAATTGTGTTGATTTTAGTTGTTATACTTGTATCATTCATATCTGATGCAGACGGTGTCTGATTTTGACGTCATTTCTTACATTGGACTAATATTGACGAGCTCTACACTATGAAGCATGTTTGGGATGATTTGGCTAAAGTGAGTGATATTGTCTTTCACTGAACTGTATTTGTTCATATAGTATAGTTTGGACATTTTAAACTGATTTCTAATTACAAAGTGTAATATTTAGGATCATTGAACCTAGTAAATGATAAATAAAATTATTAATAAGTGATTTTAGTAGTTTGGACCATAATTATCACATTTTACTTAGTTGGGCGCTATCATGCGTGTTATTTACCCACTTACATGCTATTGCGCGTTATTTTGACCCATACTTCTAGGGTTAGATTATTAGGACATCTATTTTATTTTGATCATCATAGTCATGTTCTATTTAGATTATTACTACTATTATGGATGCTTGTATGTTAGTTTATGAATTTTTAGTTTATTGGTTGAATTGTTTGCTTAGTTTAGCTTAAAACGCCCTTTATAAGTGATCCAGTATTAGAAAATCTTGTTCGTTAGAGTTTGGGATGCTTATCGAATCAAATGCACATGTTGGTGTATATTGATTGAGTTCACAAAAATGATAGACTCGAGCGATGAGGTAAATTCTAAAAGGAGCTTCATAGCGCATGATTAAATTCGATGGTGGAGCAGCATTGGAGCACAACGATGGATTTGAAGATAGAGCGACAATGAAGATTTGTGGCCAATCTAAAGACGGAGGATGAACTTGGCGACAAGCTGGATTTCACAATGAATGTTGGATGTTTTTCCTTGGATGTGTATGTTGCTAACTTTGGTTAAATAGGTGATTTGAGTAGTCATTATTGATTATCATGAGGTGGTCGATATTGATTACTATTATTATTGGCCAATTTGACATAGATGATGGTCCTATTCTGAATGGAAGGATGCAATGGCTCGTTCGACATCAATTTCAATGTGATGGCTTTTTGATTAGTATCGTTATCTAATGATGGTGATTCCAAGATTAGAAGCGAAGAAATGACTTTGACAAAGGATAGAGATACCCCAAGGTGTAGAGTAATAACAATGAATCATGTGGAAGCAACTACAGAGGGTTGGGGGAAGTTAATTTGATTGATGACAAGTCGATTGTTTGTATTAGTCCTATCCAAGGAGACTCCAAATTGGGGTCATTGGAGTAGTTCTGGAGATGTACTCTCTATGCAAAGTGATTATTGATATGTAGGTTCGTCTGGTACTCGGGAAAAGGGATTGTGGGTGAGCGGTTAATTTGGAACAATTCCGGGTCTTACTCGCCGTATCTAAGAGATTGTTTCCAAGTCCGAGAAACCAGTGATACACAATGGACCAAGTCTGTATCCTTACCTTGGGTTGTACGCTAGTACAACTTAGGTCCCAACCGATTGAGTGGCATAGATTCGAGTACCAAGGAACAAAATCATCATCGTATATTCAATGCACTGACTGAGTGAATGTGATGACAGATCATGGATCTTATGGTTGTTTACTTGTTTATCATCATTTAGATGTTTATCACAATATAGCATGTATCGATTGTTATGTGCTAACTCTATGGATGCAGAGGCATGATAGGTATGATTCTCACACCTTCTGTGCCATATAAACTATTTCGGCTTTTGTGGTACTTTGAATTTTTTTTATCGCTCACACTAGATTATTGCCTGACTAGAGATTTTACTTCCTTTTATTACTTTGGATGCTTATCGATGATCCTGATGAGCAGACCAGATGATAGGTATGGGCATTACTCGAGGTTGTACAGGTGGACTAGCAAAAGATTACGTCTTTCCTATTTATGTTTGTATTATCGTTGTTTATCTCGTTGTGTAACTTTACGGAGCCTTGACATTGTTATGTATTTTTTTAGAGCCAGATTATCAGTTTGGGTTTATTTATCACTTGTGTAAACTCTATTACTGTTCCATATAACTATATGAGCCTATAAACTCTAATTGTATGGTTTGTATATTTATCGCTATCTCATCTATTTTAAATATGTGACTGATTAAATATATGTTATCTGATGTGCTGTGAGATATACGACATGTTCTGTGATTGTGTTTGATATTCTCTTCTCTCAAATTTTCTTTTATTTTTTTCCTTATCTCTTCTTCTCTACTGTTTCTTTCTCCTGACTATAGCTTTACAACGATCAGGTGCTCGTACAATGCAATATTTGTTATCTGACAATTGATGGTTTATGGTGGATCATCACATTTGGTATCAGAGCTTAGATTGCGTTGTTTAATCTAGTAGGTATCGAATTTGAGAGTTAATACATATGAGAGAGTACGTATTAGTATATATTTTGGTTTTCAAATATGTATATTGTTAATATATATATATATATATATATAGTATTGGTTATTTGCACACAAGTGCTATTGGATACTTTTTCTCTATTAGTGATTGATCGTCCTAAGACGATATAGCAAATGAAAAATACTACTAATTACTCACATCTTTGGAGTTAAGAATGGAGCATATTTGAGAACTACCAGCCTCAATGTACAGTTTATGTTTCCAATAATGGTACGAACCATTAGCTGAGATGCTCTAATCTCTAATTAGCTATGGTGCTCAAGTGCAGTGATTCGACTATTTCACGCACTTATGCGTTTATGTGGCGAACCATTCCTTGAAACGGAGTTGCTATTTAGGTTCTCGCAAGGATTAATGCGATGATTTGGAGTTGGATGTTGTATGAATTAGAAGTTTACTTCTAAGGGACGCCAAGGTTAAGCCCGGGTTGGTCGAGAGTCTTTATCCTTTCGAGTTTTCGAAATAAATACACTCGATATAATTCCGCGGTTCATTTCAAATAGGTTTGTATCAATTTCTTAGAAGTCGATGAGGATCTGCTGATTTAGACGATATGGTTGTTTTGGAGAGTGTGACCAAATCTGATGTGATATTGAAGTACGATTACTCTCTCTTTTGTCACTTCAAAGTTTGGTGATGCAGCTGGGCTAAGTGATCGACTCAGAGGGTGATTACTTCATTCTGAGGGAATGATGGTTTGGATAAGTCAATCCAGGAAGCTCACGATGTTCGAGCTCGTGCCCAGTAAAGAAATTTGTCCTACTTTTTGTGGACCAATTGTGGAGACATGTATTAATCATTATTTCCATTTCGTCAGGTGCTCCCACAATGAAAAATAAAGGAAGAGGCGTTACTACTCGATATATGTATCTATAAACAGTGTTTCCATATGTTTTTTAGTTTGATGTCGAGATTTCATCGTTTCATCTGGTCTTACGATTTAATGGATGGAACAGGATTGGGACTCATGATAATTAATTCGTCTTTCTTTATTGTGACATACCACGTTGAGGGACCAGTTAGATTATATGTGTTTATAACGTCCCATATTTGGTTGTTGGAAATCAATATCATAGGTGACTGCAACATCCATAGCAATTAATTTCGAGCCTCGACGTGGGGGAGTGTTGTAGCATAGCTACTCTACACTTGGCAGCATACATGGTTCGTAAAAGCACAAATTTCATTGGGTCATAGTTGCTTGCTTGTTAACCGGTTTGCTTGTGTTAATTGTTGAACTTAATTAGACTTAATAATTAAACCCAACGGTTCACTTAGTGGAAAGATATGGAATATTAATGGTAGTAAGAGGTTGTTGGTGATGATAGTGGGATAGGACATGCTCCTCAGTAGTGAGCTATCTTCGATTTAGTGATAGTGGACTGAGACTTAAGTCTCTAGTAGGCGAGTTGCTTATGATTGGACGATAGTGGGCTAAAATAGTTTTCTAGTAGCAAGTCGTCACTTGAACATGTAGCTTGAGAATATCTGGACACATTCGATGAGGTGACCAAATTGCCACCATACTGAATCGATTCCTGTATCGATATGGTTATGGATGTTCTTTCGCTTGGGAATTCTGAAGGGATTTTGCCGATTATGTGTAGTTGGTTAGTGTATGGGGATTACAATGTTTTACACGCTGCCTTGATTTAAATTGGTTGGTTGTGCCATTCGGGCTAACCAGTGAATCAACATGTTTTGTTGATTTCTCGGATCATGTTTAAATATATCACTTTGAAAAGTTGCATTGTGCTATTCTATTTTATTTTCATTTTTTGTTGGATAGAAAGAAAGCACAAGTCAAGAGTCGATGGTGTTTTAGGAGTCAAGAGAAGACCTAGAGTCTGACTTTTCGCTGAGAGAAGTGGAGTTCTTGGTCACGTCATCTCCTATATTGATATAAGTCATATGAGAGTTTTGATGGCCCGGAAGTTGAACTTAACCCATGAGTGTAACAGTTATTCGTTCCAAGTAGATATGACAAGTCGATAGGAAACATTTGGTTGTATGGATGGTTCAAGCACGGTTTGTTTCCAAATGAAAGGTTGTCGTATTTTAGTCAATAACTAGAACCGCATAAGAAGGAGTATTAGACTCTCGATTCGGAGCCGATGAAGATAAGGTTTTGTTACGGAGTATAGGAGGTACTTATTTTTACCAAATGGGTTCGAGTCATCTAGTAATATTAAATCATTTGAGTTTCTCTTTTGCAAAAAGTAACTCCACCTTCGCAACATCAACGTACCTCCTATGATTTTTTGTTCCATTATGTATGTATAGGATGGACGACTGCTTGAGTCAAGTTGGAGGTGTATGAGTTTGGAAGCAATATTCCTTTAGTAAGCGTCGCTTGTGTTTATTACTGTTTATGACTCCATAACTTGAGGCGAAATAGCACAGACTTGACCAAGGTAGTTAGTTCCATATGGAAGTGCTATTGTTCTTCTTGGCATTGTTAGAAATGGTTGGTTAGACATTCATTTTTTTGCGACATCAGCTAGCTATGGCTGAATGGGATGAATCGAATGGTTTTCTATAACTATCCAAGAGTCCCAAATGGATGCAAGAATAATTGTCAATGATTGTAACACCTCAAAATTTTAATGACTCTAAATAGGATTGATAAAATAATAATTAATTTAATATTCAGAATTAAGGAAAATGGACGGTGTCATTGCGTCCGTCTCTAAATTTTGGTCAAGATAGACATTTGGTTTGCGTAAAATGGGCATTGTATGGAGAATTTATGAGTGTTTTAAGTCTGCATATGCGCAGTAAGAATATATATATATGCATGAGTAAGAGATGAGTCAGAATTTTTATCCAAAATAGTTCGAATTCGAAAACTGAAAAGTGGTGGAAAATTTCCCGCTTTAGGGGGTCGACCCCCCTAGAGGGGTGTCGACCACCCTTAAGAGGTGTCGACCTATGGGTTGACCCACCCATAGAGGTGTTGACACCCATAGGGCTGATGTGGCAGTCGGTTTTAGAGGGTTTTACAACTATATATACATGGCTATTTCTCATATTTTCTTCATTATGAATCCATGGTGGCTAAACTCTGCCGGTGTCATAACTGAATTGGATCTGTTAATCCCGTACAACTTGCAGCTTTGGAAATTAAATTATGAGATTCAAGCATAGATTCAACACCAACTTCTTTTCTATCTTCTTAACAATCCAAGCACTGTGAGTTGGTTACTTTTAGGTTCAAATGAATAAAAGTAAATTGTGAAAGATTGTGATTTGGATATGTTGTAAACTATGAATCTATGCTAGTGTTAAATCTTATACTATGTCATGATAGATTTACTTCTCTAAATCTAATTCAATTGTGGTTATTCTATTATGTCGCCTTTGTGGATCTTGATTTGTAACTATATTGTGGTTAATGTTGATTTGGACAGTTACAATATTGGTTAGATCTAACTCTTTATGATCACCTTTCACCTGTCTTATTGTGGTCAATTTAGATATGTTGTAAGTTGGACATGTAAATCCATACTTAGATCTAAACATGCTATTATGTCATCCTAATTATGTTAGATAATTTTTTTGTCCATTTATAATTTGGTAAGATCTACTTTTACCTATTAGATCTGTATTATGTGGGCACCTAAATTATTAATCAGATCTAGGTTATTATTTGGATCCCCTTGTACTTCTCACATTAGATCTGAACTTTTTGGACATCTAAATTAAATTTAGATTTTGTCATGTTCATCGGATCCCCTTGTACTTCTCACATTAGATCTGAACATTTTGGACATCTAAATTAAATTTAGATTTTGTCATGTTCATCTTATTACCTTTCCTATGTTACAACAAGTTAACTGCTACAAGTTCATTAGATCTATGCTTATATGTTCACCATGTTAGTATATGTTTATGCTAGTTATGTTAGAACATTACCTTTGTCATATTTCCATTACCTTCTCTTTTTATCTTATATGATTAGGCTATTACTTAACATATACATGCCGTAAATTGTGTGAAAATGCTAGTTAGGGAACGGAGAGGGAAAAAGGTTAATATTGACATAATTTGAATATAAACATGAGATGGACATATAATTCAAAAAGGGGAAAAGTGCGGTCATAATCACCTATTAATACATAGGTAAGAATTGAATAAAAATGGAATGTCAAGTAATTACAATTAGGAATTGTAATTGCACTTATGACATGAGGTTAGGTTGCACTAGTGGTGGAAGTCTGCCTGGACCCGACCGGCATATCTAGCAGCCACTAATGTTGAAGCTAATGTGAGAGGTCTAAGTACGCAAATACGAATCGGGATAAGACACGAGGTTAGGCCCAACTGTGGAATAAAACTGCCCGGACCCGACTTGCATATCCAGCATCCACAATTTGTTGGCCTAATGTTGGAGGTTTAGCCTGCTATAAACCATAAATGGACATGGTAATAAATTGGAGTACTTAACCAAATCTAATCCATAGGGATTGTATGATTATGAACTAAAGTTAGGGTTAAGTAAAATTTGTTGGATAGTGGGTAGGTTAAGCAATTCTGGAGGGGGTAAGTAATATTTACATATAGGTCCGCAAACTTAACCCGATAAGGTTATTTATTTAAAGACACCTAGTGGTATACATAACCGGAGGAAATAATAAAGTTATGTAATTAAAGACACCTTTTAGGGTAAGCATAACCGGTATAGGGCTTTGTAATTAAAGACACCTAGTGGTATACATAGTCAGTGAAGAGGATACAAGACAAATGGGAGAGCTTGTATCATATTGTGTGCGACCCATTTCAGTTAGTAACCTGTAGTGGGTATCAAATAAAGTACTCCATACTAAGCGGAGAGGGGACACACTTACTGATTGATTATAAGAGATCCAAACGTGGAGGACGGTGTGGGCGGTGCAAACCGACAGGGCCATGTGCGTGCATGAGCCAGGCAAAGCGGGATAAGACGACCATGACACCTATAGATATGGGGCTGTGCATATCAGGGAGGGGTTGCCACTTTAGGACATGATACATCCTACTGTGGGGCCGGCACAGAGTATCTACGGAGTAGGGAGCCGATCGATTAGGGTAGTGGTTAGGGTACATTTGGACATATGCCCTAAGTCTACCACCTTATAGTGGAAGGAATCATCTTATTCAGGTTATACTAGTAATAGTGCAGATTAATCATTAGAAGCATATACACCTTATCCCATCTACCTTGCCACACCTGCCATTTATGTAGGGATCTCTCTTATCCACTTTATATGCATGTCATGCTACTTTTATTTATTTACTTGCCAAAAGTTGCTAGACTCGCCAAATTTTATGTCTGACCCTCTTGTTTCTCCTTCTTTCTTCCGTTCCCCCCCCCCCCCAGGTTCTCAGGGAGGAAACACACAGGCTTAGTCACGACCCAAATATCGTCTTGCTAGGGCTGCTTTCAAAGTATGGCTCAAGTTTTTATCTCCACTATGGCTTTGTCTCTTTTATTTGGGGAATTATGTTTTCTTTTAAGTATTTATGTACTCTGATGTTAAAAGATAGAATTTATGTTGTTGTAGTGGTTTTTGAGACTCATGGTATTTTGAACCACGTTGTATGATCTGTGTTTTGAAATAAAATTTAAACTTCCGCTGCTATCTTATTTATGTCTGTCTTGTAAAATTTTGTGTATGTTTACCTATCGCTTCACAAAACTTATTGCATTCCCTTTGTGAGTGACATTAACGGACGTGGGGTGTCACACTTGGTATCAGAGCCAAAGGTTACCAGATTAGAAAAAAAAATTGAAAGCTATTTTCAAAAAGGTTTTAAAAGAAAGCATTTTCAAAAAGAAAAGTCTCTTTTGAAAAACATTTCCCCAAAAAGCCATATGTAATATCCTTCGGTCCTTTTTCTAAATCTCTTCCTTTTTTTTAGCATGTCTGGGAACAAAACATTCCTTTTATTCCAGAGGGCGTCACGATACACGGATGGTTCCGTAGGTATCTGGAGGCCACGGTGCCTGCCGAAGGCCAAGGAAACGTTCCTCCTTCAGCTGCACCAGTCATTCCTCCTCCACCTCCAAGAGCAGATAATTTTGCTAAGATCTGCAAGGACTTTCGTGCTATGAGATGGACGCCGTTCCATGGGAACGATACATTTGTAGAAGCACAGAATTGGCTCAAGGAGACCGAGGACTTGTTCATAATCTTAGCCGCCTGGCTACTGAAGGACGAAGCCTCATTTTGGTGGGAAATTACCCAAGCTGGACGTACAATCAAAACTTCGAAAGATTTTAGATAGAGGTTCGAAATGAAATTTCTCTCCCAAGCCGAGAGAAACATGCAGATGGAGAGGTTTTTAGCACTCAAACAAGGAAACTTGACGGTGAAAGAGTATGCGAACAAATTCAACCAGCTAGCAAGGTTCGGGTTAGAGTTGGTGGGTACGCGGCACAAAAGGGCTTTGCGGTTTGCTAAAGGGCTGAATGAGCCTCTGCATGGGTTTGCCATGTCCGATATTCCAATGAGCGCCACTTTTGAAAAGCTTGTCGACATGGCCCTAATGCATGAGGAAGACAAGGGAGAAAAGAAGGCTGAGGAGACATCGCAAAATAGGAAGGTATGGCCCAAGAAGGGGCAGCATCAACAGCAACAATAGCAGAAGAAAGGAGGGAAGAATGATAAAAGCAAGGATAAGAGAAAATGTCACAATTGTGGGAAGGAAGGTCACTTGATCAAAGACTGTAAGAGGAGGAAGAACTCTTGGTACCATTGTGGAGAGGTCAGACACTCTACTAGGGAGTGCCCGAAGAAATTGGGATCGCAGGGACAATGTCAAAGGGCAAGGACTTCTTGAGGCCAGGTGCATGCTCCCGCGATCAGTGCTCCTGGTAGAGGTAAAAAAAATTGTGGAAGGTTGTTCAGCTCATTTATCTATGATTTTTTGGGGTTTGAAAATATTTGTGTCAGGCGTCGAGTTTGTATGTGACACATACGTGCTCGGGTTTATGGGCTGCGACATTGCTTTCCAATCACCAGGCTAATGAAGAAGAACTTGGCATTTTCGTGGGATATAGACTGCGACATTGCTTTCCAACGACTGAAGAGGGCTTTGACAATAGCTCCAGTCTTAACCTTGCCTGACGAGAGTAAAGTGTTTACTATTTACACTGATGCATATGGTACAGGGCTTGGTGCGGTTCTGATGCAAGAAGGGAAAGTGGTGTGATACAGGGGCAGACAGTTGAGGGTCCGTGAAAAGAACTATTCCACCCATAATCTAGAGCTAGATGCCATAGTATTCGCGTTAAAGACGTGGCATCATTATTTACTTGGAGGGAAGTTAGAGTTATACACCGATCATAAATCTCTCAAGTATCTGTTCTCGCAGAAAGACCTTAATTTAAGGCAACAACGGTGGATGAAGTTTCTAGCTTCTTATGATTTTGAGATTGCTTATAGCCCTGGAAAGGGTAATGTGGTGGCAGACGCACTAAGTAGGCAGAGGATGGCCCTGAGTCCTCTGTTTGTGGAAAGAAAGAACTTGGAGTTCATATCAGCTTTTGATTTTAGACCCTCCATCGATATTTTGTCTAATTTGTTTGCATCCTTGAAGATACGACCAACTCTTATGGACCAAATAGGAGCTTCGCAACAAGGTGACCCACAGATTTTAGACATCATGGGAAAGCTCAGATGAGGGGAGACTTCTAGTCACCTCAGTAGATATGCCATAGATGAAAAGGGGTGGTTGCGACAAGATGGAAGGCTTTGTGTCCCTCAAACTGGATGTTGATAAGGGCAGTCCTAGAAGAAGCCCACCATTCTAAGATGACCATTCATCTAAGCGCTGATAAGATGTACAGAGACATGAAGAGGGTTTTCTTTTGGGCTGGGATGAAGAAAGATGTGGCAGAATTTGTTTCCGAATGCTTAGTTTGCCAGCAAATTAAAGCTAAGCAAAGGAAGCCTGGTGGTCTACTTCATCCTTTGGAGGTTCCTTTGTGGAAATAGGAGAGCGTCTCTATGGATTTCATAGATGGTTTGCCTAGGTCGAAGAAAGCCAATACCAATATCTGGGTTGTGGTAGATAGACTCACTAAGCGCGCTCACCTTAATCCAGTTAAAAGCAAGAGGACAGCATCATGGTTGGCAGCCATTTATGTTCGTGAGATAGTTCGTCTTCACGGGGTGCCTTCCAGTATCGTAAGCGATCGTGAACCCATCTTTACCAGTGAATTTTGGAGGAGCTTGCAAGAAGCATTATGTACACAGTTGTATTTGAGCACCGCTTATCATCCTCAGACCGATGGACAGACAGAGAGGGTGAACAATATTCTTGAAGATCTTTTAAGGCTGTGTATCCTAGGCTTCGGAGGGACTTGGGAAGAGCATCTTACTTTATTATAGTTTTCCTATAACAACCTCTATCAGTCGAACATCGACATGGCACCCTTTGAAGCATTGTACAAACGAACCCTGTAGATCACCAACTTGTTGGTGCGAATCTACAGAAAGATTATTACTTGGACTAGATATGGTTAGAGAAACGTCTGATTGACCTCATTCGACGGTGGATGAAGATAGCTCAAGATAGGCAGAAGTCCTATGCAGACAAGAGAAGAACCGACATCGAATTTGAAGTGGGAGACTTAGTTTTTATCAAAGTATCACCTCTGAGGAATGTGGTTCGCTTCGGATCAGTAGGGAAGTTGGCACCTAGGTTTGTGGGACCATTTCCCATAGCCGAGAGGATTGGCCAAATGGACTATAGAGTAAAGATCCCTGAAAATCTATGAAGTGTTCATGATGGTTTCCACGTTTCTCATCTGCAGAAGTGCCTGCATGACACCGTAGTAATTGTTGAGCCGAATGTGTTGGAAGAAGTAGAAGTGGAACGGGAGGCGACAGTCAGGCGAGTCCCTACTCGTATTCTTGGATCAGAAGTTAAAAAGCTACGCAATAAAGAGATCAAGTTGCCAAAGGTTCGATGAGGAGATAACCTAGAGGATGCGACTTGGGAGACAAAGACAAAATTCGTGCTTCATACCCTTTCGTTTTCGAGGGTATGTTCTTAACTCATTTTTCAAAAGTTTTATCAGTGCTTGTTTCTATCACTTGAGTATATCTTATCCATTATATTTTCGACCTTTAGATAGGAATCTTATGGATGTAAAAGTGTGTTTGAGACATGTTATGATTGACAGATGCAAGTGTTTGCTAGTGGTTGCCTGCAGACGCATATACACACACATTAGGCACTAGATCGGCTCAATCACTCTCATACTACATATGGATGTGAGCGCATTTTCTTTTCTTTTATGGATGGAAATGGATCAATTAGCATATGGATGTTGCACTTGGACGAATGAGTGTGCACACATATAGAGTTTACATGTTATAATAGGATTGTTTGCATACATATTGGATTCATGACACTAACATACATTGCATTAAGGAGGTCAACTGAATCAGTAGACCGCCTTATCTTCACTTTAGTATGGGGGCATATACACACACCTTTGCATATACTCATATAAATATTAGAAATATTTAAGGACAATGGATGTTAGTGATTGATGGATGATGGATGGTAGGATATGCATTCTTCTCAACTTGGATATTTCGGGGACGAAATCCTTTAAGTAGGAGAGAATGTAACACCCTAAAATTTTAACGACACTAAAAGAGGATAAATTAAACAATAATTAATTTAATATTCAGAATTAAGGAAAACGGAAGACGCCATTGCGTCCATCTCAAAATTCTAGCCAAGATAGACATTTTGTTTGCGTAAAACGGACAACGTATGGAGAAGTTATGAGGGTTTTAATTTTGTATACGCATAGAAAGATTATACAATTTGCATAGTCAGAGATGAGTCAGAATTTTATCCAGAACAGTTCGAATTCGTAAAATAAAAAGTGGCGGCAGATTTCCCGCTCTAAGGGGTCGACCTCCTAGAGGGTTGTCAACACCGGGGTTGACCCCCCTTAAGGGGTGTCGACCTATGGGTCGACCCACCCACAGGGGTGTCGACATCCCTAGGGCCAAGTTGGCAGTCGGTTTCAGAAGGTTTTACAACTATATATACGTGGATATTTTTTATATTTTCTTCATTATAAATTCATGGTGACCAAACTCTGTCGGTGTCTGAACTGAATTGGATCTGTTAATCCCCTATAACTTTTAGCTTTGCAAATCAAAATCTAAGATTCAAGCACAAATTCAACACCAACTTCTTTTCTATCTTCTTAAAAAAACAAACACTGTGAGTTGCTTACTTTTAGGTTTAATTAAATAAAAGTAAATTGTGAAAGACTGTGATTTGTATATGTTGTAAACTATGAATCTATGCTAGTGTTAAATCTTATACTATATCATGACAAATCTACTTCTCTAGATCTAATTCAATTGTGGTTATTCTATTATGTCACCTTTATGGATCTTGATTTGTAACTATATTGTGGCTAATGTTAAGTTGGACAGTTACAATATCGGTTAGATCTAATTCTTTATGATTACCTTTCACCTGTCATATTGTGGTCAATTTAGATATATTGTAAGTCGGACATGTGAATCCATATTTAGATCTAAACATGCTATTATGTCATCCTAATTATGTTAGATCTGTTTTATGCCCATGTTATAATTTAGTTAGATCTACTTTTACCTATTAGATCTGTATTATGTGGACACCTAAATTATTAATCAGATCTAGGTTATTATTTGGATCCCCTTGTACTTCTCACATTAGATCTGAATTTGTTGGACATCTAAGTTAAATTTAGATCTTGTCATGTTCATCTTATCACCTTTGCTATGTTAGAACAAGTTACACTACAAGAAAAATAGCAAATAGCAGCGGCAAAATACGCTGCTAATCCGTCGCTAAACAGGCATTAGCGACGGATTTCCTACATAAAGGCACGGTCGGTAAAAACCATGACGGTATTTGTGTCAGAATTTGCGACGGAATTTAGCATGAGTTTTCCGACATTTTTCCATCATTTTACTAATTTTATAATAAAAATAAAATTTATTTATTAATTTAATTTTAATTTATTTACCGACTATTTACCGACGGATAAGTAATTTATAATAAATTATTATTTATAAAAGACGTTGGTAAACCCTTACTAATTGCCAAGGGATTAGCGACGAAAATTAAATTGAAGTACACTTAACCTCACTTTTTTGTTCGTAATCCGCCGATATTCCCCTTCTGATCTGCCTATATATATATGTGCGCGTGTATGTGTGTGTGTGTGTGTATGTATATATATATATCGAACTCTGAAATAGCGTATAAAAAAAGATAAATTTGCAAGAAAAAATCTATAATCACATTAAAAAAAGAACATCCATATTAACATTTAAAAAAGAACAACCATATTCAATTCAAAAAAGAATGTCCATAATTCTTCCTTAATTCATACACCAAGCTTAACATACCCATACACAAACACATAACAGTACTACAACCACAACATTATAATTACACCAAAATAAATCTTAACATACCCAAACAAATCTACAAAGGCCACTACCTCACAGATGTAACAATGTCATGAGAAGCAATACGACCTAGATCCAACGCTCCACTTGCCCAACTGAAAGAAAAATAAACACACATATTATCATTGATTATAACTGCACAAAGTTACATAACATGGCCGATAAAGAATACAAGAGCACAAACATTGAGGAATTGGCTTAACTGTATTGCATGACCACTTACCAACACTACGAGCATTAACATAGCACAAAACTTCCTTGCCACTGTTTGATCGTTTGTCCTACCCTAACTGTTATGACATGTGATGCGATTTATGATGACCTGTATGTAATTTGGTACATCCTAAAACATGGATGAGAATATGTTCAATAAAAGAACCCATAGAAGGCAGTAAGTACATGTGTAATAGCATAGGGTTACTAAACACGATAGATCACCACAAAATACCAACTTGCAATGATAAATGAATGGAGAAGAGCAGAACACTGACTCCAACAATAAAGAGATAACTTTTATGCATTTTAGAGCTTTCCACATGTAGCCAAAGGCCAAAGAAGAAATTGTAAACTTGCCTGAATGTGGAGACTTCAATATGGCACTGGTGGCTAAAAAAATGCAATACAAGCTTTTGTTGTGTTGCAAAGGCTTCATTTCCCTAGGCATAGCCGCTCCCAAAAAAAGTATGTGAAATTATGTTGGAATTTAGCTCTAGAAATTGTTAAATTGACCTTTATCACATTATGTTTCATTGTGGAATCCCATTTATCTAGCGTTGACTATGTGCAGTCAGCCATTTGCTTTGTCATCATCTATA
This sequence comes from Allium sativum, assembly GCA_030737875.1. Lineage (NCBI taxonomy): Eukaryota > Viridiplantae > Streptophyta > Magnoliopsida > Asparagales > Amaryllidaceae > Allium > Allium sativum. The sequence continues at coordinate 61,568,753 of CM060912.1, forward strand.
AAAAAACAATTGGCATTGTTAATTAAGGTTACTACATGTACCTCTTTCCCTTGATATAATGAAAATTGAAAATAGATAAATTCGCAGAGAAAAAATCATGTAAAATTATCAAGTATCAAGGAATGCCCACTAAATTTCAGTTCATGTATGAAAAATGTTTCAGTAATCCTTGTGTTATAGTATAGCATAGATAAATTCCTGTGTTATGTAAGATTTTCATATTGCTAAAAAGTGAATCAAACCTTGAGTTTGTCCATAGTGAAAGCAGGGCTAACTGTCCTATCGTGCCTAGCCCACTCTGTACCTTATGGTAAAAACTAATCCTTTACCTAAACTAGCTAATAAACCAGAGTGTTTTCTAGGCTTAGGACTAGAATATTTGATTAGCTATCAAACTCAGTCAGTTTATATATGCAACAGTTTCTATTTCATAAACAATATTGAACAAGAGCAAACGTGTCTTGATCAAATGGGACAGTAGCACAAATTTCAACCAGTTTACAAATTAAATCTCCGGAAGTTGCAAGTGATAATTATTACAAACTTAGCAATTCTGCACTTTTGTTTAATGAGATTCAAATGTCACAACAAATGATAAACATTGAAAATAAAAATGATACACCATTACCTACATAGTTAGGTTATCGGTAATAGGTCTAAGGTCGCCCGAAACTTTACCATCAACACCAGGGAAATGTTCATGACCAGGTCGTGCACTTATCTCCCCATTACTATCAACCCGAATAGGGTACTTGATAAGGTACCCTCTTAATGGCATTATTTCTTTAGTTGAATATCTTATCCAGTTCTCATCTACTATTCAATTCACAATATTAACGCATTGTAAACTATAAGGCACTTTGAACTTACCCGTGATACATCCAAGGTGTTCTCGTCACAGTGACATCCTATATCCATGCACCTACAATGAAAAAATTTGACATTTTTAACAAGTAACAACTCATAGTTTTTTTAAGTTTATATTAATAGATAAGTTGCATGGTTGTTGGAGGCTATGATGTGAGAAAATGGGGTTGATATGCCATGATGTAAGAAAACCCACAAGGCCATAGAAAAGATTGACATAACATGAGGGGTGGGCATTTAACCGAGTTAACTGACTTGATCGATCAAAACCGAACTGACTTAACCACAGCAATCGGTTAACTGCAGGAATTGGTTAACCGCATGTTCGGTTAACCAACGACTTTAACCGATGAATTTCTGTTCAATTAATAGTTAATGATTTTTGATCGTACTGTTAACCGTTAACCGACTCTTTTTGGATGCATAGCCCAACCCATTTAATGCACTCAATTCAATTGATGTCCGCAGATGCAAGCAACCTAACCCATTGCCTCTCTTTCTGAAATCCAGGAAAAGTAACTCTGGTACTCTCGCCTCTTCCCCAATTTCGATTGTCCCTCAAAATCGATGTACCGGTGGGTATTTAACCGAGCTAACCGACTTGATCGATCAAAACCGAACCGTCTTAACCGCAGAATTCGGTTAACCGTGTGTTCGGTTAACCGTCCGACTTTAATCGATGAATTTTGGTTCGGTTAACTGTTAACGATTTTTGATCGGGTGGTTAACCGACTCTTTTTGGATGCATAGACCAGCACATTTAATGCACTTGATCCAATTGATGTCTGCAAATGAATTAGCCGCAGCTAAAATATCATGTATGCGCTAGTAACACACTACCATTGATTATTTCTTCCTTTTTCTCCACACATCTGTTTCTCGATCTAGTAACTAAAATGGAATATCATGTTGATTAAAAAATGTGAAGTCTGAAATAAAAATTTAACTCAAAAAGTGTGCACCCGTTCGGTGAGATACAATTGATAAGCTTAAAAATTTAAACGATAAGAGATAAAAAGTTTTAAGAAACACATTGACTGACACGGTTAATCATATTAAGTTTGGAAATTTATCAAAAATAATATTATTGGATGTTTAAATAGAAAGGGTCCAAAAATACACAGGGAAAAGGATTCTGCTACTAACTTATAATAAGTAATATTAATACCACTACTAAGTTATAAAACCACAACATTCAAATTGTATTCATATCCCACAATTGAAAGGTTAAATTTATGTTACGTAAAAATTCTCCACCATTTAAGTGAGTGAAGTTAATGCCATTTGGTTATGACTAGGAAAATCAATGGCTTTGAATGCTCGATGCTGTTGATTTATTCTGTCTCATCCTTGTGAAATAGCATAACAAATTTTTAGATAAAACTAAATTCAAATCTTATTATGAATTGAATTGAATATAATACAACTTCGTTGCTTTCCCCAAGCAGCTCGCAACTAAAAAAACATATGTATTATTCTAATCTGAGAGGGGTTTAGGCATAAACCAAATCACTGTAAACCTAACTTGCAAATCACTTACAGACAGGGAGACTCGCTGCCGACAATCAGATCACTGCGGCCGACAATCATCATCTTCAACGTCATCTACCGATCTGCCTTCTATTCGACACTTGAATTAAAGCCGAATCCAAACCAGATTCAAACTCAAATTGAACCCAGACACAAAATGAAATTGACATAAAATCGTAATTGAATCGGTTGTTTTTGACAGCGATGATCGCTGTTTTTATTTTTTGGTTTGCGAAAATTAGATGATGGGTTTGAAAAGAAGAATTTATCGACTAGGAACAAAGTAGAGGCGAATTATTTTTTTGGATCTGAGGAATTAAAATGGACGAATGAATAGGGGGACCACGCTTTATTATTTAATGGAGGAGCTCGGTAATCGAAACAATCGGACGGGCAACCAATCGTTACGGAGGGAAATGCGGTAGATTGGGGCCAATTTGTTTAGAAAACGAGCACGTGCAAAAGTTTTAGTTCGGAGCGAAATTTTGAATTTCACCGTAGTTTTCAATTAAGGGATAATACGTTTCATAGCGACAAATCTCTGCTACTAAAATTAAAAGAATACTAGTACATACAAAATAAAATATATTACTAAAGAAAGTATCAAATGAATATAAAAGTAATAATATGCAACATAATTTTTACACTTCCCAAATTTTGAAGTTTTTAACATTTATGAGTTTTGTTAAATTTGAAGATTACATTTAGTTTGAATTTGTCTAAGGATTTTTTTTAATATGAAAGTTTCTAAATTTTATTTCTAAATTTCATGATTATTTCAAAACTTATGTTAACAAATTTCAAAATTTCTAAAATAATAAAATATAATTAACAATTATAATTAGCAAATAATAAATAAGAAATTTGAATTAACATGAGAAAATTAGTTGCTAATTTTGATTATTTACAATTAATTATTACATTTTAGTTATAATTAATTTTGTGTTAAATATTGAAAGTTAATTATTATGTAGGTATTACTAATTTAGTGTTTACTATTAATAATTATTACATTTTAGTTATAATTAATTTAGTGTTAATTATTAATAATTATAAATCATTAATTAGAACAAATTAATTATTAACTATTGAACATGTTAATAATTATTAAAGAATAACGCTAAATTATATATTAGAAAAATAATACAAACATGTGTTCCAATTTTATTGGAATTCTGCTGCAAAATAGTTTCAATAAATAATCGTCGGTATTCTACCTGGATTTGCAGCGGATAATAGCGGCAGAAATTTTCTGTTGGTAATTTGACGCAATTTGCAACGGATTAGTGAGGGATGACAGAAGACGATGGTAAAAAATAAAAGAGAAAAAAAGTAGAAAAAACAAAAAATTATCCCTTGTATATCACATGGAAATCCGTCGGAAATTAGCGACGGAAATTTCCGCTTCTAAATATTTGATGCTAAATCAGTGTTTTCTTGTAGTGTTAACTGCTACAAGTTCATTAGATCTATGCTTATATATTCACCATGTTAGTATATGTTTATGCTAGTTATGTTAGAACATTCACCTTTGTCATATTTCCATTACCTTCCCTTTTATCGTTTATGATTAGGCCATTATTTAGCCGATACATGCAGTAAATTGTGTGAACACGCTAGTTAGGTAACGGGGAGGGAAAAAGGTTAATATAAACATAATTTGAATATAAACATGAGATGGACATATAATTCAAAAAGGGGAAAAGTGGGGGCATAATCACCTATTAAGACATAGGTAAAATTGAATAAAAATGGAATGTCTAGTAATTACAATTAGGAATTGTAATTGCACTTATAACATGAGGTTAGGTTGCATTAGTGGTGGAAGTCTTCCCGGACCCGACCGACATATCCAGCAGCCACTAATGTTGAACCTAATGTGAGAGGTCTAAGTGCGCAAATACGAATCGGGCTAAGACACGAGCTTAAGACCAACTGTGGAATAAGACTGCCCGGACCCAACTGGCATATCCAGCATCCACAAGTTGTAGGCCTAATATGGGAGGTCTAGCCCATTATAAACCATAAATGGGCATGGTAATAAATTGGATAACTTAACCAAATCTAACCCACAGGGTTGTATGATTATGAACTAATGTTAGGGTTAAGTAAAATTTGTTGGATAGTGGGTGGGTTAAGCAACTCTGGAGGGGGTGGGTAATATTTATGTATAGGCCCACAAACTTAACTAGATAAAGTTATGTAATTGAAGACACCTAGTGGTATACATAACCGGAGGAAATAATAAAGTTATGTAATTAAGGACACCTTTTAGGGTAAGCATAACTGGTATAGGGCTATGTAATTAAAGACACCTAGTCGTATACATCGTCAGTGAAAACGTAGTGGGGGATACAAGACAAAGGGGAGAGCTTGTATCATATTGTGTGGGACCCATTTCAGTCAGTAACCCGGAGTAGGTATCAAATACTAGGCGGAGAGGGGATATGATTACTGACTGATTATAAGAGATCCAAACATGGGGGATGGTGTAGGCGACGCAAACCGACCAGGCCATGTGCGTGCATGAGCCAGGAAGAGGGGGATAAGACAACTGTGACACCTGTAGATATAGTGTTGTGCATATCAGCGAGGGGTTGCCACTTTAGGATGTGATACATCCTACTATGGGGTCGGCACAGAGTATCTACGGAGCTGGGAGCCGATCGATTAGGGTAGTGGTTATGGTATATTTGGACATATGCCCTAAGTCCACCTCATTATAGTGGAAGAGATCATCTTATTTTGGTTATACTAGTAATAGTGCAAAGTAATCATTAGAAGCATATACACCTTATCCTGTCTACCTTGTCACAACTGCCATTTACTTATGGAACTCTTTTATCCACTTTATATGCCTATCATGCTACTTTTATTTATTTACTTGCTAAAAGTTACTAGGCTCGCCAGACTTTATGTTCGACCCTCTTGTTACTTCTTCTTTCTTCCGTTCCCCCCAGGTTCTCAGGGAGAAAACACTCAGGCTTAGTCCGGACTCAGATATCATCTTGCTAGAGCTGCTTTCGAAGTATGGCTCAATTTCATCTCCACTATGGCTTTTCTCTTTTATTTGGGGAATTATGTTTTCTTTTAATTATTTACGTACTTTGATGTTAAAAGACAGAAGTTATGTTGTTGTAATGGTTTTTGAGACTCATGGTATTTTGAACCACGCTGTATGATCTGTATCTGAAATAAAATTTAAATTTTCGCTGCTATATTATTTATCTCTGTCTTGTAAAATTCTGTGTCTGTTTACCTATAACCCTTCACAAAACTTAATGCATTCCCTTTGTGAGTGACATTAACGGACATGGGGTGTCACAATGATTTCCATTGATAGGTTACCATACAAATTGGGTATAATATGATAGTGCTCGGGTCATATTTGTTCATTGACGAGAGATGTTAGACTAGTGTACTTTATTTTGGAATGACAAACAAGATGTCGAGCCATATACGGATTGAATTTAATGTTTGATGTGTTTTGTAAGTTTGGTCAGTATCCTGCACGTTAGGATAGGTATGAATGTTATTTTCTACAATTTCCATTGTTTTGGTTATGCATTTTTGATTGATGATATTTGCATGTCTATCTATGTTTGTATGATTATCAGGCATGTAGGATAATTGTATTGTTGTATAGTCCTTCTGTTCGAGATAAAATTCCATACATGACTTAACATGTCTGTAACACCCCACCTCCGCTAAGGTCACTCGCAAAGGAATGCACTAGCTTTAGAGGGGTATTATTGGTAAACATGTACAGAAATATTGCAAGACAGAACATATATATATAAAACAGCGGAAGTAAAACAAATTTCATTACCTTATAAAATAAGGTCTAAAAGCCTTTTTACATCAAAACCTGTCTTGCAATAATAAAGAAGCATAAAACCATTTCATAAATTATTCCCCAAGTAAAACAGTAAAGTAGCCATAGGCAAGAGAAGTCCAAGCCATGCGTGATGACCTTCAAACAGAAGAAGTCCAAACTAACAATAGCATTTCCTCCCTGTAACCTGGGGGGGAACGGAAGACAAGAGGCGAAACAAAACGGGGTCAGTCATAAAGACTGGTAAGCCCTATCTACTATCAGTATATAAACTAGTAAAGTTAACTGGCATGAGGAACTGAGATGAACATAAGTATGATGACAAGATAGATAAGCTAAACCAAAATAACAGGATGAACTACGGTACCAAAATAAACGAGTGTGTCATGATAAACTACGATGTCAAGATAAATCAAGGTACCACATTGTCAGGTTACTATCAAGTATACTATCCCAAGGTATTTATCATGTATAACATCCTAAGGTATATATCATGTATATTTGCTCTGCACCCCTCGTACTAGTATCCCAACCCGCGTCATATGTTAACTGTGAATGTCCCTTGCCCAACGCCACGTAATGGTCCATGTCAACCTAATATATAGCATATGCAGGTTTTCCCAACTCGTATGTTTCTTTCCATGTATAAGTTTAGTCCTTTGCCGTAGGCCATACGGGCTTTCCCATGTAAACGTCTTATCCTTGAAGTTATTTTGGACTGCTACCCTTGATCTAGTTATGTTTTCTTACCATGAACTATCGCGTGTCCACTTAGGATTTATGCCACCTAGGACCACTAGGGATTATGCTACCTAATGAACGTTTCCGTGTCTCGGTTTGGGTTCAGCCACCTAGGGCCACTAGGGATTATGCCACCCGTCAACCGCGCCCTTTATCCCATGTATGTATCGTGAATCGTTTTCCATATCTAGGTGCACATGTTCCTCAATGTGCCATCCGAGTTCCGTGCCAGGGCAAATCAAGAAATACGGGACTCGGTCGGGAGCTTTAAGTCGTCTGTTGATGCAGATATCAAGGTCTGTTTTTGTACCCGTGGCTATGGTCCCACGTGACCCCTCCCTCAACTACTGAAAGGCAATCCAAGAAAAATCATGTATGAGAACTACACTAAGGCCCATCGATGCCCACTTCCAGATAGCCAACCTCACCCATAACTTGATAGCTAGTATATGGTCTTTTGGGAGTTCCCTGCCTTTCCGTACGTACACGATGGACTAAAGATGGTAGGTAGTCGACGACATGCTATCCCGAGGAAAAATCAAGTATCGTCGACTCCACGCTAATCCATCCCAGTCTTTAGGTCGCTCGCATAGCAACCAAGGCATACTCTTGGCTCTTCTACCGCAGACCTTAACCCCTGTGAGGCCGGGTTTCATGGACCACTCGCCACCTCACAGAGGGATACCAAGAGTACCCTCACATTCCCCGAAGCTTTCACTTCGTCACCCAGTTCGCTGGAGCTTTTATGTAACACCCCGCCTCCGCTAGGGTCACTCGCAAAGGAATGCACTAGCTTTAGAGGGGCATTATTGGTAAACATGCACAGAAATATCACAAGACAGAACATATAAAATAGCGGAAGTAAAATCAAACTTTCATAACATGAATAAATAAGGTCTAAAGCCTTTTACATCAGAGTACATCAAAACCTGTCTTGCAATAGTAAAGAAGCATAAAGACATTTTCATAAATTATTCCCCAAGTAAAAACAGTAAAGTAGCCATTAGCCAAGAAAAGTCCAAGCCATCCATGATGACCTTCAAGCAGAAGAAGTCCGAACTAAACAACAGTATTTCCTCCCTGTAACCTGGGGGGGAACAGACGAAAAGAGGCGAAACAAAACGAGTCAGTCAAAAAGACTGAGTAAGCCCTATCTACTATTAGCATAAAAACTAGTAAAGTTAACTGACATGAGAAACTGAGATGAACATAAGCATGAGAACAAGATAGATAATCTAAATCAAAATAACAGGATGAACTACTGAACTCAGATAAACTAAGGTGTCATGATAAATTACGATGTCAAGATAAAACAAGGTATCACATCGTCAGGTTTCTATCAAGTATAATATCCCCAAGATATCTGTCACGTATAACGCCCCGTGATATCTATCCTGTATTTTAGCTCTGCACCTACCGTACTAGTATCCCCACCGTGTCATGTGTTAACCAAGAATGACCCTCACTCAAAAGTCGTGTAATGGTCCATGTCAACCTAATATATCGCATATATAGGTTACTCAACTTGTATGTTTTATTCCATGTAAATGTTCAGTCCCTTGCCGTAGACCATACGGGCTTTCCCATGAGATTCTATATTACTTTAAGATAGTTCCATGATCCTTAAGATCGATTTGGACTGTTACCCTAAACCTGGTCTTCCAACATGAATTATTGTTTGTACAACTAGGACTTATGCTACCTAGGGCTGCTAGGGATTATGCTTACCTATTGCACGTTTTCGTATCTCGGTTTGGGTTCAAACACCTAGGGCCACTAGGGATTACGCTAACCGCCAACCGCGCCCTTTTTTCCACGCATTCATCATGAATCGCTTTTCCATGACTGTATGCACATGTATCACATCGTGCCATCCGAGTCCTGTCACAGGGCAAATCAAGAAATACAGGACTCGGTCGGGAGCTTTCGATTTATCTGCCGATGCAGATGCTAAGGTCTGTTTTTCTTATACGTGGCTATGGTCCCACGAGACCACTCCCTCAACTAGTGAAAGACAAGACAGGATAAATCCTGTATGAGAACACAACACTGGCCAACCCACATCCAAGCCTTACCGCAACCATAATTAGATAGCAATTATGGTCTTTTGGGTGTTCTCTGCCTTTCCGTACGTACACGCTTGACCAAAGATGGTAGGTAGCCTGACGAAATGCTATCTAGGGTACGACCGTGTATCGTCGACTATCCCCTATCCATCCCCGTCTTTAGGTCGCTCGTATAGCAACCAAGGCATACTCTTGGTTCTTCTAACGCAGACCTTAACCTCTTATGAGCCTAGTATAATCACCTGGCAGCTCATAGAGGGATACCAAGAATATCCTCACGTTCCCCAAAGCCGCTGCTTCGTTACCCTGTTCGCTGGAGCCTTTATCTAAATCAGATACTTGCTCCTACTCGTATACTTAAACGATGACCTACCCTATCAGGTTACTCATCTATCTATGAACTGGTCTAAATTTCCTTGACTAAGAATCATTACTTAGTTATTCTTCAACTAAGGTTTACCACTTAGCATTGTTCCCGTTATCCTTGTTAACTACGGTTACCCACCTAATCCTCAGAACTAGGGTTTACATAATGGATTAAGTGTCACTTAAGTTCATGACTTAACCCGTCTACAAATCCTGTCAAAATTGGCTAAGTATCCAAGTTCAAGTCTTAACCCTACAAACCAAGCTCAAGTTGGTTAAGTATATTAAGCAATTCACGACTTAACCTCGTCCAATTATCATTCTAGATTGGTTAAGTATATATTAACTTGACCCTATCAATTTACTTAGTCAAATCGGTCAAGTGTATTCAAGCGATTCGTGACTTAGCCTTATCATGTTTTCACGTTATATTGGTTAAGTATTGGTTAACTTAACCACAATAAATTAACGAGTTAGATTGGATAAGTATAGGTCACTTAACCACATCAATTCATCATGTTTAGATTAGTTAAGTGTTTAACTTAACCCCATTAAACTACCAAGTGGGATTAATTAAGTCTAGGCTAACTTAACCCCATCCGATTTCCATGTTTAGACTAGTTGAGTCTAATCTTAACCCCATTCGTTAACCGTATTTTTCGGTTAAGCGTCATTAAGAAAACTTACTTAACCTTACCAAGTTATCGCGTTGGATTGATTAAGTGTTGGTTAGCTTAACCCCATCCACTAGTCATATAAAAATGGTTAAGTGTCATTAGGCAAATCAAGTTACTTAACATACCCAACCTTGTCATGTTTTGTTAAGTATCATTAGCCTAATCAAATTATTTAACCCATTTGTCCATGTCATATTTGGTTAAGGTCATTAATCAAATTAACTTAACCCTATCATGTGGCATTAATTACTTAATGCACCTTCACCTCTCACATTAGACGTTGTTGTGGTTACTAGTTAAGTCGGTCGGTTCCGGGTAGCTTTAAACCACAACTTGGTCTAACCTCGGGTTCAAGCACAACATGACCAACTTCTCACATTGGGTCCTATTGTTTGCAACTACTAGTTAGGCCGGTCGATTCCGGGTAGTTTTACGTTGCAAACTCAACCCAACCTCGAGTTGGCCACACTTATATTATCTAAGTGTCATGTCCATCATGTTTCCCAAAACATGTTACAAGTTTTCAAGCATTTGGGTAGACCTAACTTAATAGGTAAATTCCCAAAGGGTAGACCTAACTTAATAGGTAAATTGCCAAGCTTATGTTTTTATGCATACATACATGTCAACTTCCATGTTATATTTCAAGTCATGTTTTCAAGTTGTATTTTCATGTCATTAGAAATTACCCATAACATAACCCAACGGTTTTAAACTCGCATATACGTTCGCGACAACGTAATGGATTAAAAGAAGAGACTTGGCAAAGGCATGACAAAAATGGATATTAAGCCACAAGTTAATCATGGTGGCAAATGAGGCACAAATGTGTTCATTAACTTGCATGTTACATTCTTAAGCCTCAAAACATGCATAAACCCAAACTTGGCACATAAGCGAATCATGGTGACAAAAGATATGGAATGATGACTAGTAACTCACATATATCATCATATAAGGGTTATGACTTCATATGCAAGTTGACATAAAGGTTATGAGGGTTCTCATGTTGCCTAATGCAACATTTCAACATAAAGGTTGTAGCTTTTAGCTCACAAGATCAAGATAATGACTTCATAAACTTGCATGACATGATAGCATGTATCATACTCAATGATCAAACCCAAACTTGCAACATGAACATTTAACTTCATAGTTAATATCTAAGAGTAGGGAAAGGGCTTACATTGCTATGAAGGCACAAAAGATATGACAAAGCCCTTATGCAATCAAATAGACCCAAAATGCAAGCTCTAACATAAAAACCCTTGAGCCAAAATGATCAAAACCCTTGCTTTATGATGCAAAGATAGAAACTTGACTTGAATGCAAGCTAATGACACTCATACAAACTTGAAACACTTGTATGCATGGAAAATCTCTCATAGAAACCATTTAGAAATTTTATGAAGAGAGTGGAGGCCATGAGAGGTAAAATTTTTCCATAGTTTAGTTGCATGAATGAATAACGAGGATTTAGGATAGGTTAGGGTCTTATTTATAGATTAGGCAAGTGTTTTAGGCCATAGGATTAAACCTAGATTCAATCCAAGCCATCAAAGCATGTCTTGGGGAAGAAGTCAAGTGTAGGAACCATCTAGGGCCTTTAGATTAAAGGTGAACCATGAGAACCATCCAAATGCAAAATCTGCATTTGAGCGAATCGGCCCACGGGTTGACAGCCAAACACCCTGGATTAACCCCTAGTCGACCCAGCGAGCTCGGGTCGACCTCAAAAATCGGCCGGTTCGGTTATTCCCCTCTCCCAATTCGCTGTTTTGAACATTTTTGCATATTTATTTATTTAATTTTCAATTATATATATATATATCAATATATATATATATTTCTCTGCGCAACCCATTTCACTTAATTAAGTATACTTTAATTTGGGAATTTTTCATGAAACTTCGCGAGGCCATATCTTGGTCATACGGACTCCGATTTTCGAAAACTCGGACTCTATTTCGCGTATTTTTCCGAGACGAATGCAATGGCATAGCCCGTTTCCCTTGATTCAGATTTTACAGTTTAATTCTGCCTCCATTTATGTTATAACAGGTTATTGAAAATACGGGTTGTTACATTCTCCCCACCTTTTAGGATTTCGTCCCCGAAATCTCCAAGTTAGGAAGAACATATCCTACCATCCATCATCCATCTACTCAAAACATCATCCACAAGCAACCATTGTCCTTAGATGATTTCTAATGCTGTATGAATATATGCAAAACGTGTGTGTACATGTTCTTTAGCTAATGCTAATGATCAGGCTTGAATAATCTTTCTAATGCAAAATATGTATATTGCCATGAATCCAACATGTATGCAAATAGTCCTAGTCATATAGATACTATATGCGTGCACAATCATTCATTCATATGCAACAACCGCATGATAATACATTCGATTTCATCCATAAACAAGTATAAATACTCGTGCATATGCAATATGAAATGTGACCGAGTCGAGCTAGTATCTAATGTGTATTCGCGCATCCACGAGCAACCACTTGCAACCACTTGCAACCATATCAATCATAACATGTTTCAAATACATGTTAACATCCATAGGGTTCTACCTAGAATTCCCTGAAACAGGGTCGAGAAGATAAACAGGACAAACTCCTTACAGGGTTTGTAACGGAGAATAGGACCGAGAGGATGTCCACAAAAGATAGCCTACAAGTAAGCTCTACAGAAAACAGGGATCAAGGATATACTCCCAAAAAGAGATATCATGCGCGTATCTAGTCTTTGACCATCAAAGTCGTCTTTTAACTTCGCGATTTGGTAGCTTCTTATTCCTGTTTCCATAACATGAGCTGGAACTCATTTCTTCGTCGCCTCTCGTTCCACTTGCACTTATCCTTTTCCTAGAATACTTGACGCAAACATGACTGCGTACTCATGATCTCATGCAAGCTTTCCAAAATTCACTAGTGAACCTTGGATCTCGTTTATATACTATAAGGCATTCCATGTAGAAGAACTTTCTCTTGAAAGTATACAGATGTCAATCAGGTTATCATGCGCACTTACTAGGGTGATCTCTATAACCCATGCATAAATGAAGTAAACCATCCGTCTTATTGGCGAACACCACTCGATCGGGCTTCAAATTTCCAATAAAGGCATCAAGGGATTCTAAGTAACTAGTCATGACAGAACCTCAAAAAGGTTACCCGATACTTCGAGGGCATTACCAAGGCTAGTCAAAAGGTCTAACTACCCTCCTATCAAAACCGAGAGTGGCACCCCCTACTGGATAACCACTTCATCCCTAGAATCCATCCATAGCTTATAAACATAAGCATTATTTCCAAACTCAACACTTGGCATAGACATTCCCAAATCCAAACAAGTCATGTATAAATGGACTGATTCTCCAATAGGACTTTGAGACAAAAATGGGATTCTCTATTACGCTAGTACTTAAGGTGCAGAGACTCAACTATCGAAGCAGACTTAAATGATACGAACAACGAAGTCCTAACGGGATGATAGAGAAGAAAAGCTAAACCTTTAACAAGATCGTTACCCTCCTTCCGAGGTACTCTAGAAATGAGAGCATACTACTGCCCTCCCGATGATCTTGTCCTTGTCCCATAATACTTAACAATCCGCCCCGTTTTACCATGCCAAAGGAACTCTCTCGTCATGGGTTTCATTGTTCATCTTTCTCCCTCCTTTGAGGACTAAGCCATACCAACAAGTTGCTCATCCTTAAGCTCGTATCCTTTATCCTTCTTTCTCATGATCCTTTCTTATAACGCGGCCACTGGTCTCTCGAGAACCACCTCCATCGTATGGAAAGCACTTTCGTAGGTAGAAAACACTAGTCGCAGTTAAAACTACTGTGACTATAGATGGAGGAAAGAAAGGAAAAGAGACTCAATTAAGGAAACAAGGATAGTGCTAATGGCCTTTGGGGAATAGCCTTTTTCTTTTAAAAGAAAATTTTCTTGAAAAATGCTTCTTTGTAAACGGTTTTTTTTTCAAATAGTTTTCAGAAGGTCTTTAAAAACTTTTGCCCAGTCTGGTAACCTTCTGCTCTGATACCACGTGTAACACCCCGCCTCCGCTAGGGTCACTCGCAAAGGAATGCACTAGCTTTAGAGGGGCATTATTGGTAAACATGCACAGAAATATCACAAGACAGAACATATAAAATAGCGGAAGTAAAATCAAACTTTCATAACATGAATAAATAAGGTCTAAAGCCTTTTACATCAGAGTACATCAAAACCCGTCTTGCAATAGTAAAGAAGCATAAAGACATTTTCATAAATTATTCCCCAAGTAAAAACAGTAAAGTAGTCATTAGCCAAGAAAAGTCCAAGCCATCCATGATGACCTTCAAGCAGAAGAAGTCCGAACTAAACAACAGTATTTCCTCCCTGTAACCTGGGGAGGGGGGGGGAACGGAAGAAAAGAGGCGAAACAAAACGGGTCAGTCAAAAAGACTGAGTAAGCCCTATCTACTATTAGCATAAAAACTAGTAAAGTTAACTGACATGAGAAACTGAGATGAACATAAGCATGATAACAAGATAGATAAGCTAAATCAAAATAACAGGATGAACTACTGAACTCAGATAAACTGAGGTGTCATGATAAATTACGATGTCAAGATAAAACAAGGTATCACATCGTCAGGTTTCTATCAAGTATAATATCCCCAAGATATCTGTCACGTATAACGCCCCGTGATATCTATCCTGTATTTTAGCTCTGCACCTACCGTACAGGTATCCCCACCGTGTCATGTTTTAACCAAGAATGACCCTCACTCAAAAGTTGTGTAATGGTCCATGTCAACCTAATATATCGTATATATAGGTTACTCAACTTATATGTTTTATTCCATGTAAATGTTCAGTCCCTTGCCGTAGACCATACGGGCTTTCCCATGAGATTCTATATTACTTTAACATAGTTCCATGATCCTTAAGATCGGTTTGGACTGTTACCCTAAACCTAGCTAGGGTCTTCCAACATGAATTATTGTTTGTACAACTAGGACTTATGCTACCTAGGGCTGCTAGGGATTATGCTTACCTATTGCACGTTTTCGTATCTCGGTTTGGGTTCAACCACCTAGGGCCACTAGGGATTACGCTAACCGCCAACCGCGCCCTTTTTTCCACGCATTGATCATGAATCGCTTTCCATGACTGTATGCACATGTATCACATCGTGCCATCCGAGTCCTGTCACAGGGCAAATCAAGAAATACAGGACTCGGTCGGGAGCTTTCGATTTATCTGCCGATGCAGATGCTAAGGTCTGTTTTTCTTATACGTGGCTATGGTCCCACGAGACCACTCCCTCAACTAGTGAAAGACAAGACAGGATAAATCCTGTATGAGAACACAACACTGGCCAACCCACATCCAAGCCTTACCGCAACCATAATTAGATAGCAATTATGGTCTTTTGGGTGTTCTCTGCCTTTCCGTACGTACATGCTTGACCAAAGATGGTAGGTAGCCTGACGAAATGCTATCTAGGGTACGACCGTGTATCGTCGACTATCCCCTATCCATCCCCGTCTTTAGGTCGCTCGTATAGCAACCAAGGCATACTCTTGGTTCTTCTAACGCAGACCTTAACCTCTTATGAGCCTAGTATAATCACCTGGCAGCTCATAGAGGGATACCAAGAATATCCTCACGTTCCCCAAAGCCGCTGCTTCGTTACCCTGTTCGCTGGAGCCTTTATCTAAATCAGATACTTGCTCCTACTCGTATACTTAAAAGATGACCTACCGTATTAGGTTACTCATCTATCTATGAACTGGTCTAAATTTCCTTGACTAAGAATCATTACTTAGTTATTCTTCAACTAAGGTTTACCACTTAGCATTGTTCCCGTTATCCTTGTTAACTACGGTTATCCACCTAATCCTCAGAACTAGGGTTTACATAATGGATTAAGTGTCACTTAAGTTCATGACTTAACCCGTCTACAAATCCTGTCAAAATTGGCTAAGTATCCAAGTTCAAGGCTTAACCCTACAAACCATGCTCAAGTTGGTTAAGTATATTAAGCAATTCACGACTTAACCTCGTCCAATTATCATTCTAGATTGGTTAAGTATATATTAACTTGACCCTATCAATTTACTTAGTCAAATCGGTCAAGTGTATTCAAGCGATTCGTGACTTAGCCTTATCATGTTTTCACGTTATATTGGTTAACTTAACCACAATAAATTAACGAGTTAGATTGGATAAGTATAGGTCACTTAACCACATCAATTCATCATGTTTAGATTAGTTAAGCGTTTAACTTAACCCCATTAAACTACCAAGTGGGATTAATTAAGTCTAGGCTAACTTAACCCCATCCGATTTCCATGTTTAGACTAGTTGAGTCTAATCTTAACCCCATTCGTTAACCGTATTTTTCGGTTAAGCGTCATTAAGAAAACTTACTTAACCTTACCAAGTTATCACGTTGGATTGATTAAATGTTGGTTAGCTTAACCCCATCCACTAGTCATATAAAAATGGTTAAGTGTCATTAGGCAAATCAAGTTACTTAACCTACCCAACCTTGTCATGTTTTGTTAAGTATCATTAGCCTAATCAAATTACTTAACCCATTTGTCCATGTCATATTTGGTTAAGAGTCATTAATCAAATTAACTTAACCCTATCATGTGGCATTAATTACTTAATGCACCTTCACCTCTCACATTAGACTTTGTTGTGGTTACTAGTTAAGCCGGTCGGTTCTGGGTAGCTTTACACCACAACTTGGTCTAACCTCGGGTTCAAGCACAACATGCCAACTTCTCACATTGGGTCCTATTGTTTGCAACTACTAGTTAGGCCGGTCGATTCCGGGTAGTTTTACATTGCAAACTCAACCCAACCTCGAGTTGGCCACACTTATATTATCTAAGTGTCATGTCCATCATGTTTCCCAAAACATGTTACAAGTTTTCAAGCATTTGGGTAGACCTAACTTAATAGGTAAATTCCCAAAGGGTAGACCTAACTTAATAGGTAAATTCCCAAGCTTATGTTTTTATGCATACTTACATGTCAACTTCCATGTTATATTTCAAGTCATGTTTTCAAGTTGTATTTTCATGTCATTAGAAATTACCCATAACATAACCCAATGCTTTTAAACTCGCATATACGTTCGCGACAACGTAATGGATTAAAAGAAGAGACTTGGCAAAGGCATGACAAAAATGGATATTAAGCCACAAGTTAATCATGGTGGCAAATGAGGCACAAATGTGTTCATTAACTTGCATGTTACATTCTTAAGCCTCAAAACATGCATAAACCCAAACTTGGCACATAAGCGAATCATGGTGACAAAAGATATGGAGTGATGACTAGTAACTCGCATATATCATCATATAAGGGTTATGACTTCATATGCAAGTTGACATAAAGGTTATGAGGGTTCTCATGTTGCCTAATGCAACATTTCAACATAAAGGTTGTAGCTTTTAGCTCACAAGATCAAGATAATGACTTCATAAACTTGCATGACATGATAGCATGCATCATACTCAATGATCAAACCCAAACTTGCAACATGAACATTTAACTTCATAGTTAATATCTAAGAGTAGGGAAAGGGCTTACATTGCTATGAAGGCACAAAAGATATGACAAAGCCCTTATGCAATCAAATAGACCCAAAATGCAAGCTCTAACATAAAAACCCTTGAGCCAAAATGATCAAAACCCTTGCTTTATGATGCAAAGATAGAAACTTGACTTGAATGCAAGCTAATGACACTCATACAAACTTGAAAACACTTGTATGCATGGAAAATCTCTCATAGAAACCATTTAGAAATTTTATGAAGAGAGTGGAGGCCATGAGAGGTAAAATTTTGCCATAGTTTAGTTGCATGAATGAATAATGAGGATTTAGGATAGGTTAGGGTCTTATTTATAGATTAGGCAAGTGTTTTAGGCCATAGGATTAAACCTAGATTCAATCCAAGCCATCAAAGCATGTCTTGGGGAAGAAGTCAAGTGTTGGAACCATCTAGGGCCTTTAGATTAAAGATGAACCACGAGAACCATCCAAATGCAAAATCTGCATTTGAGCGAATCGGCCCACGGGTTGACAGCCAAACACCCTGGATTAACCCCTAGTCGACCCAGCGCGCTCGGGTCGACCTCAAAAATCGGCCTGTTCGGTTATTCCCCTCTCCCAATTCGCTGTTTTGAACATTTTTGCATATTTATTTATTTAATTTTCAATTATATATATATATATCAATATATATATATATTTCTCTTCGCAACCCATTTCACTTAATTAAGTATACTTTAATTTGGGAATTTTTCGTGAAACTTCGCGAGGCCATATCTTGGTCATACGGACTCCGATTTTCGAAAACTCGGACTCTATTTCGCGTATTTTTCTGAGACGAATGCAATGGCATAGCCCGTTTCCCTTGATTCAGATTTTACAGTTTAATTCTGCCTCCATTTATGTTATAACAGGTTATTGAAAATACAGGTTGTTACATTTTATCCTAGTCAGATAACTTGCTCCTCCTCGTATACTAAGCGATGACCTACCGTACCAGGTTACTCATCTCTTTATGAACTAGTCCCATGTCCTTAGCTAAGAATTATTACTTAGTTACCCTTAACTAAGGTTTACCACTTAGCCCCTCTTTCCGCTATCCTTGTTAACTACGATTTCCAACCTAGTCGTTTGAGCTAGGGTTTTGTCAAATGGGTTAAGTGTTGTTATCCAAGTTCGTGACTTGACCCGCCTACAAATCATGTCAAGATTGGCTAAGTACTCAAGTTCAAGGCTTAGCCATACAAGTTGGTTAAGTGTACCAAGAAGCTCATGACTGTAACGACCCGCATTTTCAGCAACAGAATAATTAATTTATTTACTTATATGAATAGTGATTTAGAGAATTAAGGGGTCGTTGAATTGAATTTTAGTGAATATTTAATTAAATTAAATAAGGGAATAATATATTTATTTCTGAAATAGTCAGAAATAGTGGAATTCACAATATGGTGTGAATGGGCAATATAAAATATATATTGTTCAGTTTATATTGAATTATATTGACGAATATATTTATAAACGCCATTTGAGCGTATAATTTATATTATAATTTTAATAGAGCTCGAAATGGCGCTGTAGTTCGTTATTTGGCGATTCGAACTTCAATTGGATATACAGGGTTCGTTTTAACTCGGATTTCTGTGAAACAAGAAACGCGTGGAGCTGGTGGAGTATATTTTTCTAGTGGAAGAGAAAAATCTGGATTTCGTTGTGTAGATTTTGTTTTATGTCCAAATCAAATTTTAGAATAGTCGCTATGGAATTCCTTTATATTTTGCAACGCTTTATTTACGTTATAAATGGATTTTCTATATAATTTGAATATCGAATTAATACTGGAATTTGAATATCGAGTTATAAACTCTAATATAATTATTTTAAAGTTGTGGTACATCGTATGTGAATATATACGATAATATTTATTTTTTATATATATTAAATTTAATTGTTTTAAATATATTTATTTATGTAAAGGGGTTATTTAGGGCTTTAAAAATATCCACTTTTGCAAATGAAGTCGGATTTCAACGAAACTAATTTTGTTGGATCCGCAATATCAAATTATTGTTAGTTTTCAAGTTTCGTGATTTTTAGAGTCCGTATGTAGCCGTACGGACTTTTAATGTGAAAAACAGCCGATTTTCGACGGTTAAAAATACGCTGTGTGAACTAACGGAGTCGGAATTTGACGAAACAAGTTTCGTTGGATCCGTAATGTTGAACTGTAGTTGCATGTCAATTTTCATAATTTTTGAGTGTTGTATGTGATCATAGGAATTTTTAAGGACAAGAAAAGACAACGTTGGCTTAAAATAAAATAAAAAAATGGAATAATAAAATAATAAACTACCTTATAAATACTCATAGCATTCTGCCTAACCCTAAAACTTTTTCCCATCAGCGAAAACTCACGCCGCCACACCTACAAGCTTCAACAGTGGAAAATGCCCTTTCAAAAATTCATATAAATTTCCACAAAATCTTTTAAATACCCAAACTCATATATTTGCACTCCTGGTTAAATTCCGTGCAAGCTCATACCAATTTCAATAAGTTCGAAGTCTGTTGCTCACGTCGAAAGGGCTCAGCTCCATGTTTGGGTGTTAGGGCTAAGAGTAATCGCGAATTAAAGCTTCGATTCACGAAGTTGAGTTCATATTAAGGTTTCTCGAGTGAAATAGCATGCGTGAGTGGAGTTTGGTGAAAATCGACATCAAAAACTGTCGTTCGATTACTGTAATGGCTCGGTGGTTGACCGAGATGGCGACGGGAATTGGTGCACCGAGTTTCAGGAGATGGGGTTGAGGATGAAGAGGGGATGATGAGAAGTGAAGTGGTTTGTTTCTCGTATTGATTCATGAAGTGAAGAGGGAGTTTGAGATGTTCAAACGTGAGGCTATGGTGGTTAGCAGGAGCCGTGCTTTGTAATTAAGGGGAGGAAGAAGAAAGCGGGTCGACAGGTTTGGAAATGGGCCTTGGTCAAGAAGGATGGGCCGGAAATTGAAGTGTAAGCCCATAAAGAAAATAAGAGAGTTTAGTTTATTTAATTTAAATGTATAGCAACTTATAAATTGCATATCTTGGTCGTATGAAATCAGAATCAGGAACCGTAAGTTGCATTGGGACCGTATGGAAGAGCACTACACAATGGAACGGACCGCAAGTGGATTGAAGCTCGTTCGGATGTATGGTGAAATTAAACGCTTGAACCAAATCAATGAGCGTATATCGTTATTTAACGATCTCCGACCAAAGTGAGTAAATCTCACTAACTCTGAACACTTTATATTTTTATAAAGTATTTTTAGAATTGATAATCATTGGTTGAATTGCTGTGTGTTGGCTGTTTGGTTGAACTGCTAGTCAGTTGATTGAAAACATCGATAACGATATATATAAATCGTATCGAAATATTGATTCTGATTATCAGAATAGTTTACCTTCATGCTATATATGTTGACTGACATCTGTGGATGCAGGGGAACAGGTTGGAGGGACCCAACTGGGTTCCTCAACATTTATTTTACTGTCTTTCATATATGTATTCTTATATATGATGTGCTATATCATCGGGCTGAACCTGTGTGTTTGGATGAAAATTGACCCTTTTGAATTGGTATTTTTATACCATAAGCGATACTGAAAGTGAAAAGGGATTTCCAAGAATATTTTGAAAGTAGATTATTTATATAAAATCAATGGATTATATATATGGAAAATATTGGTTTATCAAAGAAAACCTTTTATAAGTCAAAGAATATAGAGAGAACATATTTGTAAATAAATATAGAGAAAATATTTGTAAAACAAATATAAGGACAAATATTGGCAAAATAAGGAAAAGGGAGATATTTGCAAATCATTTTGCAAATAGAATAAATAGAAAAGAAAAGGGAAAATATTTGTAAATCATTTACAAATAAGATAGAAAGGGAATTATTTGTAAACAATTACAAATAGGAATAAAAAGGAAATCATTTGAGAAATATTTACAAAATGGAAATAGAAAGGAATATTTGTAAAACAATTATAAATGGATTAAAAGGGGATATTTATCAAGAAAATGAACTGAGTTATGGAAAGGAATTATTCATTTAGAAATTAAATAGAATAATGAAGTACTTGAAATGGATAAAAGTGTAATAAAGGAGAATTTTACACTAGGAAGAATTTAGGCCCGTGCTTCGCACACGGGTAAACAGAATATGAATTCGAAGTGAGAATTTAAGAGAGATCTGTTTTAACAGATAAAGTGAGAAGGTTAATTTATAAATAAAGTTTTATAAATTAATTTAGTTATTTATCTTTGGATAAATAGAGTATATAAGTCAAGACTTATATAGAGAAGTAAAAATCGATTTCCACATCGTTATTTGAAACTGAATATGTATGAAAGAGAATTTATCGAATAAGAGTTATTCGAAGTAAAGCTATCGAATATCAGTTTATTCGAAAGGGAGTTTATTGAATATTTGTTATTCGAAATGGGTTGATCCAAGAGAGTAATCCCATAGAGTTAATCCAATAGAAAAAATTGATTGAGATCAACCGTTAGAGTTAAACTATTAGAGTTGAACTGTTAGAGTTAAACCGTTAGGGTTAAACCGTAGAGTTAAACCGTTGGAGTAAAGATTTAGAGTTAGTTAGTTAGAGTTCTACAGTAGAGTCAAATCGAACTAGAAATTAAAACAGTAGTTATTTAAGACAAGTTACCAGTTAGCACGACTGCTAGTGTAATTCGCAGGGCTGCAGATAGCCTAAGGCGGTCGGATGTTTCCTGAGGGAATCAGGCGTAACCATTGTGATCGCTGCGATCTAGAGTCGAGCGAATGGTGTCAAGTCAAATATTAGAAAATTGATAAAAGTAATTTAGTCGAGTTCATTAAGCTGAGTTAGTCCAGTTGAACTGATCAAGTAAGGGGGTCAAAATGAGTAAATCAGACCGAGTTATCTGAACAAGGGTTAGTCCAGTAAGAGTTAAATAGAATAAGAGTAAATTGAATAAGAGTTACAACTTAGAGTTAACCAAGTATGAGTTAATAGTTTAGTTCGTTATTTATTCGAGTTAGAAAATCAAAGTATTTATAAAGTCATTACAATTCGGATGCAGGGGATTATAACACCATTGTTATAATCAATTGTTTTTTTTTCGTACGAGAAGCGGATTTGTAAATAAAATCCGAGAATGTCGTAAAGAAGTGTTAAAGATTTAGAAAGATGAACTTTGCCTATTTCGAAGTTAGAAATGTTGTTCAGTTAAGGTCTGAGAGGTAACTATACCCCAACTCGATTGACTTCGTTTTTAACTAGGAAATGGTTAAGATTCGATGGTGAAAAGTGGTTAAGTGGAAATCAAATGAAGGAGATTTGGCATAGTGATGTTTATTCAAACATCTGTTTAATCAAATGAAGGAGATTTGGAAATGTTTTCCAAATGAGAAGCAGGATTGTTTTCTGAATATAGAAACAAGAGATGGAAATGTTTTCCAATGATAATGATATATATTTTTTCTAAATATAGTGAATAAGAAACATTAAACAACATGAATAGGGAAATGAACGAATGGATGAAATGATGATTGTTCGATAGAACTTCCTTCGGGAAATAATATCGTTGATTGCACACCGACATGTTTTCAATTGATAGTTAAATCACCGACTATCAAAGTTTTGACCATTTTACGTTGGTTAATATGGAGAGACCGGTTGGATTATTATCCAGAGAACCACTCCGTATTAGCATAAGCGTTGCGAATCAAGTAGGCTGAATATATTGAAGACGGGGTTATGCAAGGGCTATCCTATTTACAGAATAGTGCCTTCGGTTTGTCCAGTCCAAGGACAAACGTGAATGGACGAATGTCTGACAGAGTATATTCAAAGGATCGCGTAAGTTGATCTCTTCAAACGTACTTACGTTTGGTGGCGGAGGAATTCGTTTCTCTTAGCTGTATACCCGTGGTATTTTTGGTGAAATCAATTTGTGATTTGGCGGGTGTGACGATGTGGCATTCAAAGTAATGGAGGTGGGATCTGTCAAAGGATACGTTATGACCTCAAGCCTCATCCACCGGGAAATGACAAAAATCGGGCAGGCAGCATGGCTATGTGGGTCGCACCCATTAGGATATATGATCACCTATCTAGAGAAATTCCTTTTGTTCTTAAATCTATCGATGCTGTCCCTTATCGGGAGACGGTTGCTGATCCCAACCGTTGGTGATATACATTCGATACACTCAAGCGAAATGAGTGGTCGGTCATGTGTGGGCCGGGTTGCAAGATGTTCTTGTTGAACCCAGTGTATTTGCCTCTAGAGATACACGTTCGGAAGGTGGTCCCATACCTTGTCAAGTTGGAATCCAATCTCCAATAAGTGCCCGCGAGTTTGATTTGTATACTATATATGTAGAGCGTGAGATGCAAGCGTTCTACTATATTTTAATTACTTGTGATTAGACATTATTATAATATCAGATAATATATGATTTCCAAAGTGTTTTGGGTTATCGTAAGGTAAAACCGTCCGTGTTTATGTGTGGATTGGTCTTACGATTATCTTTTCTTTCGGAAGGATTTTGAAAGTTAAACCAAATGATTTGAGTTTACTCACACCAGTCCCATGACTGACCCAGAGTTTATTTTGTTTTGTTTTCCCTAAACTCTTGGGTGCCCAAATTTGTACGGGCAGTCAAGTAGTCAGGATTTACAGGTATGCTTGAAGAGCTTGGAGCAGGAGGCTTCAAGATTTTTCTAGCTATTGATTATTCCGCTGTGATGAAAGTGTTGTACTCTGATAATGGTATGATATACATATACTACTTTGATTTCAAGATATGTTGTCTATTATATTTTATTCGTTCCGCTGTGAGATTCGTGTTACTCTGATGTTGTTGTGTTCTTCTTCTTCTTCTGTTCTAATTTTCTATCTTATCTATCCTCACCCTCTAATTTCTTTCTTGGACTATCCGGTAATTTCGACTTTTGATTGTTCGATAGGTGTTATATATCGGATAACCAATGTCGCTTTTCTCGGGTCGTTACAGTTGGTATCAGAGCTGAAGGTTAAGTATTACCTTGGCTCTGTGGCGTGATTCAGTAGAGATGGGGTTAGTAATACCCTAGACTGAGTTTGAGTGTATATATACGAGTGAACGTATTTGTTATTTGATATAAAAATGGTTTTATATTGTGGAGATTTATTGGTTGAGTTGTTTATGAGTTCTAGTCGATCAGTTTGATCTACTGTATCGATAGGAGTTTATAAACACTTGAATACGATGGGTTGACACGATATGTTTTGAAAAGAGGGTAAATAAAAGAATTTTACCCAAAATATATTTTGATATAAAGAAATATATATTTGAAATTATCTTGGTATATTGGATGTGTTGGTTGTGATTATAATCGGATAAGATTATAAAATGTGAAATAGTTATGTAAATAACAAATCAAAATTCATATTAGTGAAATATATGAAATCAGATGAATTAAATCTGAATTTAAGTTCAGAATTGGAATTAAAATTGCTAAAATTTGAATAAGCGTTGTAAATGGAATTAAATTGAATATATGTGAATTTTAAAATCCTGGGAGATTTTAAATTTGTTACAAGCATTGAAAAGGGATATTTTGAAATGAATTTCAAAATGAAAATGTTTAAAAATGGGTTTTGAAAGTGCTATAGTATTGAACTCACTTCGATAGCTGGAAAATAAATTCCGATGTTGATCCGGACATCATCGGTGCTCATTTTCGAGTTTGTAAGTGATAGATTACTACCAAAGATTTTGTTTTTGAATTGTTTTGAGAAACCAAGTTGTTTTGATATTCCAAAGGGATATTTGATTTTTGGAAAAGGCAAAGCTATTTGAAACTCCCAGGTAAGATTGTTTGAAATAAACACAAACTAAATAGAAATTTGTGAAAGCAAATTTGAAATTGAATTGAAGTCAGTTCAGTGGAAATTGAGTTGAATTGAAATAAAATGGTATCAAGTAGAATTGGACTGAATTAGAGATTATCTGGGATAGAAATGGATGGTCGAGCAAGAAATTTGAATTGAGATTGGAATTGCAGATTGATTGAAATTTGGCTTGGTTATAAGCGGATGGTCATGTTGAAGATAAAAGTGATTGGGAGTTTGATTGGGATGATAGTGGTATATGCTAAATTGATAGCAGAATTGAATGTCGACAAAAAGGTACACATATATATCCATATGAGTTTGATGGGTTTTATGAGCCGAATTGGCAAGCCGTTTGGCTGTTTGATTTTCTTTTGGATTGGAGAGGCCTGTGTGGCGGTTTGGGGGTTTTCCCGATGCTTCCGGTACAAAGGAGGTGCTGGCGAAATTTTTTGGAAATTTCGGGTGTTAGAAAATTTTCAGGAGTTTTGAAAATTTTCGTTTATAGAAATGAAGTAATAATTTAATTGAAATAAATAAATTCAGTTGAAACGGAAGTTAAAGAATTAAAACAAATGATTCGAAACTAGTTAATAGGGTTGTTCTCTACCTTAGCAATTTCGAGGACGAAATTATTGTAAGGGGGAAAGAATGTAACGACCCGCATTTTCAGCAACAGAATAATTAATTTATTTACTTATATGAATAGTGATTTAGAGAATTAAGGGGTCGTTAAATTGAATTTTAGTGAATATTTAATTAAATTAAATAAGGGAATAATATATTTATTTCTGAAATAGTCAGAAATAGTGGAATTCACAATATGGTGTGAATGGGCAATATAAAATATATATTGTTCAGTTTATATTGAATTATATTGACGAATATATTTATAAACGCCATTTGAGCGTATAATTTATATTATAATTTTAATAGAGCTCGAAATGGCGCTGCAGTTCGTTATTTGGCGATTCGAACTTCAATTGGATATACAGGGTTCGTTTTAACTCGGATTTCTGTGAAACAAGAAACGCGTGGAGCTGGTGGAGTATATTTTTCTAGTGGAAGAGAAAAATCTGGATTTCGTTGTGTAGATTTTGTTTTATGTCCAAATCAAATTTTAGAATAGTCGCTATGGAATTCCTTTATATTTTGCAACGCTTTATTTACGTTATAAATGGATTTTCTATATAATTTGAATATCGAATTAATACTGGAATTTGAATATCGAGTTATAAACTCTAATATAATTATTTTAAAGCTGTGGTACATCGTATGTGAATATATACGATAATATTTTTTTTTTTTATATATTAAATTTAATTGTTTTAAATATATTTATTTATGTAAAGGGGTTATTTAGGGCTTTAAAAATAGCCACTTTTGCAAATGAAGTCGGATTTCAACGAAACTAATTTTGTTGGATCCGCAATATCAAATTATTGTTAGTTTTCAAGTTTCATGATTTTTAGAGTCCGTATGTAGCCGTACGGATTTTTAATGTGAAAAACAGCCGATTTTCGACGGTTAAAAATACGCTGTGTGAACTAACGGAGTCGGAATTTGACGAAACAAGTTTCGTTGGATCCGTAATGTTGAACTGTAGTTGCATGTCAATTTTCATAATTTTTGAGTGTTGTATGTGATCACAGGAATTTTTAAGGACAAGAAAAGACAACGTTGGCTTAAAATAAAATAAAAAAATGGAATAATAAAATAATAAACTACCTTATAAATACTCATAGCATTCTGCCTAACCCTAAAACTTTTTCCCATCAGCGAAAACTCACGCCGCCACACCTACAAGCTTCAACAGTGGAAAATGCCCTTTCAAAAATTCATATAAATTTCCACAAAATCTTTTAAATACCCAAACTCATATATTTGCACTCCTGGTTAAATTCCGTGCAAGCTCATACCAATTTCAATAAGTTCAAAGTCTGTTGCTCGCGTCGAAAGGGCTCAGCTCCATGTTTGGGTGTTAGGGCTAAGAGTAATCGCGAATTAAAGCTTCGATTCACGAAGTTGAGTTCATATTAAGGTTTCTCGAGTGAAATAGCATGCGTGAGTGGAGTTTGGTGAAAATCGACATCAAAAACTGTCGTTCGATTACTGTAATGGCTCGGTGGTTGACCGAGATGGCGACGGGAATTGGTGCACCGAGTTTCAGGAGATGGGGTTGAGGATGAAGAGGGGATGATGAGAAGTGAAGTGGTTTGTTTCTCGTATTGATTCATGAAGTGAAGAGGGAGTTTGAGATGTTCAAACGTGAGGCTATGGTGGTTAGCAGGAGCCGTGCTTTGTAATTAAGGGGAGGAAGAAGAAAGCGGGTCGACAGGTTTGGAAATGGGCCTTGGTCAAGAAGGATGGGCCGGAAATTGAAGTGTAAGCCCATAAAGAAAATAAGAGAGTTTAGTTTATTTAATTTAAATGTATAGCAACTTATAAATTGCATATCTTGGTCGTATGAAATCAGAATCAGGAACCGTAAGTTGCATTGGGACCGTATGGAAGAGCACTACACAATGGAACGGACCGCAAGTGGATTGAAGCTCGTTCGGATGTATGGTGAAATTAAACGCTTGAACCAAATCAATGAGCGTATATCGTTATTTAACGATCTCCGACCAAAGTGAGTAAATCTCACTAACTCTGAACACTTTATATTTTTATAAAGTATTTTTAGAATTGATAATCATTGGTTGAATTGCTGTGTGTTGGCTGTTTGGTTGAACTGCTAGTCAGTTGATTGAAAACATCGATAACGATATATATAAATCGTATCGAAATATTGATTCTGATTATCAGAATAGTTTACCTTCATGCTATATATGTTGACTGACATCTGTGGATGCAGGGGAACAGGTTGGAGGGACCCAACTGGGTTCCTCAACATTTATTTTACTGTCTTTCATATATGTATTCTTATATATGATGTGCTATATCATCGGGCTGAACCTGTGTGTTTGGATGAAAATTGACCCTTTTGAATTGGTATTTTTATACCATAAGCGATACTGAAAGTGAAAAGGGATTTCCAAGAATATTTTGAAAGTAGATTATTTATAGAAAATCAACGGATTATATATATGGAAAATATTGGTTTATCAAAGAAAACCTTTTATAAGTCAAAGAATATAGAGAGAACATATTTGTAAATAAATATAGAGAAAATATTTGTAAAACAAATATAAGGACAAATATTGGCAAAATAAGGAAAAGGGAGATATTTGCAAATCATTTTGCAAATAGAATAAATAGAAAAGAAAAGGGAAAATATTTGTAAATCATTTACAAATAAGATAGAAAGGGAATTATTTGTAAACAATTACAAATAGGAATAAAAAGGAAATCATTTGAGAAATATTTACAAAATGGAAATAGAAAGGAATATTTGTAAAATAATTATAAATGGATTAAAATGGGATATTTATCAAGAAAATGAACTGAGTTATGGAAAGGAATTATTCATTTAGAAATTAAATAGAATAATGAAGTACTTGAAATGGATAAAAGTGTAATAAAGGAGAATTTTACACTAGGAAGAATTTAGGCCCGTGCTTCGCACACGGGTAAACAGAATATGAATTCGAAGTGAGAATTTAAGAGAGATCTGTTTTAATAGATAAAGTGAGAAGGTTAATTTATAAATAAAGTTTTATAAATTAATTTAGTTATTTATCTTTGGATAAATAGAGTATATAAGTCAAGACTTATATAGAGAAGTAAAAATCGATTTCCACATCGATATTTGAAACTGAATATGTATGAAAGAGAATTTATCGAATAAGAGTTATTCGAAGTAAAGCTATCGAATATCAGTTTATTCGAAAGGGAGTTTATTGAATATTTGTTATTCGAAATGGGTTGATCCAAGAGAGTAATCCCATAGAGTTAATCCAATAGAACAAATTGATTGAGATCAACCGTTAGAGTTAAACTATTAGAGTTGAACTGTTAGAGTTAAACCGTTAGGGTTAAACCGTAGAGTTAAACCGTTGGAGTAAAGATTTAGAGTTAGTTAGTTAGAGTTCTACAGTAGAGTCAAATCGAACTAGAAATTAAAACAGTAGTTATTTAAGATAAGTTACCAGTTAGCACGACTGCTAGCGTAATTCGCAGGGCTGCAGATAGCCTAAGGCGGTCGGATGTTTCCTGAGGGAATCAGGCGTAACCATTGTGATCGCTGCGATCTAGAGTCGAGCGAATGGTGTCAAGTCAAATATTAGAAAATTGATAAAAGTAATTTAGTCGAGTTCATTAAGCTGAGTTAGTCCAGTTGAACTGATCAAGTAAGGGGGTCAAAATGAGTAAATCAGACCGAGTTATCTGAACAAGGGTTAGTCCAGTAAGAGTTAAATAGAATAAGAGTAAATTGAATAAGAGTTACAACTTAGAGTTAACCAAGTATGAGTTAATAGTTTAGTTCGTTATTTATTCGAGTTAGAAAATCAAAGTATTTATAAAGTCATTACAATTCGGATGCAGGGGATTATAACACCATTGTTATAATCAATTGTTTTTTTTTCGTACGAGAAGCGGATTTGTAAATAAAATCCGAGAATGTCGTAAAGAAGTGTTAAAGATTTAGAAAGATGAACTTTGCCTATTTCGAAGTTAGAAATGTTGTTCAGTTAAGGTCTGAGAGGTAACTATACCCCAACTCGATTGACTTCGTTTTTAACTAGGAAATGGTTAAGATTCGATGGTGAAAAGTGGTTAAGTGGAAATCAAATGAAGGAGATTTGGCATAGTGATGTTTATTCAAACATCTGTTTAATCAAATGAAGGAGATTTGGAAATGTTTTCCAAATGAGAAGCAGGATTGTTTTCTGAATATAGAAACAAGAGATGGAAATGTTTTCCAATGATAATGATATATATTTTTTCTAAATATAGTGAATAAGAAACATTAAACAACAGGAATAGGGAAATGAACGAATGGATGAAATGATGATTGTTCGATAGAACTTCCTTCGGGAAATAATATCGTTGATTGCACACCGACATGTTTTCAATTGATAGTTAAATCACCGACTATCAAAGTTTTGACCATTTTACGTTGGTTAATATGGAGAGACCGGTTGGATTATTATCCAGAGAACCACTCCGTATTAGCATAAGCGTTGCGAATCAAGTAGGCTGAATATATTGAAGACGGGGTTATGCAAGGGCTATCCTATTTACAGAATAGTGCCTTCGGTTTGTCCAGTCCAAGGACAAACGTGAATGGACGAATGTCTGACAGAGTATATTCAAAGGATCGCGTAAGTTGATCTCTTCAAACGTACTTACGTTTGGTGGCGGAGGAATTCGTTTCTCTTAGCTGTATACCCGTAGTATTTTTGGTGAAATCAATTTGTGATTTGGCGGGTGTGACGATGTGGCATTCAAAGTAATGGAGGTGGGATCTGTCAAAGGATATGTTATGACCTCAAGCCTCATCCACCGGGAAATGACAAAAATCGGGCAGGCAGCATGGCTATGTGGGTCGCACCCATTAGGATATATGATCACCTATCTAGAGAAATTCCTTTTGTTCTTAAATCTATCGATGCTGTCCCTTATCGGGAGACGGTTGCTGATCCCAACCGTTGGTGATATACATTCGATACACTCAAGCGAAATGAGTGGTCGGTCATGTGTGGGCCGGGTTGCAAGATGTTCTTGTTGAACCCAGTGTATTTGCCTCTAGAGATACACGTTCGGAAGGTGGTCCCATACCTTGTCAAGTTGGAATCCAATCTCCAATAAGTGCCCGCGAGTTTGATTTGTATACTATATATGTAGAGCGTGAGATGCAAGCGTTCTACTATATTTTAATTACTTGTGATTAGACATTATTATAATATCAGATAATATATGATTTCCAAAGTGTTTTGGGTTATCGTAAGGTAAAACCGTCCGTGTTTATGTGTGGATTGGTCTTACGATTATCTTTTCTTTCGGAAGGATTTTGAAAGTTAAACCAAATGATTTGAGTTTACTCACACCAGTCCCATGACTGACCCAGAGTTTATTTTGTTTTGTTTTCCCTAAACTCTTGGGTGCCCAAATTTGTACGGGCAGTCAAGTAGTCAGGATTTACAGGTATGCTTGAAGAGCTTGGAGCAGGAGGCTTCAAGATTTTTCTAGCTATTGATTATTCCGCTGTGATGAAAGTGTTGTACTCTGATAATGGTATGATATACATATACTACTTTGATTTCAAGATATGTTGTCTATTATATTTTATTCGTTCCGCTGTGAGATTCGTGTTACTCTGATGTTGTTGTGTTCTTCTTCTTCTTCTGTTCTAATTTTCTATCTTATCTATCCTCACCCTCTAATTTCTTTCTTGGACTATCCGGTAATTTCGACTTTTGATTGTTCGATAGGTGTTATATATCGGATAACCAATGTCGCTTTTCTCGGGTCGTTACAATGACTCAACCCTATCAAGTCAAATTGGTTAAGTATTTATTTGCCTTAACCCTATCAGATTTTCATGTTAGATTGATTAAGCATGGATTATCTTAATCCCATCAGATTATCGAGTCGGATTGTTTAAGTATGGGTTAGCTTAACCCCATCCAATAATCGTATTACAATGGTTAAGCCTAATCTTAAAAGGTCTTGTGACTTAACCCTTATCAGGTCCACCTATTAGATTGGTTAAGTATAGGTTACTTAACCTCATCAAATCATCACGTATAATTGGTTAGGTATAAGTTACTTAACCCCATTAAATTATCATGTTAAATTGGTTAAGTATTGGTTACTTAACCCCATTGAATAACCAAGTTTAGATTGGTTAAGTGTTTAACTTAACCCCATCGAATTCCCGTGTTTAGATTAGTTAAGTATAGATCACTTAACCCCATCTAATTACCGTGTTTAGATTAGTTAAGTCTTAGTTACTTAACCCCATCTAATTACTGTGTTTAGATTAGTTAAGTCTTAGTTACTTAACCCTATCTAATTACTGTGTTTAGATTAGTTAAGCGTAAATTACTTAACCCCATCCCCTAACTGTCTTGTATGGTTAAGTGTCATTAAGAAATCAAGCCCGGTCCCACTTAACCTACCCATTTGTGTCATATCGGTTAAATGTCATTAGTCAAATTTACTTAACCTTATCATGTGGCATTAATTTAATTAATGCACTCTCAACCTCTCACATTAGACTTTGTTGTGGTTACTAGTTAAGCCTAGCGGGTCCGGGTAGATTTACACCATAACCTAGTCTAACCTCGGGTCTTAAGCGCGACATGACCAACTTCTCACATTGGATCCTATTGTTTGTAGCCACTAGTTAAGCCGGGCGGGTCCGGGTAGATTTATGCTACAAACTCAACCCAACCTCGAGTTGGCCATTTTCATGTTTGGTCTAGTGTCTTGTTACACTTACAACCCATACGTGTCAAGTTTCCAAGTCCCATGCTCATAGCCAAAGTTAATGTTGTCACGTTTATACCAACTTACCCAAATCATGTTTCATGTCATTAAAGTTTCCCCATAACCTAACCCCAACGCTTTTAAACTCGCATATACATTCACAACAACGCATAATGGATTTAAAGAAGGAACTTGGCAAAGGCATGACAAAAAGGGTATAAGGCCACAAGTTAAACATGGTGGAAATGAGGCATAAATGTGCTCACAAACTTGCATGTTACATTGTCAAGCCTCAAAAACATGCATAACATTCAAACTTGGCAAATAGGTGATACATGGTCATAGATGACATGAAATGATGACAAGTAACTCGCATATAACATCACATAAGGGTTATGACTTCATATGCTAGTTAACCTAAAGGTTATGAGGGTTCTCATGTTGCATAATGCAACATTTCAACATAAAGGTTATAGCTTTTAACCCA
This sequence comes from Allium sativum, assembly GCA_030737875.1. Lineage (NCBI taxonomy): Eukaryota > Viridiplantae > Streptophyta > Magnoliopsida > Asparagales > Amaryllidaceae > Allium > Allium sativum. The sequence goes on from CM060912.1 coordinate 61,602,185, forward strand.
CAAGATAAAGGTAATGACTTTATAGACTTGCATAACATGATAGCATGTATCATACTTAATGATCTAACCCAAACTTGCAACATTCATTTAACTTTATAGTTAATATCTAAGAGTAGGATGGGGCTTACAATGCTATGAAGGCACAAATCAACATATAAAACAAAGATTGAGACGAAGCCATTCATGCTATCACCCAAAACCCCCAAAAGAACAAGCTCCAAATGAAACCCTTGAGCAAATATCAATAAAAATCCTTGCTTTGAAGAAGAAAGGTTTCAACTTTGGCTTTGAATGAAGCTTATGAGCTCTCATGCAAGATCCTTGCTTTTTGGTCAAGAAAAGGTTGCAACTTTGGCTAGAATGCAACTTATGAACTCTCATACAAACATGAAATCACTCAAATGATCATAGAATCTCTCATGAATGAAGAAAAGAGGCTCCTTTACTTTGAAACTAGCTTAGAACACTTAAGCTATCATGAAGAAGAAGATGGAGGCCATGGGTTGAAGTGGAGGCCATGATGAGGAATCATTTTGGCATAGTTTAGTTGTAGGATCAATTTATGAGGGTTTTAGGAGAGGGTTAGGGGTCTTTTTTTTAGGAGACTAGGATAGTTTTAGCAATAGGATAAACCCTAGAACCAATCCTAGCCTTTAAAGCATGTCTTGGGGAAGAAGTCACATGTAGGAACCATTTAGGGCCTTTAGATTAAAGCTGAACCATGAGAACCATTCAAATGCAAAATCTGCATTCGAGCGAATCGGCCCACGGGTTGACAGCCAAACACCCTGGATTAACCCCTAGTCGACCCAGCGGGCTTGGGTCGACCTCAAAAATCGGCCGGTTCGGTTATTCCCCTCTCCCAATTCGCTGTTTTGAACATTTTTGCATATTTATTTATTAAATTTTCAATTATATATATATATATATATATATATATATATATATATATATATATTTCTCTGCGCAACCCATTTCACTTAGTTAAGTATACTTTAATTTGTGAATTTTTATGTTCAAATTACGGGGTGTTACAATGTCTATGTTAGATAAATTCTATTTTTTTAACGTACTTGTTTTCCGTGTTGCTATTCCGACTATTATTTCTAATTCTCTTTGTTGCGTACATGCCCAAGCACACAAAAGAAAGGTTTGATTTTTTGGATGCTAATTGCTTTTATTTGCATCGATATACTCAACTTGCTTAAAAACATGTATATAGTAGATGTAGATTTGTGATTTTTTTTCATTTAGTGCATTTTAATGATTTTATGCCCATGTATAGATATCGACTTTTTGGATTTTGTTTTCTTTTATTAGGATGGGCCTTATATGGTGAGTTGTGATTTTTTCAGATCGAGCCATGCATTGGCAGGTTTTGCCAAAATTTTCCGTGAATTTTGCCGAATTTGGAAAGAAAGCCAATATGGGATGCTACGTTAAATTGTCTTCAAATTAGTAAGTTGTCACTTTTATTTTCCATCGTATACTTGTTTGGAAATTAAGTGTATAGCTTATGTATTTGGCTTGACTACATGGATCCTAAATTTGATTGTGGTTATACATAGAAATGAGAATGTTGGCCCCATGCCAAATTATGAACCTATTTCCCTTGCTATGACTGCTTCAATGGTTGTTGTTGAGAGCATTAAATGACAGTATGTCCTATGTCATCACTTACTTGAGAGTGGTGTGTTGTTTTGTTTGGTCCTTGAGGAATTCGGAGAATTACTGTACCGACCCGAACTACCCGGCCGACCTAAACAGAACAAGAAGGCAGACTGCTTTGAATACACGAAACATCAAAACACAAACATAAGAACATTTCATTGCTATTACAACAATTTGCATCAAAGTACAAGATATCATAGTTCAAATAAATAATATACAATGGAAAATATCAAAGATTTAAATTACAAAACAACGGAAATATATATTTACATAAATATAATGTGCAGCGGAAAACATCAACTACCACAACTGAAAGAAATACACGGATACAAAGCATTCTAAATATAGCTCCAGCTATAATCCAGGATTTTGTGAAAAGAAATATCTGCGAAAACCAAAAGTAGTAGTTGCTCGTGTGGAAAATGTGGGCACCCAGAATTTAGGTGGGAAACAATAAACTCCGAGTCAGTCATGGGACTGGTGTGACAACTAAAACAATTACTAACTTTATTTTAATTTTAGGTAAATCAAGGGACCACGCCATATGACATGGAATGGGTTTTCTCCCAAGAATACCATAAAACAAACAACACAATGCTAAAAGGAAAAAATTAATCCATTATAAGACTCAGATCCCATCACATAATGCAACACAAACTAGAGGATAGAATTTTACCGTGTAAAGGCCAAACATGCTTGGTACGCAAAATTTATCTTTTTTTTTTATTATTATAAGTGAAGAAATCAACTTCAAATATAAATGTATCAATCATAATCTGCATAGGTACCATATATTATGTTGCAATATAGGTTTACAACTAAAACCGTAAAATCGCGTATTGGAAATTGGATTTCCATTTATGAACCAAGGCAAGCGATCTTCCTTTTCGATTCGAGACACTCTAGCACATGCCTCAGGATCACACCTCTGGGCAACCCTAGGTTTGCGGCAGGGCCGGACAGCCGTCGCTGATTAGTAATGCCATAAACAATACGTTAGCCTGTTCTATTGATCCTCCAAAATGGTCAGTACGTCGACCAATCATGATCCATTAGAGACCCAAATCAAATACAAGGACCTCACTTTCCATCATAATCCAACATCTACATAAGTAAAATGTCTGGGCTCTATACCATGACATCACTCGTATCTAGATACCAACGTATGTCCATTTCTTTGCGGTCCTCATCCCGTTTTTGGTTCATACCATGATGTGAAGCTCGCGAATTCACGCTGCACAAAGCTGCACTACTTAAAACTGTGCTTTGATCATCAACCATTAAGCCCTGGTTTTCAACAAAAGCTTTGATCCATGCAACTCAGCATGCCACATTGTCAATCCATACCGTACCATTGATTTCCACCAATATATAACCTCTAAGCTCGTACGTCTCAGAGAAGTGTGTTAAGAAAGAGTATAAATTCTCTGCTACCGAACAGAAATATATCTGGTAGAGATCAATGAATACAACGCGAAATACCATGTTAAATATACAATCCATTTGCAAGTCCGTTCTGGGTCTGAACAAAACGGGAGGCACCTTATTCCTCGTCCCATATGTCCAATATAGGAGAGAGGCCCTCACATATCCGGTCGATCTCTAAGTACGTCTGGACGATCACCACTTATTACCTCGTCTTGGGTGTACATCCCAGTCAAGACATCAGTAATCATCCATTCTATGTGAAGATCTCCTATCTTTAACCACCGTCTTCATCGTCAACTTTCAATCGCCGTATCAGTTATTCAAAATGGGTTAAACCCGGTTTTTTTGAATAACTCGTGTATCTTATAATCAAGTGCTATAATAACACATCATACACCTCATTCCAATTTAGAATATTCTTTTATTCAAATATTCACATCTTAGGGGAAAGGTTCCCATTAATTTTATCAAAGATAAGTTCTTTTAAACTTATTCCTTAATCGTTCTTTGGATACCATTTTCAATAGATTTTATTTTATCTTTTCACCACTTAAACCCAATTTAGATTTTTTAACTAGTCGGGGTTATCGAGCCTCACCAAAGTAATCATTTATTTTATTACCCCAATCCCAACCTATTCATCCCATGAAGAAAAACCGGTAGTACTCCATATTTAATATCGACTGTATTATCGGTAAAATTAATTACCATTTCACGTTTCAAATTTGATTAAAGATTTAACTATCGCATGGAGTAAAATTGGTGGTACTCCATTCTTGATCATTTCTTGAATTCGGTAAGTTTAACTACCTCATTTACATTCCATTCTAATTAAATATTCACTGAAACTCCACTTCATTTTAATCTCAAAAATCATTATTTAATGATTATTCAACTTTAAGAAATTAATCTCGTCTTTAACTGGGCTAAAGAACCAATTTCATTTAAAACAAAGTTCGCGATAAACCCAAAATCCTCTTCCATAAAAATGGAATCTTTACGGAAATCTGATCAGTACATAATTGATATAAATTTCCGTATCTGACTAATACTATAAATTGAATAACGACAATGCCTTTTAAATTCCATGAATAGTAACGGTCTTCCTTCACAGAAGTTTATCTCGATTATTTGTAAATCCAATTCCACTCAATTGCAATTTAATGTATTAAATTAGAAAACTTTACTTTCGAAAAAATTTCGTTAAATCTTAATTAAAAGATTTATAAATTAGAAATCATATCTTCACTGTTAATTGGGTTTTAAGAACAAATGTTATTTAAAACATCATTCATAATGAACCCAAAATCAACTTCCATTTAATTCCAAGTATAATTATTAATTGGAAAACTTCAATAATCTTAACTAAAAGATTTATTAATTCTTTTCTCAACTGGATTTAAGAACACTGTTATTGAAGACATCGTTCACGACAAAGCCAAAATCCAAGTTGTTGATATTAAATACAAGGCTCTGAATAGAAATCATATCGACTTATATTCGATATCAAATTCTGAAACCAACGAATATCACATCAGGAATAACGATATCTATGTCTTCTAAATTCGTTAACAATATCCGCGTAATCACGGAATCCAATATCGAAATATTCCGAAGATTATTTTCATTCAAATCCATTCCAATTCATACGTTCGAAAATTTTGGTTATATAAAACCATATAATGTCTTTTAGTTCTTTACCCAAGTTAATAAACAACCTATTCAGATAAAAATATATTTTATCTTTATAAACTTGGAATATATCATCCAAAATCATTTCAAATCATTTATCATGATTTTACATAATTTATTCATATTTTTAATAATTTTAACAAGGCCCTTATAGTCGGTTTCCAATATCGCCACCGAACTGCATAAATAGCGATCTTTTCCAAAACTGATTTGGACATATCATAAAATCAAACCATTAGATTTCAAATCTCTTATTATCATTGAAACCTATTTTCGATACGAACCCAAAGATTCCAGTTTTAGGAGAATCCGACGATCGGATATCCCGTTACGTCCATTCAAAGTTAATGGTCGAAATTCGTGAAAGGTCGCTGGGCGGAACGTTCTATTCAAACCATTTAAATATATATATATATATATTATATTTCATCGATTTCCATTTAAAACTTATTTTATAAAACATTTATAAATTCGTTTTAAAAACGATTCCAACTTCCATTTCAATTTTAAATCAAAATTGAATATTTTATATCATTATAATATTAAAATGATAATATTTTCAAAATATCAGATTTTGAAATCATACCTTTTTTATATTCAATATAAAATGAATAAAATCTACAGAAAATTTCATTCGAGTTAAAATGGTGTATATCTACTTAACTTGGCTTCATAATCATTTCAATTATGAATATTTCAATATTTTCCTGTCCATCCAGAATCGGACATCAAAATCATATTTTGATTCTTCACTGAATATTATTTTAAAATATTCGTTTTCTCAGAATGGGAATCATACTCAATTTGTTACCATATAATTTTATTTATATAGATTCCATGCATAGCCTGTATTCAAAAATAGTGATAAACAAATATTAAACATTCAATTCACATCCATAGTACAATTTATAACTGTATAAGCATTAAATAATTATATAACGCTTATAACAGTCTGTCATTCAATCGGTTGACATACAATTAAGTCCAAGGGAGATGTGAATTAATTATCGTCTCTAGACCTATGTGGGGTTTTCAACCATCATCAATGATTATTATTTGTAGACTTGGGCGATGTGTAAAATTATCGTCCTAATACCCATTTGGGGTTTACATCATAGTCCATGTGAACATATTTACATATTTGGGAGATGGTGGGTAAATTGTCATCCCTAAATAATCTAAATATAAACGTTTTATTTATTAACATTTATAATCATAGTTTAATAATGATAACATTAAAACTGCAAACTACCATCAATCATCAAACAAATTTTGATATCACAGGCAATCAATTTACATTCAGTCACAAATATAATAACTATAAAAATAATTCGAGTGAGAGTTTCTCACTTTGATTTCCACTCCGACCAACAACTCCAGCTTCTCCGCGCTTCCACGTCGCGCCGCCACATAAAGTGGCTCCTCCCAGTTTGTCGTTATCGTCGCTGATTTCCCCCTCGACCACCAGTGCTTTGAGCACGAATTCGCACCGCAACGATCGCGGACCCACCCCATCGACGCGCCTCGCCAAGGCGCTCCAATGGCCTTCGTCCACCTCCACCTGAATCGCCACCACTTGGGCGGAAATGGGTGATCTTCCGTTGGAGCTCCACCAAAAACGTTGCTAACGTTCATCTCGATTTTCCTACCCCTACGTCCACTTTTAGGTGAAATGATACAAAGCAAAGTTATCAAGCTTATCCCCTCTACAACTTTCCCATTTGTGCCATCATTTAATTCTTCTTCGTTTGTTCATAATTCCTCCAAAATCAAAATCTGTTTTCAGCCTTTGAACTGAAATTCCAGCGAATCAGTGCAACAATAGGCTATGAAATTTTTGTTGTAGGTAGAGATCATCATATACTACAACTTTTGTATATTGAGACTTGGCTAATTGTTCATGGATTGGAAAATATAAATTATTTTAAGTGTAGGAGCTTTATTGCAAAAATATTTTTACAAGAAAAAGAGGGTGGCTGCAATTTTGGAGGAAGAAAGAGAAATAGGGTTTGGGGGAAGAGAAAAAGATGTTATATAGTGGGATTTATTACTTTTTATTATTTCTTTAGTTAGCGCTATCACCAATCGATAGTTATCGATGCCCTGAGCACACACGAACTTCGTTGGTGATGAAAATTGACACACAACTATGTTTTGACGATATGGTTCTAATGAAATTGGACTCGTCGAATTCCGAGTCCGTTTGCTCCAAAAGCTCTATTTCATGCTTAAAAGGTTGATCGATTCACAATTTATGGTGCACGGCAACATACTTACTCCAAAAATTACAAAATATGGAATCTAACAATAATTTAATATTCCGGATCCAACAAAATTAATTTCGTCGAAAATAGAGGTCGTTTGCAAAATTTCTATCTTTAAGGGCGATATATAATTTACTATATATATAAATTCCGTAGCGAATATTTGAAATTTTAATTTGGACATAACTTCCAATTTATAAAATGAAATCTCAATTTCTTACATTCTTAGAAAGATATAGTTAATACGATTCTAATGGTTCTTATTTCATCCAATTCTGACTTATAATGAATTCTATACATTCGTTTAAAGTTTAAAATTAAAATTTCAAACACCTCGCCATTTGAAGCTCGTTTTATAATTAATATAAATATATATGCTCAAACATCGTTTTAAATTAGTTTTACGTCGTTAATTCTCAAAATTAATCATTTTTTTTAATTTCTATTAAAATCAATTAAAAATAAATTTTAAATTGGTTCTAAATTTCCGGTTTGTTACAATAAATCCATTAAGGAGGGAAGAATGTAACAATTCTTATTTTAACGATTGGAAATGTAAATATTTATGTAATCTCCCATATTTTGGTAGCTAAATATTTATTTTATTTTATTATTTTAAATATTATATTTGGAATATTAATGGATTTTAATATTAAATTCGTAATTTAAAAACAAAATTTAAACGTTAATTTCTATTTAGCATAAATCGAGCTCAAAATGGTGCAGTGGTTCGTAATATTGAGCTTTGAACTTCAATTGAATATACAGGATCCGAGATAAGTCGGATTTCTATGAAACAAGAAACGTTTGGATCTTGCTGATGATAATTTTCTAATGAAAGAGAAAAATCCAGATTTCGTGTTATAGATTGTTAATTATGTCCATTTCAAATTTTAAAATAGTCATTATGGAAATCGTTATTAAAATATAATGTTTATTAATTAATTTAATAGGTTTTAATATATTTTGAATACTGTTTTAACTGGAAATTTATAATATTGAGTTGTATATTCCATATTAGTTTATATTTGAAGGTAATATATATTTTATTTGGATATATATGATAATAATAATTTATTATTATTTAATTTAATTATTTTGGAATTTATATAATATTTTATCAATATTATATAAGCTTTAAAGTTAGTTTTCTTTTCAAACGACCTTCGTTTTCGACAAAACAAATTTATTGGGATACGTATGACTAGTTATTGTTAGATTTCCAGTTTGAAACCAATTAGAGTTGTTTTGTGGGTATGCGCAGTTTAAAAATGTAGCGATAAATAATCTGAATTAAAATAAGTGCCGTTTTTGCAAACGAAGTCCAATTTCAACGAAATTAGTTTCATTGGGACCAGAATGTCAAGATGTAGCGATACACATATTTTCGTTATATTTGGACTTCGCATATATCAATGAAAATATTAAATGTTTAGTGTAAATAACGGTGAATACCGATGGGATTAAATAACCGTATAAAACAAACGTATCTGATCAAATGGAAAATATGTATATATATATATATATATATATTATATATCTATTAAATACATTTCTTCAAAACAAAGTAATATATTGATGAGGAATTTTATAATAATAAAATATACCCTACAGTAGCCGCACATGCAACGTTCAATCAACCATCTATTCTATATATATTAATAGATTAAGTAAACTTCATACTGAAGAAAAGTATAACTTAGCTCTTAAGGAATTTCGCATACCCTCAACGCAGCTTTCTTTTCTATGTGACTTGAAAGGAGACAACACACTGCTACCCTAAAATATTACATAACTACACCATATGCTATGATTTAAGTCATTCTTATCCTAGATCCCTTTTGCCTATAAATACACTGCGTCATCCCCATTTAAAATCGTTTCAGCAAGGTAATTCGAAACCATAAAAAAGGAAAAATAAAGAAAAACTACCAATAGGAATATCAGAAGCAAACTGCTGGGTGGTCGACACTTCAAGCAAAGGAGGTAAGGTCAGCGCCGTGATGCGTGAAGTCAGGTAATGCTCCGTTAATGGAAAGTCTCCAAGTGGCATGGTGGCGCACAGTCAGATACATCATTGGTTTCTGTTTTGTCAACATGGAGGAGGCGCGTTTTCAGTAGCATGGGTACTTTTGAAATGGGTTTGCGCAGGAAAATAAAACAGCATGGTTGGAGGAAATGGTTGTTGCGTGGGAAGATGAGAGATGTTCGTGACACGGCGGAAGGCTGGAGACGATCGCTGGGTTGATACTGGAGAGTGGAGGCAGTCTGGGTTGCAAGGTGCTTCGATGGTGGACCTTGGGAAAGTGGCAGTTGTCAATGTGCGTTGTAGTGGGGTGTAGGATTTACGAATAAAGAGAAAACTTGGAACTAGATTTCGGGAATTGGCAAGGTAGTTTAGTGGAGCAGTTTTATGGAAACAAAAAGTTGAGCCGTTCATTTTGTTTCCGAAGCAGGAAGAACTAACGTAAGTGGATATAATATCTAAGGGGAGCTCTTGATTCATGGAATCTAGTTGGTCAGTAGAAGGCTGTATATGAAGTTCTTGCTGATCAGTTCGTTTATTTGGTTCATGTTAAATAGTAAAAGGAAAAGCACGGTACTGATGGAAAGAGAATCAAAGTTGGGTTTGTGTTTGGAAAGTAGTGGTGAGCTGTTTCGGCCGAGGGTGATTCAGTGGAGAAAACCGACGCAAGGAGTGATCAACTGGAAGGGAAGCATACGGTGGAGGGTGGAATTACGTGGCAGATGGGGTAGGAAGAAAGAGTGTTAGCAGGAGTTTTGCATGAAGAGGATAGATGGGAAGTAACCAGAAATGTTTGGGAATAGGTGGCGCTGGCTTCTGATAGAGGAGAAGGATTAAATGAAAGGTTGTTGTGCCTAATTATATTTAAGCCTACCTAATCATATATGATATAACAAAGTATAAATATTCAGTAATTAATTTATAATCTAAAATTAGTAATTTAATTATATAATTAAAATAATGGTTGTTTGTATTAACAAAGAATTTTTGAAGTTAAACTAAATTTAATTCAACTGTTATTTCTAAACTAAGTTAGACTAGTGTTTGAAAATCAAATGGATCCGTTGTTTAAAAATATTAAAACGTAATCAAGTTTACAAATAAATGATTAAGGATAATTTAAGTTTAATCAAAATTTTATTTATGACTTGTTATTATTATCAAAATTTGGTTAAAACAAAGAAAATTGGACTTTTATTGACGAGCGCTATGGCATGGAATATATCTGGACAGAACTGAAATCAACTGAAACGAGTCGTTGACAACGGAAAAAATTCAAAGTGAGTTAAACTCACTCTGTCCCACTTATATTTTATATAAGTTGGGTTTTTATTTGTGTGCGCTATGGTAGGTAATGGTTGATATTAAATTGTTGTTATTAGTCGATTATTGAATTTATATCGATATATTGAATTGAATGATTATATTGAGGTAACGTATTTGATGCAGGGAAAAACAGATTGGAGGGATCCAACTGGATTCCTCAGCAGAAGTTGTTAAACTTTATTTTATTATAATATATGTTGAATAATATGAAATTGTGACTCAGGGGTTGACAGGTTGGAGAAATCCAAAAGGATTTCTCAATGATATTGATAATGTTTATCAATATGATTTGTTGTGTTCACTTGGATGTGAATTTGGTTTATATTTCACGGTTTGGTACTTTAGAAGATATTTACCTCTTTAGTACCATCAATAAAGAAATTATTTGTGAAATCAATATTAATTCGATTTCAAACGTTTTACAAAGATGTGTTCATATACAGTTTGAAATAGATTTATACAACGAATGGTTAATGTTTTATATAGGGAATGGTTAATGGGTTATACAACGAATGGTTAATGATTTATACAGTGAATTGTTAAAGCTTTATACAACGAATCGTATATGGTATATAAAGCAAATGGAATATGGTTTATAAAGAGAATGGTATATGATTTATAAAACGAGTAGTTATGGAATTATAAAGCAAGTGGACATGGATTTTTTTAAATGAATAGAAGGGATTTGTAAATGAAAGATAAAGGAAATCGTAAATGAAAGGTTAATGATTTTGGAAAGGAAAGTTGTAGGGTTTTGAAATGGAATATATAATATTAATTACCGAAGTTACGTTGAGACATTTTAATTAATGTTGTTTAATTATATTTAATTAATATTGAAAATGATTTGTAAGATTATAGTAATATAATCAATTTAAAAATGTTAAAGGGAATATGATATGGTTTTACGAAATTGGAACTTGTTGTACGCTGGTTGAGTTGAGTAATTTTCGAGGCATCAATCTGATGTTGGTTTCGACCTTCGGGGTTAATATTAAGATATTTATTCACTTACCAGTTTGCAATGAGGATCTAATGAGTAGAAGTGTAATGATAATGGAATTTTCTTATTTCTAATAAGAAAGGGAAATGTTTTATGAATTAATAGTTTTAATATTTAATTAACGACAGGTTAATTAAAGAGGCTAAATGATGCTGGGAATTGATTCAGTGAATTCGTTTTATTTTTATGCATGAGTGGTTGTTTATTTGATAGTTAAATAACCGACTATCAAATCTGACCTATACGATTGTTGGTACGGAAAGACCGGGGTCGAATTTATATTCGTAAACCCATACCGAACCAATGAATACGTAGAAGATGCTAACTGAAGATGGAGAAATCAAAGACCGTGGATCTTCAAGAGTAGGAGGGCTATTTGTTGAATTTCTCTGGTTAACTCCTAAAGATATTTCGGCAGTGATCCGTCGTGATTGGAAATCTTCGGATTGCAAGGACTCATCGATACTGATCCATAGGGTGATATCTAGGATGTAGTAGGAGAGTGCCTTCGGTTCATCCTGTTCTTGAATGACTTGTACGGACGGGTGTCTGATAGAGTATTTCTTAAAGAATCACGTACATTGATTTTTATAAGGGTATTTCTGTTGGTGGCCTTAACACCTAGAATATTTTTGTGGACGTCAATCAGTGATTTGGCGGATCTGACAATGTGGAATTCAAAGTGACTGGTGATGTTATGTTGTAAAGGTAGTGTTAAAACCAAGCCTCTTCATCCAGTAAATGGTAAAAATAGGGTAACTCGCATGGCTGTATGGGTCACACCCATCAAAAGGGTGTATTGCTACCATCTAGAGAATATTCATATTTGTTACTTCTTTTCAATTATGTATCTACCGGGAACTACGGTGGTCGCGACAAAAAGCCGTAATGTAACAATACATTCGGTACTCTCGAGCGAAATGAGGGACCGGTCATGTTTAGCCTAGGTTGCAAGATGTTGTTGTTCAACCCGATGTATTCTTCTCTAGAGATACACTGTCGGAAGGTGGCCTCATACCTTGCCAGTTGGAATCCATTCTCCAATAAGAGCCTACGGCTTTTGATTGTATACTATATATGCGGAGCATGAGATGAAAGCGTTCCGCTAGAAGTTATTTATTTGTATTTAGACATTATTATAATATCAAAGAAGATATGATTTCCAAAATGTTTTGGGTTATCGTAAGGTAAAAAATGTCTGTATTTATGTATGGATTTGGTCTTATGATTATCCTTTCCTTTCGAAAAGATTTTGACGTTAAAATCAAGTTGGATGATACTTATGAACTTAGTGTGTTTTTGCTCACTCTGGTTCACCAGACTGATCCAGCATTTGAAATGCTCGGGTTAGACTGGGTTGTACAGGTCCAGGTCATCAGATACTGTGAAGATACGAGCTGGAAGAGTCCAAACGTATGATATTTCATAGATACTATTCTATTGTGTGTTGTATAGGAGGATAGGGTATTATAATTGTCCAGATGTGTTGATGTACTCTGATGATTTTAAGTATTTTTAAGGCTCTCAATAAAGATTTATTTCTATATTATATTTGGTTTCGCTGCAATGTGAGACTCTGTGTTGTGATGGTTCTTCTTCTTCTTCTATTCTAATATTTCTTTCTTTCTTATCTCACCCTCTAATTTCTTTCAAATAACTATCTGGTGTTTTCAATACTTGAGTTTTGGCAAGTAATATGGGTTATGTATTATTATCGGAATTCAGGAGTCGAACTCCTATCGGGTCGTTACAATTTAATTTAAATATTAATTGTTAGTTATTCAATTGACGATTCCAAAATGAGATTTTTCAAAAATGATTAAACTGAAACTAGTTTCATTGCGTCCGGATTGCTCTTTATGTGAATGATAAGTATAAGAATTGCTATATTTCGAGTTCGGATCTTTGAATGGTCATAACAATCTCGATATACACGTTATTTTCCGTTTCGAGAGTGCAATGTCGGATTATGTTGGAACTTATATTTTTGGAATCGTAGTGGTGGGTTATCGCACGCCGTCAAGCTTCATATTGATCATATGTACTGTGTGATCGTGCGTAAATAAAACAAGTGTCATTTATGTAAGAAGCTAAATTGTATATTCCGAGTTTTAATGGCTAACTTCTATGAATTTGGTCTCGAAACAAGTTCCATTTGTACAAAAGGCCTTTTTACGTAGATGAAAACATGCGACATGCTTCGATTGTAGATAACGGGTTTTTAGGCCTTATGTGTCAGTTAATTAATTAAATATAATAGTCAAGGCCCAATTATCCTAAACCCTAAAATATCATTGGGCAGTTACTATTCATTTGTATATCCTTCTCGGGATTTACTGTTCGATCCAAATGGAGGCCGCCTCCTCAATATTAAATTTTAAAGTTCATTTCGAGATAAATATTCAATGAAAATCAATCAGTTGATTCATGAAGATCAGGGTGAGGAGAGCTTCTCTCTATACACATTTTAGAATGTGCAATGCTACTTCCTATATATCGACATTTTTGACCCAAAGTATAACAACCCGCCCAAAATGAGCCTAAATTCCGACTTAGAAAAGACCTATCAGAAATTAGAGTCATTCTAAATGGATCGTTGGTTCCTATAAGGATTACATTTATAGCGAAAAACTAACAATGTCATCAGAATCTCATAGTGGAAGGGATAAAGTATAATAATCAAAAGTAGATGTACCGTTAATTAAAACCTATAAAATGTTGATTACATAAAGATCTCAACTGTCAACAAAGGTACACTGATAATATTAGTAATATCCTAAAGGTTCAACAATCATGATAATAACTAAAGATCACTCTTCATCAGGCGACAACACCCATGACTGCATTAACCGAGCATTCCCACATGCTAATATGTTTATTTATTAAGACGAGGGAGGTCAGAACAAAGGTTTTGATGAACGAAAATAACATTATTTTAAGGAATGTCTATTTCCTTTTCACGGAAGTGTAAATTCATCAACTTATCTCTATGCAAGTTCAATACACAAATTTATATACAAATTAACTTAAAGCCAATATGCTTATTTATAAGGGCGTATTTATTATCACTTAATACCCTATGAGAAGGAATAACATTTAGTTACTTAAGGCCACTAGATAAATATTTATGTATGGGTGGATTCCTTTGATCACTGAAGACCCTATGGTGGTCAATAGTCGCTTAAGACTGTGTCTTATAATCATTAGCATTGTTCAAACTATCAATTTTAGAAATAAATGCTTAAACCTATTAGATTTACAATACTCAAGTCTTATGCCTTTGCACACATGTATATTAAATTTACAATTTTTACAAGAAAGTGAATCAGACCATCATCAGAAACTGTACAACAACTAAAAGCCTATCTTTTATTACCGCAATAACCAAAACTTAATATACAATAATTGATTGACATTTCCGTAAAATAAAAGAGATTTATGGGATCAATTACTGTTTTGTTTTCACGTTAATCAAAACTCTTTAGGCAAAACTATCCAAATCTAGACTAACATAATATAGAAAATAGAAAACTGATGTAATTTTCATTCACAGAGATAGGGAGAGAAGAATGGTGAATTCAGTGCAGAATCCAACAATTTGGATTGAACCGTCGAATCAGCTTACTCCAAATTCTCCTAATATGCGCACACGCACACACGCGCTCGTGCACACACACACACACACACACACACACATATATATATATAAGAATGGGATTTAATATCTTATATACATATGTTATACTTAATTCCATAATCTATATTAGAATCAAATTAGAACAAATGGAATATAGTTTAGAAGAAGAGAAGAAACCTAACCTGTTTTTGGAATTAAGAAAATAGCGGAGAGATGGGATGGAGACATAGAGGAAGATAAAGGTAGGGTTTTAGGGGAGAGACTAGGGTTCTTTTTATTATCACGAGTGTGTGGACCGTAGGACTAGTTAGATTTAATATGGACAGTTCATTTAAGCAAAATTATATAAAAAGTTAAAAACCCTTCAAAAATAGTGCCTCTCTCCTACCTCGACCAGGAGAGCGGTCGGCCTCCTCCATAGAGGGTGGTCGATCGGCCAGTCAACCCTTATCTTGTGTTGCGGTCGATCCCCAACATAGGGATATTTGTTTTCCCTTAACATTAGGTTTATATTAATTCCTTCTGTTTGTTATTTATTCTTTTCCCTTCTTGCACATACATATATATACACACAATCAATTTCAAATATTTAGGAAATATTCTATTATGCCAACGATTATGTAATTATATTCCAAGTTCTTATTTATTTAGTTTGAAATCCAAATCTTGTGTGAATATAATTACCATATACTTTTTTATTAATAACTTCTTTATATGGACTCCGTTTTCATCAAATAATATATGAAAATGGATCAGAATCTCACCACGAATAAAACAGAAATATTTTCGTTGCCAAATTCTCAATTGCCCAAAATTCTTATTTTCAACCCACTAATATTTTATTAATTTATTATTTTTTTACTTAGTTTAATTATCTATATATGTTTATGGTATATTTTACGAGGCGTTACATTCTCCCTTTTAAAAGAGATTTCATTCCAAAATCTTTTCAAAAGGGTGAAAATATATCTTGCCCCAAAAATCATGTTATACATTCATGTTATTTATAAAAAAATTGTTAAACATCCATTACTCAATGTGATTATGCACTGCAGACTTGCTACAGTGAGCACAAGTCCTAACGTGAAAGTGTAACATGTGATGTAGAATGTATGCAAAACACCGTAATACGCATATAATTTCTACATGAGTGCTTGGTTTATTTGTGTTGCAACCATCTCCTAGTATCCAGTCTAGCTACCATGATGCAACCATAAGGGATTATTTTTTTGAGGAAATAATTACCCATGAAAATCAATGGATGAGTTTGCCTCATCTTTTCTTTTATTTCCCATGTGCTTTTCATAGGGTTATCTGTCCATTATACTCGAACTAGGCTGATGGATTTATTATGAAACCTTTTGATATTGTGCTCCATAATTCTTATGGTGGCGCAAGGCATCCTAATCTTAAATTCAAAGCCTCCAAAGTCCATAATTTGATTACGCTCAAGTCTAACGGCGGAATCATAAAGTCACATCCTAAGGTGAGAAACATGGAAAATGTTATAGACCCCGATAAGCGCTTTGGAAGATCCACATGATTTCCAGTTTCCCTATCTTATAAACGATCTTGAGCGGCCCAATAAATCTAGGAGCTAATTTCACTATATTTCTGAACCAGATAGCTTTCCTAAGAGGATAAACTTTCATGAACATTGGATCACCAACGTCAAACTCTAGTACCTTGCTCTTTCTTTCAGTGTACGATTTTTGTCGGTCTTGAGTTGCCCTCATTCTTTGTTATATCAAAAGAATCTTCTCCGTGGAATCCCAGATATGGTCGGGTACGAGTAACATCTTATATGTAGTTTCCCACCAACAAGTAGGTGATTTGCATGGATGCCCATACTTCATAAGGGTCATACCAATCATCGCTTGAAAACTACCGTTGTACGAAAATTTTGCTAAATACTGCCCCTAAGCTCCTCCGAAGTCGATGATGTAGGCTCTAAGTAGATCTTCAAGAAATCTATTGACTCCCTCTGTCTGTCTGTTGGTCTGTGGGTGATATGCTATACTGAAGTTAAGTGTTGCCTCTAAAGATGCTTGTAGGCTCCTCCAAATTTTGCTGGTAAACAAAGGGACTCTATCACTAACTATGCTCGTCGGGATTCCATGCAATTGAACTATCTCCTTAACATATAACCGGGCTAACGAAATTACGATGCAACCCTTCTCAACGAGGATAAAATGGGCATTCTTCGTCAAATGATTCATAATGATCCAAATAAATTTATTCTCCTTTTAACTACATGAAAGCCCATTTATGGAATCCATCGAAATATATTAACATTTCCACGTGGGAACCTCCAAGAACAACAATAAATCCTCCAGCCCTACCTTGCTTTGCCTTCACCTTTGAAAGTCAAAACTCTAACTACAAACTCTGCATCATCCTTCTCCATACCATCCCAATAAAAACCCTTCTCATATCTCTAAACATTTTATTTCAACCAGGATGTGTGGTCATCCTTGACCATTGACACTCTTGTAGAACCTCCTCCCTATGATTTCCATTCTTAACGACACAAAGTCGATCTTCCCTTCTCAAATTTCCACAATTGTCAGTGAATTACCTATTAGAATGAGGAAAGTGCTCTCCTCTAGCAATACTTTCCCTCAATATCCTCAGCTCATCATCGAGGCCTTGCTTATGCTTTATCTTATCTACTAAGGCTGAACTTGCTACCAAAGTTCTAAGAAATCCTTGAGATGCTTCAAACGACTACTGAAGATTAAATCTTGAAAGAAACTCCAACTGCTTCCACTCGGTAATTGTAATAACCCGGAAATCCGAGCCAATTTAAAATTTTTATTTTGGCAATTTTAGTGAATTTTGAATATTTAAGATGAATTATTTTAAATAATAACGACGAGAAATTTATTTAGAATAGAATTAGAATGAATATATTTGTTTGAATCGACGTTAGAATATAAATATTTATTTTATATTATAAAAGGAATTGAAAATGGCGCGGTAGTTCAAAAATTCGATTTCAAATTTTAAATGAATGTACAAGATTCAAAATAAACCATATTTTAGTAAAACCAAAATTATTAGAATCTAATTGAGAATATCTTTCCAACGAATTCGAAAAATTGAAATTTCATAGCGGGGATAAAAAATTATGCCCAGTTGAAAATTCAGAATAGTCGCTATGGAATTCTGGCCCTTAAAAATGGAAATTTTGCCAACGATCTCTGTTTTTGACAAAACCACTTTTGTTGGATCTGGGATGTCAAGTTATTTCTAGATTCCAAAATTCGTAATTTTTTGAATCAATATGTGAGCATGGTGCACTTAAACGTGTTTTGACCATTTCAATTGAATTTAATTGACTGGAAAATGGCCATTTTTCAAACGATCTTAGAATTTGACGAAATCAGTTTTGATAGGACCGTATCGTCATTACGAAGCTAGAAAATATTTTTTCGGGAATTTTTAGAGTCCGTGTATGGCCCCGGTAAATTGAAATGCGCGTTCAAATTCAATATATAGATTTATATTTTGATTTTGACGAAAAATGATCGAAACGATCTAATCAGCTTATGATACATATCCCATTGTATTCAGAATAGGGGTAATTAGTTGGGGACGACAGTCGGTGGGTTCGATTTTGAGTTCGAAATAAAAAGTTACTTTATGCGATTAATTAATTAATTAATATTATATATTATATACTCCACCTTTTTCTCTCTCTCCCTCTCACTTCGTTCTGGAAAAAAAGGAAAACTGAACCCTAATTCTTCGTCGCCCTCCATCGAACTACGACACCACCACTCCTCCTCGGCGAGAAGATCCCCAACGCGCAACCGCTGCCCCACCTCCAAGCCTCCTTTCCTCCCAGGAACCGCCGCTACTCCCTGAGCAACGCCGCCATCAGGTGCTCCGACCACCTCAGCGCGGGCCAAACCCCCCAATCCCCTTACGATAAAGATCTGATTATTTTGGCCAAGGTGATTTTTGTTTTATTTTTTATTTTTAAATCCGATTTTTTTATAGGTTAAAGTAATTTATAAATCAGTTTTTATAAGTTAAACCATATTTTTAAAAATCAGTTTTTATATAGGTAGTGTATATAAAGATATGATATTTGAAAAGGAATAGGTATAATCTTTGATAAAGCAAAGATATGATTTTTCTTATCTAGAAAGCAAAGCAAAATATGATTTTATATATTCATATAGCAAAGAAAAAATCGATTTTTATATATTTGAAGCAGCGATAAAGATTAGATTTTTATTTTTATATAAGTGGCGAGCTAAAAACATGATTATTATTTTTATATAATAGCATTAAGAAAAGGAATGATTTTAAAAAGATTTGATTTTCAATTAGAAAAGTTATGATTTTTTAAGCATAGAAAAATATGATTTTTGTTCACGAGAGAATGTGATTTTATTCATATGAAAGTTAAGGTTTTTAATTATATTAAGAAGTGATTTCTAATTGTATAAAAATATAATTTTTATATATGTAGCGGATAGAAATGTGATCTTCATATGAATTCTCTTTATATTAAAATACGATTTTCATTATCTTGAAAACGAAACGAGAATGTGATTTTATTTATAAAATTAGATTAATAAAAATGTGATTTTTATTTGTACAGATCGTCATTTAAAAATATGATTTTATGATGTACCGCGTGAAACAGATCTCGTTAGAAACACGATGAAGATTTTCTGCATATGAAGAGTCGCGGTGTTTGGTTTAGCTCTCTGTGAGAACTCCTCGCTTTTAATTTATTTTCTAGTTGAAATATATACTAGGATACAGACGGTGCTTAATAGCACCCGACACTCGTCGTCCACAGACCATGGATGGCTTGTTTGTTTGATTGGTGTGTTGTGAAAATTGATTGTGTGGTGTGGATTGAATAAATATTTTATATTTAAAAATATTATTTTTAACTTGTATGTAAAATAAATATTTATAAACAAATCGGACGGTTTGTTTATGTACACCCATTTGACTGATATTGAGTGGGACGATAAATTTTACACATCGCCCAACTGCACAAATAAAAATCTGTGTTTGTTGATTTGAAACCCCACATGGGTATTGGGATGATATTTGAAGTATACTAATCCCGATTGTTTAGTTGTATGTCAATCGATGGGTTGACAGACTTTGTAAGCGTTAATTATTTATATTTAATGCTTATGCAGTTGTGTGGTGCACTTTGGATGATGGTTGATGATTTATCGTTGCTATTATATACATGTGTTGTAGGGAATCCATATAATTAACATTATATAGTAATTGATTGGACCTCATTCCAATTTGGAAAATAAGGAATATTATGAAAGAAAATTCATGTGTTGAATAGAAAGAAAATTCTTGTGTTGAATAGAAAGAAAATTCATGTGTTGAATAGAAGGAAAATTCATGTGTTGAATAGAATAAAAATTCATGCGTTGAATAGAATAAATATTCATGTGTTGAATAAAAATATAAATTCATGTGTTGAATAAAATATATATATTCCTATGTTGAATAAAATATATATATTCATGTGTTGAAGAAAATATTCATTTGTTGAATAGAATAACGAAGTTATTGAAATATATAAAGCCGTGTTGATTAGATATGCGCCATTTTGATGCGAACGATATTTATATCGATTATATTCGTTTTAAAATGAATAAAAAAAGGAAGTACTTTCAAAATATAACGTTTTGAAAATATTATCATTTGCATATCGAAGATGCGGAATATTCAATTTTGATTAGAAAATGAATATGAAGTTGAAATCGTTTCGAAAACGAATTTAAAACGATTTATAAAATACGTTTTAAAAGGAAATCGACAAAATATATATATAATATATATATTATATATATAATGGCCTGAATAGAATGTGCCGCTCTGCGGCAGTTCGCAAATTTTGACCATTGACTTCGAATGGATATTACGGGAGATCCGACCATCGGATTCTCCTAAAACTGGAACCGTTGGGTTCGTATCGAAAAGACCTTTCTAATGAATATTAGAGATTTGAAATCTAATGGTTGGATTTGAAATTATGTCCAAATCAAATTTGGAAAAGGTCGCTGTAAGTGCAGTTCGATGGCCGTTGATGGAAATCGACTGTACGAGCCTTGATAAAACTATTAAAAATAGTAATAATTTGTGTAAAATCATAAGAAATGATTTGGAAAGAATTGGGATGAAAAACTCCATATTTGAAAAGATAAAAATAGATTTTTAACAAAATGAACTAGTTTTGAACTAGAATTAAAATCCATTTATTTTTGAAATAAATAAATTGGATTTGAAAGTGGTTTTAAAAGTAACTATAATTTCCAATACTTGAATTGGAATGGATTTGAATCAAAATTGTCGTTGGAATATTTTGATGTTGGATTTCGTGATTATACAGATATTGTTATGGAAATTTGAATGATATATTTATATCGTTATTTCCAATATGATATTTGTTCGCCGTAGAATTTGATATTGAATATAAGCCGATATATTTTATATTCAGAGCCTTGTATTTAATATCAAATGGGAATTGGGTTTGTCGTGAACTGTGTTTTAACGGCATTCGTTCTTTAACCCGATTTACAGTGAAGTGTGATTTTGGGTTTATAGTGAAACGTGTTTTAAATGACATTGGTTCTTTAACCCAGTTAAAGACAGGATAGGATTTCCCAAGTTAAATAATCATTAATATTGATTTTTGGGAAGATTAAAACCAAGTGGAGTTTTAATGAATCTTTAATTAGATTGAAATGATCGAGAATGGAGTATCACCAGTTTTGCTCCTGGCAATAGATAAATCTTTAATTAGATTTGAACATGAAATGGTAGTTGAATTTATCGATAACACCGTGGTGTTAGATATGAAGTATTACCAGTTTTACTTCATGGGATGAATAGGTTGGGATTGGGAAATTAAAACAAATGATTACTTCGGTAAGGTTCGTTAATCCCGACTAGTTTGGATAAACCATAATTTGGTTTGAATTAATATTCAAAAGAAGATTAAGGAATAAATTTAAAGAATTTATCTTTGATAAAATTAATGGGAACATTTCCCAAAGTTTAATAATATTCTGAATTGGAATGAGGCGTCTGTTGTGTTTGTGTAATACTTGTTTATTATATACGTGAGTTATTCAGAAAGATCAGGTTTATCCCATTTTGAATAACTGATTCGACGATGTGTCGAGGATGAAGACGGTGGTCGAAGACCGGAGATCTTCACATCGTTTGGTTGATTACTGATGATCTTTATTGGGCTGTACACCCAAGAGAACGGAATCCATTGGTGATCATCTAGAGGTACTTGGAGATCGATGGATATGCGAGGTACAAGGTGCCTCCGGTTTCGTTCAAACCCAGAACGAACTTGTAAATGGACTGTGTGTCTGACATT
Organism: Allium sativum; assembly: GCA_030737875.1. NCBI lineage: Eukaryota > Viridiplantae > Streptophyta > Magnoliopsida > Asparagales > Amaryllidaceae > Allium > Allium sativum. Next base: position 61,624,622 of record CM060912.1, read on the forward strand.
GGATTTTATTCTGTGTGATTGATTTCTATTAAATATATATCTATTTGGTGGCGGAGAAATTATTCTTTTGCTTAACGCCCTTCTCTTAGACGTACGAGCTCAGAGGTTATATATTGATGGATATCAATCGCATAGAGTGAATTGCCTGTGTGGCATGCCTAAGTTGCAAATGATCAAGGCTTTTGTTGAAGAGCAGAGTCTTGTGGTTGATGATCAAAGCACTGCTAGTGTGGCATAGATTGTGTAGCGTTGATTCGCGAGCTTCACACCCCGGTTGTGAACCAGAAACGAGAGAGGACATCAGGGAGGGCATGTGTTTCTTTCTAGCTATGGTGATGTCAGTGACCTACCTTCCCTGACATTTATATTATTTTCACCTGCGTGGTTGTTGCTGTTGCGAGGCGCCTCGGATATATCGGTGACGATGTGGAGTCAATGGAGTCATTTGGCTCATTTACGCCCCAAAGGGCGGGGAAACGTAGTGTTCAAGCATTTTAATCCACATCGGTGGACCGGCCCTGACGATCCAAGTGCTTGACTGAATACTTGTCCTGAGGCTCGGGCTGGAGAGTCTCGAATCGGTAGAGGACTATCTTTTGCCTCGGTTCAAAGACGTAAATCCAATTTCCAATATGTGACAATTGCGGTTTTGATTGTAAACCTATATATGGCGACATAGTGGTATGGGGCACTTATGTCTTCTATGATTGATATTAATGATTGAAATGGTTTTGGCATTATACACTTATAATAGTATCAAATGATTTTTTTTAACGTACCAAGCATGTTTGGCTATTATAAGGGAAAACCCTATCCTCCAGCTTGAGTTGCATTGTGTGATGGGACCTGGGTCTTATAATAGCTTCATTTTTCCAAAAAGCATTGCCTTGTTTTGATATATGCACTGGTATTCTGGGGAGGAAACCCGTTTCGTGCTATACGGCATTGTCCCTTAATATATCTGATTTAAAGTAAAGTTCTAAATAACTGTTTTAGTTCTCACATCAGTCACATGACTGACCTAGAGTTTATTGTTTTAACCTAAACTCTGGGTGCCCTTATTTCGACACGGGAAGCTAGTAGTTTTGGGTTTGCAGATTTATATTCCCAAGATCCTAATTTACAGCTGAGGCAATATTCAGAAAGCTCTGTATCCGTGTATTACTTTCAGTTGTGTATTGTATTATTTTCCGCTGCTATCTAATGTATTGTAATCTCTGATATTTTTCTGATGTATAATATTTATTCGTACTCTGTATATTCTGATGGAATTGTTGTAATTAACAATGAAATGTTCTTCTGTTTACGTTCCGGTGTGGCTTGTTCTCAATTCAATCCGGGCTTTCCTTACCATGGAAGTTACGGGTTGTTACATGTGGTTTCAGAGCTTAGGTTTATAAAGCTCGAGAACAAGACACATTAGAACCAAATGAAAGAATTCATCAGAGATTGGATTAGTAATATCCAATGAGAATGAATCGCTAGAGATGGGATCAGTAGTATCCTAGAACGAGTGTGAAGAGTATATTTTTAAAATGAAAACAAATTTTGTTTTGAAAATTTAAACTTTGTTCAACGTATTTGAATATTTATTTGTATTGACTTTGGGCAATCCAATATATAAAGATTTTGCATATACGTCTGATCCACGGGTATTCGAAGTTTTAATATACTGGGTAGATATAGAATCACACTCTAGTCGCTCGAAGATGATTCTGATGATGAGGCCTTATCATCAGTGTCTGTGTTCGAGTTTCAAAGGTGTGATATTTATATATTTCCAATTGACTGGTGTGAGAACCAAAATTAGATAGGGTTTATTTTTGTGATTTGGCATCAAAAATGTGATTTTTGGTTATATATCAAAATTATGAATTTGAAAAGATAATCAACTAATTGATTACTGATTGTTGATTGTGATATGTGATTATTCATTTAAACCAATATGTGAATGAACGGTAAATTTGGCCAAATTGGGCTAAATATTGAATTGTATTGAAAATTTATCCCATTTGCATGCATGTACATGTACTTACATTGGATAGGTCATAGCAAGGAGGCTAGAGAAGAGAAAAATTGTTTGTCCGACAAATAGGTACATGTTTATTGTATTTCTTGGGTTTTTGATGATTTTATGAGCCGATTGGCTGTTTCTTTTTCTTTTTGGATTGGTGAGGGCCATGGGAGGCTATTTGAAATATCCCGAAGCTCCCGGTGCAGGGGAGGTTATGGCGAAATTTTTCGAAAATTTAGGGTGTTAGCCAAATTTTTGAAAAATTTGAAAATTCTTAGAAACTGAAAAGTTGAAGAACTTAAGACATAATTAAAATAATGAAAGTTGAGTTGGTTTGTAAAACAACTTTCGGCTTCGTTCCTTTTCGGGGATGAAAAGTTTTAAGAGAGGAAGATTGTAATAACCCGGAAATCCGAGCCAATTTAAAATTTTTATTTTGGCAATTTTAGTGAATTTTGAATATTTAAAATGAATTATTTTAAATAATAACGATGAGAAATTTATTTAGAATAGAATTAGAATGAATATATTTGTTTGAATCGACATTAGAATATAAATATTTATTTTATATTATAAAAGGAATTGAAAATGGCGCGGTAGTTCAAAAATTCAATTTCAAATTTTAAATGCATGTACAAGATTCAAAATAAACCGGATTTTAGTAAAAAAAAATATTAGAATCTAATTGAGAATATATTTCCAACGAATCCGAAAAATTGAAATTTCATAGAGGGGATAAAAAGTTTTTCCCAGTTGAAAATTCGGAATAGTCGCCATGGAATTCTGGCCCATAAAAATGGAAATTTTGCAAATGATCTCTGTTTTCAACGAAACCACTTTTGTTGGATCCGGGATGTCAAGTTATTGCTAGATTCCAAAATTCGTAATTTTCTGAATCAATATGTGAGCGTGGTGCACTTAAACGTGTTTTGACCATTTCAATTGAATTTAATCGACTGGAAAATGGCCCTTTTTCAAACGATCTCAGAATTTGACGAAATTAGTTTTGATAGGACTGTATCGTCATTACGAAGCTAGAAAATATTTTTCGGGAATTTTCAGAGTCCGTATGTGGCCCCGGTAGATTGAAATGCGCGTTCAAATTCAATATATAGATTTATATTTTGATTTTGACGAAAACTGATCGAAACGATCTAATCAGCTTACGATACATATCCCATTGTGTTCAGAATAGGGGTAATTAACTAGGGACAACAGTCGGTGGGTTCGATTTTGAGTTCGAAATAAAAAAGTTACTTTATGGGATTAATTAATTAAATAAATAATATTATATAATATATACTCCCCCTTTTCTCTCTCTCCCTCTCACTTTGTTTTGAAAATAAAAAAATAAAAAAAGGAAAACCGAACCCTTATTCTTCGTCGCCCTCCACCGAACTACGCCACCGCCGCGCCTCCTCGGCGAGCAGACGCCCAACGCGCAACCGTGGCCCCACCTCCAAACCCCCTCCTCTACCCGTTGACCTCTCTCTCCCTCTCTCCTTTCATAAACCGCGCCCAAGCCCCGTTTCCTCCGAGGAATCGCCGCTACTTCCTGAGCAACGCCGCCATCAGGTGCTCCGACCACCTCAGCACGCGCTAAACCCCCCTCCCCCTACGATAAAGATCTGATTTTTTTGGCTAAGGTGAGTTTTCTTTTATTTTTATTTTTAAATCCGATTTTTTTATAGGTTAAAGTAATTTATAAATCAGTTCTTATAAGTTAAACCATATTTTTAAAAATCAGTTTTTATATAGGTAGTGTATATAAAGATATGATCTTTGAAAAGGAAAAGGTATGATCTTTGATAAAGCAAAGATATGTTTTTTCTTATCTAGAAAGAAAAGAAAATTATGATTTTTATATATTCATATAGCAAAGAAAAATTCGATTTTTATATATTTGAAGTAGCGATAAAGATTCGATTTTTATTTTTATATAAGTGGTGAGCTAAAAACATGATTATTATTTATATATAATAGCATTAAGAAAAGGTATGATTTTAAAAAGATTTGATTTTCAATTAGAAAAGTTATGATTTTTTAAGCGTAGAAAAATATGATTTTTGTTCACGAGAGAATATGATTTTATTCATATGAAAGTTAAGGTTTTTAATTATATTAAGAAGTGATTTCTTATTATATAAAAATATAATTTTTATGTATGCAGCGGATAGAAATGTGATCTTCATATGAATTCTCTTTATATTAAAATACGATTTTCATTATTTTGAAAATGAAACGAGAATGTGATTTTATTTATAAAATTAGATTAATAAAAATGTGATTTTTATTTGTAAAGACCGTCATTTAAAAATATGATTTTAACATATACCGCGTGAAACAGATCTCGTTGGAAACACGACGAAAATTTTCTGCGTATGAAGAGTCGCGGTGTTTGGTTTAGCTCTCGGTGAGAACTCCTCACTTTTAATTTATTTTCTAGTTGAAATATATACCAGGATGCAGACGGTTTTTAGCAACATCCGACACCCGTCGTCCACAGACTATGGATGGCTTGTTTGTTTGATTGGTGTGTTGTGAAAATTGATTGTGTGGTGTGGATTGAATAAATATACTATAGTTAAAAATATAATTTTTAACGTGTATATAAAATAAATATTTATAAACAAATCGGACGGTTTGTTTATGTACACCCGTTTGACTGATATTGATTGGGACGATAAATTTTACACATCGCCCAACTGCATAAATAAAAATCTTCATTTGTTGATTTGAAACCCCACACGGGTATTGGGATGATATTCGATGTACACCCATCCCGATTGTTTAGTTGTATGTCAATCGATGGGTTGACTGACTATGTAAGCATTAATTATTTATATTTAATGCTTATGCAGTTGTGTGGTGCACTCTGGATGATGGTTGATGATTTATCGTTGCTATTATATACATGTGTTGTAGGGAATCCATATAATTAACAATATATGGTAATTGATTGGACCTCATTCCAATTTGGAAACTAAGGAATATTATGAAAGAAAATTTGTGTGTTGAATAGAAAGAAAATTCATGTGTTGAATAGAAAAAAGATTCATGTATTGAATAAAATATACATATTCATGTGTTGAATAAAAATATATATTCATGTGTTGAAGAAAATATTCATTTGTTGAATAGAATAACGAAGTTATTGAAATATATAAAGCCGTGTTGATTAGATATGCGTCCGCGAACGATTTTTGTATCGATTAATTTGTTTTTAAAATGAATATAAAAAAAGGAAGTAATTTCAAAATATGACATTTTGAAAATATTATCATTTGTATGTCGATGATGTGGAATATTTAATTTCGATTAGAAATTGAATATGAAGTTGAAATCGTTTCGAAAACAAATTTAAAACGATTTATAAAATACGTTTTAAAAGGAAATCGACGAAATATATATTATATTATATATATATATATATATATATATATATAATGGCCTGAATAGAACGCGCCGTGCTGCGGCAGTTCGCGAATTTCGACCATTGACTTCGAATGGATATTACGGAGATCCAACCGTCGGATTCTCCTAAAACCGGAACCTTGGGTTCGTATCGAAAAGTGCTTTCTAAAGAATATTAGAGATTTGAAATCTAACGGTTGGATTTGGAATTATGTCCAAATCAAATTTGGAAAAGGTCGCTGTAAGTGCAGTTCGATGGCCATTGATGGAAATCGACTGTACGAGCCTTGATAAAACTATTAAAAATAGTAATAATTTGTGTAAAATCATAAGAAATGATTTGGAAAGAATTGGGAAGAAAAACTCCACATTTGAAAAGATAAAAATAGATTTTTATCGAAATGAACTAGTTTTGAACTTGAATTAAAATTCATTTATTTTTGAAATAAATAAATTGGATTTGAAAGGGGTTTTAAAAGTAACTAGAATTTACAATAATTGAATTGAAATGGATTTGAATCGAAATTGTCTTTGGAATATTTCGATGTAGGATTTCGTGATTATACAGATATTGTTATGGAAATTTGAAAGATATATTTATATCGTTATTTCCAATACGATATTTGTTGGTAGTAGAATTTGATATTGAATATAAGCCGATATATTTTCTATTCGGAGCCTTGTATTCAATATCAAATTGGAATTGGGTTTGTTGCGAACTGTGTTTTAACGACATTCGTTCTTTAACCCGATTTATAGTGAAGTGTGATTTTAGGTTTATAGTGAACCGTGTTTTAAATGACATTGGTTCTTTAACCCCGCTAAAGAAGGGATAGGATTTCCCAAGTTAAATAATCATTAATATTGATTTTTGGGAAGATTAAAACCAAGTGGTGTTTTAATGAATCTTTAATTAGACTGAAATGATCGAGAATGGAGTATCACCAGTTTTGCTCCAGGCGATAGATAAATCTTTAACTAGATTTGAACGTGATATGGTAGTTGAATTTACCGATAACACTGTGGTGTTAGATATGAAGTATTACCAGTTTTACTTCATGGGATGAATAGGCTGGGATTGGGAAATTAAAACAAATGATTACTTCGGTAAGGTTCGTTAATCCCGACTAGTTTGGATAAACCATAATTTGGTTTGAATTGATATTCAAAAGAAGATTGAAGAATAAATTTTAAAGAATTTATATTTGACAAAATTAATGGGAACATTTCCCAAAGTATAAGAATATCTTAATAAAAGAATATTCTGAATTGGAATGAGGCATATGTTGTGTTTGTGTAATACTTGTTTATTACATACACGAGTTATTAAGAAAGACCGGGTTTATCCCATTCTGAATAACTGATTCAACGATGTGTCGAGGATGAAGACGGTGGTCGAAGACCGGAGGTCTTCACATCGTTTACTGATGATCTTGACTAGGTTGTACACCCAAGAGGAGGGAATCAGTTGGTGATCGTCTAGACGTACTTGGAGATCGATGGATATGCGAGGTACAAGGTGCCTCCGGTTTCATTCAGACCCAGAACGAACTTGTAAATGGACTATGTGTCTGACATTGGATTTTATTCTGTTTGATTGATTTCTATTAAATATATATCTGTTTGGCGGCGGAAAATTTATTCTCTTGCTTAACTCCCTTCTCTGAGATATACGAGCTCAGAGGTTATACATTGATGGATATCAATCGCATAGAGTGAATTGCGTGTGTGGCATGCCTAAGTGGCAAATGATCAAGGCTTTTGTTGAAAAGAAGAGTCTTGTGGTTGGTAATCAAAGCACTGCCTGTGTTGCATAGCTTTGTGTAGCATTGATTCGCGAGCCTCACACCCCGGTTGTAAACCAGAAACGGGAGAGGACATTAGGGAGGGCATGTGTTTCTTTCTAGCTAGGGTGGTGTCAGTGACCTACCAGCCCTGACATTTATATTATTTTCACCTGTGTGGTTATTGCTGTTGCGAGGCGCCTCGGATATATCAGTGACTATGTGGAGCCGATGGAGTCATTTGGCTCATTTACGCCCCAAAGGGCAGGGAAACGCAGTGTTCAGGCATTTTAATCCACATCGGTGGACCGACCCTGAAGATCCAAGGGCTTGACTGAGTACTTGTCCTGAGGCTCTGGATAGAGAGTCTCGAATCGGTAGAGGACTATCTTTTGCCTCGGTTCACAGACGGAAATCCAATTTCCAATACGTGACAATTGCGGTTTTGATTGTAAACTTATATATGGAGACATAGTGGTATGGGGCACTTATGTCGTCTATGATTGATATTTATGATTGAAATTGTTTTGGCACTATACACTTGTAATAGTATCAAATGATTTTTTTTAACGTACCAAGCATGTTTCGCTATTTTAAGGGAAATCCCTATCCTCCGGCTTGCGTTGCATTGTGTGATGGGACCTGGGTCTTATAATAGCTTCATTTTTCCAAAAAGCATTGCGCTATTTTGATATATGCACTGGTATTCTTGGGAGGAAACCCGTTCCTTGTTATACGGTGTGGTCCCTTGATATATCTGATTTAAAGTAAAGTTTAAATAACTGTTTTAGTTCTCACACCAGTCACATAACTGACCTGGAGTTTATTGTTTTAACCTAAACTCTGGGTGCCCTTATTTTGACATGGGCAGTTAGTAGTTTTGGGTTTGCAGATTTATATTCATAGGATCCTGATTTACAGCTGAGGTGATATTCGGAAAGCTCTGTATCCATGTATTACTTTCAGTTGTGTATTGTATTATTTTCCGCTGCTATGTAATGTATTGTAATCTCTGATATTTTTATGATGTATATTATTTATTCGTACTCTGTATATTCTTGTATTCTGATGGAATTGTTGTAATTAACAATGAAATGTTCTTCAGTTTGCGTTTCGATGTGGCTTGTTCTCAATTCAATCCGGGCTTTCCTTACCGGGGAAGTTACGGGTTGTTACAGTAATCGCACTTAGGGTAGCTTGTCTACGACTTAAAACGTCATTAACGACATCACATTTCCCTAGGATATACTGAATAACAAAGTCGAATGATGCTATGTAATCTATCCGCCGCTGCTGCTTGAGATTCAAATCATGTTGAGAAAATAAGTGCTTAATAGACTTATGGTTAGTAAAGAGCTCAAACTTATCTCCTAATAGGTAGTTCCTACACATCTTTAAGGCAAACACCACAACCGCAAGTTCCAAGTCATGCACATGGTATCTCTTCTCATGGTCCTTAAGTTGTTTACCTGTGTAAGCAACTACCCAACCTTCTTACATGAGCAACGCTCCTAACCCTGTCCCACAAGCGTTAGTGTAAACCATGAACATCTTTATACCATTAGGAATAATAAGGATAGGAGTAATCATAAGAGATTTCTTTAACCTTTCAAAATCACTTCTGCACTTCTCACTCTAAATAAACTTAAGATTTTTCTTCGTCAATCGCGTAAGAGGGGCAGCAATCCTTGTTAAGTTCTTAATACATTTCCTATAGTAGCCTGCTAATCTTAGATAACTTCTAACATCCATTGAATTTTGGGGAATCCTCTGCACTTGAATGACTCAGCCTTTCGCGTGGTCTACGGTCAATCCTTTCTCTGAAACTATGTATCTAAGAAATTAGACATCCTTTCTTCAGAAGTGGCATTTTGAAAATTTAACTTTGCGTTGATTTTCCCTCAAAATTCTTACGACCGTTCTTAAATGATCCTCATGCTCCTAAATTCCTTAGAAAATATGAGAATGAATCCACAACTATCATGTCGAGAATGTCCCTAGGTATTCTACTCATTAGATCTACAATGAAAGCAGGGGCAATCGTCAAACCGAAGGGCATTACTTCCCACTCAAATAATTCATCAGGCATCCTAAATGTTGCCTTAGGTTTACTCTCCTAAAAAATTCTTAACTGTGGAAATCCTGCCTCCAGATCTATCTGAGTAAAGATCTGGTCACCTCCCAAATGGTCGAATAGGTCGTTTATCCTAGGTAGGGGTACTTATTATTCTTAGTTAGGTAGTTGAGTTCTCTATAATCCACAAAAAATCTTAATGGTCCATTGGCTTTGGTGGCAAATAATACAGTTGCTTCCCATTCTAAAGTACTCCATTGGATGAATCCCTTTTTTTCAATAACTCGTAAATTTGCTTGCTTCTCTCCTTAGAAGCTATGTGCCACAACGGTAACACTACTAGCCTCGAGTCCTTCTTGAGGTCTATCCTATATGAGATTTCTCTATAGGGGGATGTCCCATGACTTACTCAAAGATGTCTGGAAGCTCGCATTCAACCAACACTGAAAATAGCCTTTTTAGACGATAAAGAATGCAATAAGGTCGAATCCCTATTTATAGTCCTACATGGGATCTCTAAACTACAAACTCCACGACTTCTCAAGAAAAAAAAATTACTAACACAATTAAGAATGGCCTCATAATATGATAGCCAATCCATCCCTAAAATTAGATCATACCCCTCTAAGTCCAATACATATACATTACATAAGAAATCGACACCGTTGATATCTAATACTAGGTCTTTACAAATTAGCAAAAGTTGCTTAGCTCCTCCGATAGGGTTGGATAACTCTATCAGAGTGCTAGCAAAGAACACAAGAAGATCTATGAAATCAACAATGCTCCTAGCAATGAAGGAATTGGTTGCTCCCGAATATAAGGTACTTACAAAAGTTCCTAGAATAGAGATTATACCTTCCAAAGTTGGTTGTCTTTAGTCTCTTGGGATTGACTCTAAAGCAGTGTTATTTCTAAAGCTTAATTCTATCCAATCTATCCGCTTTTCTGCTTAGGGAAATCCCTGGCCAACTGTCCTTCCTTATGAAAATTGAAGCATTCTCCTTTAAAATCAAACTTCCCTAGGCTCACCTCTACAATCCTTGGCCTCATAGTCCTTCCTTTGACATCTTGTGCCCACTTTAGCCTCTCTTTTAAGCTTCCCATTCTTCTTTTTTTAGCTATAAATTTCTCTTCTTAGTCTTTCCATGTCCAAAAGTACTTTCACTTTTCTCACCCTTATTCTCCTTCTTCTCCTTAGTAATGCATAGGATAACAGTTTCTACTAGGGCCTCAAAAGTAGATCCAAAGGCCACTTAAGCCAACAACATTTCTCTCAATGGGGAATTAATTCCTTTTACGAATCTTAATGCCTTATTCATCAATGTATCTGTCAATCCTCTTCTAAATTTGGACAACCCAATAAACTTTGCAACGTACTCCCTTAAACTGGACTCTCCTTACTTAAGCTAGATAAATCTCTCTATCTATAGGCTCACCTCTACATTGGGTAAGAACTTCATTTCGAATTGGGTATTAAATTATTCCCACGTAAACACCCTGCCCTCGTTATCCTTGGAAACCATATTCCACCATTCTAGGGCTTCTCTCTTAAGATGCCAAGTGTCTACCCTACGTTTCAGAAGGTCCTCCCATCATGTAGCTTCAAAAATACGATCGCACTTAGATATCCACGCCTTAGCTTTCGGAAAGCCTTTTGTTCCAAGAAAGGGCTTGCCTCCTAAATTTATGAAATCTTTACATAGATAAGAAAAGTTGAGACCCACTTCAACAGGTTGAGCTACTGGTTCCGCTAGGGCTGGAGTGGCAACATGAACTTGGTATGCAGTCCTAAGGTACAGTTGGAATAATTCGGGGAAGTACCAAGGCCTTGCATGATTCCCTTGCTCGGGCCAATTTTCTGCCATTTCTACTATCTGAAAAGGGAAATATCCTCAATGGAATTTTCTAAGATAGTATTTAAGCTAAAAGAAAAGGGTAGAAAGATATAAATTTCCTAGTATAGCTACGTGTGTTTTTGGGGTAAAATATAGTGTGTGTATGTGTGTATTTATATAATTTGCAAAGTTTTCAAATAACTAATATGTCTCTCATACATATATTTCCCTAAAATAGGCTAACCTACTCTGATATAAATGTAACTACCCGCCCGGAATGGGTCTAAATTTTGACCTAGAAAAGGCCAATTGGAATTTAAAGTCATTCTAAATATATCTTTGGTTCCTATAAGGATTACATTCACAGGAAAAAACTAATGATGTCATTAAGCAGAAGGGATAAAGTATAATAACAGAAAATAGATATACCATTAACTAAAACCCACAAAATGTTGATTGCACAAAGATCTCAACTGTAAACAAGGGTACATCGATAATAATAGTAATATCCCAAGGTTGAAACAATCATGATAATAATGATTATTACCAAAGATCCTTCTTCTCAGGCTCCAACACTCATGACTGCATCAACCAAGATTTCCCACCTACTAACATGGTTATTTGTTAAGAGGAGGGAGGTCAGAACAAAGATTCTAATTGTTAGGCTATCCTTTGGCAAGGATCGTCCCAAAATGAATTTTATAAATTGGAATAACTAAGTATTTGAATTTGGACTGGAAATCACTTAGATGAAGTGACGAAGCGTTGTTAACTTGGAATTTGGATTGGATCTCACCCTCCTGGACCGGGTCATCATCCTAAGACTCGTCCCCTAGGGCTCGCCCTCCTACATATCGCCCCCATCGTAGGGCTCGCCTACCTAGGGCTCATAGTGGACCCCTGGACCATAACCCGATCGTTGAGCACATAAGGGTCACGAACCTCGAGATCACAACCCGACCATCGGCCACTCCACCCTCAGCTTACCATCCCGACTCATGAACCATGACCGTGAACCGCCTGAAGCATCAGCGCTACACATGACGGTGACCTATTCTTATGGCTATTCCTGCTCCTTTCAACCGGATCTCACTACACATGGCATGACACAACTTGAAGAGGATTTCTCCATGTTTTACACCTCATTTCGAGATTCTTGGGTTGCGTGCCACATGGCCCACGAACTGCCTAATGTAGATGGCTATAAATACACCACTGGAAGGCAAAATAGGGGATCTTTTGGCACTAACTCCTCACGACTTCCACCATTGTCCTAGGCAAGGCCATTGCTGAACAAAGAAGCCAAATTCCATAAAATAACACTAGGAATATCATGTATTTCTTCTAATTTCTTACTTCTTTTCATTGTAAACACGAGGATTTCGTGTATAAATCTGAGAGAATTGTACTGTAACTTCTTAGGATTTAACAAGAGATAAAGTGGATGTAGGCTTGGTTTGAGCCGGATCACTATAAAAACTTAGTGTGTCTCTTGTTATTTACTGTTTTCTGTATTCTGTGATCTATGACTTGTGATTGTGAGGACTTCACACATCATTTGGGTGTTAGTACTAAATCCTGGTCTAACATTTCGGCTTACCAGGAGGGGGAACATAACAACTTCAATTTCCAGCCTGAAAGGAAGTGGTATTTTTGGCTATTGGATCGATGACCAAACGAAAGATTTCCCGTGTTGAGGCTGAAGGCAGAAGAAACAAGGCTAGCCAGGAGGCTTCCTCTCATGAAAACCCATCAGCGTACTTGACCAGAGAAGAGATGGATGGCGTTCTCACTGAATTGAGTTCTCAAATGGCAAGGCAAAATGACCTCCTCCAAAAACAATAGGGGATGATGAACGGATTCTTCACTTGGTTAGATGGAAGGTCGAGCAACACTCAACTCATTGGAAATGAAGCCACTGAAGCGGCTCTCATTGGAAATCGTGATTGTATTACCTGACCTGCAGCACAGCATGAGCTCGGGGGCATCCCCTCTCTATTGGAAATGATCAGGCTCGACCTCCTTCAGCTCCGGATCGGATGGAAACCGGAACAAAAGCTCTAGCTCAACAGCATCAACCGGCTCGAGATGCGGTTCGTGACCTGCCCTTGAGACCCGATTGGGTCGTACCTTCGACTTTCTGCTTAGGAAACATAAGTTTTAGTAAATAAAAATCATATAGTCAGAACAAAGGTTTAAGAAAATCACATAGTGAATGAAAATCACATAAGTTTAAGAAATGTCTATTTCCTATACATGGCAGTATAAATTCTTCAAATTATGTCTACTTAAGTTCAACATAATATATATATATGTATACATATACATATATATACATATATTAGGCAGACTATTATAAACTACTAAAGGCCAATGTGCTTATTTATAAAGGCGGATTCTATTATCACTTAATACCCACTGAGAACAACTACCATTTGATTACTTAAGACCATTGGACAAATATTTATTTATAGGTGGATCTCGTTAATAAGTTAAGACACTATGGCGTACCCTAGTCACTTAAGACCTTATCTTATGATCGTTAGGGCTATTTAATATTCTCTCTCTTGTAATATGAGAAACAGTAAGCTCCCATTAATTCCGGTTTAGGTAGACACTCATTGTCATTTAAGACCCTCCGGCTGACCCATATGTTATTATTTAACTGGTATTACGGGTGAACTCCTAGCCACTTTATACTTCCTTTAGACATGCAACCCTTTAAAAAAAATTCATACTACCCATCTCTAGGTATGCCCTCACATTGCCCCTAGAGGAAGCAGACAACTTTCGGATAATTACCCACTCATACGTAATATTTTAAGACCATTTAATACCTCGTGATTATTTTAGAAAGGAAGATCTTATAGCCACTTAAGACCTAATAAAGAGAGTCTTATGACTTGGGTCTTGAACCAAGGAGTAACCTTAAGGAATAGACCTAGTACTAACTACATAATACCCAAAAAAGTAGGTCATCCACTTAATACCTTTGTCAAGGCAAACCTACTACACACAGATATATGTGTGTATATATATACACACATAGACACAAACATAAGACATCTCACATTAAACCGACAACTTGTAGGGGCTGATTTGCCTGGAAGACATCTACGACAAGTTAGGGTTAACCATGTCTTTATGTAATTATTATAACGGTGCATGGCACTTAGACCTCTCACAATAATTCGATTAACTTGCAGATGCTGGATATGCTAGTCAACTTTGGGTAGGATTCTCCTACAAGTAGGTATTAACCTCGTGACTATGTGTCATTCATACAAATAAAAGCCATTGAAACTCACAATATACAAATTTCCTATAAGGACATTTATAATTATAGTTTCCTATTTTAATGCATTTACTATGTTTTTATTACGAGTTAAATACGCATTTATAATATGTTAGTTATGTTATAAATAGTAATAAATAAAACGTAAATCAAGCGTCCGCAATAAACACCCTAACCATTGAAATGTCAATGCTAACATCAAAATAAGGTTTACAAGTTTATTTCCCTAACTTCCCCAATATGGAATAAATATGTATATCATAGTCGGTAACAACATCTACATAAAAAATAACCATGGCTTAAATGATTATTTCAATAACAAAAAAAGACAAGTTGCAATAATTTAAATATATATGTAAAATCTTCTTTTTGGTACTGATTAACTTTTCATAAGATTAAAATATATACACAAAAACTTAAGACTTTAGTGATTTATATATAATACATTCAAACTATCTATTTTAGAAATATATGCTTAAACCTATTAGATTTACAATACTTAAGTATTATGCCCTAGTACACATATATACGAGATTAACCATTTTTACCCAGAAAGTGAATCGGACCATTACCAGAAACTGTACAACACCTTAAAGCCAATCTTTTATTATCTCAATGATCAAAACCCAATATACAACAATTGATTTACCATTTCCGTAAAATATAAGAGATTTGGGGATTTGTTAATGTTTTGTTTTGTAAATCCAAACCCCCTTAGGCATAACAATCCAAATCTACACTAATATCATATAGAAAATAGAAGATTTATGTTACTTCCACTTTGGATTGAACCTTCGAATTAGCGTACTCCAAATTCTCCTATATATATAAGAATCAGATTTAGAATTTCATATATATATATATATATATATATATATATATATATGATACTAAATTCTAAAATGCTTTGCCAAAAAAAATACTAAATTCTAAAATCTATATAAAAATTCAGATTAGAAGAGATAAAATATAGGTTAGAAGAAGAAAAGAAACCAAACTTGTTTCTGGAATTAAGAAAATGCCAGAGGGAGTGAATGAAGGTGTAAAGGAAGATAAAGGTAAGGTTTTGAGGGAGAGGCTAAGGGTCTTTTTGTAGCCGCTGGTGTGTATATGGACCCCAAGATTAGTTAGATTTAATTTGAAAAATCCATTTAATCAAAATAATATGAAAACCCTTTAAGAATAGTGGCTCACTCCCACCCTCAACCAGGTGGGCAGTTGACCTCCTCTATAGGAGGGTGGTCGATGGTCGGTCGATCCCTCTTTTGTGGAGCGGTTAAACCACCTTCTAGAGTCAATGTAAGGAGATTTATTTTCCCTTAACATTACTTTTGTATTGATTATTGTTGGTTTGCTTTGTGATCAAGCCACACAAAGATTGGATGCGTGCGGTCAAGTGGGAAAAGTAACTCACACGTTCATCATTCCAAAAGAGAAGGTTCGGCTCACAATATGTAGTCAGAAGTCACCAGGTCGTGGTACCCAGATCGTAACCATGAACCCATGCATAAAGAGACCAAAACAGTGAAAAGGCTAGAGTGCTAGCTCGGGTCATGGGGTGCGACCCGACTCCTGGGGTGCGACCTGACCACATCCTCGAGAGGCTGAAATGAAGACAGAGTTCACCCACGATCTCCACTACCCGAAAAGCATGGATCCTCTGCCACGTGTCAGGAACTGCCTCAGTAATTACCTCTCCACTCACTCATGAACTATTCTGAGATTTCTAGGATGAGCGCCATGTCATCCCATGACTAGCCTGTAGAATTTTCCCATGATAGCCCAAGACTTGTCGCTTTAGGGGATCTTTTGGCACTTGAACAACTCTACTTATTCTAGTACTACATTTATCCCACTTATTCAGATTTAACTCCACATCGTTGAGTTTGATTTTTGATAAATGTTTAGTGATAGTTCATTGTAATTGTGAGATTGAGTGGATATCTAGATTGTACTTACGATTAATTAGTCAATCAGAATTAATAAAGTGGACGTAGGCCAATTAACGCCGAACCATTATAATTTGTCTGTGTTTGCTGATTTTTATTTTATTTCTAGTTATAATTCTCTACAAATTCTAGTTTTTTGGGTGTTGAAACCACTTTTTGGTCTAACATTTTGGTGCTTTCACTGAGAATTGAATTCTCAACCTATCATATTGTTATTCTACTATTTGGATTCCCAAGTCCGAAGAAAATAGTTCTCATTTCTATTGTTTTTGAAAATTTCGGTAAAATCGGTACTTTATGGCTCTAAGGAAAGCTAAGGATTCACAAACTTCTCGAGCGAACGAGGCTAATGAAGAAAATGTGCAGGAGCAGGTCGAAGCAGGCATGTAGGCTTGTGGCACGCAGGGGCTGACCTAACCCCATGGAGAGACCATGACCCGAAATGAAGATGGAATTTTAGTGGCACCCGAAAACCAGGTCACGACCCGACTGGGTAAGGAGGTCACGACCGAACCGGGTAAGGAGGTCACGGGTTGAACCAGAGAGGAGGAGCCGACCCGACCAGGAGTTGAGAACCCTCATGCTACAAACCGTCAAACAGTGAGCCGGCCGGGTAAGGAGATCACGACCCAGTCTCAAGGAGCTGTCATAAATCGATCTGAAGTTGGAGCACTGGAAGGATCAGACTATCAGGTCACGACCCTGTCAGGAGTTGAGAACCCTGATGCTACGAACCATCAAGTAGCGACCCGAACGGGTAAGGAGATCATGACCCAGTCTCAAGGAGCTGTCATGAATCGATATCAAGTTGTAGCATTGGAAGGATCAGACTATCAGGTCACGACCCGACCCCAAGGGGCGACCTAAACTATTCCACCAATATTGATGCTCCTACTCAACCAAGTTCAATTGCTCCAAATCCAATTGTAACAACCAGCCATCAACCTGCTGCCTCTACACCAGCTTCACAGACTGATTTATCGCGTTTGTACGATATGTTGGATAGAACTAATAATTCTTTAGAAGCTCGGAGATGTGAGAGTTTTGCGATGCGGGAAATCATCATCGTTATAAGTAGGCAGATAGATGAGCTTCTAAGGCAGAGAACACCTTCACCAACTCATCGCCTTACTCTAGATTATTCATCCTTTTCAGAAGAACGTGCAAGACCTCCATGAGACCATTAGAAAGGCCTGAAAACTTGGAACAACTTCAGTTTGGGTCACTCCCTCCCCGAGAAGAAGCAACACGTCGTCTGGGTCCTGACAACCCTAGCTTGAATAATCCCATTTTACTACCGATGGAAGGATCCCGGGTGTTACCTAGGGACGAAAACATTGTTAATCCCACTCAGGGTCAATTAGTTCAACCCTCTCGCCACGTGACTGACCATGGCCACATGGGGTAAGGTAGCTCAGCCCGAGCTTCAGACTGGGCGACGTTGCACGGAAAGGAAGTCAGAGATTACCATAAAGCACGAAGCGTTGAACCTCAACCAGCTTTAACTAAATGCTGAGGTTGAAGCAATGATGAGATAGATTAAGAAAGACAGTCGAGGCTATACTAATGAAGATTGGGGTATAGATCGAAGCCATACTCCTTTCACTGATAATATTTTAGACATCCAATATCCAAGATGGTTCAATATGCCAACCATGAACTGATACGGAGGAAGGAAAGACTCGGCGTAGCACTTAATGAGATATTCCTAGTACATGAATGATGTTGTTGGCCCGGATGGTGTGAAATGCAAGGCATTCCCGATCTATTTAGAGGACGTGGCACTGATGTGGCATACTCTGCTACTGCCGCAGTCGATCTCCAGCCACAAGGAACTGAGTGAAAGGTTTATAAACCAGTTCCGGCTCCATGCTCAAAGATCTAGAAACGTCATCGAGCTTTCCGTAGTTAAGCAAGTTCCAGAGTAAACTTTGAAGTCATATCTAGATCGCTTCAACCTGGCAGCCACTGAAGTAAGTCACCCTCATGAGCAGACCGTCCTGATGGCATAAATAGACGGAGTTGATAAGGATACCGAGTTTGGAAAATACCTGGCCGGAAAGCCGCCGATGACTAGAGAATTATCTATGAAAATTCCAATATTCACCTGCGACAGGAAGAAATATACTCCAACCGTAAAAGAAAGACTATTGATCGAGAAGATATCCATGTTGCCATAAAGCAGTTAGGCGATAGCTCTGGAAAAGTTAAGATTAATGTTGGCAATCAGAACCAGGGAAATGGTCGTCGAGATGGAAACGACAATAAGAAGAGACCTCGATTTAGAACATTCGAGAACATTACGCCACTGAATGATACATTGAAGAACATCTATCTGGACACGTATAATGTCATTTAATATAGGAAACCTCCACCAAGGGATTCTACAAAGAAAGAGCGTGAAACAGGAAAATTTTGTCTCTTCCATGAGACATATGGGAATACAACGAATGAATGTCGTCATCTCATAGACTTGGTGGAGAAACTGCTTAGAGAAGGAAAATTGGATGAATATAAAGCGACCCCGAGAGACCGGGGGCAAGGGGGTTCCGACCAGAATAAATGGCAGCCACCTCCTAAGGCTACTTCTCAGCAGAAAGGGAAAGGTATCGTCATTAACACTATGGTCGGAGGACCACACCTAGCTGGATACAACAACCGGACAATGGAGCAATATGTAAATGTAGCCAAACACCCCGAAGTAGGAGAGTGCAACAATCTTGAAGATACTACACCAGCAAAATAGCAAAAGGCAATGACAGACGATGTGACGACTGCCCACAACCCCTGCACTAAATAAGAGGAATAATGGACTGAAAAGTGTGCCAAGCAGTTGTGGACGATCATCACAGGTAGGTAAACACAATTGATACCTGTCGTAGAACTCACAATGCAGGGATAAAATATACAACAGGTAATAATAGTGAAGCATCATATAACAACTTTTGAAACTTTCACAACAACCTGAAAGATTATCCAAACATCATAGGAAATATCAAAGTCTGTACATAAAGCCTCACTACAACACTCATAGAGTAACTCGAACCACGAAAACAGAAACAGAAAATTGTAATAAAACTGGCATGTAAGCCTCCAGCTCGCCTCCGAACTGCAACATCGTCCTCACTAATCACCTGTCACTTGACACCTAGTCTGCCCGTCCACAACCAGACGAACAGCCTAAAGTAGTAAGACGGAAACATAAAACCTTAAGCCAGACATCAGTCTTAGTGAGCGATAAAACAACTAACATACATCAACAATATAATATATGAGGATAGATAGAAAAACATACGAATCTACCCACAATACCAAAGAAGAACTCAACCCTCACTTCCCCACATCGGACAATGATAGCCTTTACAACAACATTTCAACCATACATCCATGGAAACCAGAACACCCATTCAATCACGGAAAAGCACTCATGACATCTAAATTATATATATTATGTAAACCATCCTAATCGAGTTCAACATCCCTCAAGCACAAGCCCCAAAGGCCTAAACCAATATCAGACAAGCACCCAAGGAACATCTCCTTCGACGTTGAACAATCTGCATGAGACGGATCAAACAAGGAAACTAATCAACCATGACAGACTCTGCCTATCACTGCCAATCCTGCTTCGAAACCATCGATAATCGTATGACGACCGACCTTGCCATATGTCAAGGGCTAATGATAATCCCAGTTCTAGCATAAACTCCATACGCCTTTCAAAGTTACGTATGCATGTCCAACTTTGTCAACTAGGCCTTTTAACTATACCGAGAGTACTTGATCGGCAACCGGTCTTTTAGGTTCCCCTATCGTACCCCTGCTTTGAGCCTGCTAGAACTTACAATAATGATAATCTCTCGGTCTTCACATCTCTAGTCATCCAACCCGATGACTTTTCATAGCTCAAGCAACCTTCTCGAGTAACCATTATCCCCAATTTATGACCTTTGAGTTGTCTCCTCATTTGTTGTTCTACACCGATCAATGAACACAATTTGACACTTTGAATCCTCCTAATTGAATTCTCCTCAAAGTCACAACATCACCAAGCAAGATTACATCACTGCGCTGCGGCTAGGGTTTAGGGGGTTGGCCCCGAAAAACATATTTTTTAGGCCTTTTTATTTAAATCTGGGTCGTACCCAAAAATATAATTTTTCAGAAAATGGCCCTGTGTGATGACCCTCTTGGTACGACCGACCCACCGACCCTTAGTGCGACCGACCCCTGGTGCGACCGACCCCTTCCTTCAACCAGAAGCCACACTTCACGACTGAGCCTTCTGACCGACCTGAACGTGCTCGACCAACCCCATGGCCATGCTCGACTCGGACTACCTTCCACCATGACCATGCTCGAGCCCTTGCTCGACCGACCACCCATCTGTGTATATGACCAAACCCACTGCCCGACCGACCCACTGCTCGCCTGCACGACCGACCAGCCATCGGTATTAAAATGTACTGGACTGTACTGCACATTGTACTATCCGCTCGACCACCCCACTCGCACGCACGACCACCCACTCGCACACACGACTCGTGGCCTGTACAACCCCAATTCAAGCCCAATTTCGACCAAAACTTCGCCAATCAACTATCTCGACAAAATCTATTCATCCAATTCATCAATTACTACCATAAACATGTTTTGAAATCATTAATAACATGAATATGACGATTTCATCAATAATTATGCTAACTTACCCAAAATCATGATAAATGAACATATAATCTAAATTTGCGGATCTAACTTGCATATACATATGAAATAACATAGAAATTACAAGTTTAAACTTGCTAAATCAGATCCTATAGTGATTCATATAAAAATGGACCTACCAAGGTAAAGATCTATGAGAAAATGCTTGAATTTGATGAAAAACAGACCAAACATTCATATACTCGATTGAATCCATGTGAGAGATGCATACCACTCACCAATTCTCCAAATCAAAGCAAAAACAATGAATTAAGATTCCGAACAACAACGAATTGGATCCAAACTACTTGATTCGATGAACTCTCCCTTGCAATGATGTAGATCTAGACTCAAATGGTGTAGATCTTCGATTTCCAAAGCTTTAATGGTGGAAAGATGGAGAAATAGAGGAATGGAGGATACCTTGGCTATAACACCGCACCTCCGCTAGGGACACTCGCAAAGGGAATGCACTAGTTTTGGAGGAGCGTTATCGAGGTAATCAAACACAGAAATATTACAAGACAGAACATAAATAAAACAGCGGAAGAATCAAAAGCTAAATTTCATTACTTTCAAAAAGAGTCAAAACCTTTTACATCCAAAGTACCAACTATCATTTTCCATTACAACAAGTTCTGCCTTGAATAAATAAAGAAGCATAAAACTTAAAACAACAAAAGTAGCTTAATTCCCCAAAGATAGCAGAAATGCAGCCATAGCATAGCTCAAGATCAAACCGTACATGAGCTGAACCGAAAGCAAAAGAAATCCAAGCTAAGTGCTAGAGTTTCCTCCGTTAGAACCTGGGGGGAGGGGGGAATGAAAGAAAAAGAGGTAAAAGAAAACGGGTCGGTCATAAAGACTGATAAGTCCTAGTGACTTTTAGCATAAAAACAGGTAAAGGTAACATGACATGCATAAACTGAAAGTAAACATAAGGATGCTGTCAAGATGGGAAAGATAGACTATGATAACATGATAATTCAAGTATAAATCAAGTATAGCATCACATGTTCAAGACTCGCTGCACCAACTGTACTAGTATCCCAAACCCATGTCATATATTAACCATGAAATGATCCCTTGGCCCAATATCATGAAACGACCCATTTCAGGGTCCTACGGAACGATCCATTAATTGATCGGCTCCGTACAAGTTCTAGCTCGTCGTGTGTTTGTATCATACGACCCTATCACGAATGTAATCACCTGTGCTAGGTCCACCATAGGGTGTATCAAGCCCTAGGGTGCCAACCACCGACACGAATCAAGCGTGCACAGTGTAAACCTACTGATGCCCAATGCCTGCTTTTTCAACTCCGGACTACGTGCACGACCATAGTCCGCCTGAACCTACACTGGCGCACCAACTCAGCCGTCGTTCTGGTCGCTTACAATCAGCCCAGTAATCGTGCCCCACCCTGCCTAGTTCCAGGGTACCATGATACATCTAAGTGGGTTACTGCTGAAATGGACCGCGTAACTGGGGTTTCCGTCCAATAGGTTAAGTGTTGTCATTTAAATTCATGACTTAACCTTATCAGTCTAGCATGTTAGGCTGGTTAAGTGTTGTCTTTCAATTTCATGACTTAACCCCACTTATCATGTGTCAAGTTGGTTAAGTGTTGTCTTTCATTTTCATGACTTAACCCTATCGTGTGGCATTAATTCATTAATGCACCCCAACCTCTCACATCAGACATGTTGTTGTGGTCACTGGAAGTGCCAGGCGGTTCTGGGCAGAATTACACCACAACTCAGTCTGATCTCGGGTTTCAAGCGTGATATGACCAACTACCCACATTGGATCCTATTGTTTGCAGACACTGGATTTGTCGGGCAGTTCCAGGCAGAATTACACTTCAAACTCAACCCAACCTCGAGTTGGCCATTTTCAAGTTCATTCTAGTGTCATGTCCATGTTCAAGTTTCATGCCAAGTTTGTGTCAAGTTTCATGGCGAGTTTCATGTTTCAACTTATGCCTATTATCAAGTTCATGATTCATGTTCATAACCAATTCATGTTTTGCCTAATCCACCCAAATCGTATTCCCATCGCATGTAAACGTGAATCGACTTAAATTACAAGTAAATCCAGATCCAGAAATAAAGGGAATAACATCAAAACTATGATAGGCACAAAGGACGAGCATAAAGTGATAAAAGGGATTACAAGACTAGCATGATATAACTTGAGATAATTGGTTACAACCCCATTAGCATATAGAAAATAATAGGATTTCAAATCTAGCATAATAAGGGGATAGTCATGGCATATGGTTATAGTCCCAAACTTGTAAATAATAGACGGATTCAACATCACAGGCATGATAATTTTATGGACATGAAAGAGTTTGATTTACAACACGAATAGGTCCAAACTGATTTCATAGCAATATTCCCAAATGTCAAGATCCAAGATGGAAACTAGAATAGATGTGAATCGATTATCATACTTAAGTCCAATTTTACTTTTTCTCATGTCAAAATTACAATTAACAAGTTTAAATGTCAAGGTAACTAGAACTTACAGATCGTGGACTAAGAAATTTAGATGCAGAAGTTGAATCTAGAAACTAGTCGTCGAATTGTTGAATCTCGATTTGATTGTAGAAGAAAATCCCCAATATGCAATTCCTAGCCGTAGTCTTCAAGAATAGTCTTCGTGTTTTATTTTAATTTATTTATTTCAATTATTTTAGAGGCCGCATAAGGAGAGAGTAAAATGGTGTAAAGAGAATGGGGCTAGGGTGTTGTTTATATAGGATTAGACGAACGAACCTAGACTGAAAACGAGACCAGAAACATCAGGATGAACCCAGACTCAAAACTGGGTTTCAGCACTAGGTCGACCATAGGGTTGACCTGGTCCCTGGGAGGTCGACCATAGTGTCGACACCCATGTCAACCTGGTCCTGGGTGGGAAATTTCCTGCACAGTCTGCGCTGGAGTTTGAATTCAAATTTCGAATTCGAATTCGAGCTGTTTTTCTGTTTTAAAAATCCTTGAAACTTCGGAGAGTCATATCTCCCTCATACGGACTCCGTTTCTTGAAAACTCGGACTCGTTCCCAAGTAGAATTTCGAGATGAACGCAACGGAGCAACCCGTTTCCCTTGATTCTTGTTTTAAAAATTAATTCTGCCTTGATTTATGGTTTTAACATGTCATTAAAATACGGGTTGTTACATTCTCCCCTCCTTAAAGGATTTCATCCCCGAAATCTTCAAGTTAAGAAGAATGTGTCCTACCATCCAACATACATCCACTCAACCATCATCCACAAGCAACCATTGTCCTTAAAAGATTTCTAATGCTGTATGAACTTATGCAAGAGTGTGTGTATATGTACTTATCTAATGCAAAAGACTAGGCGGTTACTGATTTAGCAGACCTCCTTAATGCAAAATATGTTAGTGTAATGAGTCCAACATGTATGCAAATTCCTAACATACTTTATAATATCTACATGAGTGCACAAACATTCATTCATATGCAACATCCATATGATAACATATCAAGTTTCCATCCATATACAAGTATAAGCACCCATGCATATGCAATATGAAATATGTGACTGAGCTGATCTAGTGCCTAATGTGTGTTATGCAACCACGAGCAACCACTTGCAACCATTTGCAACCACTTGCAATCATCAACCATAACATGTTTCAATCACATGTTTACATCCAAAAGGGCTCTACCTAAGGGTCTCAAGATAGGATCGAGAAGATAACAAGACAAACATGGATAGCAAAAGCATGTACATGATATGAAGGTATGTAAACTTATAGGAAAAAGAGATCGAGAAAATACCCTCGAAAAGAAATGGGTATAGCGAGCGTATCTTCTCTTCGGTTTCCCAAGTTGTGTCTTCTTGGGCTTCACTCCATTGTACTTTAACTAGCTTGACTTCTCGATTCCTTAGCTTCTTGATCTCCGTTCCTAAGATACGAATTGGAACTCGCCTAAACGTTTCTTCTCTTTCCACTTCTACGCCTTCAAGGATGCTTGGCTCAACCACTTCGGCAGACTCATGTAAGCACTTTCGGAGATGCGGAACGTGAAAGACATTGTGTACTCCGGCTAACCTCTCGGGTAACTCTACCTTATAGGCCATCTGTCCAATCCTCTTGATGATAGGGAACGGTCCTACGAACCTCGGTGCTAACTTTCCAACCGCTCCAAAGTGAACCACATTGCGTAAAGGAGAAACTTTTATAAAGTCCATATCTCCGACTTCGAACTTTAGGTCTGTCCTTCTCTTGTCCGCGTAGGATTTCTGTCTATCTTGGGCCGTTTTCCTCCGTCTTCGTATCAACTCAACCTTTTCGGAAGTGTCCCTTATCATGTCGGGTCCAAGTATGAGCTTGTCTGTCGACTCCCACCAACAAGTTGGTGAGTTGCACGGTCTTCCATATAAAGCCTCGGATGGTGCCATTCCTATGCTAGATTGGTAACTATTATTATACGCGAACTCAACGAGAGGTAGGTGATCTTCCCAAGTACCACCAAAGTCAAGAATGCAAAGTCTCAAAAGATCCTCCAGTACCCTTTTTACCCTTTCGGTTTGTCCATCCGTCTGTGGGTGATAGGGCGTGCTTAAACTTAGTCGTGTACCCATTGCTTCTTGTAAATTATTCCAAAATTCGCTAGTGAAAATCGGGTCACGATCGCTAACTATACTAGCAGGAACTCCGTGCAACCGTACTATTTCTCGAAGGTATACAGACGCTAGCCATGATGTGGTCCTCTTGCTCTTCACAGGAATGAAGTGAGCGCTCTTCGTGAGTCTATCTACTATAACCCATATGCTAGTATTGCCCTTCCTTAACCTAGGCAATCCATCCACGAAATCCATCGAGACACTCTCCCATTTCCACTGCGGAACCTCCAAAGGATGCAATAGCCCACCGGGCTTTTTCGACTCGGCCTTTACTTGTTGGCTCACCATGCACTTAGAAACGAATTCCGCCATGTCCTTTTTCATCCCGTTCCAAAAGAAAATGCACTTCATATCCTTGTACATTTTATCCCCTCCGGGATGTATAGTCATCTTCGAGTGATGCGCCTCTTCGAGAACTCTCTTTACTAAAGTCTTCCACTTGTGGGACACATAGTCTACCATTACGCCTTAGTCATCCCTTGTCATCTATGGCATACCTACTGAGGTGACTTGACATTTCACCTCTACTCAACTTGTCCATGATCTCGACTATCTGTGGGTCTTCCTTCTGTGAAGTCCCTACTTGGTCTAGAAGCGTAGGCCTTAACTCAGGAAATGCTAACGTGCTAGCCAACGACTCAACAACAGGTGTGAAATCAAAGGTTGCTATAAACTCTAGACTTTTCCCTTCAACAAACAGAGGACTCAAAGTCAACCTTTTCCTACTTAGCGCATCCGCCACCACGTTACCCTTGCCAGGGGTATAAGCTATATCGAAGTCATACGATGCCAAGAATTCCATCCACCTCTGTTGCCTTAGATTCAATTTTTTTTCGAAAAGAGGTACTTAAGCGATTTGTGATCGGTATACAACTCGAACTTCTCACCTAGAAGATAGTGGCACCAAGACTTAAGCGCAAAAACAATCGCGGCAAATTCCAAGTCATGTGTGGGATAGTTTTTCTCATGAACTTTAAGCTGTCTACCCCCGCAACATATCACTTTCCCTTCTTGCATTAGGACAACGCCTATTCGTGTGCCGCACGCATCTGTGTACACCGTAAACATCTTACCTCCGTCAGGTAATGCCAAAACTGGAGCTGTGGTAAGGGCTCTCTTAAGCCTTTGAAAAGCAACGTCACACTCTATGTCCCATGCAAAAGCTAGGTTCTTAATCGTTAACCTAGTAAGAGGGGCTGAAATCTTAGCGAAGTCCTTAATGAACTTCCTATAGTAGCCCGCCAAACCGAGAAAGCTTCTCACTTCCGTTGCGCTCTTAGGAACTTTCCAGTCTTGCACCGCAGCTACCTTTGCGGGGTCCACAGCTATACCTTGCTTAGAAACTACATGTCCAAGAAACCGAACTTCTTTTCTCCAAAAATGACACTTGGAGAACTTAGCCTTTAACTCGTGTGCTCTAAGCGTATCCATGACTTCCTTGAGATGTCTAACATGTTCTTCCTCATCCTTTGAGAAGATCAAAATATTATCCACGAAGACCACCACAAACTTGTTAAGGAACTCCCTAAGCACCCTACTCATCAAGTCTATGAAGTACGTAGGTGCATTCGTCAAACCAAACGGCATGACGAGCCATTCGAAGAAACCATCGGGAGTCCTGAACGTAGTCTTGTCAATGCTATCCTCAGCCACTCTAAGCTGATGGAATCCTGTAGCTAGATCGAGTTGAGAGAAAACAGACACTCCTACAAGCTGGTCGAACAAGTCATTGATTCTCGGTAGTGGGTGCCTATTCTTCTTAGTCAGCTTGTTTAACTCACGATAATCTACGCATAGACGAAGAGAACCATCCACCTTAGTAGCAAATACCACCAAAGCACCCCATTCAGAAATGCTTCGGCTAATGAAATTTTTCTCAAGTAACTCCTTCACTTGCTTACTAAGCTCTTTTCTCTCTCGCGGGGCCATGTATCTAACGGGCAATGCAACTGGCTTAGCATTATCAACAAGATATATACGGAAATCTGTCTCACGTTTAGGAGGTAACCCCTTAACCTCATCAAAGACATCGGGATATTCTCGGACTACTCTTACTGATTGCAAATCATCGATAGACGAGTCAAGAGATTCTAGATAACATAACATGACAGCACCCATAAGGTTATAAGAAATTTCAAAGGTATTACCCAGGCGAGTCACGAGTCTAACTACCCTTCGTTCACAATCGAGAATGGATCCATTATTGGACAGCCAATCCATGCCTTGAATCAAACTGTATCCCATAAATCCGAGAACATAAGCATTACAGGTGAATTCTACGCTTAAGATAGAAATCCTCAAATCCACACAAATCATAGATAAATGAGCGGAGCCACCAATTGGATTTGAAACAATGATGGGATCCTCAACTAGACTAGTACTTAGGTGCAGAGTTTCAACAATATCAAAAGAAATAAAAGTATGCGATGTTCCAGAATCAATCAAGGTTCGAACAGGATGATCAAAAAATAGATGACAAAAATATTTCTACCTCGTTCTTGCGGAGGTACCGTGAGAGCGTGGACTTGTCCTCAAGAAGAAGGTCCAGCTCCCTGCCCTTACTTCCTTGGGCAGGCCCTAGCCATGTGTCCTGTCTCACCACAGTGGAAACAGCCACCCATCTTCCTTTTCTTCTTCCTGCAGTCTTTGACCAGATGTCCAGGAATGCCACAGAAATTACACTATCTCTTTTCACGGGGTTTGCTGTTCTTCCCTCCTTTCTTTGGATCAGCCTTCTTGTTTTGTGACCCTTCCCCCTTCTTATCTTGAGGCACTTCTGCTTTTGCCTCATTCTTGCCCTTGTCTTCCTCATTTAAGAGTGCCATGTCTACTAACCTTTCGTAAGTAGCACCCATAGGTATGTGAGTCATAGCCAAGCTGTGAAGTGGCTCATTCAATCCCTTGACAAAACAGAGAGCCTTCTTATGAGGAGTATTCACTAAGTCCAGTCCAAACCCGGCCAGCTAATTGAATTGATTGACGTACTCCTTGACTGTGATACTTCCTTGCTTAAGAGATAAGAACTTTTCCAGCTGTAGGCTTCGTTCAGCTTGTGAGAGGAATTTCATCTCAAACCTTATCCTGAAATCCATCCATGAGTCAACAGGTCTTTCAGCATTAGTGACTTCCCACCAATAGGAAGCTTCGTCTTTGAGCAACCATACTGCCAACTATACCTTCTACATATCGTTCACCTCGAATATAACGAATAGATCCTCCGTTTCTTTAAGCCAGTTCCTCGCTTCTACGAATGATTCAGTTCCCTTGAAATCCTTTCCACCCATGGCCCTAAAATCTCTACAAGTCTTTGAGAAAGCATTTGCACAAGGAGGAGGAGGAACCACTGCAGCTGGAGGAGGAATATCTGCTGGGCCTGCATCGTTGGCCCTAGCCTCTAAGTATCTCCTGAACCAGCCAGATATTGGCACACCCTCTGGAAGGTTAAGATTTCCAGACATGCTGAAATGAAAAAGAAGAGATTTAAAACGAGGAAACAAAGGATAGTGCTAATGGCTTTTGGGTAATAGCCTTAAAATATAACAAAACTTTTCTTGAAAAAAGCTTTATTGTAAACGGTTTTGAAAATAGTTTTAGAAGGTTTTAAAAACTTTTGCCCAGTTTGGTAACCTTCTGCTCTGATACCAAGTGTAACACCCCACCTCCGCTAGGGTCACTCACAAAGGGAATGCACTAGTTTTGAAGGAGCGTTATCGAGGTAAACAAACACATAAATATTACAAGACAAAACATAAATAAAACAGCGGAAGAATCAAAAGCTAAATTTCATTAATTTCAAAAAGAGTCAAAATCTTTTACATCCAAAGTACCAACTATCATTTTCCATTACAACAAGTTCTGCCTTGAATAGATAAAGAAGCATAAAACTTAAAACAACAAAAGTAGCTTAATTCCCCAAAGGTAGCAGAAATGCAGCCATAGCATAGCTCAAGATCAAATCGTACATGAGCTAAACCGAAAGCAAGAGAAATCCAAGCTAAGTGCTAGAGTTTCCTCTCTGAGAAACTAGGGGGAAACAAAATAAAAAGAGGCGAAAGAAAACGGGTCATTCATAAAGACTAGTAAGTCCTAGTGACTTTCAGCATAAAAACAGGTAAAGGTAACGTGACATGTATAAACTGAAAGTAAACATAAGGATGTTGTCAAGATGGGCAAGATAGACTAAGATAACATGATAATTCAAGTATAAATCAAGTATAGCATCGCATGTTCAAGACTTTCTGCACCAACTATACTAGTATATGTAACACCCCACCTCCGCTAGGGTCACTCACAAAGGGAATGCACTAGCTTTGGTGGAGCATTATCTAGGTAAACATACATAGAAATATTACAAGACAGAACATAAATAAAACAGTGGAAGGAAAACCCAAATTTCATTGCTTTAAAATCTAGTAAGGTCTAAAGCCTTTTACATCAAAATGCTATTAAGTCAATTACATCGAAATCTATCTTGCAATAGTAAAGAAGCATAAAACAATAGTTATAAATCATTCCCCAATAAAGCAAAGCAAGCCATAGCCAAGAGAAATCCAAGCCGTACACAAAAGAGCTTTGGAGCTTGGTAAGATCTGAACTAAGCTGTATTCCCACCCTGCAAACCTAGGAGGGGAACGAAAGAAAAAGAGGCGAAACAAAATGGGTCAGTCATAAAGACTGAGTAAGTCCTAGTGACTTTCAGCATAAAAACAGGTAAAGATAACATGGCATGAATAAACTGAAAGTAAACATAAGCATGATGACAAGATAAGCTACAGGAAAGATAACTAAGAATAACCTCATATGGTTTTTGTCAAGTATAACATCGTCGGGTTTCCATTCAAGATAAACTAAGTATAATTTCGCAAGATTTCTATCAAGCATCGCAAGATTTCTCTGCTTTACCATTAAAATAATTCTATGATATCTATTTGCTCTGCACCAACCGTACTAGTATCCCAACCCGTGTCATGTGTTGACTATAAAATGATCGCTTGCCCAACGTCATGAAATGATCCATTACTTGATCTCACGAAATGATCTATTAATCGATCGACTCCCTACAAGTCCTATCTCGTTCATGTGTCTGTGTCATACGGCCCTATCACGAATGTAATCACCTGTGCTAGGTCCACCATAGGGTGTATCAAGCCCTAAAGTGCCAACCACCGACATGAATCAAACACGCACAGTGTAAACCTACTGGTGCCCAATGCCTGCTTTTTCAACTCCGGACTACGTGCACGACCATAGTCCGCCTGAACCTACAATGGTGCACCAACTCAGCCGTCGTTCTGGTCGCTTACAATCAACCCAGTAATCGTGCCCCACCCTGCCTAGTTCCAGGGTACCATGATACATCTAGTGGGTTACTGCTGAAAAGGACCGTGTAACTAGGGTTTCCGTCCAGCAGGTTAAGTGTTGTTACTTAAATTCGAGACTTAACCCCATCAGTCTAGCATGTCAAGTTGGTTAAGTGTGGTCATTCAAGTTCGTGACTTAACCCGTCTACGTGTCATGTCAAATTGGCTAAGTGTTGTCGATCAAGTTCATGACTTAGCCCTACGAATCATGTGTCAAGTTGGTTAAGTATGTTCAAGCGGTTCGTGACTTAACCCTACCAAACCATCGTGTCAAATTGGTTAAGTATATTCAAGCGGTTCGTGACTTAACCCAATCAAGTCATCATGTCAAATTGATTAAGTATATTCAAGCGGTTCATGACTTAACCCTATCACGTGGCATTAATTCATTAATGCACTTCGACCTCTCACATTAGACTAACTGTTGTGGTCACTGGATTTGCCGGGCGGTTCCGGGCAGATTTACACCACAACATAGTATAACCTCGGGTTTTACGTGCGATATGACCAACTACCCACATTGGATCCTATTGTTTGCAGCCAATGGATTTGCCAGGCGGTTCCGGGAAGATTTACACTGCAAACTCAACCTAACCTCGAGTTGGCCATTTTCAAGTTTTTCTAATTGTCATGCCCACATTCCAGTTTTCATGTCAAAATTCATGTCGAGTTTTCATGTCATGTTTCAAGTTTTGCCTATTATCGAGTTCATAATTCATGTTCATAACCAACTCATGTTTTTCCTATTCTACCCAAATCGTATTCCCATCGCATGTGAACGCGAATCGTTCTATACTACAAACAAATCCAAATCTCAAAATAGAGGGGAATAGTATCAAAATTATGATAGGCAAAAGAGACGAGCATAAAGTGATAAAAAGGGGGTTATAAGACTAGCATGACATAACTTGAGATAATTGGTTACCACATCACTGGCATATAGGATTCCAAATCTAGCAAGATAAGGCGATGTTCATGATAAACACCAACATAAAAGAATAGGCGTGCAAAAGCAAGCCAAATACAAGAATAATGGATCCAGTGGTTTTGGTGTACATAATTGCGAATAAACTAAGCAAGTCACACTCTAGGTATATGATTCAACAAAATGTCAATTCGGTGCACAACATGGTTTTCAACTATGGTGTCATGGGCATGAACAATCAACTATAATAGTCTTAGGAAATTAACCCCAACAGTCATAGGTAGAAATCTCATAGCTATGAATCATAAGCGACTCATCACATGATCATGGATAATTATCAAAAATAGTTCTAGGCAAATAGTCATGGACAATTAACAGTAATAGTTTCAAAGTCCCATAGATAATGGTCTTATGTTCATAATCATAGATAATAATCCTCATAGTCAAGAGTCATAGGTGATTAACCACAATTTTCTTTGTCATAGTCATAGGCAACAGTCTTACGTTCACCGTCATAGGCATAGGCATAGTCTTATTAGTCATAGGCTGTCTTATGTTCACCGTCATAGTCACAGGCATAGTCATATTAGTCATAGGCAGTCTTATGTTCTTAGTCATAGTCCTTGTCCATTAACAATACATTCAACGTCATAGGCATGTTAAGGTTGTAGACACGAGAGAGTTTAATTTACAACATGAATAGGTCCGAAAGTCAAGATCCAAGACGAACAAGAATAGGTAAGAATCAATCACCATACATAGATCCAATTCCAATTTACAACATGGATATTAAGTTTACAGCTTTTATCTAAAAGTAACTTGAACTTACAGTGCGTGGATCGAGAATTAGAAAGCAGAATTTGACTGTTGAATCTCTATTTGATCGACCGTGTTCTAATTGAAATCCCCAATTTGCAAATCCCTAAGCGTAGTCTTGATGGAGAAGGAGCAACCCTTTTTCTTCCTTCTTATCTTTTTATTTTGATTATCTTCGAAGCAGCATAAGGGTAGAAAGAAATGGTGTGGAGAAAATGAGACTAGGAGGGCTGTTTATATAGGATTAGGCGGACGAACCTAGGCAGAAAACGAGACCAGGTACATCAGAATGCACCCAGGCCCAAAAGAAGATTCGGGGACTAGGTCGACACCCAAGTCGACTGCGCAGTCGACCTAGTCTTGGGGGTGTCGACTGCCCAGTCGACTCCCCAGTCGACCTGGGTGCTGGGCGGGAAATTTCCCGCCCAGTCTGTTTGGGTTTTGAAATTCGAATTTTGAACTCGAATTCGAGCTGTTTTGAACTCTGAAAATTCCTGAAACTTCGGAGGGTCATATCTCCTTCATACGGACTCCGATTCTCGCAAACTCGGACTCGTTTCCAAGCAGAATTTCAAGACGGACGCAATGGCGCAACCCATTTCCCTTGATTCTGATCTTAAAATTTAATTCTGCCTTGATTTATGATTTTAACATGTTGTTAAAATTCGGGTTGTTACATTCTCCCCTCCTTAAAGGATTTCGTCCCCGAAATCTTCAAGTTAAGGAGAATGTGTCCTACCATCCAATCATCCATATACTCAATCATCAATCACAGGCATCCATCGTCCTTAATAGATTTCTAATGCTGTATGAACATATGCAGAAAGTGTGTGTATATGTTCCTTGTCTAATGCAAATGATCAGGCCTGATTGATCTTCTTAATGCAAAATACGTCTAGTGCCATGAGTCCAACATGTATGCAAATAGTCCTAGTCACAATAACACTACATGTGTGCACAAACATCCATCCATATGCAACATCCACATGATAACACATTCAAAATCATCCATAAACAAGTATAAACACTCATGCTTATGCAATATGAAAGGTGACTTAGCCAATCTAGTGCCTAATGTGTAAATGCATCCACGAGCAACCACTAGCAACCACTTGCAGCCACTTGCAACCATCAATCATAACATGTCTCAAACACATGTTTACACTCAATTGTTCCTACCTAAAGGTATAACCGAATGATAGAAGCAAGTAAAAACCTTATGTCCATTAGGCCATGTCAAAACTGGAAATATATGTCACATATATACTGATCAGGAGAAGAACTCCCTAAGCACCAGCCCCGGAGACCGAAATCAACATCAGGCTGACACCCAAATAATTACTCAATCAAACCAATATACGTTTCGAGGAAACTAAGCATGATGGACTCCTTTTAGGTCACAAGGGAATCCCTTCCTAAAACCAACCCGTATCCTATAAAACCCAAAGAGTTTAGTCAACCCAACGGACACCCTCAAGCCCCAAAATGTATTACCAACAGATGAGTCATACTCCTTATGGGGTTTGGAACAGAAATTTGATTGAGAATAGGACCAAGAGGAAAAAGATAACATGCAAGTAAGCTCTACAGGAAAAGAGGGACCAAGGATATACTCTTAAAAAGAGATATGATGCATGTATCTAGTCTTCAATCTTCTAAGTCGCGTTTCCTTGAGCTTAACTCCATTGTGTTTTGACCATCTTTAACTTCACAGATTCTTAATTCTTGTTTCCAAAATATGAGTTGGAACTCATTTCACTGTTGCCTCTCGTTCCACTTTCACTTATCCTCCTTCTAGTATACTCGGCTCAAACTTAACTACGTACTCATGTTTCATGCAAGCTCTCCAAAATTCACTAGTGAATCTTGGATCTCGTTCATTTACTAGGAGGTATTCCACGCAGAAGAACTATCTCTTGAAAATAACAAATATCAACCATGTTGCCAAATGTACTTACTAAGGTGACTTTCTACAACTCATGCATAAGTGAAATGAACCATCCGCCTTAGTGGTGAACACTACTCGAGCGGATCAATAAATGTATCAAGAGATTCTAGGTAACTAATCATGAGAGAACCCTAAAGGTTACACGCGACTTCGAGGGTATTACCGAGGCAAGTCAAGAGTCTAACTACCCTCTTTTCAAAACCGAGAATGTCACCCTTACTGGATAACTACTCCATCGCTAGAACAACCCATAGCCCAAAACATAAACATAAGCATTACTTCTAAACTCAACACTTAGCATAGACACTCTCAAATCCAAACAAATCATGAATACATGAGCCGATTCCCCAACAGGATTTGAGACAAAAATGGGATCCTCTACTACGCTAGTACTAAGGTGCAGAGACTCAACTATCGAGGCAAAATTAAAAGGATGCGATGTATAAAAACAAAGTTCCCATGGTATGATAGAAAAGAGAAGCTAAACTTTTGATAGAAACGTTACCACCTCTCTTAGGTATGCTAGTAGTGAGAGCATACAATTTCCCTCTCGACGATCTTGTTCTTTGCCCTTGTCCTTGTCCTATGATACTTAACTACATGTCCCTTTTTACCATACCAATGATGTTCTTTCTTGTCATGGGTTTTATTATTCTTTTACTTTGACCTCTTCCCTTTCACCTTTTCCTCCTTCGTGGATTACGCCTTATCAACAAGTTTCTCATCCTTAGGCCTGTGTTCTCTATCCTCGTTCTTACTATCCTTGTATAGCTTGTTGACAAGTTTCTCGAAAGCTACCTCCATCGCACGGCAACCCTACAAAGTTGAAATAAGATTAGTCGCAGATGGAACTACTGCGGCTACAGATGGAGGTTGGGCACTACTTTGCCCTCCGACATGTGTTGTATGCCTACAAACTATGGTGAAAAAGAAAGAGAGAAAAGACTCAAGGAGAGAATCAAAAGATAGTGCATATGGCTTTGGGGAACATGCCTTTCGTAAAACAAAACTTTTCTTTAGAAAAATGCTTCTTTGTAAACGTTTTGAAAATAGTTTCAGAAGGTTTTTTTTAAAAGCTTTTGCCCAGTCTGGTAACCTTCTGCTCTGATACCAAATGTAACACCCCACCTCCGCTAGGGTCACTCACAAAGGGAATGCACTAGCTTTGGTGGAGTATTATCTAGGTAAACATACACAGAAATATTATAAGACAGAACATAAATAAAACAGCGGAAGGAAAACCCAAATTTCATTGCTTTAAAATCTAGTAAGGTCTAAAGCCTTTTACATCAAAATGCTATTAAGTCAATTACATCGAAATCTGTCTTGCAATAGTAAAGAAGCATAAAACCATAGTTATAAATCATTCCCCAATAAAGCAAAGCAAGCCATAGCCAAGAGAAATCCAAGCCGTACATGAAAGAGCTTTGGAGCTTGGTAAGATCCGAACTAAGTTGTATTCCCACCGTGCGAACCCGGGGGGGAGGGGGAAACGGAAGAAAAAGAGGCGAAACAAAACGGGTCAGTCATAAAGACTGAGTAAGTCCTAGTGACTTTCAGCATAAAAACAGGTAAAGATAACATGGCATGAATAAACTGAAAGTAAACATAAGCATGATGACAAGATAAGCTACAGGAAATATAACTAAGAATAACCTCATATGGTTTTTGTCAAGTATAACATCGCCAGGTTTCCATTCAAGATAAACTAAGTATAATTTCGCAAGATTTCTATCAAGCATCGCAAGATTTCTCTGCTTTACCATTAAAATATTTCTATGATATCTATTTGCTCTGCACCAACCGTACTACTATCCCAACCCGTGTCATGTGTTGACTATAAAATGATCCCTTGCCCAACGTAATGAAATGATCCATTACTTGGTCTCACGAAACGATCTATTAATCGATCGGCTCCCTACAAGTTCTATCTCGTTCATGTGTCTGTGTCATACGGCCCTATCACGAATGTAGTCACCTGTGCTAGGACCACCATAGGGTGTATCAAGCCCTAGGGTGCCAACCACCGACACGAATCAAGCACGCATAGTGTAAACCTACTGGTGCCCAATGCCTGCTTTTTCAACTTCGGACTACGTGCACGACCGTAGTCCGCCTGAACCTACAATGGCGCACCAACTCAGCCGTCGTTCTGGTCGCTTACAATCAGCCCAGTAATCGTGCCCCACCCTGCCTAGTTCTAGGGTACTATGATACATCTAGTGGGTTACTGTTGAAAAGGACCGCGTAACTAGAGCTTCTGTCCAGCAGGTTAAGTGTTGTTATTTAAATTCGAGACTTAACCCCCATCAGTCTAGCATGTCAAGTTGGTTAAGTGTGGTCATTCAAGTTCGTGACTTAACCCGTCTACGTGTCATGTCAAATTGGCTAAGTGTTTTCGTTCAAGTTCATGACTTAGCCCTACGAATCATGTTTCAAGTTGGTTAAGTATGTTCAAGCGGTTTGTGACTTAACCCTACCAAACCATCGTGTCAAATTGGTTAAGTATATTCAAGCGGTTCGTGACTTAACCCTATCAAGTCATCGTGTCAAATTGGTTAAGTATATTCAAGCGGTTCATGACTTAACCCTATCACGTGGCATTAATTCATTAATGCACTTCAACCTCTCACATTAGACTAACTGTTGTGGTCACTGGATTTGTCGGGCGGTTTCGGGCAGATTTACACCACAACATAGTCTAACCTCGGGTTTTACGTGCGATATGACCAACTACCCACATTGGATCCTATTGTTTGCAGCCACTGGATTTGCCGGGCGGTTCCGGGAAGATTTACACTGCAAACTCAACCCAACCTTGAGTTGGCCATTTTCAAGTTTTTCTAATTGTCATGCCCACATTCAAGTTTTCATGTCAAAATTCATGTCGAGTTTTCATGTCATGTTTCAAGTTTTGCCTATTATCGAGTTCATAATTCATGTTCATAACCAACTCATGTTTTTGCCTATTCTACCCAAATAGTATTCCCATCGCATGTGAATGCGAATCGTTCTATACTACAAACAAATCCAAATCTCGAAATAGAGGGGAATAGCATCAAAACTATGATAGGCAAAAGAGACAAGCATAAAGCGATAAAAAGGGGGTTACAAGACTAGCATGACATAACTTGAGATAATTGGTTACCACATCACTGGCATATAGGATTCCAAATCTAGCAAGATA
This sequence comes from Allium sativum, assembly GCA_030737875.1. NCBI lineage: Eukaryota > Viridiplantae > Streptophyta > Magnoliopsida > Asparagales > Amaryllidaceae > Allium > Allium sativum. The sequence goes on from CM060912.1 coordinate 61,662,598, forward strand.
AGGAGATGTTCATGATAAACACCGACATAAAAGAATAGGCGTGCAAAAGCAAGCCAAATACAAGAATAATGGATCCAGTGGTTTTGGTGTACATAATTGCGAATAAACTAAGCAAGTCACACCCTAGGTATATGATTCAACAAAATGTCAATTCGGTGCACAACATGGTTTTCAACTATGGTGTCATGGGCATGAACAATCAACCATAATGTCTTAGGCAATTAACCCCAACAGTCATAGGTACAAATCTCATAGCTATGAATCATAAGCGACTCATCACATGATCATGGATAATTATCAAAAATAGTTCTAGGCAAATAGTCATGGACAATTAACAGTAATAGTTTCAAAGTCCCATAGATAATGGTCTTATGTTCATAATCATAGATAATAATCCTCATAGTCAAGAGTCATAGGTGATTAACCACAATTGTTCTTGTCATAGTCATAGGCAACAGTCTTACGTTTACCGTCATAGGCATAGGCATAGTCTTATTAGTCATAGGCGGTCTTATGTTCACCGTCATAGTCACAGGCATAGTCATATTAGTCATAGGCAGTCTTATGTTCTTAGTCATAGTCCTTGTCCATTAACAATACATTCAACGTCATAGGAATGTTAAGGTTATAGACATGAGAGAGTTTAATTTACAACATGAATAGTTCCGAAAGTCAAGATCCAAGACGAACAAGAATAGATAAGAATCAATCACCATACATAGATCCAATTCCAATTTACAACATGGATATTAAGTTTACAGCTTTTATCTAAAAGTAACTTGAACTTACAGTGCATGGATCGAGAATTAGAAAGCATAATTTGACTGTTGAATCTCTATTTGATCGACCGTGTTCTAATTGAAATCCCCAATTTGCAAATCCCTAAGCATAGTCTTGATGGAGAAGGAGCAGTCCTTTTTCTTCCTTCTTATCTTTTTATTTTGATTATCTTAGAAGCAGCATAAGGGTAGAAAGAAATGGTGTGGAGAAAATGAGACTAGGAGGGTTGTTTATATAGGATTAGGTGGACGAACCTAGGCAGAAAACGAGACCAGGTACATCAGAATGCACCCAGGCCCAAAAGCAAATTCGGGGACCAGGTCGACACCCAAGTCGACTGCGCAGTCGACCTGGTCTTGGGGGTGTCGACTGCCCAGTCGACCTGGGTGCTGGGCGGTAAATTTCCCGCCCAGTTTGTCTGGGTTTTGAAATTCGAATTTTTAACTCGAATTCGAGTTGTTTTGAACTCTGAAAATCCCTGAAACTTCGGAGGGTCATATATCCCTCATACGGACTTCGATTCTCGCAAACTCGGACTCGTTTCCAAGCAGAATTTCGAGACGGATGCAATGGCGCAACCCGTTTCCCTTGATTCTGATCTTAAAATTTAATTCTGTCTTGATTTATGATTTTGACATGTTGTTAAAATTCGGATTGTTACAGTATCCCAAACCAATGTCATAAATTAACCATGAAATGATCCCTTGGCCCAATATCATTAAATGACCCATTTCGGGGTCCTACGGAACGATCCATTAATCGATTGTCTCCCTACAAGTTCTAGCTCGTCGTGTGTCAGTGTCATACGGCCCTATCATGAATGTAGCCACTTGTGCTAGGTCCACTATAGGGTGTATCAAGCCTTAGGGTGCCAACCACCGACACGAATCAAGCACGCACAATGTAAACCTACTGATGCCCAATGCCTGCTTTTTCAACTCCGGACTACGTGCACGACCATAGTCCTCCTGAACCTACACTGGCGCACCAACTCAGCCGTCGTTCTGGTCGCTTACAACCAGCCCAGTAATCGTGCCCCACCCTGCCTAGTTCTAGGGTACCATGATACATCTAAGTAGGTTACTGCTGAAATGGACCGCGTAACTAGGGTTTCCGTCCAATAGGTTAAGTGTTTTCATTTAAATTCATGACTTAACGCTTATCAGTCTAGCATGTCAGGTTGGTTAAGTGTTGTCTTTCAATTTCATGACTTAACCCCACTAATCCTGTGTCAAGTTGGTTAAGTGTTGTCTTTCATGTTCATGACTTAACCCTATCATGTGGCATTAATTCATTAATGCACCCCAAACTCTCACATCAGACCTGTTGTTGTGGTCACTGGATATGTTGGGCGGTTCCAGGCAGAATTACACCACAACTCAGTCTGACCTCGGGTTTCAAGCGCGACATGACCAACTACCCGCATTGGATCCTATTGTTTGCAGTCACTGGATTTTCCGGGCAGTTCCGGGTAGAATTACACTGCAAACTCAACCCAACCTTGAGTTGGTCATTTTCAAGTTCATTCTAGTGTCATGTCCATGTTCAAGTTTCATGCCAAGTTCGTGTCAAGTTTCATGGCGAGTTTCATGTCAAGTTTCATGTTTCAACTTATGCCTATTATCAAGTTCATGATTCATATTCATAACCAATTCATGTTTTGCCTAATCTACCCAAATCGTATTCCCATCGCATGTAAACGTGAATCGACCTAAATTACAAGTAAACCCAGATCCAGAAATAAAGGGAATAACATCAAAACTATGATAGGCACAAAGGACGAGCATAAAGTGATCAAATGGATTACAAGACTAGCATGATATAATTTGAGATAATTGGTTACAACATCACTGGCATATAGAAAATAATAGGATTTCAAATCTAGCATAATAAGGTGATAGTCATGGCATAAGGTGATAGTCCCAAACTTGTAAATAATAGACTGATTCAACATCACAGGCATGATAATGTTATCGACATGAAAGAGTTTGATTTACAACATGAATAGGTCCAAACTGATTTCATAGCAATATTCCCAAATGTCAAGATCCAAGATGGAAACTAGAATAGATGTGAATCGATTATCATACTTAAGTCCAATTTCACTTTATCTCACGTCCAAATTACAATTAACAAGTTTAAATCTCAAAGTAACTAAAACGTACAGAAACGAGATCAGAAACATCAGGATGAACCCAGACTCAAAACTGGGTTTCAGCACCAGGTCGACCCCCAGGTCGACCATAGGGTCGATCTGGACCCTGGGAGGTCGGCCATAGTGTTGACCCCCAGGTCGACCTGGTCCTGGGCGGAAAAATTCCCGCCCAGTCTGCGCTGGGGTTTGAATTCGAATTTTGAATTCGAATTCGAGCTGTTTTTCTATTCTGAAATCCTTGAAACTTCGGAGGGTCATATCTCCCTGATACAGACTCCATTTCTCGAAAACTCGGACTCGTTTCCAAGCAGAATTTCGAGACGAATGCAATGGCGCAATTCGTTTCCCTTGATTCTTGTTTTAAAAATTAATTCTGCCTTGATATATGGTTTTAACATGTTATTAAAATACGGGTTGTTATATTGGCTCTTCCAAATGAGGAAATGGGGAAAGTAAACTATTTCCCATACCTCCCACCCACTATTTATAGCGTTCCACCATCCCACTACTGGGGCTCTTCAAATCAACCCATTATTGGCTTAAAAACCCGAACATCCAACTGTTAAACCTTAAAATAGTGATTCCTCCAAAACCATTGAACCAAATCTTTAATGTAACCACTCTGTGGAAAGACAATCATCATTTCCTTTCCAATGGCACAGGTTTCAGCACCTGATTCAACATGAGTCAAAATTTATGCCATGTACAAGACTGATAGGGGAAAAATGGTCACAAACAATATTGGTAAAAATTATGGACATGTCTCACGTCCCCATATGCAACATATTAAAACATGAGAAAGATCCTACCCTCAAGGAATAAAATAAAATATTCTATGATCCTCCGATACGTAAAATTTGGGCTGCTACATTCTCCCCCTTTAAAAATTTCGCCCCCGAAATTCCAAGCAAACATAAGCAACCACAATAATTTTGAATGCCTATCACCCATGAGCAGCCAATTCTATCATCTAACTAGCAACCATCAATCCATGCATCCGTAGCCCTATCCTAGCATGTGGAATTCTATCAAACAACAATAAGATACAATGATATAACGATGATACAATATCAAAGGGTCCTACGATGAAGAGTTCTAGATGAGTCGCCATCATGCTCTCTTCCGTCTCCCACATACAATCATCGCCATCTTCACTCTATTGTTCCTTGACTACCTTAACCGTCTTCCTCCTAAGCTCTTTCAGTCATTTCCCACAACTCGAAGTGGCTTACGAAGTTTCGTAACTGCGGTTTCTACTTCTAGATCTTCGTACTGCTCTAAAGATACCACCACATTTGAATCGTACACGAGCTTCTGTAGAAATGACACATAGAAAACATTATGTATGCACGACATCTTCTCAGGTAACTCCAATCTATATGCGAGCTTTCTAATTAGCTCGACTATCAGAAATGGCCCAATGAACCTTGGAGATAACTTTCCTTTGTTTTTGAATCAAACCATGAAGTCTCCTCTTCTGGAGTCTCGAGTGTAACAGAATTCCACTACTCCATAGCCCTGCCTTGCAACTGCCTTGACGCAAGCTTTCTCTTAGTTACATTCTCTAACCCCAAGTCTCCGAAATATAGACACAAGAATCCATCCACCTCTGAACCTCTTCAGCTGGCTTAGTTCCTTTGAATGGTTTCCCTTCTAGAGATGTATAATCCTTGCACAACTTCGCAAAATCCACAACCCTAGGAACTCACACACCTACATCTACCGTGGCTTCCACTGGAGTGGGTACCCTTCACACGACTGGTTCCATCATGGCCTCAAACATAGCTAGGTAATCTCGTGTACCGCCACTACAAACCCCCTCCAGGCACAGCCCCATCCCTAGCAGTATGTCTTGTAGTTCGTCGAGTCATTCTAAATATGCAAATTAGAACGATTAGCCACTTGCAAGAAAAACTACTAAATAAGTACAATTGCTACTATACTATATAGTATCATATAGTATACATCCAATTCAAACTTACAAATACGTCTCTCATACATAATTACCTCTTCGAACTTTGGCTAAAATCGTTAACCAGAGCTCTAATACCAAATGTGACGACTACCCACAACCCCTGCACTAAACAAGAGGAATAATGCACCGAAATGTGTGCCAGGCAGTTGTGGACGATCATCACAGGTAGGTAAACACAATCGATAGTTGTCATAGAACACACAACGCAAGGATAAAATACAGTATAAAAATACAACAGGTAATAATAATGAAGCATCATATAATAACTTTTGAAACTTTCACAATACCCTGAAAGATTATCCAAACATCATATGAAATATCAAAGTCTGTACATAAAGCCTCACTACAACACTCATAGAGTAACTCAAATAGCTGAAACATAAATAGTAGATAGTAATAAAACTGGTACGTAAGCCTCCAGCTCGCCTCTGAACTGCAACATCGTCCTCACTAATCAACTGTCACATACCACCTAGTCTGCCCATCCACAACCGAATGAACAACCCAACGTAATAAGAGGGAAACATAAAACCTTGATTCAAACAATAGTCTTAGTGAGAGATAAAACAGCTAACAAACATAAACAATAAAGCATATGCGAATGGATAGATAAACATACAAATCTACCCACAACACCAGAGAAGAACTTAACCCTCTCTTCCCAACATCGGACAGTGATAGCCTTTATAATAACATTTCAACCATACATTCATCGAAATCAGAACACCCATTCAATCATGGAAAAGCACTCATGACATCCAAATTATATATCTTATGTAAACCATCCTAATCGAACTCAACACCCCTCAAGCACAATCCGTAGAGGCCTAAACCAATATCAGACAAGCACCCAAGGAACATCTCCTTCGACTTTAGACAATCTACATGAGATGTTTCAAACAAGGCAACTAATCAACCATGACAGACACTAGCTATCACCGCCAATCTTGCTTCGAAACCATCGTTAATCATATGAAGGCCAACCTTGCCATGTATTAAGGGCTAATGGTAATCCCAGTTCTAGAATAAACTCCATATGCCTTTCAATTATACGTATGCATGTCCAACCTTGACAACTAGGCCATTCAACGATACCCAAGGTACTTGACCTACAACCGGTCTTTTAGGTGCCCCTATCGTACCCCTGTTTTGAGCCTGCTAGAACTTACGACAATGATAATCTATTAGCCTTTACATCTATAGTCATCCAACCCAACGATTTTTCACAGCTCAAGCAACCTTCTCAAATAACCATTATCCACAAACTCACGACCATTGAGTTGTCACCTCATTCGACGTTCTACACCAATCAACGAATACATTTCAATACTTCGAATCCTCCTAATTGAATTCTCCTTGAAGTCACAGCATCACCAATACAAATTACATCACTACGCTACGGCTAGGGTTTGAGGGGTTGCCACCGAAAAATATTTTTTTAATCCTTTTTATTTAAATTTGATTCGTACCTGAAAAAATAATTTTTCAGAAAATGGCCCCGTGCGACCGACCCCCTTGGTGCGATCGACCCTTGGTGTGACCAACCCCTAGTGCGACCGATCCCTTCCTTCAACAGAAGCCATCTTGCACGACCGAGCCTTCTGACCGACCCAACCAGGCCATACTCGACCCAGACTACCTTCCACCATGACCATGCACGAGCCCTTGCTCTACCGACCACCCATCTGTGTGTACGACCGAACCCATTGCCCGACTGACCCACTTCTTGCACGCACGACCGACCAGCCATCTGTAAAACACTGTACTGCACCGTACTGCACGGTGTACTATCTTCTCGACCACCCCACTAGCATGCACGATTAACCACTCGCACGCATGGCTGGTGGCCTGTATAGCCACAATTCGAGCCCAATTTCGATCAGAACTTCACCAGTCAGCTATCTCAACGAAATCTATTCATTCAATTAATCAATTACTACCATAAACATGTTTTGAAATCATTAACAACATGAAAATGACAATTTCATCAATAATTATGCTAACTCACCCAAAATCATGATAAATGAACATATGATCTAAATTTGTGGATCTAACTAGCATAAACCTATGAAATAACAAAGAAATTACCAGTTTAAACTTGCTAGATCATATAGTGATTCCAATGAAAATGGACTTACCAAGTAAGATCTATGAGAAAATGCTTGAATTTGATGGAAAATATGACCAAACATTCATATACTTGTTTGAATCCATTTGAGAGATGCATATCACTCACTAATTCTCCAAATCAAAGCGAAAACAATTAATTAAGATTCCGGACAGTAACGAATTAGATCCAAGCTCCTTGATTCGATGAACTCTCTCTTGCAACGATGTAGATCTAGCCTTAAATGGTGTAGATCTTCGATTTCCTAGGCTTTAATGGTGGAAAAATGGAGAAATAGAGGAACGGAGGATCACTTGGCTCTTCCAAATAAGGAAATGGGGAAAGTAAACTATTTCCCATACCTCCCACCCCCTATGTACAGCCTTCCACCAGCCCATTAATGGGCCTCTTCAAATCAGCCCATTATGGCTTAAAAACATAAACAATCAACTGTTAAACCTTAAAACAAGGATTTCTCCCAAACAGCTGAGCCAAATCTTTATTGTAACCACTCTACGGATAGGAAATCATCATTTCCTTTCCAATGGCGCAGGTTTCAACACCTAATTCAACCTGAGTCAAAAGTTATGCCCTGTACAATTCTAACAGGGGCAAAATGGCGATAAACAATATTGGTAAAAATTATGGACTTGTCTCACATCCTATAAGTAAAATATTAAAATATGGCAAAGATCCAACCCTTAGAGAATAAAATAAAAATACTTTATGATCCTCTGATATGCAGAATGCAGGCTGTTACATACGATATTTTTTTTTCGTGATAGAGAAAGTGTTGGAGTTAAAGCGCCTAGTACTGACCCATTAGTGATTACTACCACCATCGGCCCTGCCCTAGTACAGAAAGTCCTGGTGGATTACGGGAGTTCCATTAATATTTGTTCAAAAAAGCATTCGACTAGATGAAGTTAGAGACGAAAGACTTGAAGCCATATAGAGGATGGATCCGTGGCTTCAATGTATCAGCAACATCTCCAATTTGATTGGTCGATTTGTCAGTAGATCTTGGAGAGGGAGACCTCCTGAGATTGAGCATTCTTCCATTCGTGATCATGGATATAGATTCACATTACAATGCCTATTAGGGCGACCGACCCTTGCAGAGTTCAGGGCTTGCATTGCAACTTGGTCCTTATTACTAAAATTCCCAACTGAAGCAGGAGTGGGAACGGTGCGTGGCATTCAAGTCACCAGACGAGCCTGTTATATGATAGAACTAAAAGTGCTGCGCAAGGAAAAAGATGTAGAGACCAAGAGTGCCTCCTCTCCTATAAAGGAAGATTCGGCATAGCAATTAATGAGAATACCACCAAAGGAGTCGCCCGAGGACCTGCCAGAGGACATAGATCCCAAAGAGGATGAAGAACCTAAGGGCAGAAAGGAGACACCTAATGAGGTGACTATAGACATCCTGATCGATGATAATGACCCTGTGAAGGTCTTGAAGATCGAATCTTAATTAGATCCCCTCTACACGAGGGAACTAGCAGACTTTTTAAAGGCGAACTTGGATGTGTTCGCTTGGACCCACGCTGATATGTGTGGGATTTCCCCTTCGATCATGAGTCATTCGCTAAGCATAGATCCGAAGCATCCACCTGTGAAACAAAAAAGGCATATGTTGGGCTTTTTTGGGCCCGAAATGGGAAGGACCATATACCATCTGATGAAAGCTCGCTAATGGAGCCTTTAGTCTAGCGATCGTGGACGGCGATGAAATCCCTAGAGAGTGGAACGCCCAACATCTGCGGCATTACTTGACTTGAATTTTCATGTTTACTCTTTTGTTTTTCAAAACCATGTAAAAAGGCATGACTTGCCTAGAATAATCTGGTTATATAAACAAAAGAATATAGAGTGGACGTAGGCAATGATTTGGCCAAACCACTATAAAAATATCGCGAATCATTTACTTTTATTGTATCTATTTCCTTTATGTTTTCTGTTATATGCATGATTTTTATTTCAAGTTCTACGACAATCTTAACGTGTCTTAGCTCGAGTTTGAAATCATAACTCGAAATGGTGGAGTCTAGCTCTTGGAAACTGAGTATAGAACTAGCACCGGAGTAAATGACATGATTTTTCACACTCTAACTCTCAAGATTCAAGAAACAGTATGAAGGACGAGAAGACAAGACATCCACAAGGTGTGAAGGTGCACCATGATTAAAAAACCGCCTTGATTCCACTCTACCCTTGACATCCGACGGGAGATTATGAAGGCATCAGGGACTGAGCGCTACAAATGAATTACTACCCCTCTGAAGAATTAGGGGCAAGACTGAAAGTTGATTTCGAACTCTATTCTGGGCATATGACAGAAGAGTATAAAGGCATTGTGGTAAAATGCCACAAAAAGGGCTCCACCCCTCCGGTAGGATTGAGGGCAAGAATGAGAGCTGAGCCTGCACCCCTCATTTCTGGTATGAGGGACATTACACTGTCAATCCTAATCATTACCAAACAAGCCCTGGCCAGGCACTATGTTCACAATTGATTGGGAGCATACACATACACATCACACTCATGTGATGGCTGCGACATGATATGTTGTTTATTGCGTAGCACTTAGTAGTGATTTTCATCGCAAGGATATTGCTTTGACACCTTTGATTGATATGTGATGCGATCTTGCCTATAACATAGCTATGATTTAAGTGTTCACATATACAACTAAGTATGATAAATTTGCAGGTACATGGCATTGCAAAAGAAACAAATTTATTAACTAAATGCAGACTTACAAAACAAAACTAGTCAAAAGGCAATGGCCGCACTCGCAACTACAACAGCAGGCCAGTGGAAATCTACAACAACTACAAGCAAACAGTTTCACTTAGACTTTGATGGAGACTTGGATTTCTTAAGAGCCTTCTGCTTTTCCTTCTCCTCCTTATTAGCATCACAGAGAATACGCTTTCTCCTCCTTTCTCCTCTTCGTCCAATGACACTACACTTCTAGGCGATGTCACCTCCTCATGGATACTTACTTAAAACTCTGAACTTGAGTTTGAGAAATATGATTCAGAAGGAGGTACATTAGGATTGTAATAGATGATGGATTCTAGAGCTGTACTTTTCTCGGATAATCTAGTCAAACGACTACCAGTCATACTTGTTGTGCTAATAAACAAACATCAAAAGTTAGAGAATATTTGCCCATGACCCTCGTGTGTGTTGAGTGCATGTGTGTGCCAGTGAGTGCAGTACTGAAAAGAGAAAGCATGAAGTAAACAAATAAACATGCAAGTTGGTCAGCATATGTTATTTGGGTTATGCTCTTGTCCAATCCAGAATAATCTATTTGAAGGCTCAATCCTAACTGTCCATCAATTTGTTTGGGTTACAGTTGATTTCAGTTGAGATATGTGTTAACATGTTTGGTCAAATTTGCATTCCTAAGTTGGATGAATTCACAAACAAGAGTTGGCTTGTGTATATTGGATCGACTCATAAGTAGAGTTCATTATATATGTATTGGGATCGGGTCGCATATGCGGATCGACTCGCACCTAGAGATCGACTCATGGTTAAGATCGGCTCGAATACTAAGAATGGATTGTATATTAAGCTCGGATCGAGATAAATAGGGGACCAAGGATGGGGTCGCCTACAGACGTCAGCTCACATACTTGAGGCTCTCATACTTCTGAACCCATCCGCAAACTAGTAGTGGTTCACGTCTTAAAGAGGGTTCGTATGTCAAGTGGGTTCATAATCAAGGATTGGGTCATCTGATTGCATTGGCTCGTGGCCCATAATCTTCTCGCATCTGATGATCAGCTTGTGAACAGCTGTTAACACATATATATGCTAGGAATGGGCCATGAATATGTATTCAACTCGCGGTAGGCAACGACTCATTTGTTTGCTTTAGCTCGCATACAAGGTCAGTTCGTGCTCAGATCTCTCTCAAGAGACGAGAAAGAATTACGTTCGTGTATTGGTTTTCCAACAGAAAAGGATCGCCATTGAGTGGGACTCGTGATGATGGATCGACTCATACCCCCCGACTTGTGACTACCCCCTTCATTTCAATGACCTGCTCCACTAAAACACACCTTTTCTCCAATCCCTCACGTTCTATTTCCACAAGCGCGTCTTCAACAATGAAAACTATCATGAATACCTCACCACCTCCTACTCGCATCGCAAACCGCTATTTCCTCATTAGTTCGCCAATAAATCAAAGGATCCGCATTCCTTTTTTCTTTTCGACCATCGCTTGAACATGGCCGACATCACTGACGCCGACGGGAGCACAAAAGACGATGATGCCAATTTCACTAGTGAAAAACAAGGAAGACCGGTCTAAAACTGGAGTCTAATCTCATATATAGTTCAAATTGAAGAACAACAATCGAAATCAAAGGAAATTAATTCGTTATTACCTAGTTCGATCAAGCAAGCGAGTTTGAAATCAAGTGAGATTGAGAAAAAAGGAAGTTAAGGTTCCAGATGTTGGAAATAAACTGATTGTGGTGAAAAGTAAATAAAATAATGGGGTAAAGATGCTTCATATGTTATGAGAAGTAGGCTATTCGCATTCCCATTGATGTGATGACTCCGCTCAACTCAGAAGCCTAACAATCGAGTTGGCTTGAAGTTGCGAGACCCACACTTTGTAACGTCATGCATGAACATGGCTCGATCTGACTTAAATGGGCCATGTTGACATCAAAGCCAACTCGACCACTCACGCACACCAATAGCTCCGGTACCCCCAGACCTGACCCGACTGCTGCAACTTAGAGCCAATGGACGATGATAAAATTAAAACTAGTGACCGAAGATTATATACATTTATATGTCAAAATTTGATGAAGTGATGCACCAAAAAATGTCAACTCTTTCGTTTTAAACCAAAAAGAATTGAAATGTTTACCAGAAGAACCGTTTGCAATTTTTATCTGAAGTTCAAATCTGACAAGCACAATAAAAATAACTGGAAACTTGATCTTGCATTTATACTGTTAGCATTCATCGATTCAGAGATGGACAAGTTGATTATTTCGAAGCATGTCTCATCCTTGATAAAATGTACTTTGAGTGGGCAAAATGTTGGCTTTCTTTGTGATCAAGACACACAAAGATTGGATGTATGCGGTCAAGTGGAAAAAGTAACTCACATGTTCATCATTCCAAAAGAGATGGTTGGCCTCGTAATATGTAGTCAGAAGTCACTGTGTCGTGGTATCCGGATCATGACCATGAACCCATGCATAAAGAGACCAAAACGGTGAAAAGGGCAGAGCACCAGCTCGGGTCATGGGGGTACGACCCGACCCCTGGGGTGCAACTCAATCCCGTCCTTGCGAGGCTAAAATGAAGACACAATTCACCCACGATCTCCACTACCCGATGAGCATAAATCCTCTGCCACGTGTCACGATCTTCCTTAGTAACTGCCTCTCCACTTAATCACGAACCACTCCGAGATTTCCGGGATGAGCGCCACATCATCCCATGACCCGCCCGCAAAATTTGCCTATAGATAGCCCAAGACTTGTCACTTTTGGGGATCTTTTGGCACTTGAATAACTCTACTTCCTCCATTACTACATTTCAACCAACTTATTAAGATTTAACTCCACATTGCTGAGTTTGATTTGATAAATATTGAGTGATAATCAATTGTAATTGTGAGATTGAGTGGATATCTAGATTGTACTTGCGATTAACCAGTCAATCAGAATCATATAAAATGGACATAGGTTAGTTAACGTCGAACCACTATAAATTGTTTGTGTTTGCTTCTTTTTATTTTATTTCTAGTTATAATTCTTTATAAATTCTAGTTTGTTGGGTGTTAGAACCACTTTTTGGTCTAACAATTGTAATTAATTCCTTCTGTTTATTATTCATTCTTGTCCTTATTTGCATATTGTAACGACTCGCCTTTTTGCCAAGTTCTCGCCGGTAATTAAACCGACTCAAACTGTTCACAAAGACAGATTGTTATGGGTACTTACATATTTGCACAAAAATAATGAAACTTTTTATTTCATTTCATTAATTACATCAAAGATTACAAGGAATATCAGAGTACCATATATGCTCAGCGGTAATCTAATGCTCTCAGCGGAAGAAGAAAAATATAAAAACTAGACTCCAGCTTCAAATCTTAATCCAACTCTAAAATCTAAACCTGGAAACTAAACTTCTAGCTACCAATGCAAAATTTATGAGCACTTAGAGTTTAGGTGTGGAAACAATAAACTCTAGGTCAGTCGCAGGACTGGTGTGAGAATTCAAAAACAGTTCTTATTTTGAATTCATTTTAAAGTTGGGAAATTCACCGGACCACGCCGCTAATGCAGAACGGGTTTACTCCATGTGAATTCACATGCATAGAAATTCACAATGACTTTGGAAAAATGAAGCTATCATAAGCTCGTCTCATATCACACAATGCAAGCGCACATCAGATGGGGGAGTTTTATCTTATGATAACCAAACATGCTTTTATATGTGAAAATCCTCTTTTAATACTAGTACATAGTGTCGAAAAGTCATTTCGCAAATAAACATAGAATCATAGCCCCATAACCCCGATTGGTTATATTTCTATATAGGTATACAATCAAAATCGCATGGCTCGTATTGGAGATTGGGTTCCCAATATGATGGTTCCTGACATGAAAGATCTATCAAGAACACGAAGCTAAGTATCTCCCAGTTAACATCCAGGTAAAGGACACCCAATACATAGCTAAAAGTATATATCTCGGATAACATCCAAACATCGGACACCGTATATACTTTATTCCCTCATGTTTCGAAGTAGTACTACCGCCAAAGCTTTCGATTTCAACAGAGATTATGTATATTATACAACCTAACCGCCAGTTTACCATCAAATTTGAGGTATGAGGTGTGTCGATGTCACGATATACATAAAGCTTTGCTTCAATAAGCTGTGCGTTATCATCACTAACTCGTTTCATAACTTGAGTATGCCACATTGACAATTCACGACATGTCACTGATTTCGATCAATGCGTACCCTCTAAGTTTATATGACTTAGAGACGATGATAACATATTGCTACAAATCCGATATATATTTGATATTGATTCACAACTCAGACAAACACTATCAGAATCTGGATATGGATATGTTTTAATATTTCTGATTGTATTCGTCTACTCCTGTAAATCCATATCGAATACCAGACGACAATATTCTATCCAAAGCTCATTCCCTTTCAATTCAAATCTTATTTCAATTCCATATCATATATTTAAATTCTTTTTAAACAAATCCTTTTCCATAATGATTCATGTTTGAAATCATTAAATTCAAATCATTTCAAAGAAATGGTATAATAACGTTAAAAGAATTACGGAAAGCGTTCTCAAATGGTTATTTAACCAAATAGTTCCAAAATAATTCCAAGTTCACTAAAACTCCAACCACTTTTTAAATAATAAAATATGATTTATCATATTTTCTGGATTTTTACATAACTTTTATAAGTCCAATTTATTCAGTTTTTCATTACATTCGACGAACTGAACGTATAGCGACCTTTTCAAATTTTAATTTGAACATAACTTGAAAAACCATACGGTGGAATTTGAAAATTTCTCTTCTATACAAAACCCATTATCAATAGGAATATGTCATTTTTCGTTTCACGTTAATTCGATTCAAAATGTTCAAGTTATAATCATTTGAAATTTAAAATTGGTATTATCGAACAGTCGTTGTGCGACATGTTCGATTTATGTTATATAACGTTTTATATAAAAATTGTTCCATTCCTTTCCATAACTAAAAATAAAACCGTATTTCAAATCTTGTTTTCTGGGAATGATATTTTGTATTCCACATTTAAACCAATATTATATTCTATTCAAAGTTTCTATGTCAAATCAAATCGAATAATATTAAAAAGAAAAACTCGTTCAATTATTTTATAGAAATAGGAATTCACATAAAATCAAATATTCTCTTCTTTTCAAATTCTTCATATGACATTGAATTGAACATTAAATGTTAATATTTCCGATCTCGTTCAAACTTTTTCAAACAGCTAAAGTTGTCATAATAAATTTCACACTTTTAATTTAGATAATATTTATGAAAACTTGATTAATTATTTACAACTGACCGTTAAAGCTGTGTATACAAATCAATGTTGAATATCATTTACCTATCAAATATTTAAATAATAAATGAACAGTCTAAATTTTTGTTCAAAACCATTCCATCCCATTCGAATAGATTTACCAAATAGCTTTAAATTCAGATTTAAAACTAATTCATAACTTTATTTGTAAATAAATTTCATTTACATGGAAGGAGAATGTGAATCGATTATCCGTATCATTACACAGCTACGGTGTATGGGTGAATTCATGAAATCAGAACAATCAAATAACGTAACTAAACAAACAATCACCATATCAACCATCACAACCATAACAATAATCAATCGACTGTGCGCAGAGCGTTACAGTTAATAACGCTCAATATTAAGGGTGTTTTTAACTACATGAACATTCATCAAACAACCAATGACAATCATTTATAATAATTCATGATCATTCGCTAACCGTAATAACTAATTTAAATAAATTTAAATTAGAATTTTTACCTGCATACTTCCAAATTTCACCATTAAAACCCATATCAATCGATAAACGCACACCATCTTTGTGAACCCAAAATCAATCCATTCGATTTAATTCTACCGTTGATGTCAACTGGTACTTAGGCTGCAAGCGAAGAACAAGAGTATAACGAGCTACAAATGAGATAGCTGGATGACGAACCAATGAAAGGCTGGACCATCGCAATATTCAAACATGTTGAGGTTCACACGTGCCCTGGCAGCAAATCAAATATCAAACGAAGGACTCTCTCTCTCTCTGGACACGGACTATCCCAAAGTCCTCGACAATGCAAACTCCATTGCATTCACGACTATGATACCACTACCACCATTTGACCCATCCATATGGACGTTGCCCACAGATGCAAGGTCGATTGGGAGTAGGGTATGACTCGGCGCCGGCTACAGGAAGGGACCTGCGGACATGCATCTTCACTTGCATGCACAACATCTTGGCTCTCTCTTCTTCTTCTTCTTTTTTCTGTGAGACATTTCATAAATCATTGAAAGATGGGGTCAACTTCGGTAGGTTGGGTAAGGCTGTGGTGCAGATCGCGTGGGGAGAGCTGAGTAGTTTAGAAGAGGAGCAACTGTTTTTCACGAGAGGGGACGACGAGTTTTCGAGGAGGGGAGCCTACGCGAGAAACAAATGGGGAGTGAGAACGCTTCCAAGGAGAAAAGAAAATCACTCAATATATATGAGGATGCGATGAAAGGTGGTGGATTGAGGCAATGTTCGTTGCTAGGGGTTGCCTACGTTGGAGGATATAAGGGCAGTGGTGGCCGTGCTTTAAGAAGAGCGGGTGCTGCTAATAGTTAGAAGGGGAGGAGTTTGCATGCAAAGAGGAGTTGACGCGATAAAGTGGCGGTGGAATTTGGTGCAAGGGAACATCGGTGGAATTCTAAGTGCTGGATGTGGCAAAAAAAGAGAACGATGAAGCTGAGGGAATGGGGAAAGCAGCGGTTTCTTATGGGAATAAATGAGCTTTAGTTGCTCACGAGAAGAAGGGAAGACGAATCAAGAAGAAAATGGAGCAGATGAAGATAGTACGTGTCCTTTTTGCAAACAAGTGTCCCTTGTTAACTTTATTTTCACAACACGTGTACGGTTATTTAATTTTGAATTTTGGTTGCAGGCGTTTGGATCGAATGGTTAGACTAGCACACGCATGTATCATTCCAATGTACCTGAGCACCAACCCGAATTGCCATGTTATTTCACCAATTATCGAATAGGTATTTGTGTGCTATTTGTATAACTAACAACCAGAAGTTCATTGTTATTGAGTGTTATTGAGCGTTACGGTGTCTACAGATCTCAAAACAAGAATAGAATAAACCAAATGATTTATTCTGTGAAGTATCAAAAGGACACTGTTACCCAAAATTACATAAGAAAAATATGTGCTTATTTTACAAATTAAAAATTATAGTAAAATTCTATAAAATATTTTTAGACTGCGCATCTAGAAACTGAATGATTATTTTAAACTGATATATAATTATAATTTATATACATACACCGATCGTTTTAAACAACTATATTACAAATGTTTTGACAATTTGACCAAGAACGAACTGGTTTGCCATACGGATATTGTTTTAACTAATCCAATGCTAATTAAACTATTATTGTCTTCAAACTTATATTTTACTAAACACTTTTAGATCTTGAATCTTTATAAAAACATACATACATATAACATTTTACATCTTAATATTAAAAATAAATTTGTAAAATCTTATGTACTACATTAAATAACATTTGAATAAATCATATAAAATAACTACCTGTTAAATCTTATATACAATAAACATATTCTTAAAATAAGTTTTCTATTACGAAATCTTATTTATAAAATAGAACAAAATATTTATTTAAGCTAATATATGAAAGATTATTAATCAGTATTTGTATTTATTACATATTAAATTAAATTTATATTCAGAAAATCCAAATAAATTTCAGAAATAAAATGTTGAAAATCCTGGATCGTTACACATATATACAAACACATACCCAATTTCAAATATTTAGAAAATATTCTATTATACAAACCATTATGTAATTATATTCTAGGTTTTTATTTATTTAATTTTTAATTCAAATCTTGTTTGTATATAATTATTTTATAATTCTTTTATTAATAATCTCTTAATACGGACTCCGTTTTCATCAAATAAAATATGAAAATGGATTAAAATCTCGTCGAATATAATAGTAATCCTTTCATGGCCAAATTCTTAATTGCCTAAAATCATTATTTTCAGCCTATTGATATTTTATTAATTTATTGTTGTTTATACTTAATTTAATATTCTATGTCTATTTAGGGCATATTTTACAGGGTGTTACATGAAGCTAGGGCTTGGGCCTTTTTGTGCTATGGTAGACGAGAGCTCTTGTGGTTGAGTGCGCTGATCCCATGGCGTGGAGGAGTATCTCTGACCGAATTATGGAAGATACGGTTCACCATAGACAAACGCGACTTTAGGAGGATGAGGGCAAACAACTACAGGTCAGGATGAGGGAGATTGGTTCGAGTTGGGTTTTAAGGGTTCAGGTAGATTGATTTTTGGATGATAAAGACGATGTTGCAATCGGATTTCGACACCATAAGGCGTAGCTCTATATCCCTTTAGATTTCACACCCTTAACTATTTTGTGCATGTATTCATATCCTTGAGATGATGAAGTTTGGGGAAGAAGGACCCATGGCACTTTAGCAATTTAATAATCATTTGATTAAATCGGGAAGATGGGTTGTGGGTGCGTGGTTCATTTGAACCAAGTCCAGGTCATTTTCTTCAACTGCAGGAGATCGTTGCCAAGTTTAACAAACTAATGACACACACTTGGACAAATCTGGGTCCTTACCTTGGACCAACAAGTGGCATGGATTCAAATATCAAGGAGTAGAGCATCATCGTACATTCAATGCATTGAGTTATTGAATGTAAGAACGGATGGTGAATGATATAGTTGTTTACTTGATTATCACCATTTATTACTTAGACATCCATCACACCCACGTTATATGATGTGTATCACAGTATAACATGTATCAATCATTATGTGCTAACTCAGTGGATATAAGGGCTGGACAAGTATGATTCTCCATACCCCCTGTGGTATATATATATATACTATTACAAATTATGTAGTACTTTGAGATTTGTTTATCACTCACATCAAACTGTCATCTGACCCAAGATATTATTTCCCACTTATTACCATGGTTGCTCATCGACAATGCTGTGCGAAGACCAGGTGATATGTATTGGCATTACTTAAGGCTGTATAGGTGAACTAGCAGGGGATGATGTCTTTCCTATTTATATTTGTATTACCATTGTTTATTTCAGTGTCTGACACTGTGGATCCTTAAAAGTGTTATGTATTCTTTTAGAAACATATTATCAGATTGGGTTTATTTATCACTTTTATAAACTCTATTCTATTCTTTATAACTATATCAACATAATACTCTTTTGCATGGATTGTACAATCGTCACTATCTCTTCTGTTTTACTTGTAACTGAATATTATATGTTATCAAATGTGTGACGAGATATACGAAAGGTTCTATGCTTATGTCTTATATTCTCTTCTTTCTCTTCCCTTATATTTTCTTCTTTTCTTTTCGTTTTCTCTTCTTCTCTACTATTTATTTCTCATGACGAGCACTTTACATCGATCAGATGCTCATACAGTGCAATATTTGCATTATAAACACCGACGGCGTCTGGAGGGTCGTCTTAGGCATAATATACGCCAAAGCTCCTCTAAGCTCCTCCTCCTTAGCATATTTGTAATATGGCCTGCTATCTAATCTAATCATTAACAATGTTAATATACACCCATTGACAATGCCGAAGAGCACTCAAGATAATAAGAGGAAACATGAAACCTTCGGTCAGACAACGGTCTGGTGTGAGCGATAAGATCTATCAATAATTATATTGTAAAATATGGAAATAAATAGGTTATGTCCCACACACGATATGCCCTTGCAATCAAAGAATCAACACATAATAGCTAGACAAAATATGCTACTCAAAAGAATAACAATAACGGGTAAACTTACAGGAAAGAAGAATACAGACAGCATACGTTGGCTCCATTCCCCGTCCCTTTTACAATACCCTATAGGTGATCATCTACCCAAGAATAGAGATGTCAACGAGACCCGACGTGTTGGACCCAGACTCGACCCCGTGGGTCTCGGTTCTAAGCAGGTTGGGTTTTGTCAGGTTTAAACTACACATTTCAAAATTTCGGACCCGACCCGAACTTTTTATCGGGTCGGTTGGATAATAACACTAAAAATACATACATTTCAAGTTTTTTGGATTGTGTCTTTCGGGTCTGGTCAATTCGGGTCCGTTTGATCGGGTCTTTATTGTATTTTTTACTACCCAGACCCATCGAACTCGGTTCAAGTTCGGGTCTTTTTGCGTTGATTCAGTTTGGTTTTTCGATTCCCAATTCTAATTGTCATCCCTACCCAAGAAAATATAGATAAGGGCAACTATAAGGATCATAACATCCATCAACCAAATCCTATCTATCGCCTTCTAATGTTGTGATTACATTAACAAACCATATGGCAACCGTCGCTCAGCCAAGGACTAATGGAAATCCTGTATCTAATCAAACTTCGAGTTTACATCAATGCTAGGTTACACCATACAGGTACACAATCTCCCCGATCCTAATAGGAATCCCCATGAAACCCCTACTTTGAGTCAACTAGAATACTCTGTCATATTAATAATTTCTTGCACTCTCAATCATTAAAGTTTTGCCAATCAATCATAAGCTTGAGTCCCCTTAGCCAATCCATTGTTGCGTAGCTTCGTTATACTATGAACTGGTCCCATTCTATTATAGCTTTGTTACATTGCAAACTGCATCCACAATCATGCAGTCTCGTTACTCTATGAACTGCCTTTATTATTTTGTAGCCACGTTTAACCTCTTGTTTTCTTAACTTCCTTTGATCCCGCTCTCACCCTAGTCTTCCATCGATGAGATATAACTTCATTATGTTATAGCTTCCAATGTACATAAGTAATCAATGAGCTACAACGTCCAACACAACCTTGAAGACCACCTCTTCATCCACTATGGATCTCATGACCTAAGTCAACATCTTGCTGCATCAACATCAGTCCACCCTCTATGGATCGATGTTGATCCATCTACTTAGACAAATTTTTTCTAAGTACACGTGAACCCTTCCAAGCTTCCCTCTGACATCCTTTGGGTCCAAAGTCACCTATCATACCTCATGCGAAACTATGCAGATCGATCCTTTTTCCTTTGGCGACGCTGCTTACCAAAACTTCATTAAGCTTTGCTCAAGCCTTCCATATGCCATCGCGTGCCTCCATAAGAGATCACATGCCAATATCACGAAGCTTGATGGATCAGTGTCGATCCATAACTTATGAATCAATGCTAATTTATGTACTTAGTCGATTTCTTGCTCAATTTTTTGGGCATGATCACGACGCCTTCCAGTGCTTATCCTTTAAGTATCGTGTGATTCCGATGAACTTTCATCTCGATAAGCTCCAATCTTCAATCTAAATCCTAATTACATATAATTCTAACATGGAAATCAATCATGACAACTAGAATAAGAGTTTTTCAAAATTAAACAGCAAATCCTATGAACATCAATCATATGGTAACACTAATATGCTTAGAAAACGTAAATCTATCATATATGTGCATAGATCTAAAGTTAATATATACACTAACCAATCTAAACTTATCGTTTTAAATACATTATACATCTAGTTAGGTTAGCCTAGGTTTAAAATTTTGTAATTTACAGATATAACCATATTTCAGGGTTATTTAAACATGTAGCTGATAAACACTCCTAATATAAATAAATAATGCAATATAGTCTAGCAAGTTGTGTAGTTAACGCCCTGCTATTACCGCGCTATCATCCCATTATATCCTGTAGCGGATTACCACCGCTACGCTTTTCCTAAATAGTCTCAGATATAGCCTTTCCTCTTTAAGCCTCGCTATATTCCGCTATTCCTGATATATCTAGTTATTTCCGCTATATTATGTTATTCCCGCTATATCTTTGGTGAAAGAAATGAATTGGAAAGTGACATCTATGCATTATAAAAATTATGAAGTTAGGTTTTTTAATTGTTTTTCATATATGTTTTTTTTTAATATTTTATAATGTATAAAATATAATTAAGTTAAATAACAGTTCATGTTTATTTATAGATATTTGCACAATGCTTTTGTTTAAAATTAAGAATGTACTAATTATAGTTAAATTAAATGCTACTTTTCATTTAGTTATCATTTTTATATTCATAAAAACATTACAAAATAATTACACGTGCTATTTTAGAATCATTCGCTATACCCTGCTACTTCGTCACTTTATCCCTGCTATGACTTTTTGGACCTATATATCATAAGATCCGCTAAGTGTTTTAACTAAAAAGCTAGTAAGAGATCAAAATTACTCGCCAATCAATTAACTTATGAAGATTGATGTGTGATCAATCTAGACAGCTAGGAATTGATGTACATAGCCTTATAATGAAGAGGTATGTAGATCCATGGAGATATAATCTCTTTAAGGTAACCAGAAGAGATTATATGTGGATTTGAGTATGATTTAGCTTTAGGGGATGAACTAAAGTAGATCATAGTTCTAAGGCCGATGGAAAATGAAGAGAAAAGTCAGGTTAATATCCTTTAACCCCTATTCAGCTGCATGCCATAGAATAATGAGTAAGTAATGTTAGCCTATTAGCAGTCTTCAATTCTACCCATCAATCTTAAAAGACATAAAACTACCTTACCTTCTAAACCCATTGTCCAAATGGCTTTTATAACTAGTCTACATAATGACAAACAATCATTCCAGTCCAATGGGACTAGTTAAAGCATCTAATTTTGCTCTAATCAAAAGTGATGGCTAGAAAAAGATACTCAAGTGTAAAATGGTAATACAAAATGAGACAACCCGAAATCCCCCGGTCCCCGAGGAGACGGAGTAGCCCAAATTGTTTTAGGAACATGACTCATCAGAACGCCAACACGAGAACATTTTATTAGTATTACAACAATTTACATCAAAGTAAAAGAGTATTAGAGTACGAACAAAATAATATTACACAGCGGAAAAATAATTTCAGAGATTAAAATTTTACATAGTAGGAGAAATAAAAATGTATAAATACAATGCGCAGCAGAAGTACATCAATTACCATAACTAAAAGAAATACACAAGTACAAAGCTTTCCGAATATAGCTCTAGCTGTAAATCAGGATCCTGTTAAATAGAAATCTGCAAAACCAAAACTATTGACTGCTCGTGTAGAAAACATGGGCACCCAGAGTTTAGGCGAAAACAATAAACTCCAGGTCAGTCATGAGACTGGTGTGAAAACCTAAAATAGTTATTAAACTTTAATTTAAAATTAGGTAATTCATGGGACCACACCGTATGTCACGGAATGGGTTTACTCCATGTGAATACCAAAGCTTGAAACAAAACGATTTAATAAACAACGCAATGTTATTTGAAAAAAATGTAGTTATTATAAGACTCAGGTCCCAACACACAATGCAACGCAAGCCGAAGGATAGAGTTTTACCTTATAATAGCCAAACATGCCTGGTATGCTTTAAAACAAATCATTTTGATATTACTATAAGTGCATAGTGTCAAAAACAACTTCAAATATAAATGTATCAATCATAGACGGCATAGGTACCATATATTATGTCGCTATACATTGGTTTACAACTAAAACTAAAAGGTTGCGTATTGGAAATTGGATTCCATCTATGAGTCAAGGCAAGGGATCTTCCTCATTGATTTGAGACACTCTAGCAAATGCCTCAGGACTCAGACATTGGTGAGCCCTTGGATCTTCGGGGCCGGTCCACACTTACTTCAGTAGATTGGTTATTCCTGAACACACGTTTCCCTGCCCTATCGGACCTATCTCTGAGCCATTAGAAACTCAATATCCAAGGCACCTCCTTCCATCATCCACATAAGTATAAATGTCTAGGCTCCATACCATGAAAACACTTCTAGTTAGAAAGAAATGTCATGCACTCCCTGTAGTCACTATCCCGTTTTTGACTCATACCGGGTGTGAGGATCGCGAGTTAACGCTATACACAAAGCTATGCTAATTAAAGCTGTGCTTTGATCATCATCCACAAGGCCCTTCTTTTTAATAAGAGCCTTGATCAATGCATCTTAGCATGCCACATTGTCAATCCATACCTTACCCATGATGTCTACCGATATATAACCTCTAAGTTCGTACATCTCAAAGAAGGGTGTTAAGCAAGAGAATAAATTCTCCACCACCAAACATATATGTATTTGGCAGAGATCAACGAATATAGCACACAATACAATGTCAGGCATACAATCCATTTACAAGTCCATTCTGGGTCTGAATGAAACCGGAGGCACCTTATTCCTCATCCCATATGTCTAATACAGGAGAGAGGCCCTCGCATATCCGAATTATCAACAAATACATCCGGACAACTACCAATATAACCCCTTCAAGGCTACAACTCGATCCAGGGCATCAGTAGTAATCCATTCGATGTGAAGATTATCGGTCTTGTACCGTCTTCACTATCTTCAACTTTTAATCGTTGTAACAGTTATTCAGAATGGGGTAAACCCGGTCTTTCCGAAAAACTCGCGCATCTTATGATCAAGTGATATATAAACACATCATATGCCTCATTCCAATCAAAAATATTCTTTTATCCAAATATTCATACCTTCAGGGAAGTGTTCACATTAATTTTATCAAAGATAAATTCTTTTAAATTTATTGTTTAGTCTTCCTTTAAAAAAGACATTGTAAAAGATTTTATATTATCCTTTAACAATTCTAGACCAAATTGAGGTTTATTAAACTGGTCGGCATTGTCGAGCCTTACCCAAGTAGCCATTTATTATTGTATTATTTCCAGTCCTAATCTATTCATCCCATGGAGTAAAACTAGTAGTACTCCATATCTAACACCCATTTTTTTATCGGTAAATGTAATTACTGTTTTGCGTTCAAATCTAATTAAAGATCTAACTATCGCATGGTGTAAAACTGGTGGTACTCCATGTCGAAACATTTCCTGAATTTGGTAAATTTAATTACCATTTAACTTTCAATCTAATTAATGATCCTTATAACTCTATTTAGTTTTAATCATCCAAAAATCATCACCTAGTGATTATTCAACCTTCGGAAATTAATCTTGTCTTTAACTAGGTTAAATAACGAATGTCATTGAAAACATCGCTCACGATAAACCCAAAATCATCTTCCATCAAATTGGAATCTACACAGAAATCATAACAGTACATAATCGATATGAATTCCCATATCATAGTAATACTATAAATGGAATAACGACAAATCCTTTTACAGTCCATAAATAATAATGGCCTTCCTTTTCAGCAGCTCATCTCGATTATTACCAAATCGAATTCCATTCAATTCAAGTTTAATATATTAAATTGGAAAACTTTATTTTGGAAATTTTCCATTAAATCTTAATTAAAAGATTTATAAATTCCAAATCATAACTTCATTATTAATTAGGTTAAAGAACAAATGTAGTTAAAACACAGTTCACGACAAACCCAAAATCCAATTCGACATTTAATGCAAGGCTCTGAATAGAAATCATCTCAGCTTATATTCAATATCAAATTCTGAAAGCAACATATATCACATTCGGAGTAACGATATCTGTATATTCCAAATTCCTTAATGATATCCATATAGTCACGGAATCCAATATCAAAATATCCGAAGATTTTCTCCATTCAAATCCATTACAATTTTTTCATTGGAAAATTCTGGTATATCAAAACCATTATAATTTCTTTTCATTCTTTTCCTCAAGTTACGAAACAACTTCTTCTGATAAAAATATCTCTTACCTTTACAAATGCAGAATATTTCAACCAAAATCATTTCAAAACCTTTATTATAAATTTACATAATTAATTCGTATTTAAATTAATTTTATTAAGGCTCTTACAGTAGGTTTCCAATATCGGCCACAAAACTGGATCCATAACGACCTTTTCCAAAACGGATTTGGACATATCTTAAAATCGAACCATTAGATTTCAAATATCTTACTACCATTCGAAATCTATTTTCGATATGAACCCAACGGTTCTAGTTTTAGGAGAATCCGACGGTCGAATCTCTCGTTACGTCAATCTGAAGTTCATGGCCGAAATTCGCAAACGGTCGCTGCGCGGCACGTTCTATTCAAACCAAATATATATAATATATATTTCGTCGATTTCCATTCAAAACATATTTTATAAATTCATTTTAAAAATGATTCCAACTTCCATTTCAATTTTAAATCAAAATAAAGTATTCCATATCATTATAATATTAAAATGATAATATTTTCAAAATATCTGATTTTGACCATTTCCTTTTCGTATTCATTATAAAATGAATAAAATCGATTGATAAACCCGTTCGAGTTAAAATAGCGTTAAACTACTATACTCGGCTTCACATTTTAATATTTTTCGTGTCTATCCAAAATCGGACATCAAAATCATATTTTGATTCTTCATTGAATATAATTTTAAAATATTCGTTATTTCTGAATTAGAATCAGACTCAATCAATTACCATATAATTTTATTTATACGGATTCCATATATCGCATGTATTCAAAAAGAGTGATAAACAACTATTAAACATTCAATTCACATCCAGAGTGGAATTTACAACTATATAAGCATTAAATAATAAAATAATGCTTATAACAATATGTCAATCAATCGGTTGACAAACAGTCAAATTCAAGGGAGATGTGAATAAATTATCATCCCCAGACCCGTGTAGGGTTTCAACCAACAACAACGAATTCAAATTAATTACTAGTTAATAAATTTAACCTATTTTAATTTGATTCAAATTATTTTCTAATTAACCAATTTTCACTATTTAAATTATAAATGAAATTTATAATTTAATTTCAACTACCACAATAATATTACCATTATTTTTAATATGTTAAACATTTCAACATCACAAACAAAACATATCACAATCAATCAAATCATCCATGGGTTTTCAAATAATATTGAGGTGAGCTAACAGGCACCGTATACGAATTTATGATAATTAAAACTGATAAAAATCAACACTGACAAACTATATATTTTCAGCTATAAAATAAATAATTGTACAAATATTTTAGTGAGAGAATTCTCACTTTGGTTTCAACTCCGTCAGTCTTTATTTGAGGATTGTTTTAATAAAATTAAACCGGACATTTAATTTTATCAAAAAATGCAACAGCCTCCATTTCCATTCTAGTCAGTTACATATTGTAGTGTTCGTCGTTACGATTCCAATGGACCAAAGTTTGCAATTTTCCAACATTGAATGAAAAAGATATAGCCTTAGAAACATTGTACAATTTAATTAAATAATTAACTGAATTAATTAAGGTTTAATTAACCTTAATCTCCTTCCTCCTTCAGACGTTAATTGAAACCTACTCGTCGATTTGAAAAATCTCCACCACACCGGCCTTGAGGCCATCGGCCTCCGATCTACCGCCGCCACCATGAAGTCGCCTCTATTGTCGGCCTCCGCCCTAAATGTTGCACCGCCCGGTGGTCCCTGTTGCTCTAGGTTTGCATGCGAAGTCGACACGTTTGGGAGCGAAATTCACGAAATCTAGGACCCTAAAAACGATCTCCACCATTGTATTACAAGACCTCAGCATGCTCTTCGACTTTTCCATTATGAGTTTGTCAAATTATTGAACATATTTGGATAATGAGAGGGAGGAAGTTTCGAACGATTCTGACCTTCATTTCGAAACCTACGGCAGAATTTATTATGAGGCTAGGGTTTAGAAGTTTGGCCATTTATAATATATATATTTATATTATTCAATTCCAAAAAGTAGGGTTTTGCATCTGAACTCCAAATCAAACCCAGCGACTATTGCTCCTAACTAAGTACCCCTATTCCAGACACAATGGAATATGTTTCGTAAGCTAATTCGATTGTTTCGACCAGTTTTCATCAAAATTAAAATATAAATTAATATAACGGTCAATATTAAATTTGAACGTACATTTTAATTTACCGGGGTCACATACTGACTCCAAAAATAATGAAAATTGAAATCTAGCTATGTTTTGACGACACGGTCCTAACAAAATTATTTTGTCGAATTTGGAGACTGTTTAAAAATGTCCTTTTAACTGGTTTATTAAATTCAAACTGAAATTGAAAACGAGTTTAAATTCACTACGCTTACATATTAATTCTAAAAATTATGAAATTTTAACTTAACAATAATTTGGCATTCCGGATCCAGCAAAACAGGTTTCATCAAAAATGGAGATCGTTAGCAAAATGGCTTTTTTTAAGGGCTTATATATTATTAAAATATATATGAAATCCATAGCGACTATTCTAAATTTTAAACTGGACATAACTTATAATTTATAAAGTGAAATCTCAGTTTCTTACATTCATTAGAAAGATATAGTTAAATAAATTCTAAAATTTCTTGTTTCGTCCAATTCTGATTTATATTGAATTTTGTACATTCATTTGAAATTTAAAATCGAATTTTTAAACAACCACGCCATTTCAAGCTCATTTTAGTTAAAATAAATTTATATGTCCTAACTTTGATTTAAATAAATTTTAAATCGTTAATTCTCAAAATAAATCCTATAAAATATTTAATTTTTAGGGAAATCAATTAAAAATAAATTTAAAATTGGTTCCAAAAATACGGGTTGTTACAATTTCCCCCCCATAAAACTTTTTCGTCCTCGAAAAAGAACGGAGCTGAAATTTGTTTAACTAACTAACTCAACTTTCATCCTGGCTTTAGTTCTTCAACTTTTCGGTTTCTAAGAACTTTATAATTTCTTAAAAAAATTGGCTAACACACTAAATTTTCAAAAAAATTCGCCATAACCTCCTTTGTACGGGGAGGGTTTCAAAATTTTATTGGGTCGTATCAGGCACCCAATAAATTAATAAAAAGCATGCACAACATTTTTAACCTATCTATGCCCAAGGGAGATGTGTAAAAAGTCGAAATCTCATACCTTGCCCTAGTGTTGTAAATAATAAAATAATCCATATGTCATAACTAAAAACAAGAGAGGCGTGAATTTTTGTCATCTTCGGACCTGTGTAGGGTTTTTATTAAATCCTGCCCCTCACAGTTATATGTTATTAAGTCCATAATCAGTCTTCTGTTCAACCTATAATTCAGTCATCGCCATACAAGCATCTCGCCTGTATAGAAATCCTAACCTCGTCATATAAGCACCAAATGCTCATACGGAATATGATATGATATGTTGTCTTCATGATGTATGTTATGCGGTGCAGTTCATAATTTATTTGTTGTTATCCTATGGCGTACGTTGTATTGCACAAAGAGCAACCATCACAGCGCATCCAAATTCATTACAGTAGTTTATAATAAGTAAAAATGCGCAACCAACTCATTAAGGTGCACCTTTTTTCGGGCACGCAATTTATTTCTTTACTCAATGCGAAGCCGTTAACCTGCTCAACATATATATGTATAAATATCCAATTCTAACTAAACTTGTAATTCCGTTTGACTTAAATTAATTAAATAACAAGTGTTTTCATACATTCAATGTCCAAAATTGACAAAGATAACGTCTAATTTGTTTAAATCAGATGTCATATGTAATCAAACAAAAAATCAAACAATCACACAAATAATTAGTTGATTATTTATCTTTCTAAAACTATAACTTTTATATACTCAAAATATAATTTCTAAGATCGGATTATATAATAATCACAAATACGTTATATATTAATATATCTCTCTCAACTCATTCTAGGGCATTACTAACCCCATCTCTATTGAGTTTCTCATTCTAGGATACTGCTGATCCTATCTCTAATGGATAATCTTAAATAAAATGTAAATAATTCTATCTCTGATGAATTCTCTCATTCGGTTCTAATGTGTCTTGTTCTCGAGCCTTGCAAACCAAAGCTCTGATACTAAATTGGGACGACGTGAAATCCCCTGGTCCCCGAGGAGACGGAGGAGCCCATATTGTTTTGAGAAAACGAATCATCAGAATGCCAACATGAGAACATTTCATTGCTATTACAACAATTTACATCATAGTACAAGAGTAGGAATAAATAATATTACACATCGAAAAAATAATATCAGAGATTAAAAATTTACATAGCCACGGAAATAAAAATGTATAAATACAATGCGCAGCAAAAATACATCAACTATCACAACTGAAAGATATACACAGATACAAAGCTTTCCGAATATAGCCCCAGTTGTAAACCAAGGTCCTGTTAAATAGAAATCTGCAAAAGCAAAACTACTAACTACCCATGTGGAAATATGGGCACCCAGAGTTTAGGCGAAAACAATAAACTTCAGGTCAGTCATGGGACTGGTCTGAAAACTTAAAATAGTTAATAAACTTTAATTTAAAATTAGGTAATTCATGGGACCACGCTATATGTCATGGAATAGGTTTAATCCATGTGAATACCAAAGCATGAAACAAAACGATTTAATAAACAACACAATGATTTTTAGAAAAGTGAAGCTATTACAAGTCCGTTCTAGGTCTGAACGAAACCGGAGGCACCTTATTCCTCGTTCCATATGTCCAATACAGGAGAGAGGCCCTCACATATCCGAACAATCAACAAATACGTCCGGATAACTGCCACTATAATCCCTTCAAGGCTGCAACTCCATCCAGGGCATCTGTAGTAATCCATTCGATGTGAAGATTGTCGGTCTTGCACCGTCTTCAATTTCTTCGACTTTTAATTGTCGTAACAGTTATTTAGAATGGGTTAAATCCAGTCTTCCCGAATAACTCGCGCATCTTATAATCAAGTGATATATAAATACATCATACGCCTCATTCCAATCTAGAATATTCTTTTATTCAAATATTCATACCCTCGGGGAAATGTTCACATTAATTTTATCAAAGATAAATTCTTTTAAACTTATTGTTTAATCTTCCTTTTAAAAACAACATTGAAAAAGATTTTATATTATCCATTAGCAATTCTAGACCAAATTAAGATTTATAAAACTAGTCGGGATTATAGTGCCTTACCGAAGTAACCATTTATTATTTCCAATCCCAGTCTATTCATCCTATGGATTAAAACTGGCAGTACTCCATATCTAACACCCACTGTTTTATCGATAAATTTAATTACCATTTTTGGTTCAAATCTAATTAAAGATTTAACTATCACATGGAGTAAGACTGGTGGTACTCCGTCTCGAAATATTTCTTGAATTTGGTAAATTAAATTACTATTTAACTTTCAATCTACTTAAAGATTCATTATAGCTCCATTTAGTTTTAATCATCCTAAAATCATTACTTAATGATTATTTAACCTTTGGAAATCAATCTTGTCTTTAACCGGATTAAAGAACAAATGTCATTGAAAACATCGCTCATGATGAACCCAAAATCATCTTCCATAAAAATGGAATTACACGGAAATCATAACAATATATAATCGATATGAATTCCCGTATCAGACTAATACTATTAATGGAATAATGAAAAAGCCTTTTAAATTCCATAAACAGCAACGGTCTTCCTTTTCAGCAGATCATCTCGATTATTACCAAATCGAATACCATTCATTTCCAATATAATATATTAAATTGGAAAACTTTATTTTGGAAAATTTCCATTAAATCTTAATTAATAGATTTATAAATTCCAAGTCATAATTTCATTGTTAATTGGGTTAAAGAACAAATGTTATTTAAAACACATTTCACGACAAACCCAAAATCCAATTTGATATTTAATACGAGGCTCTAAATAGAAATCAAATCGGCTTATACTCAATAACAAATTCCGAAACCAACATATATCATGTTGGAAATAACGATATTTGTATCTTCCAAATTCCTCAACGACATCCATATAGTCACGGAATCCAGTATTGAAATATGCAAAGATTTTTTCCATTCAAATCTGTTCCAATTTATTCGTTGGAAAATTTTGGTTATATCAAAGCCATTATAATTTCTTTTCGTTCTTTTCCTCAAGTTACAAAACAGCTTCTTCTGATAGAAATATCTTTTACCTTTACAAATGCAGAACATTTCAACCAAAAACATTTATAAATTTTTATTATGAATTTACGTAATTAATTCATATTAAAATTAATTTTATTAAGGCTCTTACAGTCGGTTTCCAATGTTGGCCATAGAACTGCGTCCATAACGACCTTTTCCAAAAATGATTTGGACATATCTTAAAATCTAACCATTATATTTCAAATATCTTATTACCATTTGAAATTTATTTTCGATACGAACCCAATGGTTCCAATTTTAGGAGAATCTGATGGTCGGATCTCACGTTATGTCAATCCGAAGTTCATGCTTGAAATTCACGAATGGTCGTTGCGCGACACGTTATATTCAAACCATTTAAATATGTATAATATATATTTCTTCGATTTCCATTCAAAACGTATTTTATAAATTCGTTTTAAAAATGATTACAACTTCCATTTCAATTTTAAATCAAAATTGAATATTCCATATCATTATAATATTAAAATGATAATATTTTCAAAATATCTAATTTTGAAATCCATTTCCTTTTCGTATTCATTATAAAATGAATAAAATCGATTGATGAACCCGTTCGAGTTAAATGGCATTTAACTACTTGACTCGGCTTCACATTTCAATATTTTCGTGTCCATCCCAAGTCTGACATCAAAATCATATTTTGATTCTTCATTGAATATTATTTTGAAATATTCGTTAATTTTGAATTGGAATCAGACTCAATCAATTACCATATAATTTTATTTATATGGATTCCATACATCGCATGTATTCGAAAATAGTGATAAACAACTATTAAACGTTCAATTCACATCCAGATTGCAATTTACAATTGTATAAGAATTAAATAATTAAAGAACGCTTGTAACAATTTGTCAATCAATCAGTTGACAAACAGTCAAATCCAAGGGAGATATGAATAAATTATCATCCCAGACCAGTGTGGAGTTTCAACCAACAACAATGAATTCAAATTAATCACTGGTTAATACATTTAACTAATTTGAATTTGATTCGAATTATTTTTTCTAATTAACCAATTTTCACTGTTTAAATTATAAATGGATATTTATAATATAATTTCAACTAGCACAATAATATTAACATTATTTTTTAATATGTTAAACATTTCAACATCACAAACAAAACATATCACAGTCAATCAAATCATCCATGGGTTTTCAAATAATAGTGAGGTGAGCTAACAAGCACCGTATACAAATTTATGATAATTAAAACTGATAAAAATCAACACTGGCAATCTATATATTTTCAGTTATAAAATAAATAACTGTACAAATATTTTAGTGAGAGAATTCTCACTTTGGTTTCCACTCCGTCGGTCTTTATTTGAGGATTGTTTTAATAAAATTAAACCGGACATTTAATTTTATCAAAAACTGCAATAGCCTCCGTTTCTGTTCTAGTCAGTTCCATGTTATAGTGTTCATCGTCACGAATCCAATAGACCTATGTTTGCAATTTTCCGACATCATATGAAATAGATATGGCATTATAAACATTGTACAATTTAATTCAATAATTAACTGAATTATTTAAGGTTTAATTAACCGTAATCTCCTTCCTCCTTCAGACGTTAATCGAAACCAACTCGTCAATTTGAAAAATCTCCACCACATCGCCCTAGAGGCCATCGGCCTCCGATCTACCGGCGCCACCTTGAAGCCGCCTCCGTCGCCGGCCTCCGCCCTGAATACCGCGCCGCCCAGATGTCCCCGCTGCTCTTGGTTTGCATGCGAAATCAGCATGTTTGGGAGCGAAATTCGCGAAATCTAGGACCCTAAAAACGATCTCCACCGTTGTATTGGAAGATCTCAGCATACTCTTCGATTTTCCCGTTATGAGTTTATGAAATTATTGAACGGGTTTGAAGAATGAGACGAAGGAAGTTTCAACCGATTCTGGCCTTCATTTCGAAACCGACAGTAGAATTTATTATGATACTAGGGTTTAGAAGTTTGGCCATTTATAATATATATATTTACATTATTTAATTCCAAAAAGTAGGGTTTTGCATCTGAACTCCAAATCAAACCCAACGACTATCGCCCTAGCTAAACAACCCTATTCCAGACACAGTGGAATATGTTTCGTAAGCCAATTTGACTGTTTCGATCAGTTTTCATCAGAATTAGAATATAAATTAATATAACGGTCAATATTAAATTTGAACATACATTTTAATTTACCAGGGCTACATACTAACTCTAAAAATTACGAAAATTGAAATCTAGCTACGTTTTGATGATACAGTCCTAACAAATTTAATTTCGTCGAATTTGGACGCTGTTTGAAAAATGGCATTTTAACTGGTTTATTAAATTCAAACTGAAATTGAAAACGCGTTTAAATTCACTACACTCACATATTAATTCCAAAAATTATGAAATTTTAAACTTAACAATAATTTGACATTTGGATCCAATAAAAGTGGTTTCGTCGAACGGAGGTCGTTGGCAAAATGGATCTTTTTAAGGGCTCGTATATTATTAAAATATATATAAATTCCATAGCGACTATTCTAAATTTTAAACTGGACATAACTTATAATTTATAAATGAAATCTCAGTTTCCTACGTTCATTTGAAAGATATAGTTAAATAGATTATAACAGTTCTTGTTTTATCCTATTCTTATTTATATTGAATTCTCTGCATTCGTTTGAAATTTAAAATTGAATTTTCAAACTATCGCGCCATTTCAAGCTCGTTTTAATTAAAATAAAATTTATACGTTCCAAAAATATGGGTTGTTACATAAAATATGGAAAAAAAATCATGGATGTGTAAAATATCTAAAAGAACCATATTTTGGAATAATAGAATGGTGCGATCTTGTATAAATTAAATAAAATTAATTTTTGATCCTCCGATCTATAGAACACGATTCGTCACGTTCTCTCTCTTTTAGGAATTTCCTTCGTAAAAACCTTATAACAACTATAAGCAAACAAAGTGTTTTACATGCTCACCATCCACGAGAATTCAACTGAACATACAACCTAGAATCCAACAATCAATGCAAATAATTTTCTACCTTAGTATATGGAATTTTAATAGTATATGATATAATGATACAAGTAGATGCAAAAAATTGAACATACCATAGTGTTTTGGATATGCCTCATTTATACTCTCCTTTGTTTACCATATACAATCGCCATCATCCTCGCCCCACTATACCTTAACTAGATTAGCTACCTTCCTCTTAAGTTTTTTCATATCTTTCTCCACGATCTAAAGCAACATATGAGGTCTTGAAACTTACGGTCCAACCTTTAGGTCTTCGCTGATCTGACGTCACCACAATACAAAGGTCATGCACAAACTTCTATAGATAAGAAAAATGAAAAAAGTTATATGCAGCAGTCATTTCAAGGGTAGATCTACTCTATAATCCAAATTCTCAGTCCTTTTGACGATCAAGAATGGTTCGAAAAATCTTGCATCCAACCACTTTTTTAATTGAAGGTTGAGTTCCTTTTGAGAGAAGAAGTTTCACAGACTTATGATCTGCATACAGCTCTAATCTTTCTCCCAACATGTAGTACCTCTATATATTCAAAGCATAGATAATCATTGATAACTCCAAATCATGTTTCCAGTCATTCACTTCGTGCAACTTCAGTTGTCGAATAACATAACCGACACTTTCCCTCTCTACAACAATACTGCGCCTAAACCTATACTATAAGCATCCATGTAAAAAGTTGTCTCTTTATTCCTACATCGAATAACCAATACATGAATTTCACTATTAGAATCATGAAAGCATGCTCACATCTGGCATCCCGAACAAAAGCTCGACTCTTCTTTGTCAAGTTAGTTAATAGTGCAACCATCTTGGATAGGTCCTTGATTAAACACCTATAGTACCCAACTAGACCAAGGGAACTCCTAATATTCTTAGCAGTTTTAGGTTGATTCCAATTTTAAATAGATGTTATCTTGGGAAGATCTAGTACTAGCCCCTTTTCAGATACTACATGATCTAAGAACCTCACTTTTTGCCTCTAGAAGTCATACTTAGAAAATTTAGCTTTCAGCTTGTGCTTCCTCAACACATTAAGCACAACTCAAAATTCATCACGTGTTCTTTTTCCATCCTAGAGTAGACATGAAAATCATCCATAAGTACAAGCACGAATTTGTTCAGCTGATCTACGAATATCCTATTCATAAGATCTAAAAAATAAGCCAACACACTAGTCAATTCAGATGGCATCGTCAGCCACATAAAGAAATTCAATGATGTCCTAAAAGTAGTCTTTAGCACATTGTCACCCACTGCTCTCAGTTGGTGAAATCTCATAGCTAAATCCATTAGAGAAAACACCCAAGTTTCATGCAATTGATCGAACAAGTCATCAATCCTCGGTAATGGATAATTGATCTTCTTAGTAATCTTACCATAGTAATCCCCATAGAATCTCAATGATCCATCCGCTTTTATTTCAAACACAATAGTTGCACCCTATTTGGATACACTCCTCCAAATGAATCCTTCCCTTAATATGTCTATTACGTACTTGCACCACTAACTCCTTCTTCTCCTTAGGTGCCATCTGCCTCATAGGCATAACAATGTAGTTGGATCCATCATCTAAATCAATCCTAAATTCAATCTCCTGATGCGGTGGTAACCCAATAACTTCCTTGAAGAGTTAGGTGTACTTGCTGGCAATGGGTGTGGATGACGATCCTTCCAGTGGAATATAAAGTGAATACAAGAATTAACTAATCGGTAAGCAGTTTCTTAACCCACCTTTTAACAAGGCTATTACGCTTTAGACTAGAACATTTTGATTGCTCGGAATAGAGTATGGATGATAAAATGAATCCAAGACCATATGAATTCATTCATACAGCTTTGGAACGAGCTAGAAAAATATTCAGAATTTGGCTACGTTTAGGATTTGTTAGATTTCGAATGAGGAATCGGCAAGACTGCCAATCAGGATAGAGCTTGAGATATAACTATGCATAGGATCGTAACATATCTGATACATGGAATTTCAAAACTTAACAACTGATCATAACTTCATCAATAACTTGAACTCGGTATGTCAGATCAACATGAAACCAAAAAGAGAATTTAGGAAACACATGAGTGGACCGACCCTAAGGGTCGCACCCCTTAAGGTGCAACCCTTTGGGGCCGGTACTAACTTATAAGTCTAGGGCACTACAACAAAATACCCTATTACAACAGCTCTTTTACAACAGGCATTAGTTGCCTGTTGTAATAGAAGGATATCACATCGGTTCCTTAAGGATCGGTGTGATAAATACCCATATAGTGCCCTTTTCACAATGGGCAATGACTGCCCGTTGTAATAGAATGCTATTATAATGGTCATTTAATGGCCGTTGTAACAGATGCCAATTTTACAATGGGCTAAAATGACCGTTGTTATAGGTGCCAATTTTACAAGTGGCTAAAAATGCCCGTTGTAATAAATGGCAATCAATAATTGGTAATCACACCGTTATCTTAAAAACTAATACTTATTATTTATTAATACTGCATAATTAATCTTTAATAATATTATATTAATCGTATGTTATTAATTACTAATTATAATATTATATTACTAATCATTAACTACTAATTGTTATTATTCCAACATATTTAATTTTACTTTCTAGTTATTAGTAAGCAATATCGAGTAAATAAATTTAATATATAATAATTTATAATTAATAAGACATATTAATAACTACTATTAAATTTAATAATTAATATCAAAATTAATAATATATACATATTAATTATTAACAGTTAATAATTAACATTTAATTAAAATTAATAAATATGAAATAACATTTAATAGTAATTTTTTACTAATTAATAACTATGATTTAATAATTAAGAAAAATGAATAAATAACGATATATACTTAATATTAAATAAATAATAATTTATTGTAGTTAATAATTAATAATCCATAATTATGATTAATAATTTGAACTACTTATTTATAACATAATGAATTATGATAAATATTTTTAATAATTAACCAGTAATATTTTAGTTAATATTGTTTTTCATAATTTACACTTATTCGTATTAAATAAATAATAATTAATAGTAAATACTTTTGAAATTTTTAAAAGAACTCAATTTTTCAAAACTTTCGAAGATTTATTATTATTTAATAATTTTTTCTCCGACATTTGAGTCCTTCTAAATTTTAGAAGTAGCATGTTTGTTTTAAATTTCTATAGAACTTTTGAACTTGTTCCTAAGAAAAAATTATTTCCACTAACTTTTTCAAAATTGTATATCCTTTGAAAATAATCTATTTAAGATTTTTCATTTTATTGTTTTCTTTAGAATTTCCACTAACTTTAGCTATATTAATATCTACCAATATCAATGATAAGGTCTTATCTAACTACAATTTTGGTTATTATTTTTATTATTTCTATAACAAGTCTAGTTACAATGTGTTTTTATGTTAAGATCTTACTCATTAATTATTAAGTCCCACGATGTAGCAATTTAATGGAGCTAGGTTTCAACCGCCTCCCCTTTCTTCTTCTAGATCTACTTTTTGTCCTCCCACTTCACCCTAATCCGTGACAAAATTTTCATTCTTCATTCTCCTCCTCTTCGCTCCAGTGTTCTTTCGTTTGTTTTTTCCTATGACCTATTTGAATTTCTACTTCCCTTTTCTCCTGTATAGCCACCGCCTTCCTCCGTTTCCGTCTCCCTCACTATTTTTCGGCCTCATCGTCTTACATCCTTATTAATTGTCCCTCACGTGATGGAGTTCCCTCTTTTTTCTTCCAGTCCCTCCTTTTCTTTTTGTCCGCCTCAATTCTCACTCTAATGAGTGAACCTCGACCCTCCATACTCTATTCCTTGTCTTTACAAGCAAATCATTCTTAGTGTATGTCTATGTTTTGATCGAGCTTTGCTTGACGAGTTCAATGTTTTTCAGGTCGGGCATAGTGTTAGCGCAGGATGGGGAGTTTTCTTGACTTGCCTTTTTGGTTGATGGGTTGCGAAGGTAAGCTTCTGGCCGGTTTTCTTATGGTAATTCATCTTTTGGTTGTTTATGGATGGTCTTCATTTTGCTGGCGTGTTGATCTGGTGGTAGTTATGCGCCTATAACAATTTAACCACTACAAGTTTATAGTCTAATGTTGGAAATTATTGAACCATTTTGATGTTCATATATATATATATATATATATATATATATATATATATATATATGTTAAGATCTTATAACAAATTTAACCCTAGTAACTAAAATAAAATATAGACTGTTCTTGAGTTGTTGTTTGTTGTCAGTACTAGTGGGAAGATGACCTGTTGCCTACTATTAATAAACATTAGGTTGGATTGAGCCTTCTATTAGCAAAACCGTTGATTCAAATATTTCAATTCGGATATAGCGAATTTAATTTAGCTGGTGAGTTAGTGATTACTATATTGGTTTTCATAAATTAATTAAGATTGTTTAATAACATATCAAATTTAATGAATTAGTTAATGAACACAAAGTGGATTTGTAAATTACAGTATTACTATTTATAATCATTCATTAATTTGTTATACAGTTTTGACTAACATTGTTATATAAACAAATAGTCCAAGATCCTTAGGGATTATGTTGTGTTTAGTGGTCTATGAGACTAATTTGATTATACCTGCATTTTATATAACTGTAAGGCAATACTTTGAGGGCTACTTAAGCCACCTTTCATTGAAGAAACTTAAATTTGTAATTATTAATATGAGTGTATAATGAATCTGCAGGTGAAGATTTGAAACCTTTTCCCTTTCCTAAATATTAGTTTTTTTATTTCTCACGGTAAGTAGATTTTTTCCAAATGCAAACTATATCGTTTGATCAACAGTATAACAAAGCTTTCTTCATTACTAATTTCGACTTATGGCATTTATTTGGCCTACTATTCGTATTGATTGTGTTGAGCTCCAAAGTTAATAATTCACCCATGTTCTTATGCTGTTTTCGTAATTGTAAATTGTCATCTTTATTTAAAATAAAATAAAAAGACTAAAATTAAAAAAAGTCACTTATACATTTGTTGCTTATACGGAAGCAGAAGGCTGCTGCCACCGAGTAGTATAACCATTCTGCCACGAAGCAACCGCATGGGGGGTGGCTGCTGTCATATATGGCAGTAGCAGGAAAAAAAGGAAGCAACACGTGAATTATATTAGCACTGCTGAAGAAAACAAGTGTGTTAGTTATTGAAGTATTAGTCAATTTACTCAAACTATGGCTTGTTGGTGGCATTGCACTTCAAGCATTGGGCATGTGTTGTTTTGTGTCTTTCTTCCTTTACTTAAGTTTTTTTTTGGGCTAGGACTTTAACATTATCTTTATGGTTTTGTAAATGATTGTAATTATATGAATTTTGTCTTTAATGTTTGTTTAGCTGTTGAAAATAATTGGCCTTGCATTTTTCTCTTAATATGCTTTTTTAATACTTCCCATTCTTATATGTACTCAGATGTTGAAAGTAATCGGTCTTGCATTTTCCTTTTAATACGATCTTGAATCAATATTTTGTACATATATTACTTTAGGCCACGCATTCAATTGGAGGATTGGAGTATTTGAGAGATTTTTTGGTTGATGTGCGTACAGTATGCTGATGTGAAAATGCAAGATGTTCTTGATGAAGAGACTAAGGCCATTGACAAGTTGGTGGGGCTTGATGATCATGTCATTTGTGCACTAACAGGAGTAGATTCTACTGTTGCAGCTACGATTGTTCACAAGGCAATTGGAGGACAATTTCACTGTGTTTTTGTTGATAGTGACTCACTAAGGTAACCCACCAGACTAAATTTTTGCTCACTTGTGAGGAAAATAAAACATATAGCCTTAGAACTGTGTTTCTTTTATAAGATTGCCAACTCGGCATGCAGCAAAATGTTTATATTGATTATGCTTACATTAACTATGCACTACATTCATTTCTAGCTACTTTTTTTTTGGTTTGAGTACAAATTTGATGAGCTTCATAGGATTAGCAATTGATTTTGGGACAATCGTTGAAGATGAAAAAGGAGACATTCAGAGCGAAAGTGAGTGTAACGGAGTGTATGTAGTGCGACAATACTTGTACAAATAAGCATTTTGTATAGTAATTGTGTAACAAAGATAAACAGAACTTTGTACAATTCAAAAGTATAACAAAATATTTATTTGATCTGAATAGTAATTGTGTATGGTCGATGGCCTGTTGTAAAATAGGTTTACAAAGTAGTATAGTAGTATATTACAGCGGTCAACGACCGTTGTAATGTACTGTATTACAACGGGTAAAAGCCGCTTGTAATTTATTAGCTATTACAACAGGTTTATAACCATTGTCATAGATTCATTGCACGTGACAGAGCAAGTTATTACAACGGTCCTTTACAACAGTCATTGCCTCTTGTCAAATAGTTGCGAGCTATTACGACGATCCATATTAAGACGGGCATGTTGTGAAATGCATATCACAACAGTTTTCGCCCGTTGTAAAAGGACTATTTTGTTGTAATGGGGCTCCATGGTATGAGCCAAGTTAACCCCTTAAGTGGGCCTCATGTGCGTTTTATGCAGATGCTAACTCGTCTTTTTTCCACAATGGACCCATTGGGCACCAGGAAAAGAGATCTTCTCTTCTCCATGCAAAGTCCCTAGTACTACTACTACTACTACTACTACTTGGATTCATTCATACAATCAATAATTGTACTTGTAATCGAGCAGTATAAATTTTAAATTACACCAAGTGAACATAAGCTAGCGTTTGTCGGACCACTATAAAATCTTGTGTGTTTATTTATTTTCTACTATCTATGATTTGGATATTACTACTCTGCGTCTACTTTGTGATTGTGCTCGTGACTTGTTATTTGAACTGCATGCGATTTGGGTGTTGCACCTGATTGATCAAAATCCAATGTCAACATTTTGGCATGCTAGGAAGGCTGCCATACTACTTAAACTAAAGGAAATCAGTTTTGCTAAAGAAATAGTGGTAAAGAAGAAAGCCAAAGAGAAACAATTAGAAGGTGAAACAACTCAAGGAGGGAGTTAGGAGGCTTCTTCTGTATGAAATCCTTCATTGCTCCTAACAAGGGAGGAAATGGACAAGATAGTGAATAACCTACGACCCTTCCTCGAACATCAAGAGAGATTGATAAAATGAGAAGAGGAAAGAGCAAAAAAATTCCCTAATAAGATTAGACAATCCGAAAAATCTAATGCTAGAATCCTATATCGAGAGCTAGCTTAGCAACGGACCTCAACTCAGATAGGAACTGAAGGCAACTTCTTCATCACTAGAGAACCAATATCGACCTCCCATCAGGTATCTGCACCAATCCCCACCAGGTATCTGCACAAATCCCATTAATACTAAGGACATCTGACGATGGTAGAAAACTTGGAAACCACTAGACTTTTAGAAGTGGACTACCTCGATCGAAATAAGATTGTGTTAACCAATGTTCATTCTCTCAGGTTGTCAAGAAAACTTGGAAACCACTAGACTTCAGTTTACCGATCTTAGAATCTTAGATGGTAGAAAGGATCCTACTATCCATCTCATGTGTTACATTCACTACATGGAAGTGTTAGGGGGCATCTAACGATGTCATGGCCAAGCGCTTCCCTATCTTTCTCTTAATCATAGCAGCTATGCTGTTTTGACCGCTGAAACCAGGTTCGATTGGAAGATAGAGCAACCTAGTGGAAAATTTTATCGAACAATTTTGAGTTCGTTCCGCTATGCCTAAAAACGTAACCATTTTAACCACAATCAATTAGAGGAGATAAGATACTCTACAATGTTTTTTTGAATACTTTAATGTTGCAGCAGATTCAGTGGATCGACATGGTCATTGATGGTTCTGATGGCTACAGTAGTTGACATCTTGGGTAATTTTGAGTTCAAGATATATTTGGAAAAGGATCCCCATGGGACGTTGGTGAATTCTACTTTGAAATCGAAAGGTTGCTACGACAAGAAAATGCAAGGCATGACCTTGAAGCCCTTGTAGTAAACAGTGTTAAGGACGGAGGACCGTTCAATTCCATGACTGATAAAGGGAAAAGGAAGGCTAATAATGATGGTGGCCAGAGAAAAAAAATCCGAAGGGGACTTAGATTATCTTTGTATATATTGACTTAAATTCTCTACTGGAGGGGATTTACTAGGAGACTCAATCATCTTCCATACAGAAAACCAGTTAGGAGGGAACCCACAAAATGGAAAGAACTTCTACAAAACACTATCTTTTGTATGACTTTAGTGGGCATTATTCTAATGAAGGCAAATATTAGAATAATGAATTCAAAGAGTTGGTTAGAAAATGGCAACTAATGTTAGAATATCCTGGGTGGAGCCGTACTGATAGAACTAAATTTCCTATCAACTATGAAAACCATGGTGGATGTAGTACCACTCGCAGAATATCATTAACGGATGGCTTGGAAATTAGACGATAAACGGCTTAATTGGCTTGCACATGTATGAGATCGGGGTTTGATCCTTAGACATGCTCTTAGCTGATGTTAAATCATCATTTTCTACTTCCAGTTTAATTCAGTTTGTAATAAAATGACTAAGATACAAACTCTTGTATGGAAACCAGTATAATCTCTAGGCAAGCTCTAAGATGGTGATAAACTAAGTATTTTGGATGTAACAAATCCTTGATATTGAAACTTTAATCAAACTATTTAGCTGGTATTGCTTATTCTTGTCAAATGCAAAAATGTCACTGAATCTCAAACTTTAAACCAAACTTGATGGATCATCAAGTGCCTCCTTGCTTTGCAATGGTCAGATCGTTCTAGCAATGGAATTGTTCAATTAGGGTTGCTAAACA
The DNA here is from genome assembly GCA_030737875.1 of Allium sativum. NCBI lineage: Eukaryota > Viridiplantae > Streptophyta > Magnoliopsida > Asparagales > Amaryllidaceae > Allium > Allium sativum. The sequence continues at coordinate 61,706,358 of CM060912.1, forward strand.
CCGGCGTTCTTGGTAAAGGCTAAGTTGTTCCTTAACCAATATGACTTAGTCAAGATCATCAAGTATCGTCGTTCTTGGCTAGGGTCGAATTATTTTAGGAACAGGGTAGTTTGATATGGATCATCAAATACCATTATCTTTGGCAAGAGTCATGTAATTCTCGAACATGATATCTTGATCAGGATTGTTAGGGGTGAGCAATGATTAGCAATGGATGGAAGGATATAAAATGGGTTCATTAAATCAGGATCATCAAACATCATTATGATTTGCAAGGGAACCAGTGAGGTTAGGATCGTCAATTGTAGCCGCGCTCGGCCTTGAGAAACTCAGATAGCTAATCATCATCGTGATCAACAAGAGCCTGATGAGGCAAGGATTGTCAAGTGTCATCGTATTTAACATGGAGAAACTCAGATTGTCAATTACCATCATGATCAACAAAAGCCCGGGGAGGCTAGAATTGAATAGTGTTATCGCATTCTGTACAAAGAAATTTGGATCATAAACCACCATCATGATCGGCAAGAACCTGATGTATGGTTCGCTAAGCATGTAGAACTAGGAACGTCAAACGCAGCAGCGATCGAAAAGAATCTGATGAGGCCATAAAAGAATGAGTATGGATTATGCTTAACAAAAGCTTGGCAAAGCTTTGATCACCAACTATGGCTTACGGTTGGCTCGCACATGACTTGGATCGTCAAGCCTAGATGGTACTTGGCAAGGGATCGCACAGAATGGCAGTAAATATTAAACATCGACTAGAGATGTTTCCAAACACAACAAAGGCTCGATAATGCCATCAATACTAGACTGGAAATGCTATTGGGCACATTAATAATGCAATAAGTTTGTGGATGCAGATCATAATAGCCATGAAACTCTGCCTTAGTCCGGAGGGATTATGGATGATAAACTTATACAAAATATGTCTTATGTAGGAAGACATAATTTGGAGGGCAAGTGTTAACCTTCCCTTTAACAAGGCTGTTATACTTTGGACTCGAACATTTCGATATCTAGAGTATGGACGATCACATAAATCCATAATCGTTTGGATTCATTAGGATACTGCTTTGGAACGAGCTGGTAAAACATTCGTAATTTGTCTAAGTACAAGATTGGTAAGACTAAGAATGAGGAACTACTAAATAGGACTGGATCAGAAATATGGCTAAGTATGGCATTGATACGTATCCAATGCATAGAATTTCAGAAATCAATAGCTAATCAAAATTTCATTAATAACTTAAACTCACAAAACCAAAAGGAGAAGTTAGGATACACATAAGGGGACCCGACCTTGGGTCACACCCCCAGCGGTTGGTAATAATCCCTCCTTAAGCAATCAGTACGGAATTCTAGGTCTAGGCCTACTTGGGCCTTTCTTTGTGGGTCAATTCATCTCCCTTAGGTAGACCCACTCTATGCATTTTTTATGCCGATTCTTATTTGTCTTTTCTCTATATATAGACCTCCTAGGCTTTAGAAAAAGAGATCATTCTTCCCAATGCGAAATCTCTGCTGCTACTTGGAGACAACTTCACCCCCTTCTAACTTCATTCATACAACAATAATTTTACATGTAATAAAGCAGCATAAGTAATAGATTAAACTAAGTGGATGTTAGCTAACATTAGTCGAACCACTATAAATTCTCATTTGATCATTTACTTTTATACACTCTATGATTTTTTATATTACTGCTCTGTGACTGCATTATAGTTACAAATTATTATTTAAATTGCGCATGCTTTGCGTATTACACTCGATTGACCAAACTCCAGTGATAACACAGTCAATCACAACCTCGCACTTCTATGTTCCTTACTATCACCATAAGCCTCTCATAATCCACTACAACCACATATATCCTAAACTGATCCATGCTCAAATTAATTCCAAATCTCGCAATGTTTAGCAAAAAACAACCACAAACAAAGGAGGATCTATCACTCGATAAAACAAGGCCATGATAAACTATACAAAGATTAGTCGACCTTCATATTGGGTTAGTCATAATGACAAACACTTCTACAATATTAGGGTACAACACACTAAATCACTATTGATAAAAGAACGTGTAGCTACAATATCAAATAAACTCTAACTAAAATATCTCTGATAGAAAGCATACCTTGCACCAATATGCCCTTTTCCTTATCTTTGGAAGAAGGTGCATGAGAAGAACCATAACTACATCTAAAGCATATGCTATCACCACCTACTTATCCTTAAGACGCTTTGGATGATCCTTCTTCAAGAGCTCAATCTTGTTGCTTGTAGCCTTCTTCTTTACCTTGGTAGCTCTGCACTTATTAGCAAAGTGCCATTTCTTATTGTTATTGAAGCATGCTACCTCACTCAAGTCTTTCTTATTGGTCCCTTACTTGCCTTGTTATTGGTTTCTCTTCCCGCTTCATTTTTTCTTACCTCCGCCGCTCTGCTCTGATTTTTGTTCTTTAATAGCATCAACAATAGCTCTTTTGGAAGCATACACTCGTGCCTAAAGGCCTTCTCAATCAATTTCTCAAAAGTAAAATCATTATGACCAATAAGTTTTCTCCTAGATACTTGTCTAATCTAGTTATAAACTTCTTTTTCCTTAGCGTAGTATCTATATACGAAAGTTGTTACTTCAAGAGAGCTTTAAACTCTGAAACATACCCTAAGACCGTCTTATATCCCTATTTCAAATAAGCAAAACTCATTAACAAAATCTACCTCTGGACCATAGGAATTGTGATGACTGCTCTACACCTCCTAACACCCAACTAGTGGGTTGTGGTGGTATTCGGCCAGTATAAAGCAATCATCAAGATTAAAGAAAAGAAAACAACCTAGAAATCTATCAAACATCTCACACTACATGGACTAAAATATAATGGTAACACATAACCAATATAAAATAGAAAGATGGTAAAAGATAATAATGAACCACAAACATCAGAATAGTAAATCCAAAATACACCATAATACCAATGGAGTCATGTAAGAGATAACTCAAAGTAAATTGTCTCTAAATAAATACTACTATGCCCCATATTAAGAATAGTAAACATAAATTTGGTACATGTAAATGATGACAAAAGGTAGCCTCTTACTCGTCTTTTGGTCAGCTACCCGTGCTTACCCCATATATATCTAGTAGGAACACTCGGATTAATAAAAAGCAATGCATAAAACTCTAATCAGACAAAGTATGATATGAGCGATAATAATCTCATGTACAAAATAAGATAACACAAAGGTATGAAGGGTCATACCTAACATGTCCCTGCATATAAAGAGTTAGTATATGTAATAATGTACTCTACACTAAGGTCATCATGTCTCTAAGTGCCAATAGATGTGTACGTGATAGTGTAATAACAATAATAAAACATAGGCACCATACCCATATTCTTTCACTTATTGCATAAAGCATATCGTACTCAATATTATGACCACCCAATCCATCGAAGCAACGATAGGCTACTAGGCTGTAGACTTGTCATAACGTCAATGATTGTAGATGATGAGCTCCATAGGCTCTAGGGTCTGTGCAGACCAAGTCAAAACGTCAACAAACTCTATTCTATCTTCAAGATCCTACCTAAAAGGTGTACCAAAGTTTACAATATCAATAACTCCTTACACACATTTTTTCCCTCGGCAGAATCTGTCTTTATGCGTTTATATGACCACGTCTGAAGTTACCACACTCTAACGACTATCCTAAACAATTGTCACATAATATCATCATCGGTCTCATGTCCCTCTTAGACAGTCACATTGATACGACCTCTTGTCATTTATTCTACATATTCGGTTTAGCTAGTCGTTCTTCAAGAAGTGGAAACATCATTGAAATAGGTTGTCAAATGGGTGACATGCCACAAGTGTGAACTAAGCCTCTAGAAGAAAATATCACCATTCCCTAGTGGTTTCTTGATCCATAGCCCAAATTTGGTTATGACAGATATAGATCCTATTTATGGGGTCGGCGGTCGATCCAATCCATTCCCTTTAAACCCAACGATTCGAAAAGCTACCCCTCCATACCGACCCGGAGCCAAATGCATCATGGCAACCTAATCCCAACTTCCACATCGATTCGAAGATACTGACTCAAAGCTGAAGCCACGATGTCGATCTAGAACTAGAGCCACCCGTGCCAATGTAAAGCCAAGTTGAACCATGCGTATCCAGAGCCAAGTTGAAATACATCGATTTAGGACCAAAACCTTTGCTAATCCTAACTTCCCAATGTCTTAACTCAAGCATACGAACTTCAAATGACTTGAAACTTAATAGGTAGTATTTTGGGACCTTCCTTATTGTGCCACATAAATCGAACGTCGACCCAGGTCAAGGATTCAAATACGTACTGATCCTTATCTTAGAAACCACCATTTGACTTCTTATTCTTAATTCTCCATTCGTTCAATGTTTACATCCATTTAAGAATTCCTATAGAAAGTATGTAACATGCAAAACATACTCAAACAAGTAGTTAGTCCAAGTACGATGAATTAAAGCATCAAACATGAGAAATGGAACATGTTCATAAAGCTGTTTAGGGATACTCCTTAATTTTTGGGTTTCAAAAACATGGTCTAAAATTCAATAAACTTGTACACATGTGATCACATAGTTAAACATGAATTATAAGCATTTTTCTATGTTTCTAAGAGGCGACATAGTCTAACACTCCCTAGATGGTACGTGAGAACATTAATTGCACGTTTTAATTTCAAAACCTTGTTAAATCCGAATAAATGATGATTTGCATGGATCCCTAGATGTTTGCAGTGGCTCTTCTCTAGATTTGATATTGTGAGAGATTTTTTAGGAGGAGATATTAATGGGGTGGATATCTATTTTGGAGTTGTGCAATGACTAGGAGTTGTTTCTCCTACCTATTTCAGCCTCACTAGTCTCAATCCTGAAATGGGCCTCTGAGCTTCCTCACAATTGACGTCTTTCACCAAATTAAGTTGTCTACTTCCCAAAACCTTAATCTAGCCATATCTTCCAAGAAGTAAGACCATTTGCTTAATATAACCATTCTACATAGAGGAAATGCATTACTCAAACCCAATGGAAGTGATTTTAGGTCTGAATGCCTTTCCAATCAGAAGCCATCGATGTAACAAGATTCTCCATTGGTAAAATGGTCATAGAAAAATCCAACAAAGATTGTGATGGTAACAAATAACCTTAGTAATCATTTTCCAAAGTAATAGAATTATATAATCCCATAAGCAAATAATATAAGTATCGCATGATCTTCTGTTACATAGAATACTGGTTGCTACATTTTTGCCCTGTCTATAAATTTCGTCCTTGAAATTCCTAATCAAATAAACAAGGTTATCCTACATGCCTTTCAACCATATTCACCCATCAAGATCGAACATGCATACATAGCAACCATAATAGAAAAGAAATAGTTTAAACCTCTCCTAACGTGTAGAAAACTACACAAGGGAAAAATTGATGATATTGTAAATGGAAATAAGAGCAATGAACTAAAATCTTACCAAGCGAAAAGTTTTGGATATGATGTTTCTATACTCTCCTCAATCTCTCAAGTGCAGTCACTCTCATTTTCACCCTATTTGACTTTGACAAGCTTCACTGCATTTCTTCTATCATTCCCAACACTATGAATAAGCTTCTAGCTTTCGATTTCACTTCGATAAACTTAAGTTGATCCGACGTGATTGTTACATTAGAATCATGTATGAAGTTCCTTAAATGAGAAACATTAAACACATTGTGCACCCTAGCCATCCTTTATGGTAGATCTACACTATACGCTAAGCTCCTAATCCATTCAAGAATCGGCAAAGGACCAACAAACTACGATGATAGCTTTTCTTTTAGTACCAAATCGAATCACACTCTTCAAGGGAGAAATTTTAATAAGCACCATATCGCCAATGGAGAACTTCAAATCTCTATGTCTGCCATCTATGTAGCTTTTACACTTATCTTGAATAGTTTTCATTTATTTTTGAATGATCCCCATCTTCTTTGAGGTCTCTCTAACCACACCTAGTCCAAGTATTAGTTTTTTACCTGCTTCTAACCAACATGAAGGAGCATTGCACAACCTACAATACAAGGCGTCATACGGTGCCATATCAATGTTGGACTGATGAAAATTATTGTATGCGAATTCCACAAGATGCAAATGATCATCCTATAAGCCTTCAAAAAATATGATGTAGGCTTGTAAGAGATCGTTTGGGCTATGATTTACTCTTTCGGTCTTACCATCAGTTTGAGGTTGGTAAGATGTGCTGAGATGTAGTTCAAGCTCAAAAACTTCCTACTAGCTCTTCCAAACCTCAATAGTGAACAATGAGCCTCGATCACTCACTATGCCTTCTGATACTCCATGGAATCGTACTAACGATTTCACATATAATTCACCCAATTTGGCGGCCATTCTATCTGACTTGATGATTATAAATCTGGCACTCTTGGTTAATCGATCCAGGGTGACCTAAATACTATCATACACTGCTTAAGTCCTAGGTAAAACATCAAAGCAATCATTGAAACTTGCTCCCACTTCCACCTTGAGAGTTTCTAGGAGTTGTAGCAAACCACTTGGTTTCCTCTGCTCATCTTTAACCAGTTGATAGTTCTTGCACTTGAAGATGAATGTCCCAAAATCTTTATCCATTCCTTTATAATAATAGGTTTGCTTCTTATAATGATACATCTTATTACCATCATAATGTATGATCAACCTTAAGTGATGATTCTCTCGAAGTACTTCATCCCTCAACGCTTTGACCTTATGCGTAAATAAGTTCCCATTCTTACATAGCCAACCATCACTGCCAAGTCTATATACCCTCATACCCTAAGGATCTACTCCAATCTCTGCCTTGATAATATTCTTTGTCAATCTAGGATAACGTCTCTGACTAGAACCAATGCGCTCAATCAAGGTAGGTCTAATCATCAAATTTGTGAAGATTTCTAGCTCTAATTCACACTTTAGTCGAAATCATAGCCATAAATATACTCTAATTGTTTCCATTCCGAGAACATAATCCCTAACATGGCATGTCTTCTACTTAAGGCATTGGTGACCGCATTACCCTTTCCTAGAGTGTATACGATTTCAAAATCGCAGGAGGTCAAGAATTCTAACCAACACATTGGGAAGGTTTAGATCTTTTTGTGAGAAGAAGTAAATCAATGATTTATTGTCGGTAAATAACTCGAACCTCTCTCTAATAAGATAATGCCTCCATAATTTTAATGCAAACACAATCACCGATAATTCCAAATTATGGGTGGGATACTTTCTTTCGTGAGGTTTTAGCCGTTGAGTAGCGTAGTTGACAACTCTACATCTTTGCATAATACCATATCATACCTAATACCACAAGCATCTATGTATACTGTCATCTCCCCATTCCTGGTTGGAATAATTAACACTAGTGCACATGTCAACTTCTCTTTCAACTTTATAAATGCATGCTTAGATATTTCATCCTAAGAAAAAATTGATTCTTTTTAGTCAAATGGGTCGTAAGTGCTGCTCACTTAAAGAAATCCCAGATAAACCTATGGTTATATCTAGCCAACCCCAAGAAATTTCTTATATATGTAGCATTCTTGGAAGTAGCCCAATCTTGAACTGCCGCAACCTTTATAAGATCCATGGCGATAACTTGTTTTGAAGCAACATGGCCCAAGAATCTCATTTTTCTCCTCCAAAAGTGACATTTAGAAAATTTAGTTTTCAACTGGTGTTCTCTCAACTCCTCAACACAACCTTCATATATTCCTTATTTTCTTCCTTTTTTCCATAAATAGACAAGAAAATCATCGATGAACAAAAGCATAAACTTATCAAGCTGATTTCTAAAGATGTTGTTCATAAGATCTATGAAGTATTTTGATGTGTTTGTTAACCAGTATGTCATAATCAACCACTCATAAATATCAGATGATGTTCGAAATAATATTATAAGCACACTCTTCTTCATTGCTCGCAAGTGATGAAGTCTTGTCATAAGATCGAACTAAGAAAATATTTTCGCACTATGGAGCTGATTGAATAAGTCATCTACACGCGGAAGTGGATACTTGTTCTTTTTTTCATCTTGTTCAACTTGTAATCTACAGACAATCAAAGGGAATCGTTCACCTTCATAGCAAATACAATAGGTGCTCCCCACTCAGTTGTGCTCCTTTGAATAACCCTTTTCTCAAAAGGCCATTCAATTTCACCTCAAGCTCTCGCTGCTCCTTTGATGTCATCCTAATAAGGGACATTACTATAGGTCTAGCTAGTATCCGTCATTAAGTCGATATGGAACTCAATTTCTCTATGTTGCGAAATTTCAGTCACTTCCTCAGCGATGTCCAGATACTCCCAAGCGGTAGATACATTCGACAACTCATTATGTAGATTATCAAGCGAGTATAGAAAACTAGCCATCACTGAACCATCGGGTGGATAGCACAACACTACATTTTTTCCATCATCCTCCTCAATAGTCACCGAAGACTTCTCATAATCCACAACTACTCCATACCTCTGAATCATCTCCAAGAATAATACCAAACCCAACAAGATCCAAAACAAAACAATCATAATGAAAAGTGCATCCATGACTTGATAAGACAAACCCATGCCACATCATACAAAGGCTAGCGGAGCCACTAATGGCCCGTCAATAATTTCGAATTCCAATACTAGCAACTCCTTAGGCAATCCTTGGCATATCCCTCAAGAAATCTGTGAATATGGCCTAAATATTAGGATTATTAGCATTGTTGGCTCTCAAGCCAACTTATTCCGCGAATTCGGAGATGGAGTTCCCAACAACATATATCGTCAAACAATTCATCATTCAATTTGTAAAGAAGACAATTAGTCTACTTCCTAAGTAATCCTAGTTAGCGGTGGTGTGTGTAGAATAACTTCATCCTTAAGTGTATATATGTATATATATAGCTTTGAAATTAAGATATTACAAATATGTGCCCTTTTATGCGTATACCCCTTTCCCCAGCTACTCCCACTTAGGTTAATCGATGCAACCTTGCTCTGATACCAAATGCGATGATAGCCCTATACCTCCAGCATATAAATAGTGCGTTGTGGTGGTGTTTGGCCAGTTCAAAACGATCATTAATGTTAAAGAAAAGAAAAAACCCTAGAAACCTGTCATATATCTCACAATGCATGGAATAAAATAAAATAGTAACACATAACAGATATTATACACACAAAACAAGAAAAGTTGAAAATGAACCATCAATATTAGAATAGCATATCTAAAATATAGCATAATACTGTTGGAGTCATACATGGAAATAACTTGAAGTAAACTATCTCTGAATAAACAATACTAAGCACAAAAGTTGCAAACAATAGAAATAAACAGGATACATGTAAATGATACATAAGATAGCCTCGTGCTTATTTCTCGGTCAGCTACCCGTGCTCATCCTCCCTATCTTTTGTTTGCTCAGTTAAGAGCACCCAAAGTATTAAGATGGAACACATAAAACCACATGTCATACAAATCCCGATGTAAACGATAGTAATCTCAAGTATTAAATAAGATAATACAATAAGTATTAAGGGTCATGCTAGAACCAAGATTTTGATGATCGAAAAAATATACTACTCAACGACAAAGATAGTAAATCGTTAGTAATGAACTACGAAGACGAAGACAAGACTCAATGAAATCAAGTATGAATTCATATATTTATTAGTCATCGTTGGCTTTTTAAAATTGTTAAAATCTATCTTCAAGTAGTTCATATATACACACATATTCATGTCAAAAGTCTTCAAAATTAACTTATTTTAAAAGACCTGAATTCCAAGGTAAAACTTAGGTCAGTTGACTATTTCCCATTTCATTCGAGTGAACCTGTGCATCTGCATAAGTTTTTCAACTTTAGATCAGTTGATTGACATATATATTTAATCAACTGAATAAAATGTCTTTTGTACTATTTCTTCTCTGTTTTGATTTAGTCGACTAACTCATAATTTTTAATTGACTGAATTATTCCAACTACTATATTTTTAATTTTTTTTGAAGAGATGTCTCATTTCGCGAAGAAAAATCTCATCAATAAAGAGTTGCAACCATTTCCTTTTACCATAACTTTTTACATAAAGTTACCACACATCAATAATTATAAACGAAAACAAATTCAAGAATCAATTCATTAATTTTACATACTATTTCTCTATTTCTGGATTTATGAAACTTGCTTTACTTTCTTTCATACTTAAACAATTTGAGCATTCAAATTTTCGTTTTAAAAGCAATATTTATCTTCCTTGTCTTCACGCATACTCATATAAGTATATTCTACTCGGGAAGAAGATTATAGAAAGGAGGTAGCATAGGAGACAAACTAGTGTTGTATTTTGAACACAGGAGTCAAAGACAAAATCAATCTACCATTGCATAAATGAGCTTTTATCCCATTCAAATCAGGTGGGTAAGCTTGTAGCCGCCAAATCAAGTGGGTGATCTTAGAGCCCATTCAAATCAAGTTGTTGTAAACTCATTCCTCCGGGTAAAGAGAGGGTGCTGATAGTTAAAATCTAGAAGGGGGCCTCAAATTGAAAGTAGGATGTTGTTTGAACACCAGTATAAAAATCTTTGATGTGATCCTTTTATTATTTGCATTTACTTTATTTCTATCATCTAAATGCTAAATATATTTATCATCTAATTTATTGCTATTATCTAAAAGTTCAAAATATATACACTACCCATGTTACACAATCCGTAAGCACTTTCAGTTGGTATCAGAGCAAGGTCATCTCATAACCAAACATATATTATTTAGTAATATGGATAACACTGGACATAGTTTTACCGAATGACAATTAACTGCTTGACCACCTTTGTTTAGTAGTTCCAACTATAATAATAGATCTACTAAAATAAGAATTTATATGCAAGCAAACTATTTTGATACTTGGAATATTATACAAGAAGAATACCCTATTCCTACCATTGATTATTCACAACTTTCAAATAAACAAAACTTATATGTGACTAGTAATGCTAGAGCTATGAATATGTTATTTTTTGCACTTTATAAAAAAGAATTCAATAGAGTAATTATGTGTAATAAAAAAAAATGTATGACACACGTTAAAAGTCACACACGAAGGTACAAACAAAGTTAAGCAAAGTAAGATTTCTATGTTGAAAAATAATTTTCAAGACTTTAAAATGAAACCTATTGAAACTATAAATGATATATATTCTAAATTTCAAGATATATATATATATCATTCATTATTAGTCCTAGGAGAAAAATACATAGGCTTTGATATAGTTTCAAAGATCCTTAACCCTTTCACATGAGAATGGAAAGGAAAAGTATTAGCCATTGAAGAAGATAATAGCCTTTCGACCATTAAGCCTGAAGAGTTAATAGGCAATTTAATGTTAGATGAAGTGAATCTACAAACAAAGAAAGATCAAGCTCATGATCACAAAATAGTAGCCTTTCAAGTTGAAAAATAAAAAGAATTAGTTAAAGAGGAAAAATTTATGGCCTACATAGCAAAGAAATTTAAAAAAATTTAAAATACAAAAGGAATTCTAAAAAGTTTAAGTGCAACAAAATCAAGATGTAACAACTCCCCCGGAATGGGAAAAAATTCTGACTCAGAAAAGGCCCATCGGAACTTAGAGTCATTCTAAATGGATCATTGGTTTGTATAAGGAAATACTAAAAACAGATATCATAAAGCATTCTAAATGAAATCAGAATCTCACACGGCGGAAGAGATATAATATAATATCTCATAAATAGATGTACCATAAATAAAACCATAAATGTCAAATACGTCAAGTCTCAGTAGATAACATGTACATCAATAATCATCCCAAATACATAGTACTACTGCCTTAATTAACTAAATCTCCATCATAAGGCTCCACTTCCAAGCAATCACTAATGATCACTGATTTAGGGTACTCACCTGCTAACCTGCTTATGTTAAGAGGTGGGAGGTCAGAACATAAAGGTCTGGTAAATGAAAAACATATAAATTTAGGAATGACTATTTCTTATATATTGCAATGTAAATTTTTCATGTTATGTCTACACAAACAAACATACATAACTAAACATACGAGGCGAACATCATTACAGTCACTTAAGACTTATATTCACTCTAAGGGCGGATGTCCTTACAGTCACTTAATACCCCACAAGCTAACCTAAGGCGGACGTCCGACAGTCACTTAATACCTCATGAGGCGGGGTATACCTAGTCATTTAAGGCCATTACCCAATATATTTAGAATAGACGGTTAAACCTATTAACTTTACAACTTACAGATATCATGTTTTTAGCACACAAATGTACATAAACACAAAAATTAGAATTAAGTGAATGAGAACCAAAAAAAAAGAATTTCACAACATCCTAAGCCTAAATTTCCATTATTCAAACAACAAAAACCCAAATACAACACTTTTGATTGACCATTTCAGCGATAAATTAAATTTAGGATTTGGAGAGTTTATTGCATTATATTATCATTTAATCTAAATCTCATATAGGCATATAGGCATAATATTCCAAATCTAAATTACAAAAGATAAGAAGTAGAAACTTATAGTGTTTCCACTCATACTGGTTTGAAGATGAAGAATAACAAGATATTTGTAGAATTAGATTTGGATCTATAGCCTTTGAAATCGTGCCCTACTCCTTTTTTTAATATATATATATATATAAGAATCAAGTGGATCAGAATCTTTTATATAAAAACTAAGTTCCAAAATTCATAAATCTATATAAATCTTTGAATAGAGAGTATAGAATTGAGGTAAGAGAAATAGAAAAGAACTCTAACCTTATTTCTGGAATTAGCAATGACAGAAGGACAGTATGGAGGCATAGAAAGTGTGAACCATTGGATTATTTAGATTTAAACTGGATGGTCCAGCTAAAGCAAAACTATATATAAACCCCTATAAAATCAAGCCCTCTCCACCCAAAATCACCAAAGGAGGTCAGCCTTTCCCTAAAAGGGTAGTCGACCCCTAGGTCGACTCCTATTAAGGGTAGGGGTCGAACCCCTTGGGTCTATTTCGCCACCTGATATAAACTTGTTTTTTTTTGCATCCAATGGTTCATTCTTCCCCCCTTAAAAGTGATTCCCCCTGACATTTTTCCGAATGGGCGAAAAACACAACTCGCTCTAACAACCATGTTGCACACCCATGTTATTTTATAAACATCCATAACTCATAGTGGTTATGCACTGCAAACTTACTTTTAACGTGTATGTGTAGTAAGTGATGTTGCATGTATGCAAAACATCTTAATATGCATATAATTCTATATAAGTGCATTATGCATTTGTGTTGAAACCGTCACCTACCATCCAATCTAACCATAGAATCCTAAAATTTTCAAGAAAGACTACAAAATTTGAAGTTTTCATGTTTTTAATTGAATTTCCTTCCTTATGTACTCAAACCAATCTTAACTAAATATAGTGGAGTCCTGAAATGCCATGCTCTACAGTCTCGATGGTGGCACGAGACCCTAAAGGTTTCATATTTGTTCTCTTTTCTTAATTAAGCCCAACCAAACTTAGTTATTGTGTAAAGGAATCTTATCAAATATAAAAGTATAAAAACGGCATAGATTGTTTTCAACAACATATCCTTCATTTCCTTAATATTGGGAAAACCGAAAATATAATATTGACTTTTAAACTTTACAAGCTGCCCAATAAAATTAGACTTTTTCCAAAAAATCTAATTAAATAAATTTTGTTCGAGTAAAGTTTATTGATGGTTCCCATCAACACTTTGGTATTTTTAGATGGCCTCTTAAATATCGCTTGCTAATTACCAAAAAGATAGTTATGCTATTTTTATAAAGATAAATATTGTTCCTATAATCAAGATGCAGGTTTTCTTCTTATCCCCAAAGCTCGGGATGTCCTTAGTTTGCCCTTAAGTCTTCAAATGAGGTGTAACCCAATAATCACAAAATTTCCTAAATCAAAATTTTTAATTTTAACTAATCTACATTTCAGTTTATACTAATAGCTAGAATATTTTCCTACGCTCCAATTTGCTGGAATTTAAATTCTTATGAAAAGTCTTTTGCTATAATTTCCATGAATTCTACCCAAACAATAATATTGACATATTTAAAATTAAAAGGAATGGGTATTGTTTTAACTACACATCACACTCTTTTTATTTATTGTATATTTCTTATAATTTCAAATATAGTATTTTTGTGAAAAGTGACAAAAGGGCTAATTTATGAAAATCAAACAAATATCCTTAAGCAAACCAAAACACTATCACACCTAAACTAAAAAGGATAATATACACAAATCTAATTCTATCATTAACTTCCAAATTCCATATATGGTAAATCATTTAGTTAGGTGTCCCATGAGATTTCTCTTACTTAATTAACTAAGAATTTAATAAGGTTTTTAAATCCCAAACAACATAAGCATAAACAGGGATTCCTTACTCATATCACTTTACATCCTTATCCAATCAATACAAGGGACCACTAGTGATCACAATCTAAAGAAAAGCTTTTGAAAGTTTTCTCCTACAATTAGGTGGTTCAGATAGTGTTGGGATCTCAATTCTTTTATTCCAATCCCTTAAGATGCCAATACATTCCTATAATTTTTCCATCTTCATTTTTCTCATGAATGTAGTCCATTCATCATCAAAAGTAGACCAATCCATAAATACTCACTTAATTCGTTCAAGCTCCTTCAATCTTGAAAATATACCCATTTCTTTCTGATTAAATTCTCTTTTTAAATCATTCCTTAAAACTAATTTCCTTTTAGTCCTATAATTACAAATTTGTTGCCCACTAAATTTGTAACTAATATCCATGAATCCTTACAAAATTTATTGTTTTCTATTTGTACTAATTCGGGCTATATTAATATATTATTGTAAAAACGTGGGTTGTTATATATACATACACACACATATACTAATGAAATCGCACTTTGTTTTACACTTCCAGACCGTGTACACAAAATACATAATTCTAATATGAATTTTATTATATTAAAATATATGGACGTGGATAAAT
The DNA here is from genome assembly GCA_030737875.1 of Allium sativum. Lineage (NCBI taxonomy): Eukaryota > Viridiplantae > Streptophyta > Magnoliopsida > Asparagales > Amaryllidaceae > Allium > Allium sativum. The sequence goes on from CM060912.1 coordinate 61,721,476, forward strand.
TAGTCGAAAAAGAAAAAAATATTAATAAAAATATTCCTGTGCATATTGTTTGAAATTTAAATTTTACGAAAATATAGCATTGTAATTTGAAGTTTTGTAAAAACAAAAACAAAAATCTTAGTTAAAATCTACTTTTTGATAATTAACTAATTTTGTTCATATATTATAATTATTTTTAAAAAATATGAGAAATAATTTTAAATTCTCATTTTCTACCAAAAGCTTATTTCATGATATAAAGTTTAAAGATTAATTTTTAAAACATGTTTTATTTTATATATATTATTTAAGTAAAATGTTGACTTAAATAATAGTAAAATAATATCTGAAAATATTTTAATGTTACCAAAAATTATAATTACAGAAAATATATGTTCAATGATTAACATGAAATGATGATATAAATAAAGACAAATCATATAATCATGATAAAATGACAGATTAATTAAAAGGAAATATATATAAATATTAATACTAATAACATAATTTAATAAATAATAATTAATACAAATAAATATTGAGTTGTTCATATCTAATTTATAGGTAAAAATAATATTTTTAGTGAATACATTCATGTAACCAATTTAGTATATGGAAGCATCAATACATTACACATATAAGATCGTCACATATATACCATGAGATTTTGAGCAATATAATATAGTAAAGACATACCTACAACTAATGCCTTGAAGCACAACTAGTACTAGTATTGATGAATTCTCTATCCCATTTGAAAGCTTTTCGATTCGACGAGCTGCAACATCTTATACCGAATACATTTGATTATCAAATTGTGCTTGTTTGAGTTTAATTTGCTTAAGCTTCCAAGGAATGAAATCAACCAACAATGGAATGATAGTGATAGCCAAAAAAAATTTAAACAATTAGGGTTAGAGTCTTTTAAATAGTGGATGAAAGAGAAAATCACATGGATCATATCTCATACCAATTATGAGGAAATCTAAGCCGTCCAATTTTAACCCTTTTACCCTATTTTTAGTCATACCTATATCTTCATAACGGTTGAAATTACTACAATGTCATCGTGGGCAAACATCTCATTTATGTACAGTAAACATATTATTAATTCAATATAACTTATTTGCTTATAAATATCACATATTGATAAATATATCTATAATTACTGCAAATATATTATATAAACATTATTCCTTCATGCAAAGATCACTTATTTGTCTGAAAATTATATTAATTAATAATTAATTGTTATTTCATCATTATTGTTTAAATTAATGTTTCAATATTAGTAATGCAAATTCAATTTCATCTTCAAAGTTCAAATTCTAATACAAATTTACCACTACTCCTCGAACATAAATTAAAATACAAATAGCGCAAACTCAATGGCGTTATGGTAATATCCTCAATTTTGTCTTTAGATCCACTTGCGTGTTGCATCATTCATGTCCACCTTTGATAAACCTCTTTAGAAATACCTACCAAGAGATATATTTTTATCCCTGCAATGCTGTATTGGTCTAATTTGAAAGCTCGTATTGTACTTCATCGTCGAATTCAGTTGTATGCAAATCGACCCATGTGGAGATCACAAAATTCTGCCAATGAGGATATTCCTAAATATCCAGTGTAAATAATCCAGATTTGATATTGGTGCATATCCCTATTGATAATAATACAAATTTCATAATACAAAACAAAAGATAGCTACTCAGCAACTGAGAGTGGTAATTTGTCATTGACTTGATCTACCTATCATTCACCCTCACCAATCATCGTCCCAGTTGTGCAGTTTCTCTCACTTGTGAATTTTTGACGATTAGTGTTGTGCAGTTATTTTTTAATTTTTAATTTTGCACCCATTGCATTTAACATCTGAGTTAAGTTTATGGACAACAAAAGTTATGATTCAGACGCCTTTGGCACAACCTAAGGTTCTGTACACGGCGATGACGAGCGAATGAAATGAATGGGTTGATCGAGAGAAGAATTAAGTGATTGAAGTTGAATGAACAAATGATTTGTTTGTGTGATTTTGAGTAGAGAATTGAGCGGTGTATTGAATGTTAACAGTAGACGGTGTATTGAATGGTTAAACTACTTTTATTTTTTGTATAGTAGGAATTTTATAATACAAAACATGTTGTGTAGAATACTGATAAATGTTAATAATTGATAGAAATACATGGATAAATGAAATGCAAATACATAGATAACTAATTAAAATATTTATATGTGTTTGTTATATCATTCCTGCCGCAATTAATCAATCTCTTATCAAATTTCCAAGTACAACCACTTCATTAACTCCTCTTTCCACTTATTGAGTTTCGCCTCCTGTCATATTTCTCGTATTTAGATATTCTTTGTGATATTCATCTAGTACAAGAATAAGATTGTCATTAAATGCCATAAAATCCAGATCGTCATTATTGTATTTGCTTATAAAATTATGTATAGCTGTTGTATCAACTATAACTTTAACTTAAGTTTCAAAACTGTATGTCGGCATACTCTTTAAAATAGTAAAAAAATTCTTTTAGATGCCAAAGATTCTTGACTTGAATGGTAGAAATTAAAATTTTCACTGTTGGATTTCAGTTGATTCACCGTATCTCAAAAATGAGGAATATGGAACCTTACATTTCGATAAGGTGATAAATAACCATTGAGAAGACAATAACCTTAGTCAACTAAATAATATTGCCCCCGCGACTTGTGAATGAGAAAAAATCCAGTTTCTATTGATTATAATTGCATTAAAAATTCCAAAATCATGTGCAGTCCCTTCCCACCCAACCATCACATAAGTAAAATTTAAATCGATTAACAAACTGCTAAGATATTTTGGGTAGCATATCGTTTTCGTTCAATGTAAGTCACAACTTTGTATGCAGGTAAGTGCATCATTACATGAATATCATCTATATCGCTTATATAATTCTTAAAGCAAGGATAATGTTGGTCTAAACTTTTAATTTGTTTCGGTATAGTGTTGTATAAGGGATCTACGGGTTTCATAATATATTTTGCATACACTTTCTAAAATATTTCAGATATGGAAACGAAGCTATCTAATCTTTGAAACCTTTCGCTTTATTGTCTGTTTGATAACGATGCAGCGATTGTATATAGAAACATGACAACTGCTTCTTTAATATTAATATGCGGAGTTGTAACCAAGCTGTAGTTCTGTGGCATATCACACAATGATTAAAAAAAACAAAGTCCTTTCATGTGAAAATTTCTTTGACATTGTTCAACATGTCGATTGAGTGTTTCTTCTACTAACTATGTACCGTAAAAGTTGACCAATATATTTGTTGGATTCAGGTCCTTCTTCTACGGGTGTACTCTCTAAAAACGATTGAATCTTCCAAATCTTCATAATTGGAATTATGCTCGGAGCTGGATGTTCTGTGTTCGTAGGTTGATTTATGTGGAATGGTGTTGAGTTTGTGTGAAATATGAATGGTGGTGACGAGTTGAGTAGTTGTGGAGTTAGAGGTGATTTGATTGTATTTTTGTAAGGATGTTTGTATGATGAGCCGAACGTTGGACGATTAGACGTCAATGTACAAATGATAGCCGTTAAGTTCAACGGTAAGAACTTTAATTATTACCGTTTGTGTGTCAGATGCGCCAGACATGACGCAACGGTCAACCGACCAAATTTGACTGTGAACAAGTGCCTTAATATTTTCCTAAGTTGTATGTATATTCACGTACAGTCTCCTCGTTAGTTTCAAGCGCTTATTTCTAGTTACACTATCAATGGATATCGAAAAATCCGAAATTCGTCTGCATTCTTATCCGAAAAGCGAATAAATATCCGATATTCGAAAAAACGGATATAGATTCGAATACGTAGATACCCGCATCCGAAAATTATTCGTTCGATTTTTTTGAACATTATACTCAAAATTATATGTATTTTAGTATAATGAATAGAATTTATTTATTGTTTTATTAAGTCGAAGGTTTATATTGCATGCACTAAATGTGTATTTGCTACTCTAATCTATTTAATTTCATCATATCTATTTATTTTTAACACTTTTATGATTAATGGAATTAAAAAACATTTATGTTAAACTAAAATTTTTCATTTTTATTTCTTGATTTATTGATCCTTAGCGAAAATAATAATGGTTAGCGGATAAAATAAACATTTATGTTAAACTAAAGTTTTGGTATCTGTATACTGTATACGTCCGCTGTGGCTTGAACACTGCTGGGAGAGTCCAAAATGAAAACAATCAGACTATCTCAGCCGCCTGCCACATCCAACTCCGTCTACCGCCGGCTCAAAGCCCCAAATTTTCAAATCAAAACCTCCTTCCCTGCTCCATCAAGACCCAAATCAAAACTCAACCAACCCCAAACTCTTCGATTTCACCATAAATTCTCAACTACACTTCACGCGAGCATAAGCTCAAGCAGCAACGAAAGTGAACCGGAAATCGCATCCGAACCCAATGATGTACGTGCGCTTATAGTGAAACTTGGCGAGGTGCTTTCGTTAGGGTTTCCGGTATGGGTCGGATCCGCTTGCCTTGTTGCGCTGTGGAAGCCCTCTTCGTTTTTGTGGGTTGGTCGGACGTCGCAGATTGTTGGGATTACTCTCACTATGCTTGGTATGATTTGTTTTTCCGTCTGGGTTTTGGATTTGATTTTGATGGGTGAAGAGTGTGTTTGTTTTTGAACATAGGGATGGGGATGACACTGACGCTTGATGATTTGAAATCCGCGTTTTTGATGCCTAAAGAATTAGCTGCTGGCTTTATTCTTCAGTATACGGTACTTATGCGTTACTAGAACCGCGATCATTCGTCGTGTATCTAAAAAATATACATTCTGTTCTTAAACAAATTACCTCTTCAGGTTATGCCATTGTCTGGGTTCTTTTTGAGCAAGCTATTGCGCTTACCTTCATATTATGCTGCTGGCCTCATTTTGGTTTCATGTTGTCCTGGGGGCACAGCTAGTAATATTGTTACATATCTTGCTAGGTGAAAATTTTCATCATTTGTTATTCCCTTCATACCTAAGCGTATATACATATCCATAACATTATTCGAGTGTGTATGTCAGAGGAAACGTTGCTCTTTCTGTGCTCATGACAGCAGCAAGCACCTTTGCTTCCGCGGTAAGAACACATATTTTGATTAATTTTACTCACTTCAGTAGTTTGGTTTAGTTCAGTCTGTAGAGATAACACTGCAGGTAATGACGCCTTTTCTGACATCCAAACTTGCTGGACAGTTCGTTGCTGTAGATCCAGTTGGACTTTTTATGTCAACTGTCCAGGTAATATTCATTTGTTTATTTATTTATTTTTTGTAGCCAACATTTCAGTGTATTAAATTTAACATAAGCTTTGAACATAAATTTTGCTTGTAGTGACCACTCTGAACACGTAAACAAAGAGCGTAAAGCTAGAACAAGTTAACTTGCTTTCTAATGGAAATATCATAGAATTTCCGGCCGAGAAAGTTAATTGCCCTTAAGCAAATCGACCTTAAGTCCTGATGTTTGAACCATTCATTTTTCTCATATATTGATCGCCATCCATGTAACAGATTAGGTCCTTCGAAGTGTTAGGTTTTAAATCTTTAGGGTTTATTAGATCACACCTAAAAGCTAGTTCTATATTTTGAGGCCTTCGACCTCTATTTTCAATTGCATGATTTGAAATTTGACCGAGGAAGAGTTCATTCTCGAGTACTAAGATAATAAAATGAGAAAATGAATAACATTGGTGTGTGGGTTGTCTTGTATGAGTTCAAACGAAGAACAAAAGTATGTCTAAATTCTTTCATAAGTTTGTTCCCCTTTTTTTTATGGGAATTAGCAATATGAAATACATGCATCCTCTAGAAAGTCATCTCATGTCTTCTTTCCTTGTAAATAATCGAGGTCTAATAGAATTGACCGATGCATTGAAACTCTTTTTCTGTATGAATTCAAAATTTTCATAACAACGCATCCCACTTTTTTACTCTGTTGAACTCAGGTCGTGCTTGCCCCTGTAATAGTAGGTGCTGCATTAAACCAATATTGCAATAACTTGGTTGAGCTTGTTTCTCCCGTGATGCCATTCATTGCAGTGGCCACAGTTGCCATTTTATGTGGTAGTGCTATTGCACAGACTGCCTCAGCCATATTAGCATCAGGGTTTCAAGTAGTGGTTGCTGTTTGTTCTCTACATGCTTCTGGTTTTTTCTTTGGATATGTTTTTTCAAGGATTATAGGAATTGATGTCTCTTCGGCTCGCACCATCTCAATAGAAGTTGGCATGCAAGTATGTCTTATCCTCTTAACCTCCTTTTTTTTTTTTTTGGTGATTTCAGTTTTATAAATCCAGCATATTTTCATTTCCTTTATTCCCTTTAACCATGGGAGAATGAAGTTTGAAGAGGATAAACCTACTGTTTCAACTACAGGGATTACTAGGCTTATTTGGTTGTGGAATAGTTAGGTGATGGCATAAGAAAAATGATATTGTAAAATAAAATTCTTCAGTAACTTTGACGATCATTCTATGGTTACTGGTTAGAGATGATTATTGGACAATAATATATTATTTAGGCCCTGAATTTCATCCTAATAAGAAGGGTAACCAATTTTCCTTTTGAGGAGGCATTTGTGAATTCTCTAAAAGCGAAAGACGGCAAGGATTAATCTATGCCTAGTTCAGGTTGCACTATAAATTTAAAGCTGTAGCTGAAAACCAAAGTAGAGATTCTCCTAAAGCCATGATTGAAGTTAAGTCATCGGGTTAACATATGAAAAATTACTACAAAGAGCTTATAGTTTATCTGACATATTTTTTAAAGTATCGAACCTTTCTCCAGTGTGCAGTATAATTGGAAATGATATGTTTCGGTGACAAATATAATGAAATAATGGTCTGTTTTTATTTCACCAGAATTCTGTACTAGGGGTAGTGCTTGCCACCCAGCATTTTGGGAACCCATTGACTGCAGTTCCTTGTGCGGTTTCAAGCATTTGCCATTCCATTTATGGCAGCGTGTTGGCTGGAATTTGGCGAAGCATGCCTACTACAACCGGAAAACAGGATTCTTAATAGAATCTTTCATTGTGATCATGTTTATTGGTTTGAAACATTAGTTAGTAGAACTGTATGTCAGTTCGATGCTAGGTGATCAGAAAAGGATTCTGGAGTCATTCCGAGGCCTATTTCATTTCTCCCTAGACAGAGAGAAAATCATGTATTAATTGTTTCCTGTGCCATTATGAAGAAAAGAAATCAAGTTAAATTGTTTATAATTGTCTTTAGCATTGCTTATCTAACCATTCAAGGAGTTTCTTTATTATTTTAGGGTACTGTTACTAATACTTTAGCTTTGGTTAAGGGGCGTTGCGTTTGAAGATGAAAACTCGGTAATATCCACACCGTTTTTCGATTCTAACCATTTTTTACGGTCTATTGTTAACTTTCAGACCTAAACTCGACATATCCACACCGAATTCTATTGATAAATTCGACAACATTTTGTCAAATTTGAATTGGGTTCCTTGCTTAATCAAAACTGGAATGTCAGTAACAATGTTCTACGTAGTATTCTAATTTAAGTAATGCATGGTACTTCAATTGTTATGATGTGTCATGAATGAAATACATTATTGAACTCATGCTCAAATCTCAATAGGTATCTTTGAAGATTTTTTACCTTGTTCATACGTTATTCAACTCTTTGTTCAATTCATTCATCTCATTTATGTCTGGAGACCATGTCTTCTTCTACATGGCTGCCAAATTCAGGAAATGAAGTGGCAGAAAATAAAGAAACATGCATGAAAAAACTGATAGATGTAGAGCAGGCAAAGATTCAGATTCTGTTTTCAATTCACATGATAGCTTCCAACCTTGCAAATCTATGCAGCGCCTCTTGTTTCTGTTATGTTTGTAGGTCACCTTGTTCATCTTGAACTAGCTGGTGCTACTCTTGCAAATTCATAGGTATTGCTACTGGATTTGATCTCATGATGTCGTTGCCCCTTTTAGCATTCCAAATATTTTTAAAAATTCATATTTTGCTGCATTGTCTCTGTGTTCTAAGGACCTTTTTTCTCTGTGATTTATCTTACTATTGAGTTTACATATAACAAAAGAGTTTGAGTATTGCAATCTTTGTTCAGAAAAAGGAACAATACTTAATAGACCGTTTAGCCAATACTTATTAAAAGTGAGTTTTGAATAATAATGTTGTTTAAGTGGCAATATGTAGAAGTAGATACAATCTAACTTGTAAGATATAATTAAGCATGCCAACAGACACTTTCACATTCAGATTGTGCCATATTTACATTTGTATTCATAATCATTTTCGAATATATGATATCTGCATCCTCAAATAAATATTGAACAATTATTCTATTCATCAACGATCGATAATTTAAGAAACATAAATAGAAGATTTTGATTACACATATTTCGCTTTTCAATTTTACTGATTGTTAAAGTATGCAAAATCAACAAGTATGATAATAATAAATGATTTTGAGTAATTACATTAAATACATACATATAAAATAAACAATTGTGTTTAATAGACTAATAATGCACCTTTCTTTTCCTTCGGGGTCTTCTGGCTATGCTAGGTTGCCTAGGAATTAGCACACATCTATGTTGTTCTAAGATACACGTTAGTACCAAAATAACCAAGGAGGAACTGAAAGTCAAAGCTAAGATAAAGGGGTGCTAAGGACAACAAGCCTTTAGCACAACCAAAATCAGTCCTTCAACATTTGCTTACGGAATCAGAAATGAAGAAACAATTGGTTCTATCCCGCAGGTAAAGTCCCTGCCGGTGTAACCCGAAGGGCATGGTCACCAGGATGGTTATCTTGAAGTGCGTGGAATTAAGCTCGGTATACCATTCAAGCTACCCGAAGGGGAAAATGCTGAGAGCTTAAGCCTCCACTGGATAAGTATAGCAAACAAACATCGTATACTAAAGAAGATAACACCATAGCCCATACATTCGCTACTTTCGGAGATAGCCAAGGCTCACACTTCTCGAAGACTACTTTCAAAAAACTCTATTGCGACGCTTTAGCTACCTTCCTAGGCATAACGAAAGATTTCTCCTTTAGGTCTTTGTATGCGCCTCCGCGAGAGTACCGGGACGAAGCCCATATGACGAAGAAAGGACCAATCCACACCTATAAATACGACCCTAGGGGGCCAGAATCAAGTTTTTCATTTTCATTCTTGGATCTATAAGTTTGAGCTATAACCCTAATTTCAAAATCAATTTAGGGAAAAGTCTATACCAACAGAGTTTATAAATAATGGAATTTATTTCAACAATTGAGGTGATAAAGTGGTAATTGCTTAATTATTTTTTGGTTATCATCTTATAACTTTGCAGGTTCCGTACCAAAAGCATCTGAAAGACCATAATCCGATAGTAGTATCGTTCGAAGATGCCGAAAGATCTAAAGTAATGAAATAAGTTGATTACACCAACTTCGAGAATGGAATATCTGAAACCACACAGTTTATTACCCATCAATGGTTCTCTAAGATGATTCTAATTATATAGAATTCCAAAAGTGAAAATTAGTCTCACATCCTTAAAACTAAATTTAATTAGGCTCACATCCTCCCTTTTTGAAACATATAAATTTCATCCTTATTTTTAAAACGCAGCTTTTTTTTTTCGGAAATGCCCTCATTCGATTTTAACGCTGCGTTTTTCACTATATGTTACGTATTAGATTTTCATTTTTTACAAAAACATAATTTTCTAATCCATGGCGGCGGAATCCAAAACCTAAACCTAAGCCGCCGCTCGACGCTCCAGCACCAGGATCCGCCAACGCGCGCTACCCACTGGCGCGTCCCCTCATCCAGCAAGCAGCGACGACCAACATCGACCAGCCCCAAATCACGAGACCCCAAAACCTAAATCGCCGCTCCAGCACCAGGATCCGCCAACGCGCCGCTACCCACTGACGCACCCTCACCTCTAGCAACCAACGACGACCAACATCGACCATCCTCCGTTCAGTCGAAGGCAGCAACTCGTCCACAGCAAACCCTCCACCCTTTCCGGCTCTGGCGATCCAAAACCCGGTTTTTTTGTGTGAGTTTTTTTTTTCCTTTTCTTTCTGATTTTATTTGTACGATACATACAAGGTTAGTATTAGCATAAAAATACGATTTTTCATATGATAAGGACCTGAAAAAAAAAATTCATGAAACTATTGTTGTGGACAGTTTGGATTTTTGCTGTAATTCTGATTAAAAGTTGCGGACAAATATGCATCTGTTATTAATATCTGCAAACTTGTGGACTTTTGCTGTAATTCTGATTAAAAGTTACGGACAAATATGCATCTATTATTAATATATGCATATCTGTATGCAATTTTTTATCAAACAATCAGAAAAACATATTATTTTACAAATATATTCATATTTCTATGCATATATGTAGAATATTTGCATATAAATAATCAGAAATTATTGTTATTTTGCTGTATTGTACGCATGTATTTATATTAATCTGAAGCTGTTTTTGTAATTTAGGTTTCTGCACATTAAGCTTATCAATGTTGATTTTCTTTTTTTTTGATAACAGTGTTCCGGCGGATATTGGTGTAGTGGTGTTGTTGAAGCTTGGTCGTCCATTTTTTTCCAAATGATTGAAATTTGCGGTTGCTTCTACAGAGTCTTCTAGATGTGGTTTGTGCAATAAGCTGGGTCTTAACAAAATTATTTGTTCTTCAAAAGACCATTAGCTCTGCTTTGTAAATGTTCTGAAATTTTTGATGTATTACATGTAAATGTGGTCTGTCAGTATTTGTTGATGTAGTACATGTAAATGTTACGAATTTTTTCATGTAAGTATGCACATATTTCTGCATTATATATATACATATATATATATATATATATACATATATATATATATATACATATATATATATATATATACATATATATATATATATGCATCTTGTTATAATTATATGTATTTACTTTTTGGTCACTTATTTTGTTTCAGCAATTATGCAGTACAGTTATGTATGTGTATGCAATTATTTCACTTAGTTGCATATATGTATGCAGTTTTATGTAATTTTTGTATCTAATTGTTGCATCTTGTTATAATTATATGTATTTACTTTTTGGTCACTTATTTTGTTTCAGCAATTATGCAGTACAGTTATGTATGTGTATGCAATTATTTCACTTAGTTGCATATATGTATGCAGTTTTATGTAATTTTTGTATCTAATTGTCTAGTTTTTTGTAAAAAACAAAAAACTTAATTAAAAAATTGTAGTCACTACATTCAATTAATAATTTATTTCTGTACAATGTTAATGTATGTACGTTTACTTCATTGTTGCTTAAAAGTAATAATTTTCTGTATAATATTAATATATGTATGCAGTTATTTTACTTAGTTGCATAAATGTATGCAATTTTACATAATATTTGTATTTAATTTTCCAGTTTTCCGTTTTAAAAAAAAACGCTGTTGGAATGATTGACGATTCTCTAGAATTGTAGGATTAGGTTTTTGAGCGAGATAACAGGAGCGGTGGACTGAGTAAATGAGGACGAACAGTTGTTGGATAGTTTTTTAGGTGCATAAGGGTAGATCAGGAATTTTTTTAGCGGAAATTCAAAAATAGGGATGTATTTTATAATGTTTTTATCATCGGGTTTTTTTTTTTATATTTTTAAACTTAATAGGGACCTGTAAAAAACGCACCCATTCCAAAATCCCTTTTGCAGATCCGATAGGTTCTACGTGAACGTAACCGAAACCTCACTTAAGTGATCTACATGGTAATCCACCATAGGAAATCTAAGAATACAGAAGCACTACAAAAGGGGCTAGCGGCCCGATCGAAAGGTCCACTACGAAACCTATAGGTAATCGTCAACATGAATTAACACATCAGAGGATAAAGCTTCTTTTGAAAGGTCTTTCGAAATCTATTCTGCCGACATCTGATCATTGTCTCTTATTTTCTACACGAACTTACTTTCGAAAATTAGCGAAAGCATGCTATAAGAGTTCTATCACGTAAACGGTATCACAACCCGAGCTAATCCTTTCAAAAAAAAAAAAAAAAAGAAAAGAAAAAGGATCTCATAGGAATTCACTGTTTGCGGGTGATAACCATATTTTTGGCCAACAATACATATAATACAAACTATAATCTTGACCAAAATTTGATAGATAATTTTTGAATAAGGATGCATTTATATTCGCGTCTACATCCTTTTTCCGGATATCTGATATTTATCTATTACGGCTATGAATACAGATAAATTTTGGATATTTTGGATATCCATTGATAGATTTGATGCTAATTAGTTAATTTTGATGTTCAACTAATATTACTTTCAATAATTAATATAAACTGAATTAAACAATTGGACACTAGCGCATAAACGGATGGTGAATATGAAATAGCAGCATTTTGCTTGTAAATCATTTGTAAAGACAAAATTATTTTAACTACCTTATGATTAAAAATCAATCAAAAGTTATAAGCAATATATAGTTGCCTCTCTAGTGTCAACTTATAATTTACTTATGTTTACTTATTGGAAGAAAGTCCCAGATGTTAATGCCCTAAGTATTGATTTTGATGATAACAACCATATAAATATTACTACTAGCATATCTTTGAGTTGTGCAGTTACATCAGATATAGTGTGGATATTTTTATAGAAACAAACAAGAGTACAAAAGAAGGATAATCAGAACAGTTGAAGACTAAATCTTATTAGAAAAAAAATGTTGAAGAACAAAGGTGTTTAAAGAGATGAGGAGTTGATTGAAACTTATAATATCTTGTTAAAGATCCCATGGTAATTATACTTGAAGAAAATTGACCATTGACCTCAACTGAATCACAAAAATCCACAGATGTAAGGTAATTTGAAATGCTGAAAATTTGAAACACTTATAAGTGTTCCTAATACATATATGTCGACATATACGTTCTTGTATGTCAACATATAACCCATTTTTCAAAATTTTCAATTTCAAATTAGGAAGTTATTACCCTCCATTCCTTCACCAAAAGACAAATCACTTCAACTACTATTTAAAGGCATTTGGAAACGAATTTTAACATCAACTTTTCACATTTTCTTCCACTCCTTCATATATTTTCTACACAAATCCATTGAATACTACCCACTTATTCTTTCATATCCATTCTCTTTTACTTCAATTCTTCATTGATTTGCAAGCCACACAATATCAGAGTTATACTTGAATTCATATCATTCTCTCTTTGATTTAATCCTATTTCCTCAAAGAATTCAAAGATATATTGTCATTGGAGGACCATAGGATCGTTGTACCAAATCTACAAGAATCTATATTGAAGATACGACCACTTGCTATTATTTGTTGTTGTTGATAAGGAGAAGATGTATCTTGTGGCGCGTGAAATAAAGATTGTAAAGGTGTTCTTGCCACCTGTGGAAAGCAAGCGCGTATAGTGAAATTCTGCACGGTGGAGTGCAAGACTGGATGTTGGATTGGTTAATCCAAACCAGTATAAAAATCTAAGTGTTATTTACTTTACTGCATTTTATTTTATTGCTTATTTAATTTTGTTTTCAATTTGAATAGGTATAGTGTTGAATTCATAAATACACTTCACCCCTCTAGTGTTGAATAGCCTTAAGATCCAATAACACTATGTTGTAGACACCCCAGTTTTCTAGCAATTGGTACCGGAGCACTGGTTTTCAAAAATTAATCAACTGGTTTTTGAAAAGTATAAATGGCTAGTGACACTATTAACACTTTCATTAATAATTTCATAAAAGGGCAATCTACCACTAGACCCCGTTATTTGATGGCAGTAATTATGCTTACTGGGCTTGTAACAATTTTTTTTATTTTTTTGTAGTCTAATGGTTTAGATACTTGAAACATTACCTAAATAAAATACGTAGAGCCTCAAACTAAATATTCAAAATGGACAATGGATCAAAAGATACAAACACTGAATAATTCTAAGGCCATGAATATTTATTTTGCTCTTTAGATAGAAATGAATTTAATTGAGTGTCTATTTGTAATTCTGCGTATGAAATTTGGAGAACACTGCAAGTCACACACGAAAGCACTAGTAAAGCAAAACAAACAAAGATATCTATGTTAACTCATCAATTTCAACTCTTTTAAATGAAACCAAACGAGTCTATTTCTGATTTGTATTCTAAATTCCAAGATATAACACATGCCTTAGTATCATTAAGAAAGAAAATTACTGAAGAAGACCATGTCAGAAAGATTTTGAATTCACTTCCTAGTGGATAGGATCAGAAGACTCTGGCAATCAAAGAAGCCAATGATATTAGTACTATGGAAATATAAGAATTAATTAATAATCTAATGTCCTATGAAGTAAAGTTGCAGGTTAGAAAAGAGAATTAGGGAAATGAGAAGAAATCACTGGTACTTACTGCTATGACCGGCAATGATGAACCAGATGATGATACCGTTGATAATGATCTTGAGTTTATTACAAGGAAGATCAAGAAATTTTTGAAGTAGTGAATAACGGAGAAATTTCGAAAAACTAACAAAAATAATTCCAAAAAAATGGAAGTGTTGTTAAGTGTTTCTAATGTGATAAACCCGGTCATTTGAAAAGAGACTGTCCTAACTTGAAGAAATCAAAGCACTTTCAAATACTTTCAATAATGAGAGGTAACAGACATTCAATGCAATATGAGATGATTCATATACATTATCAGGTGACAGTGATTCAAGAATAGAAACTGCCAACATGTGCTTTATGACAATGCATGACAATGTATGGAATTTTAATAAAGAAATTACTAATGTTTTAAATGACATGTATCAAGGATTTGAAATACTCAGGAAAAAGTACAGCAATAGTTTGGAAGAAATAGATAGGTTAAAAAGTATCTAATGAAAAGTTAATTAAAGAAAAATAATGTTTAGAAGATGAAATTGAAAGATTTAATGGCCATACAAATGGAAATGATTTAACACTTGGAAGTTTTGGAAAACCAAAAAGTGAAAATGAGTCCTTAAAATCAGAAAATCTTTCAATGAAGTCTCATATCACTGATCTGAATGACAAAATAACATCTCTAGACAATGTTATTCTTAATCATCGATAAAATGAAAACCCATATTGATAAATTTAATAAAGGAAATGATAATCTAGTAAAATTATCATTTGCATCTAAACAAACTAGGAATAAACATGGACTTGGATACACCCCTAAAGCTAAACCAAAGAAAAAAAATAGTACTCAAAGTACTAAGTTTGTTAAGGGTACCAAGTTCATACAAAAACCTAGGAAATTAAAATTAAACCCTCCAAATAGATTCATTAACTTATGAGTTCCAAAAAGGTTGAATAATATTAGAAAAAAAAAATTATTGATAATTTTATTAATGAGGTTCATTTATCTGATGATTATATTTTGAAATGGCATTCAAACTCTTTATAGGTTTGGTATCCCAAAAACTTAACCCCATGGACCCTAAAATATTAATGATACCAATGTACATATTTTATAATTTTTTAGGTACCAAATAGCAGATGCTCAAAGCATATGACAATAAATCTATTACACCTTGGATAAATATGAAAAATGATATGTTAATTGGCATCAGCAAAGTTGGTAACTCTAAAATTCACCTATTTATTTAACAAAATTTATTTCATGTTTTTATTTAGTTTCCCCTCTTGTGTTTTATCTATATGCATACGCAAACTCTGCATATTTTCTAGCAGTAAATTAAACAATTCTTTTTAACCTTTTTGTTGATGACAAAAGGGTGAAAAAGTATAAATATGCTAGACAAAATGATAGGGAGTGCACAGAGTTAGGGGGAGTCAAATATAAAAATATTATATTTTATCTGTCAAATACTTATATGGTTGTCATCATCAAAAATTGGGAGATTGTTAATACCCTAGGTAATGATTTTGATGACAACAACCATATAAACATTACTACTAACATATTTTTGAGTTGCGTAGTTACATCAGATATATTATAGAGATTTTTATAGAAATAAACAAGAGTACAAAAGAATGACAATCAGAACAATTGAAGACTGCCTATCAGAAAAGAATGCTGAAGAAAAGAGGTGTTTGAAGAGATGAGGAGTTGGTTGAACCTTAGAATATCTTGTTAAAGATCCCAATGGCAATTATACTTGAAGACAATCAACCATTGACCTCAACCAAATCACAAAAATCCACAAATATAAGGTAATTTAAAATACAGAAAATTCGAAATACATTTGAAACACTTATAAGTGTTCCTAATACATATATATTCTCGTATGTCGACATATAACAATTTTTTTTCCTTTCAAATTTTCAATTTCAAATTAAGAAGTTATTTCCCTCCATTCCTTCACCAAAAGACACATCTCTTCAACTACTATTTAAAGGCTTCTGGAAAAAATTTTAACATCAACTTTTCACATTTCATTCTACTCTTTCTCCATATATTTTCTATACAAATCCATTGAATATTATCCAATTATTCTTGCAAATCCACTTATCTTCACTCCAATTCTTCATTGATTTTCAAGCCATACAATATCAGAGAGTTGTATTTGAATTCATATCATTCTCTTTCCGATTTAATCCAATTTCCTCTAAGAATTCAAATATATATTTCCATTGGAGGTCTATAGGATCATAATACCAAATCTACAAGAATTTGTATTAAAGATACGACTATTTGCCATTGTTTGTTGTTGTTGATAAGGAGAAGGTATAACTTGTGTCCTATGAAATCAAAATTGTAAAGGTGTTCTTGCCACCCATGGAAAGTAAGAAATTATAGTTAAATTCTACACGGTAGAGTGCAGGACTGGATATAGGATTGGTTAATCCGAACCAGTATAAAAATCCTAGTGTTATTTACTTTACTACATTTTATTTTATTACTTATTTCGTTCTGTTTTCAATTTGAATAGATATAATGTTGAATTGATAAATACACTTCATCACTCAAGTGTTAAATGGCCTTAAGATCCATTAACACTGTGTCGTAGGCATCTCAGTTTCCTAACAACAGATACCAACCTCAAATAAGATACCAATAAACATTTTTTACTACTGGAGTCATGCAAGCATGCTCATAGTATAAGAGGATTGTTATGTATAGACAAAAAACCTTTTTAACCATGATCAACTCAAAAACTGGTTTTATCAGCATTAGAATGGTTTTTCGTCAAACGAGCCTAACACTTGGGATAATATAATGTCAGATCAAAAATCAAAGCCAGTAATCCATAACAACAGAGGCGATCACAAAAAAAATATAAGCAGTAAAGAAGACAATTTTTATAAGGTTTGGCAAATTATGGTCTATATCCACTTGTAGTAATATTTATTTGCACTACTGATTATAAGTACAGTTGATCTGATGTAAGAATATAGAGAGAAGATGGTGTTGTTGTCTCTGGGGAATGACAGAATTTCCACATGGAGAAGAGAAGAGATCACTTTTTCAGAGCATTTAAAGATTTATTTATAGATGAAGATGGAGGCGGATCGACCTGAAATCGCATGGAGGACCCACGTAAGTAGGACAAGAAGGTACCAAAAGTGGATCCTGAATCGCTCCATCATATAAGGGTCAGTGTCGTCCCCTCAAGCGGTCTCAGTACTGACCCTTAGGGGTTGTATCCAATAGTGATGGAACCCTAGGAAGGGTCCTCATTTCCATTTGGTCCTTTGAGATTGTGTGCTTGGTTGTTTGGTTTTCCCTTTAGTTTGTGCGTTTTGACGTAGTTTCAACAAATTTTGTAATTTGAGGTTCTACACCCTAGAAATACTTCGATTCTTGAATTTCCCTGAGGCTTTTCCAAACATGTCTAATCCCAGAGTGCTACTAAAGTTAGTCCAGTTATTTGCATCTTATGTGTGTTCATTGTCGATTCCCGAGTGATCCAACCATCTTTCAGGGATGTCCACATTGATGGTTGTGTAATATGAGTCCAACATGTAATGGCTTTGTAAAAAGATGAGTTAACACTCGCCTCCAAAACAGATTTGCTATAATAGATGTGTTTTGTATTATCCACTCTCTACAATCTCTATGGATTGTTCGTGAATTCCATGGTCCTTCTAAGTCAATAATCAAATTTGCGACCTCATCGGATCGCTAATCGGTTCTGCGACCATCTTATATTGATAGTCAAATTCATGATCTCACTAGATCATTTATATGTTTAGCAAGTATTCCGAGAAGATATCTGAATCCATGGTGTGACGGCCCACCCTGCACCAGCCGACATTTCCCTGAGTTGCGCTATAACGATGTCCAACCAACACGGAACAGTCGCCAAAGAAAGGAAAAGAAAGGAATTTGAACTAACAAGGAACCTGTAGAATGTCTCACAGCGCATGAGATAAAATATAATAATAACATAACTTTGACATAAAACAGGCGAGACAGTGCATAAGCTGAAAACTAAACCATCATAGTAGCGGAAATCCAAAATACAGCTTATCATCGAAACCAACATTATTACAACTTTGAAATACTGTCTCTAAAGCAAAAGAAAAAGGTACACTACTAATGCCCAAAGTAGTGACCAGCAACAACACAGGGAGAATATATATGTATGTGTATATATATATCATACGTGGGAGCCTCCTGCTCGTCTCCGGTACAACTACTCATGCATAATCACCTGACCTATCTCTACTCTGCCCGTTTAAGAGCACCCAGAGTAATAAGAAGAGACATAAAACTCTAGGTCATACAAAAGTCTGGTATGAGCGATAAGTAGCAAAACAGAACAATAACAAGCATACATAACCATACCTGAACTTGCAACCAAAGAGTTATCACAACAGGATGTACAATACTCTAAGATGACACTAATACATGGTGTGAAAATAATGGGGCGGGAGTGTGCATGACATGGTGATAGTGAACATCAAACATAGCAATCATCCTCACATCTCTCACTCAGTGCGTAAAGCATACAATATCTACCACTTTGATCACCCAAAGCCTTGCTACGATCACTCTGCCCCATGAAGTCATGACAACTTCACTGCACCGATCCATAGCCAATAATCCGTTCCTCAGTGGTGAGTCAAAGCTATAGACATCCATAACCCCTTTGCACATATCCCGCAGCAAAGTCCAACTCATGAAGTAAACTCGTTGATTCCCGTTTGGATCCTATGTTACAACCTTCTATTTGGACTACCTTTGCATCTTGGGTTTGGTCTCCTCCGGATCAGTTCGGAATACAGCTCCATTCGGTTCGGTTCGATCCTCCCGAAGTAGTACGGTTCGTGATATCACTGCCAGGTCGGGTCGGCTTCCCCATCCAGGTCGGTTCGTGATTCCTGCTCCAGATCATCGGATCGCTTCGGTGGTGCAACCATGGCTCGTGGTCCACTAAGCGGTTCGGGTCGTGCTCCCTAGAGTGGTTCGGATCGGTCCTTGCTCCTTCCACCGGGTCGGGACGTGCCACCATGCCAAGGTCGGATCGGTTCCAAGAACTCCAGATGCGAGCGAGTCGGGGTCGTGGGGTGCTCCACATGCGGGCCGGTTCGGAGGGGTGCGATCCGATATGGTTTCCTACATAGTTTCCTGCATCTTTCCAGCGACTGTTTTACGCCATACGACGGCGTTTTTGACCATTCTAACTTTCGTATGCAATCACAAACCATTCCATACAGTAATAGCAACATGTATAATCATCCACAAACAACAAAACAACAATTTATCTTGTTTATATGGATCAAATATACCCAAAACCCATGTTTTCCCCTTAATCCCCTTAACCATGATTTAGCCATACGGTTAGCAAAACATGTCCAAATTAACACAAACTTCTAATAGAGGCATAAAATAATATTTTAGAATTTTACAAGTTTTTCCAGAATTTTAAGATGCATAATTTCGCTAATTATCACTAATCACCCCTAATTAGCAATGATTAGTGAAAAACAATGCAAATTACTCACCTTAGCCACAAATAAAACTTTAGATCTGAAACTCTACTGTTGTGGGTCGTTTTCCAATACGACAGCAGCTCCAACTCTGATTTGGCATTGATCTGTCATGATTTGATGTAGATCTTCTTAATTAGTGATTAGAAGGTGATTTGAGAGTGATTTAGGGGATGGGGGGCATTACTAGGGTTTCAAGGATGAAAAGTGGCGGCTGAAAAATGACAAAAAAACTGAATTCCCTAACCCTATCAGCCCTCCCATAACCCTAATCCCGAAATGGGTTATGGGCCTAGCTGCTAATCACCTTAATTAGGCTCGATTAAGTAGTTTTTCACCTTCTAACCTTATTTCAGTAATATCTCCCAAACGACAAGTCCGTTTGGCTAATGTGACCACTCTACGGAAAGGTAAACCATCATCCGGATCCAATGGAAGTTGTTTTAGGTCAAAAATCCTTACTAATCAAAAGTTATAGGAAAAACAAGATTCGCCAGGGGCAAAACAGTCATTTAAAAATCGACAAAAATCGTGAACATTGGAAATGACCCCAATAGTTGTTCCCCAAAGTTACACGACCATACGACGTCGTATGAAAATGAAATAAATATTCTGCGACCCTCCGATACGTAGAATACAGGTCGTTACATTCTCCCCCCTTAAGAAATTTCGCCCCCGAAATTCCCTAATTAAAGCATACAACGGGTCCCGCATGCCTACAGCCATTTACAAATAATCGAACATACATTACAAACACATCAAGTCTATCCTAGCATGCAGAATAACTAATAAGAGGATAACTAAATGGTCGTTAAAATCTTACCAGGCAAAGAGTTCTGGATACGTCTTCCTTATGCTCTCCTATGTTTCCCAAGTACAGTAATTCTCATTCTCGCCCTACTGAACCTTGACCAGTTTCACCGCCTTCCTTCGAAGTTGCTTCGTGTCGTACTTGACAATACGGATTGGCCTGCGGTTCCCAACCGCCTCGGGTTCTACTTCGATGTCATCCAACTGATCCGGTGAAATAGTCATATCGGGGTCGTGCACGAACTTCCTTAACTAGGAAACATGAAATACGTTGTGAACTCCCACCATCTTGTCAGGTAATTCAACTTTATATGCTAAATTCCTAACTTGTTCGAGAACTGGGAATGGACCAACAAATCTTGTTGTTAACTTGCCTCTCATACCAAATCGAATCACGCTCTTTAACGGAGAAATCTTGACAAACATTAAGTCGCCAACGGAGAATTTAAAATCTCTTTGCCTCTTATCAGCATAACTCTTCTGCCTATCTTGGGCAGCCTTCGTTTGCTGTTGGATAACCTTGATCTTGTCTGAAGTTTCTCTTATTACATCTGGCCCAAACACGAGTTTCTCACCGGTTTCCAACCAACATGATGGTGAGTTGCACGGTCTTCCGTACAAAGCTTCAAATGGAGCCATACCAGTACTGGACTGATAACTATTATTATATGCGAATTCAACCAAATGTAAATGGTCATCCCATGACCCTCCAAAATCTAATATGCAAGTGCTCAAGTGATCTTCAAATACTCGATTCACCCTCTCTGTTTGACCATCGGTTTCAAGATGGTACACGATACTGAGATGTAATTTTGACCCTAAAGCCTCTTGCAAGCTCTTCCGAAATCCACTAGTAAAAAACGGATCTCGGTTGCTCATAATGCCTTTGGGTATTCCATGAAATCTCACTACCCACTTCACATACAGTTCCGCTAACTTAGCTGTCATTCTATTCGACTTGACAGGTATAAGCCTTGCACTCTTGGTCAATTGGTCCACAATCACCCAAATACTATCATGGCCTGATCTAGTCCTTGGTAACCCATCAATGAAATCCATTGAGACTTATTCCCATTTCCATTGTGGAATTTCTAATGGTTGCAACAAGCCACTAGGCTTCTTTTGCTCGGCTTTAACTAGCAGGCAATTCATGCATTTGGATATAAACTTCCCAACATCTCTTTTCATCCCGTCCCAGTAGTAGGTCTGCTTCATGTCTCGATACATTTTATTACCAACGGGATGTATAGTCAATTTTGAGTGGTGACATTCTCTAAGAACTTCATCTTTCAATCCATTGACATTGGGCACAACTAGTCTTCCATTCTTTCTAAGCCATCCTTCTCGATCAAGCCCTTACTTGTTCATCTCCTCGTCGATTCCCATTTCTAACTTGGAGATGATTTCTAATAGATTAGGATCGCCCCTCTGCCTGGAACCAATCCGCTCAATCAAAGTGGGTCTGATCGTCAAACTTGCTAGCATTTCTGGATCCAATTCGCACTTTGGTCTGAAATCATACCCAGTGATATACTCCAGTTGCTTCCATTCTAGAAACACGGCCCCTAAACTGGCATGTCTCCTACTCAATGCATCAGCTAGCGCATTTCCCTTTCCTGGTGTATATGCGATATCGAAATCATAGGAAGCCAAGAATTCTAACCATCTTTGTTGTCGAAGATTTAGATCCTTTTGAGAGAAGAGATACTTTAATGACTTATGATCGGTAAACAACTTGAATTTTTCTCCTAAGAGATAATGTCTCCACATCTTCAATGCGAATTCGATCACTGCCAATTCCAAATCATGGGTAGGATATCTTTTCTCATGCGGTTTCAGTTGCCGACTAGCGTAAGCTACGACTCTTCCTCCTTGCATCAATACAACACCTAGTCCGGTACCACAGGCATTCGTGTATATGTCATCTTTTCATTCCCTTTAGGAATGACTAACACTGGCGCACGCGTCAACTTTTCCTTTAGACTATATAATTCATTTTCACACCTTTCGTCCCAAACGAAAGCTTGAGTCTTCTTGGTCAACTGAGTTAACGGTGCCGCTATCTTGGAGAAGTTTTGGATACTTATGATAATATCCAGCTAATCCCAAGAAACTTCTTACGTCTTTTGCATTTTTGGGCATAGAACAATCTTGTACTGTAGCCACCTTTGCAGGGTCTACGGCAATACCAGTCTCAGAAATAACATGGCCCAAGAATCTCACTTCCCTCCTCCAGAAGTGACACTTAGAAAATTTCGCTTTCAATTCGTGTTTTCTCAACATCTCCATCACTACTCTTAAATGTTCCTTGTGTTCTTCCTCTGTCCTCAAATAAACAAGTATATCGTCCATGAACACAAGAACAAACTTATTCAATTGATCTCGAAATACTCTATTCATAAGATCCACAAAATATGCTGGTGCATTGGTCAACCCGAATGGCATGACCAACCACTCATAAAATCCAGACGGCATCCGAAATGCCATTTTAGGAATACTCTCAGCTGCTACTCGGAGCTGATGAAATCCTGTCGCGAGGCCCAATTGGGAGAACACTCTTGCTCCTTCCAGTTGATCAAACAAATCATTTATCCATGGTAGAGGATACTTATTCTTCCTAGTCACTTTATTCAACTCGCGGTAGTCCACACATAAACGAAGGGAACCATCTGCCTTGGTAGAAAATACAACTGGTGCTCCCCACTCGGAGACACTCCTTTAGATAAATCCCTTCGGCAAAAGATCGCTTACTTGCACCCCGAGCTCTTACTGCTCCCATGGCACCATATGACGAAGTGGCATTACTATAGGTCTGGCATCCTTCACTAAATCAATACGGAACTCAATCTCTCGGTGTAGTGGAAGTCCGGTCACTTACTATAATGTCCCGCATTTTTATCGGTTTGTATTTGAATATTTAAATCAGTTTAAATATTGAATTCATAATATAATTGGATTTATATATTAATTAAAACAAAGTTGACGTATAAAAATATATATTAAATATAATCAAGCCCGTAATATAGCAGTAGTTCGTAAATTAACGTTTTGAACTTCAACTGAGTATATATGATTCGTTTTAAATCGAATTTCTACGAAACAAGAAACGTCGGAATCTGTTGAACGGTATCTTTCTAACAGACGTGAAAAATCAAGATTTCGCATTATAGATTGTGAGTTATATCCAAAATCAAATTTTCAAATAGTCGTTATAGAATCGTTTATCGACCTAACGGTTTATTCGATATAACTAGATATCAGTTTCAATTTTAGACAAGATTCTTTTAAGACATATTTATAATTTAATTTTTAGAATTTTACTGTAATTTTTAATTAATTAAATGCGCAACTTTTTATTTGGAGTATTTTGCACCCTGTATCAGTATTTTGGGGTTTCACAATATAAGTAGATCTACCGATATTATTATATTTTTGGGATCGTGAGGCGTTGGTCATTATAACGGTATTTTTATTTCGGTCGATAGAGGTCCCTAAATGGTATATTTTATATAGTGCGTAACCTTAAAATCTAACCGTAATAAAACAATGTAACAAACCAATATTGTAAGAAGCCAATACGGTAGTACCAGAAGCTTGCACGTCCCCTTCTCCATAAATGTTGCCTGTCCCTTAAAAACTTAGCTGATTAAGTATTCTAACATAATAGCGTCCTAGTCTATGCACTACAAACAAACCAAAGCAGTTGCCTACCAAGTTTAAATACAACTTCATTGAAGACATGCGTCCCTTCCCCTATTTTCTTTGTCATTAAGTAACTAGACAGTACATATTTATAGCTAGGTGACTAGATTAAGTAATAGGTAGCTAGGTGACTAGATTAAGGAATAGGAAGTGAAACTTCATGGCAAAGAATGGACAACTCATACATACTTCATCTATAGGGAAAGCTCGTCGTCCTATTTTTGCAGAAGCTATGCTAGTACCTAATACTTGACCAAGAAGGAATCACATTGAATAAATATATCACGCAAAAAGTTACTCATTCACGTTTTCAACAAAAGAAACCCATTTCTCCATATATAAAAACGAACTTCTAAAACCCATTAAAAATCGAAAACTAAACGGAAATCAATGAATTTAGATTTGTTAAAATCCTTGAACGAAGAGCTGCAGATTTATGTCCATTTCGTACGGTGCACGCAGTCACATAAGGATCAACTGATGTTGTGGGTTGTGGTGTTGAGGAGCAGTTCAAGCTCGACTTTAAGGCGGTAAGTTGATGGAAGTAGACATGTTTTTGTTGTAAGCACGAGGATGAATGGAGGGTCAGATATTGGTTCGAACGTTTAGAGAAGTAGCAGGATTGAATTGGAAGCGAGTGGGTATATTTTTCTTGTTGCATGCGAATGCGTTGAATGGAGTCATATGGGGATGGAGAGAGAGAGAGAGAGAGAGAGGAAATGCAGGCTGTCTGGACGTCTGGAGTAGGAAGCTTTCAAGGTGAGGGGCTTGATATTTGTGTAGCTTGTTTTGGAAAGAAGATGTGGATTCTAAAAATAAGTATATTTATATTATGGAGAGTGGTGCTAATATGAACGGGCTGTTTAACACTGAGTGTGTACAAGGGGAGGAATGCACCAGAACGTGAGTTGCCTTGAGTGAGTGCACTGGGAAGGGATGTTGAGGATGTTGTTGCGTTAAACAAGTGGAGAAGGGGACGTAAAAAATGGAACATGCACATATGAGTAGCATGGATTAAAAAGTAGTAGAAAGAGGGGCCTGTTGCGTTTTTGCATAGTGAAATGTTTTGTGGAAGGGGGGGGGGGGGGAGTTCTGAACTGAACATAAACGTGGGGGTTGTTTGCGTGCGGAGTGGGAAGGCTTTCAGCAGTTCAGAGGTGGTTGGACTGTTAGAGCGTGCATGGGGTTTGCACAGCAAGTGGAGTCTGGTTTTGAAGAATATAGATGGCTTTTAGATGGTGGCAAACTGGTAAATAGAATCACGTATTGTAATTCAAAGGAACTAAGGCAACTGGAACCGTGATTTTCGAATTAAGTAGAGGAAGAAATCAAGTATAGTGGGCAAACTTTGAGCTAGACTGCACTAGATGTTGTGAAGCAGATGAAGAGACGTTATTAGTTTTAAACGAAGTGGTGAAGTGTATGTCGGTCATGGTAGTGAAATACTGGGGGGAGTGAAATCTGGAAGAAAGGCCCTAATATGTGGTTAACTGGATTAATAAGGTAACTGAAGCGCTCGAAAATGGTCACGTTAGATTTGAAGCGACAGGAACTACTCTATGGAATTGATGGGCTGAGAATTTAATGGTTTGACAAATGGTACGTCATTTTGAAATTGCACGGAAGCTGACGACGTTATGAAGTCGGTTTGGAGCAATTTGAAGCACATTTGAATTTATGGCAGAATTGAATGCCTGATTTAATCAACTGACGCAAATCACTATTCAACGGTTAATGCGCGAATGTGAGTAAACTCACTAACTGTGATCCTTTTTATAATATTATAATCGTTATTTAATATTGATAAATAGTGGTTAAATGATGCATGATGGTTGTTTGCATAAATTGCCGATGAATTGGTTGAAATAATCATATTTGTTGTTTTCATATGTTGCATTAGCTGATGTGATAGATAATCTATTATTTATTGTTGTTTGTTGGGGATGTGGGGTTACATTGGCTCTGAAATAACTGGTATTTAAATACCATAAATTATATTTGGTGGGAACGCAAATGAATTTGGGATTTTGGGAAAGGAAAAATCTTTTTTTCTAAATGGAAATTGAATTGGAATATAATAGCTTGTTTTATTTATACAAGAACGAACAATTTGGTTTATAAACAGAGTTAATAATAAAATAATTATTATTAAATATTTTGCAAGTGAAAATTCAAGAATGAAAAATAAAAAAGAAGTGGGAAGAAAACGACATATTTTATTATGTTCGAAATAGGAATAAAATAAATCCAAATAGATCTATAATTTCAGTTCGACTGTATCGAATTGTATAATCTATTATTGTAAATTGTATAATATATGATTAAGATATTGATAGGATAGTCAATATTTGGTTTTATACCAATAAATTATAATAAAGTATGAAATCAATATTTAGTTGTAAACTTGATATTGATTTAATAAGAACCTGACTTAGAAACAGAGTTTATCAAATGAAATGGGAATACGACAGCGTATTACATTAGTTATAAAGGAAAATAGGGCAGCGTATTGCAGTAGTTATAAAGGAGAATATAGCAGTGTATTGTAATAGTTATAAAGGGGAATATAGTAGCATATTGCAATAGTTATAAAGGGAAATATAATGGCGTATTGCATTAGTTAAAAAGGGAAATAAAGAAGAGTTTATAAAAATATGGGAAACTGGAAAGTTAGTATTAAATAAAAGGGCCAGTGTTTGTGTGATGTTTGGTTGTACATTTGAATGGATGTTTGTTTTTACTTCGATAGTTAAATAACCGACTATCGAAGTGTTTTGACC
Organism: Allium sativum; assembly: GCA_030737875.1. Classification (NCBI taxonomy): domain Eukaryota; kingdom Viridiplantae; phylum Streptophyta; class Magnoliopsida; order Asparagales; family Amaryllidaceae; genus Allium; species Allium sativum. Next base: position 61,748,754 of record CM060912.1, read on the forward strand.
ATCGTTGTCAATACAGAGAGACTGGTGGGATTTATTAGCCGAAAACCACTCCGTATAGGCATAAGCGTTGCGAATTAGATTACGCTGAAGATAATTGAAGACATAGTGAATTGCAAGGGTCGTCCTGTTCCAGAATGGTGCTTTCTGTTTGTCCAGTCCCTGGACAACTTGTATGGACGAGTGTCTGACAGAATTACCTAACAAATCACGTATGGTCGATCTTTTAAAGGTATTACGTCTGGTGGCGGAGGAATTCGTCCCTCTTAGCTTTTTATACACGTGATATTTTTGGAAATCGATTAGTGAATTAACGGGTTTGACGATGTGGCATTCAAAGTGAATGGTGATCAAATGTTCTGAAGATAGACGTAGTCTCTAGCCTCACAACCAGGAAGTAACAAAAGTTGGGCTAGGCAGCATGGCTAGTTGGGTCATACCCAAGCAGGGTGTATTGTCACCGATCTAGAGAAAATTCATATTTGTTCTTCTTTTCGACTCTGTATCTTCGGATGACTGTTGGATGGCCAACAACCTTGGGTCATAATATATTCTCTACACTCAAGCTAAATGAGTGAGCGGTCATGTGTGGCCGGGTTGCAAGACGTTCTCGTTGAACCCAGGTGTATACCCTCTAGAGTACACTGATCGGAAGGTGCTCCCATACCTTGTCTGTTGGAATCCAATCTCCAATAAGCGCCCTGGGGTTTATGATTTTATACTATATATGTGGAGAGTGAGATGCATCTGTTCTGCTATTTGGATATTTATTTGATTAGACATTATTATAATAACACTGAATTTTGATATCAAAATGATTTGTGTTATAGTAAGGTAAAAGCCGTCCATGTTTATGTGTGGGCTGGTCTTACTATTATCCATTTGTTTAAAAAGGAAATTCAAAGTTAAACAGTATAGTTGGAATTTACTTACACCAGTCCCATGACTAACGCAAAGTTTATTTGTTTGTGTTTTCCCTAAACTCTTAGTTGCCCAAATTTATACGGGCAGTCAAGTGTTTCAGGTTTTACAGATACACTTAGAGGAGCTAAAAGCAGAAGACTTCACCGATAGTATCTAGAGATTATTTCCACTGTAATATATATGAGTTTTACTTTGATATGGTATGTATATACAAATTCAATTTGTGTACTTCAAAGTTATAATGTTATAATACATGTTATTTGTTCCGCTGTGAGATTCGTGTTTACTCTAATTCTGATGTTCTTCTTCTTCTCCTATTCTATTAGTTCTATCTTTTCTATCTCATCCTCTAATTTCTTTCTGTTAATGAACTGAACTTTCGTGCACTTTGAGTTGAATGTGTAGGATATTAGTCAGCTCAAGTTGGTACGGATTTTCCGGCCGTTACAGTTGGCATCAGAGCCTAAGGTTAAGTGATTACCTTGGCTCTGTGGCGTGCCTCAATAGAGATAGAGTCATTTATACTCTAGATTGAGTTTGAGTGTATATATGAGCTCGTATTTGTAAATCAATATAAAAAACTATTTTATATTGTGTTGATTGGTTTGGTGAGTGGTTTATGAATTCTGGTCGATACTGGATTGCAAATTGTATCGATAGGTGTTTCTAAACTCTTGAACAGAGTAATTTGACATAATATTGTTTTAGAATAGGGTAAATGAAATAATTTTACCCAAATTATATTTTTGATATGAAAGCATATATTGTAAGATTATTATAGTATATTCGATGTATTGATCGATTATAATAATCAAATTAGATTATAATTCAGTTGATTATAAATAACCAATCGAAATTCGTACGAGTATAATATATAAATTCAGATAAGTTAAATCTAAATTAAAGCAGAACTGGAATTAAAACTCTGAATTTTTGGAAAAGAGTTTAAATGAAATTTTGATTAAATATAAGGGAATTTAAAGATCCTGGGAGAGATTTAGAAATGTTTTCCAAGCAATTGTGAATGATATTTTGAAGCGATTTCAAAATAAAAGTGTTTGAAATTGAATAAGTTTGAAAGTAATATAGTATTGAACTCACTTCGATCACTGGAAAATAATTCCGATGATGATCGCGACATCATCGGTGTTCATTTTCGAGTTTCTTGGTGACGGATTACTACCATTGATTTTGTTTTGAATTATTTTAAGGAAATAAGTTGTTCAAATGTTTTGAATTACTATTAATTTAACTAATTTGAAAATAAACCTAGGAATTTAAATTTCAGTAAAGTCAAATAGATTGAAATGGCAAAGTAAATAAATAAACTAGAATTTAACCTAGACTGAGTTAAATAAAATTGGATTGGATTAACGATAATCTGAATTGGAATTGGGCTGTTAAGAAAGGAGCTGGGATCGAGATTGGAACTGGAGTTTTAAACAAATTTTGGCTTGGATAAAAACGAATGATCAGATTGGAGAATGAATTGATTGGGGACCAATATTTGGAAATGCATATACCGAGGTGATATCAAATGGATGAATGCCTGAAAAAAGGTACACGTTTATATTGGATAGGAGATTTCTACATGTCCATTTGGTAAGCCACTCGGCTGTTTGAATTTCTTTTGGATTGGAGAAGATCTAGAGTGGCAAGTTGTAGTTGTACCGATGGAGCCATGCAAAGGAGATGTGGCAAAATTCCTCGGAAATTTGAAGTGTTAGAAATTTGCATTAATAGAAATAAATTAATTGGTTTAATTGAAACTGAAATTAAGATATCAAACATAAGATTTTTCCCCTGGTTATAATAGGGTTGTAGCATTTTTTCTACCTTAGTAATTTTGGGGACGAAATTCTTTTAAGTGGGAAGGAATGTAATGTCTCGCATTTTTATCGGTTTGTATTTGAATATTTAAATCATTTTAAATATTGAATTCATAATATAAATGGATTTATATATTAATTAAAACAAAGTTGACGTATAAAAATATATATTAAATATAATCAAGCCCGTAATATAGCGGCAATTCATAAATTAACGTTTTGAATTTCAACTGAGTATATATGATTCGTTTTAAATCTAATTTCTATGAAACAAGAAACTTCAGAATCTGTTGGACGGTATCTTTCTAACAGAAGTGAAAAATCAAGATTTCGCGTTATAGATTGTGAGTTATATCCATATCAAATTTTCAAATAGTCGCTATATAATCGTTTATCGACCGTAACGATTTATTCGATATAACTAGATATCAGTTTCAATTTTAGACAAGATTCTTTTGAGATATAGTTATAATTTAAATTTTTTTGTATTTTACTGCAATTTTTAATTAATTAAATACGCAAATTTTTATTTGGAGTATTTTGCACCCTGTATTAGTATTTTGGGGTTTCACAATATAAGTAGATCTACCGATATTATTATATTTTTGGGATCGTGGGGGCGTTGGTCATTATAACGGTATTTTTATTTCGGTCGATAGAGGTCCATAAATGGTATAATTTATATTGTGAGGTAACCTTAAAATCTAACCGTAATAAAACAATGTAACAAACCAATACTGTAAGAAGCCAATACGGAAGTACTAGAAGCTTGCGCGCCCCTCTCTCCATAAACGCTGCCTATTCCTTAAAAACATAGCTGGTTAAGTGTTCTAACATAATAGCGTCCTAGTCTATGCACTACAAACAAACCAAAGCAGTTGCCTACCAAGTCTAAATACAACATCATTGAAGACATGCGTCCTATCCCCTATTTTCTTTGTCATTAAGTAACTAAGACAGTACATATTTATAGCTAGGTGACTAGATTAAGTAGTAGGTAGCTAGGTGACTAGATTAAGTAATAGGAAGTGAAACTTCATGGCAAAGAATGGACAACTCATTCATACTTCATCTATAGGGAAAGCTCGTCATCCTATTTTTGCATAAGCTATGCTAGTACCTAATACTTTACCAAGAAGGAGTCACATTGTATAAATATATCACGCAAAAAGTTACTCATTCACGTTTTCAGCAAAAGAAACCCATTTCTCCATATATAAAAACGAACTTCTAAAATCCATTAAAAATCGAAAACTAAACGGAAATCAACGAACTTAGATTTGTTAGAATCCTCGAACGAAGAGCTGCAGATTTATGTCCGTTTTGTATGGTGCGCCGAAGTCACACAAGGATCAACTGATGTTGTGAGCTGTGGGTGTCGGGGAGCAGATCTAGCTCGACTTTAAGGCGGGAAGTTGATGGAAGTAGACATGTTTTTGTTGTAAGCACGAGGATGAATGGAGGGTCAGATATTGGTTTGAACGTTCAGAGAAGTAGCAGGATTGAAGTGGAAGCGAGTGGGTATATTTTTCTTGTTGCATGCATGCGTTGAAAGGAGTCACATGGGGATGGAGAGAGAGGAAGTGCAGGCTGTCTTGACGTCTGGAGTAGGAAGCTTTCAAGGTGAAGGGCTTGATATTTGTGTAGCTAGTTTTGGAAAAAAGATGTAGATTATAATAATAAATATATTTATGTTGTGGAGAGTGGTGCTAATAAGAACAGGCTGTTTAACATAGAGTGTGTATAAGGGGAGGAATGCACCAGAATGTGAGTTGCCTTGAGTGAGTGCATTGGGAAGGGACAGTGAGGATGTTGTTGCGTTAAACAAGTGGAGAAGTGGACGTAAGAAATGGAGCATGCACATATGAGTATCATGGAGTAAAAAGTAGTAGAAAGAGGGGGCTATTGCGTTTTTGCATAGTGAAGTGTTTTGTTGGGGGGGGGGGGGGGTTTGAACTGAACATAAACGTAGGGGTGTTTGCATGCGGAGTGGAAAGGCTTTCAGCAGTTCAGAGGTGGTTGGACTGTTAGACCGTGCATGGGGTTTGTACAGCAAGTGGAGTTTGGTTTTGAAGAATATAGATGGCTTTTAGATGGTGGCAAACTGGTAAATAGAATTACGTATTACAAGTTGAAAGGAACTAAGGCAACTGGAACCGTGATTTTCGAATTAAGTAGAGGAAGAAATCAAGTATAGTGGGCAAAATTTGAGCTAGACTGTACTAGATGTTGTGATGCAGATGAAGGGACGGTATCGGTTTTAAATGAAGTGGTGAAGTGTATGTCGGTCATGGTAGTGAAATACCGGGGGGACTGATATCGGGAAGAAAGGCCCTAATATGTGGTTAACTGGATTAATAAGGTAACTGAAGCGCTCGAAAACGGTCACATTAGATTTGAAGCGACAGGAACTACATTATGGAATTGATTGGCTGAGAAATTAATGGTCTGACCAACGGTCCGTCATTTTGAAATCGCACGGAAGCTGACGACGTTATGAAGTCGGTTTGGAGCAATTTGAAGCACGTTTGAATTTATGGCAGAATTGAATGCCTGATTTAATCAACTGATGCAAATCGTTATTTAACGGTTAATGTGCGAATGTGAGTAAACTCACTAACTCTGATCCTTTTTATAATATTATAATCGTTATTCAATATTGATAAATAGTGGTTAAATGACGCATGATGGTTGTTTGGATAAATTGCTGATGAATTGGTTGAAATAATCATATTTATTAATTTCATATATTGCATTAGCTGCTGTGATAGATAATCTATTACTTATTGTTGTTTGTTGGGGGTATGGGGTTACACTAGTTCTGAAATAACTGGTATTTAAATACCATAAATTATATTTAGTGGGAACGCAAATGAATTTCGGATTTTGGGAAAGGAAAAATCTTTTTTTCTAAATGGAAATTGAATTGAAATATAATAGCTTGTTTTATTTATACAAGAACGAACAATATGGTTTATAAACGGAGTTTATAAATAAGATATAATAATTATTATTGGAAGTGGAAATTCAAGAATGAAAAATAAAATAGAAGTGGGAAGAAAACGATAGATTTTATTATGTTCGAAATAGGAATAAAATAAATCCAAATAGATCTATAATTTCAATTCGACTGTATCGAATTGTGTAATCTATTATTATAAATTGTATAGTATATAATTAAGATATTGATAGGATAGTTAATATTTGGTTTTAAACCAATAAATTATAATAGAGTGTGAAATCAATATTTAGTTGTAAACTTGATATTGATTTAATAAGAACCTGACTTAGAAACAGAGTTTATAAAATGAAATGGGAATACGGCAGCATATTGCATTTGTTATAAAGGAAAATAGGGCAGCGTATTGTAGTAGTTATAAAGGAGAATATAGCAGCGTATTGTGTAGTTATAAAGGGGAATATAGCAGCATATTGCAATTGTTATAAAGGGGAATATAGCAGCGTATTGCATTAGTTATAAAGGGAAATAAAGAAGAGTTTATAAAAATATGGGAAACTGGAAAGTTAATATTAAATAAAAGGGCCAGTGTTTGTGTGATGTTTGGTTGTACATTTGAATGGATGTTTGTTTTTACTTCGATAGTTAAATAACCGACTATCGAAGTGTTTTGACCATCGTTGTCAATACAGAGAGACCGGTGGGATTTATTAGCCGAAAACCACTCCGTACAGGCATAAGCGCTGCGAATTAGATTATGCTGAAGATAATTGAAGACAGAGTAAATTGCAAGGGTCGTCCTGTTCTAGAATGGTGCTTTCTATTTGTCCAGTCCCAGGACAACTTGTATGGACGAGTGTTTGACAGAGTATACCTAACAAATCACATATGGTTGATCTTTTAAAGGTATTACGTCTGGTGGCGGAGGAATTCGTTCCTTTTAGCTTTTTATACCCGTGATATTTTTGGAAATCGATTAGTGAATTGACGGGTTTGACGATGTGGCATTCAAATTGAATGGTGATTAGATGTTCTGAAGATAGATGTAGCCTCTAGCCTCACAACCATGAAGTAACAAAAGGTTGGCTAGGCAGCATGGCTAGTTGGGTCATACCCAAGCAGGGTGTATTGTCAACGATCTAGAGAAAATTCATATTTGTTCTTCTTTTTGACTCTGTATCTTCGGATGACGGTTGGATGACCAATAACCGTGGGTAATAATATATTCGCTACAATCAAGCTAAATGAGTGGGCGGTCATGTGTGGCCGGGTTCCAAGACGTTCTTGTTGAACCTCTAGAGTACACTGTTCGGAAGGTGCTCCCATACCTTGTATGTTGGAATCCAATCTCCAATAAGCGCCCTGTGGTTTATGATTTTATACTATATATATGGAGCGTGAGATGCAAGCGTTCTGCTATTTGGATATTTATTTGATTAGACATTATTATAATATCACTGGATTTTGATATCAAAATGATTTGGGTTATAGTAAGGTAAAAGCCGTCCATGTTTATGCGTCGGCTGGTCTTACTATTATCCTTTTATTTAAAAAGGAAATTCAAAGTTAAACGGTATGGTTGGAATTTACTCACACCAGTCCCATGACTGACCCAGAGTTTATTTGTTTGTGTTTTCCCTAAACTCTTGGGTGCCCAAATTTATACGGGCAGTCAAGTGTTTCAGGCTTTACAGATACACTTGGAGGAACTAAAAGCAGAAGACTTCACCGTTAGTGTCTAGAGATTATTTCCGCTATAATATATATGAGTTGAACTCTGATATGGTATGTATATACAAATTCAATTTGTGTACTTCAAAGTTATAATGTCATAATACATGTTATTCGTTCCGCTGTGAGATTCGTGTTTACTCTGATTCTGATGTTCTTCTTCTTCTTCTCCTATTCTTTTAGTTCTATCTTTTTTATCTCATCCTATAATTTCTTTCTATTAATGATCTGAACTTTCGTGCACTTTGAGTTGAATGTGTAGGATATTATTCAGCCCAAATTGGTACGGATTTTCCAGCCGTTACACTTACTCGAAGATATCCGGATACTGGCCAGCGACGGGAACCCCTGATAACTCGTTCAACGGGATGTCGAGGGAATTTAGAAAACAAGCCATCACCTCATCACTAGGTAGGCTACCAAACACTACCCTCCGCCCATCATCCGCCATAATAGTAACCGAAAATCCCTCACAGTCTACCACCACCCCATATCTTTGGAGCCAATCGACTCCAAAATAATGCCAAACCCAGTAAATCCCAAAACAAAGCAGTCACAAGCAAACATACATCCATGACTCGATAAGACTAAATTTCGACAAATCATACTAAGGCTGGTCGAAGGTCTGTCAGCTATCTTAGGTTCCAAACCCAATCTATCTACCAGGTCACTAGATATGAAGGAACGAGAAGCCCATGTATCAAACAATACTCGAACAGGAACAACATAAAGAGAAAGCATACCTTGAATGATGACATTCTTTCCTTTCTCTGCCGCAGTTGGGGAATTCGACGAAGAAGGAACATCATTAATAGCATATGCTTTCACAATCTGCTTCTCTTTAGGGGTTGCGGACATTTATCCTTGTGATGTCCCACTTGGCCGCAGTTGAAGCACTTCATGTCCACTGGCTTTGCTCGACATTCTTTGGCATAGTGTCCCTTCTTGCCACAGCTAAAGCACTCAACATCTTTCTTATCTTTCTTTTTCTGACCATCCTTGGTCTGACTCTGCTTCCTTTTATTTTGAGAATTATTCTTGCCTCCACTGCTTGCCTGCGGCTTTGGCCCCTTTGCAGATGCAACAACGACTTCAGTCTTGGGTTTAGGGTAAAGGCTCTCTGATCTCAATGCTTTTCCAACAATCGGTTCAAAAGTATCGTCAATATGGTTTATAAGCCTTTCCCCCAAGTACTGATCTAAGCCTGTTATGAACTTCTCATTCTTCTTTTTAGTAGTGTCAATAAAGGATAATCCATGCTTCGATAAAGTATCGAACTCAGCAATATACTCCGAGACTGCCCTACCATTCTGCTTAAGCTCCAAGAACTTCCTAAACAATTCTGATTTATGAGCAGCTGGGATAAACTTATCACTGAATCAAGCCTTGAACTGATCCCAGGTAACTTGATCCTTAGGAGTAGCTTCCTTAATAGCATTCCACCAATTCATAGCCCGTCCTTGCAGCTGGCGGGATGCTAGCTTCCTCTTCATCGCGCCTTCGATTCCTAGATCCTCGAAGATACGCTCTCAACTATCAAGCTAATCCTGAACTTCTGTAGTCAATTCCGTTCCATGGAACAACTTCCCACCAAGACCAGTGTAGTCCTTACAGAGTTTGGCGAAATCGGCCCTAGGCGCCTGCACCGCTGCACCACCATTTACAGCATTAGGAGCTGCCCTCTGAACATCCCTAGGCATCTCAGTCATGAAGTCAGTGAACATCGTCCTCATATTAGGAGTATTCCTATTATTGGCTCCTGAACCAGTATTCCTCGTATATCGATTCATTGTTCAATCTGTAAGGAGAAAACGATTAATCATCTCTTCAGTGGTACCAGTGCAGTGCAACTCCATCCTTAGATATACTAATAGTATATATATAGCTTTTGAAAACCAAAATATCACAAATACGTGCTCTCATATACGTACTATCTCTCCTTTGTTTCTTTCCCTAGGTTAACTACGCAACTTAGAGCTCTGATACCAAGTGTGACGGCCCGCCCCGCACTAGCCGACATTTCCCTGAGATGTGTTGTACCGATGTACAACCAGTACGGGACGGTCGCCAAAGAAAGAAAAAAAAGGAATTTGAACTAACAAGGAACCTGTAGAATGTCTCACAGCGCATGGGATAAAATAATATAATAACATAACTTTGACATAAAGCAGGCGAGACAGTGCATAAGCTAAAAACTAAACCATCATAGTAGCAGAAATCCAAAATACAGCTTATCATCCAAGCCAACATTATTACAACTTTGAAATACTGTCTCTAAAGCAAAAGAAAGAGGTACACTACTAATGCCCAAAGTAGTGACCAACAACAAGACAGGGAGAGAATATATATATATATATATATATATATATATGTATATCATATGTGGGAGCCTCCTGCTCGTCTCCGGTATATCTATTCATGCATAATCACCTGACCTGTCTCTAGTCTGCCCGTTTAAGAGCTACCAGAGTAATAAGAAGAGACATAAAACTCTGGGTCAGACAAAAGTCTGGTATGAGCAATAAGCAGCAAAACATAACAATAACAGGTATACATAACCTACCTGAACATGGACCTGCAACCAAAGAGTTAGCACAATATGATGTACAATACTCTAAGGTGACACTGACACATGGTGTGAAAATAAATGGGAGGGGGTTTGCATGACATGGAGATAGCAAACATCAAACATAGCAATCATCCTTACATCTCTCACTCAGTGCATAAAGCATACAATATCTACCACTTTGATCATCCAATCTTTTGCTACGATAACTTTGCCCCATGGAGTCACGATAACTTCACTGCACTGATCCATAGCCACTAATCCTTTGTTATGTCCACTCTGCCCCATGGAGTCATGACAACTCCACTGCACTGGCTCATAGCCTTGCTACGATCACTCTGCCCCATGAAGTCATGACAACTTCACTGTACTGATCCGTAGCCAATAATATGTTCCTCAGTGGTGAGTCAAAGCTATAGACATCGATAACCCCTTTGTACACTTCCCGCAGCAAAGTCCAACTCATGAAGTTAACTCGTTGGTTCCCATCTGGATCCTGAGTTACAACCTCCTATTTGGACTACCTTTGCATCTCGGGTTTGGTCTCCTCCGGATCGGTTCAAAATACAGCTTCATTCGGTTCGGTTCGGTTCGGTTCGATCGTCCTGAAGTAGTATGGTTTGTGATCATCATTGTTAGGTCGGGTCGGCTTCCCCATCCAGGTCGGTTCGTGATTCCTGCTCCAGATCATCGGATCGGTTCGGTGGTGCAACCATGGTTTGTGGTCCACTAAGCGGTTCGCGTCGTGCTCCCTAGAGTGGTTCAGATCGGTCCTTGCTCCTTCCACCAGGTCAGATTGTGCCACCATGCCAAGGTCGATCGGTTCAGAGAACTCTAGATGCAGGCGAGTCGAGGTCGTGGGGTGCTCCACGAGCGGGTCGGTTCAGAGGGGTGCGATCTGATCCAGTTTCCTGCAACTTTCCATCGACTGTTTTACGCCATATGACGGCGTTTTCGACCATTCTAACTTTCCTATGCAGTCATAAACCATTCCAAACAGTAATAGAAACATGTATAATCATCCACAAACAGCAAAACAACAATTTAACTTGTTTACATGGATCAAACATACCCAAAACCCATGTTTTCCCCTTAATCCCCTTAATCCCCTTAATCATGATTTAGCCATACGATTAGCAAAACATGTCCAAATTAACCCAAACTTCTAATAGAGGCATAAAATAATATTTTAGAATTTTACAAACTTTTCCAGAATTTTAACATGCATAATATCGCTAATTATCACTAATCACCCCTAATTAGCCGTAATTAGTGAAAAACAATGCAAATCACTCACCTTAGCCACAAATAAAACTTTAGATTTGAAACTCTACTATTGTGGGTTATTTTCCAATGCAACACAGCAGTTCTAACTCTGATTTGGTGTTGATTTGCCTTGATTTGATGTAGATCTTCTTAATTAGTGATTAGAAGGTGATTTGGGAGTGATTTAGAGGACGTGGGCCATTACTAGGGTTTCAAGGATGAAAAGTGGCGGTTGAAAAATGATTAAAAACTGAATTCCCTAACCATATCAGCCCTCCCATAACTCTAATTCCAAAATGGGTTATGGTCCTAGCCGCTAATCACCTTAATTAGGCCCGGTTAAGCTGTTTCTCACCATCTAAACCTTATTTCAGCCATATCTCCCAAACGGCATGTCCGTTTGGCTAATGTGACCACTCTACGGAAAGGTAAACCATCATTCAAGTCCAATTGAAGTGGTTTCAGGTCAAAACTCCTTATTAATCAAAAGTTATGGGCAAAACAAGATTCGCCAGTGGTAAAACAATCATTTAAAAATTGGAAAAAATCGAGAACATTGGAAATGACCCCAATAGTCGTTCCCTAAAGTTACACGACCATATGACTTCATATGAAAATGAAATAAATATTCTATGATCCCTCCAATATGTAGAATACAGGTCGTTACACATGGCCTCACCTGGTCGATCCATAACGTTTGTGACCTCATTGGGTCGATCTTCGCTCTATCTTTGAATCCTTTTCTAGCATAGTTCATTCTCAATGATCATTGTCTTTCCATACCTACCGTCATCCATAATTAGAAATCCTAGCCTCGTCGGGCTATTGTCGAGCATAAACAATGCCCAATGATCCAAGTATTCTCATGTTAAGTGCAATCTATAGTTGCCGATCCTGGCGTCGTTGGGCTCTTGCTAAGCATTATCTTCCTTTATGATCCATAGCAATCTTTCGGCTCTTGCAGTCAATTATTCATAGCCTCGCCAAAGCTCTTGCCAACTTAACGATTTGTAGCCACTCCGAGCTCTTGCCAAGCGTTGTTGCACTCGACGATCCATAGCCTCTTCGGGCTCTTGTTAAGCGCTGATGCACTTGATAATCCTGATTGAACATCCTAAACATGGAATGATCCAACACTTGCCAAGCTTTATTCACACTTGAAGGTCCTAATCAAGCCATCTTGGATACAGAATAACCTGACACTTTCCAAGCATTTTCGCACTTAACAATCCCGATCTAGTCATCCAGTGCAAGGGATGACTAGGCACTTGTCAAGCGTTATTCACACTTGATGATCCTAGCATCACCTATCTATAACTACGCACAATGGTACTCAATGATCCCAATCGAATGATTTCTCTTCCTGACACGTCCGACCCTTGCCAGACATTATCCATGATTGACGATCTTGATTGAGTCATCCCTTGCAAAGGATAACTTAACCCTTTCCAAGATCTACTGCTCTTGACGATCCTAATCAAGTCTTCCCGTGTGCTGAATAAACTAACGCTTACCAAACATTATTCACACTTGACGATCCTAAATAGACAACCTCGCTAATTTCTTGACCAAACTATCAACCCTTGCCATGCGTAAGCCACACGGCTAACCATTACGTTATTTAAGTTGAATTTCAGTGTTGGTTTAATATTTGATAAGAATGAATAATAATTGCTAAATAATTTTACTAAAGTACTGAAACCATGAGTTTTATTATCTCTAAAATCATTGGTTTATTATTATCTTGGATCACGCTTAGGGATCTTGCCGGTTCCCATGCAGGTGTCAGAGGGTTAGCCATTTTTTACAAATATATTAAAACTAAAACAAGGGAATGGTTTATCATTAGCTAAGAGAATTCCTAGGGATCAAAAACTAATCCCATACATGGGTTAGTCGACTTAGTCGTTTGTGGTCCGATTTTTGTGCCATTAATTTAATGACAATCACTTGTGTGGAGCCGGATTCATTCTGATTCTGCACAGCCAATGGTGCTGGCTCTGCCACCGTGGCATCGTGTAGGATATACTGAGGAAGTTGAACTTTCTTGACTAGGTCTTTGATTTCATCCTTTAAACGTTTGCAATCTTTAGTATCAAGTCCGTTTATGTCATGGAACGAGCATTGTTTTTCGGGGGTCCTCTCTCGCTTTGAGGGCTCCCTTCATACACGCCTTTGATACGGAAGAAAATCCCTAGTGTCCAAATAAATTCTTTTCGAACTGGCATTCAAGTCTGCATAAGAGAAGAATCTTACTCCCTTAATCATCCTTTTTAGTTGGTCTTATTCTTCATTGGCTTTCTGATTCCCTTTGTTTATTTTAGAATTGGACGATTCTCCGTCCTTTACCACATTTACTTCTGGGGATCCTTGATCTTCCTTTTCATCCTTCTTCCTCATAAATCTATCACCTTAATGATAGAAATTGTCGAGATCCTTAGGGAATCCCTTTCCAATGATATTTTGAAATCCATATTGTCCAAGACTCTAGAGATTGCCACCTTCAAGACCATTGAAAGATCCGGTTGACCTATTGATGTCACTACTACACTGAATCTTTTTTAAAACTTCCGTAGAGTCTTTCCTTCATTTTGCTTAATTATTGTCGAAGTCATTACGTTCTTCTGTCGAGCAATATGTACCTAGAACTACATCATGAAAGTTTCAACGACTATGTCTAGCTACCAATTGATCCATAACTGGTTGAACTACATGGCCAATATATCAGAAAGGAACAATGGAAAGCATTTAGCCATCACATCCTCGGATGCCTCCAGCACTTCCATGTGTCTTATAAATCGCATAAGATAAACGGTTAGGTTCTTCCTCCCATTGTAAGCTTCCAACACTTATAATTTAAAGTTTGGTAGATTCCTAAAATTCCTTATGGTCTAAGTGAACGCACTCCAATGTTCATTATTTAAATCTCTGTTTATTGATTCTCCCCTTATAGCCTGATGGATAAAATTAGAAAATGCATCACTGTCCTTTATAAAAGATCACAAATTAACATTCTAAACTCCTAGAACATTAACATCTACATCTGGCATATGTTTGTCTGCACCTACATTGATCCAAGCTGGGGACATATGACACCAAGGCTCAAAGGGCCGGTACCGACTCATCTAGGGGGTTAATTTTGGTAAGATCCACTTTTGATGGGGTTGCCCTCAGTTGATTTGTGTTGCCAACTCTTTCAAGCTAGCTCTAGTCCTTGAATGTCAAACTCTTGGTGGAATGTAGATTCTTTAAAGTTGTGCTGGGGACATGTCGTCGATTCGAGAGAAATCAGGTCTAATCCTCTAGCATGGGGCGATACCAACCCGAGCCTCAGATTATACGAAATTTTTTATGAAAGCGTTTCATTTTCACCCTTGGTGTCGATTTTGATGTTTGCGTACTGGTTCCTTATATTCCTGTTATGTTTCGAATGCCTAAGTTAGCAATCCAATATTATATTCATCCTAAGGGTGTTACGGATGTGGGAAATTTTCTTGGTTTGGTTGGATACTATCGACGGTTTATCAAGGATTTCTCGAAGATAACTTCACCACTGACTGGTGTGACGAAGTATAACCAGATCTTCGTATGGGATACTAAGTGTGAGCATTCTTTTGTAATTTTGAAGGAGAGATTAACTAATGCTCTAGTGCAAGTTATTCTGAGTGGAAATGAGGAGATGATCGTATGGACTGATGCATGTGGTATCAGTTTAGGATCAATGTTGATGCAAAAAGGAAGAGTTATTACATATGCTAGTTGGCTATATAAGATGCATGAAATAAATTAATCTAATCACAATTTAGAGTTACCGGCAATAGTTTTTTATTTGAAGATATGGAGGCATTATTTACTGGGAGTGAGATTTGAACTATTTTACGAATTTTAAGTCATTAAGGTATCTTTACTCCCAAAATGATATGAATCTTCTCCCGTAAAGATGGTTGGAGTTTTTAGCTTTATATAATTTTGGAATTGCCAATAATCTAGGAAAAAGTAATGTAGTGACAGTTGTACTAAGTAGAAGACACGCTAGTTTGAGAGCCATATTCTTGGAATGGAAGCAATTAGAGTATTTGAATGAGTTTGTTTTCTGGCCTCATTGTTAGTTAGAAGCCAAAATATTAGTAAGGTTTTCTATTCCACCTGCTCTCATTGAAAGTGTTGAATCAAGCCAAAGAAGGACGAAAGATTGTTGATATTATGGAAAAGTTAGGAATGAGAGTTGATTTTGAGGATTTAAAGAAATATAAGGTCGACCGTGATGGTTGGCTTCATAAGGATGAAAAACTAGTTATTCCGGATATAGACAGATTACAAAAGGACATTTTGAGGGAATGTGAAAAATTCAAATTGAATATACATCCGTATGGTAATAAGATTTATAGGTATATGAAAAGGACCTATTGCTAGGAAGTTATAAAGAGGGATTTTTGAAGGTTCATCTTGAAGTGTACAAATTGCCAATTGGTCAAAGCTGAGCAGAAGAAGCTGAGTGAATTATTGCAGCCATTAGTAGTTCCTACATAGAAACAGGAACAAGTATCCATGGATTTTATTGATGTTTTGCCTAGTAGCAGCCCCAGGGCAGGATATGATAATATTTGGGTTGCTATTGATCGCTTTAATAAAAGCGCAAGATTTATTCCTATTAAATCTACCAAAATGATGTCCAGGTGGGATGAGTTATATATAAGATGGATAGTTCGATTCCACGGAGTACCCTAGGGTATAGTGAGTGATAGATACCCTATATTCATTAGAGGATTTTGGAAGAGTTTGCAAAAAAACACTAAGGACTGAGCTGTACATGTGTACATCTTATCATGCTAAAAAAACAAAAGAAAAAACTAAGAGAGTAAACCAAATGTTAGAAGAGCTTCTTTGAGCTTGTGTATTGGATTTTAGAGGACCATGAGAAAACCATCTTCATCTAGTTGAGTTTTCCTATAATAGTAGTTATCAAAAGAGTATTGGTATGGCACCGTTTGAGGTGTTGTATGGAAGACCCTATAATCCGCCCTCTTGTTAGTTGGAAACGTGAGAGAATTTGATGCTTGGGCCAGAGATAATAGAAACTACGGATACAATTGAAATCATTCGACAACAAATGAAGGCAACCCAAGATCGTTGGAAGAGATATGCTGCTAAGACAAGAAAGGATTTGTAGTTTTCTACCGGAGACTTGTTATTTTTAAGGCCTTACCTCTAAGAAATGATTTTCGATTCGATAGGAAAGGGAAGTCAACTTCAAGATTTGCTGGATCGTTTCCTGTTGCGGAAAGAATCAGAAGCTTGCTTATAGAGTGAAATCATCTTCGAAGATGGTAGGTGTACATAATGTATTCATGTCTTATTTCTACAGAATTTTGTGCATGACTCGAGTGTTGTGGTATCTCTAAATCAGCTTGACGATGTAGAGATAGATCCAAAAGTCCCAATACCTCATAAGTGGCTTCATGTCATTGGAAATGACATGGAACAACTTAGATGGAAGATATTTAGACTAGTCAAGGTACGATGGAGTAAGGACGACAACGATTCCACATGGAAGATGAAGGAGACTATAAAGACGGTCTACCAAAAACTTTTCGAGTGGTACGTCCCATATACTATATCTACTTGTATCATTGTGTCTTGCACTATTAGAATTCTTCATGCTAGAATAGGAAATTATTTGCCATGGATCGTTAGATGCTAGATTGAAGGAACGTGATAGTCGTAGACGCATGGTCAATAGGCATATAAAACCTTCCTCAAGAAGAGGGGGATTGAAATGAGGCTATCGATGAAGAGGAGGAAGATGACGAGGATCTAGATACATCATATGAGATAGAATCCTGGTATAGAAGGAACTCATCTGACTCCGACGAATAGTATTTTGATTTCCTCTTCAATCTTTGTATCAATATGCGCTAGTTGTGAATCTTTTTTAGATAGAAATTGTGTATGAACTATTGTATCAGTAATGATTAATTATGATGTAGTAAGAAGCTTGTGCTAATGAAAAGAAAAGTCTTTATGGTTACATACTTTTCAAAAATCTCTCCCAAACCAAAGATAGCCACCAAAGTTAAGATAAGCTTTATCTTTATAATTTTTGAATGAGTAAACTAAACATGGATGTAACGTATCACTTGATAGCAATTAAATTTAGATGACTTTAACTACTATCCAATGGTTGAAAACATAGGAACATTTCAATGAGTTCTACTTAGTACCAGTAAGTTTCACTTGGTATCAATCCAAGGAATGTTTCAATTGATATCAGACTTTTGAAAAAGATTGCAAGTTTGAACAAGAAAACTATTCATCTTCGCATAAGTAAATGAGAGAGTAACAAGTAACTTAGTAGAATTTCAATGATTAAATGAACCGATAATTCGATGATTTTGATAGTTGAAAACCACGAAATTAATTTAGAACTTGATGTTGAAATGTTAGTGAAAATATAAAGTTGAGCTTACGTGACACTAGATTTAGAGGATAACAAGTTCAGAAGAGAATTTTTTGAACTTTCGCTTTAGGAAAGTGAAGTTGATGTTTGTATATACTCGTAGGATATAATGGAGTATTATATAAGTACTAACATGAATTGCAAAATTATGCAAATTTAAATAAACGACAAAGTATTTGAATGTGAGGAAGATAACCGATAGTCGGGAATCTGATAATATAAAAACAGTATTGTATGTATATCGTTTTATTTGTATCTTGATTTGGATTCAAATACGAAACTTTAGGTCTTTATCTCAGTTCGAAAGAGAAATTGACATTCGATGCTTGATGGTGAATATTAATTAGGTTTGTGATCGAGTACTTAAGTTTTAAATCATGGTTGAGAACCATGGAAGGGAAGCATAGTTTTCTGGTCGAAGAGCCTGATTGGAGTCCACAGTAAAGGATTGGAGGATCAATACTAGTTCGTAAGGATAAGTTGTGAATTTGAATTGAAGATTGAATAAGATATTATGTATGAGTGGTCAATCTACGAGAGTAAGAAAAATAAAATTTTAGGAAAAATCACCTTTGGTTGGTTTCAGGGTGATTCCAGGGGCAAAATCCTTTTTAGGTAGGGGAATGAAACAACCCAGAATTTGGTAACCTTAATTAAGGATACTTAATTATTTTAAATATTTAAATATAGAATAATTCTAGCTCATAATGAAGTTTACGTTAAAGAACAATGAAATTGAAATCATTTTCAGAAATTAGTTTGGAAAATATATCCCTAGGAAAATAATTACAAAATGACCGAAATCGTTTTACTAATAAAACTAATTTCTATCCATAAGGATGGCGCACAATTCTGGATACATACACTTACATAACTAGAGGAGAATATAAAATAAAATATTATATTTTATTTTCAAAAAATAAATATAATGATAACATCATCAATAAAGATTTTATATTTAATAATTGAACTATGTATTTAAATGAAGAATTTAGCAATTTAATAATTATTATACTTATTCAAATAAGAGTTTAAATGATAAAAAATCATTTTAAATATGATATATAATAATAATATTTTAATGGTGAACACGTTATATAAAGGAATATATTCAACCTGAAAATATAGGAAAAATCGGTATTGCTTTATCGGTAAATTACCGAATTTCACAAATAATAGATAAATATTGTTCAATATTGTTTTAGTAAATAAATAATCATTTTTTGAGTATTTAAATATAATAAGGTAGTTATTTTTGAATTCTATTTACGTAGATGAATAATTCAAGTGAAATTGAAAATGCGACCGATAAACGGGTTCTGATCTCTCAATTGATTAACGAATGTAAGTTGTATAAAGGTATAGCATGTATGTGCACACGTATATGTATTTGATAACATATCCATAAGATTTCAATAAAGAGATTAATTAAGCTAAGGAGGAGGTTATAAAAAGTAAGTAAATAAAACATAAGGAGTTTACTTTTATTAAAATAATACCACATCCGTACAAACTCAGTACCCTTACACATCCTTACTCTTGCACACCATACTCTTACACATCATATGACAAGAGGGGAAGGCGGAATATTTCGGATGAAAATAGGGGGGAAGGCAATGGGTTCAACAATTTTCCATCTCTTATTTTATTAGTAAATGTTTTCTATAAATACCTCACCTTTCTTCACAAATTATTTACGCTAAAACTCTATATCACTTTCCACTATCAACCCCATTAATGGCTTCTAAAAACTAAGTAAATAGTTATCACCTAACTACCTTTATCAAAACAACATCAAACCATCTTAAAATCCTCTCAAACTCTTTCCAATATCTTAATAATCATTGGAAGACTATACAACAAGTTAGAAGGCAAGATAAGAAGATCCGAAGCCTCCCCAAATTTTGGCCATTATCAACGGAGGTGGATAGGAGGAGGCTGAGCTAAGAAAGAGAGAAGGAGCTAGTTCAAATTGATTTGGTACAATCATAGCAAAGCTATTGTCTATTGTAGGAACCATATTAACCAATGAAACTGAAAAACTAAACCTGAAATAATCCTATCTATACACAAGTTAATGTTTTTTATCTGAGTGCTAAACTATTGTTATATGTATGATAAATGTTGATTTTGAATGCCATGTTGAATATTTTCCAAGTTTGAATGATTATATCTTTGATTTTTTTGGATATTTAACAAATCACGTTAAATACAAATCGAAAAGCACAAAGTAAATCACTTTCCTTTATTGAGTGAAATGAAAAAATAGAATGATTAAACCTCTCAAAAATGGTTTTAAATGAACGAGAAATGTTTTATAAACACTTCTAAGTGTCAAGATGATGTTTGAAAAGAAAAATAAATGTCAAGAAATCTTAGTGTGTCACGAAACAGTAACTTGCAACTGTGCTCTTAAAAAGCAAATCTTTTGACAAATAAGAATCCAAATTCTTTGAAATAATATTTTTCCAAATCCTTATAAAAATAGCTTTAGAAGGAATCGAAAACCAAGATTTCATTAAGTAGATTTTGAAATATGACTAAAATAAAATTTGGAAAATACCCCAGTTTTGCAATTCAAAATCATGTAAGTGCAATTGTTTGAAATTGATATTTTTATCTATTAAAAATAAGGAAAAAAATTTAATTTTTTTTAAAAGTGATTAAAGTTGATTATATTGTAGGATCTAAATTAACCCTAGAGGGGGTGAATAGGGTTTATTGTTGTTTTGCGAAATAAAAAATTTATCATAGCACAGATCACAACATAATAAATAAATGCAAAAAATAAATGACATAGATTTTACCTAGCTTCGGCAAAACCCTTTCCTACTGCTGCATTTCCCAAGGTTTCTACTAAGTATTAAAACAATATTCCATATATAACACCTGTACACTCGCGAAACCACACTGTTTTTCTAATCCTACGCTAAAAGTCATGTACTGATCTCAAACCCCGAGATCATATTTTCCCTAACTATAAATCCTATAGCCAGACTCCCTAGTTTAGAAAACTAGAAAACAATAGATCGGTTTAGAAAAGATGGAACAACCAAATAAAAACTAAACTAAACTAAACCCCAGCTAAATAATTTAAACAAGATAGGCCGGCCTCTTTTGGTTATGCTTGGTCACTTGAATACTTCTGCCCCATTTTTCTTTAATGAAACCCAAATTAGGGTTTTGTTTCCCTAAATAAAATAGCGACTCTAAAATCTCTGACTGAAATTGACTCTTAGATGGTTTCTGATGCCTCGAATGATTGATCTTCTTGGTCGGCGATTTGACTTTTCCAAATGATCGAATAACGATGTGAGTATTTCTGATTTGCTTTTCTCTATGCGTTGAATGAATTATTTGTAGTTTTTCGATACTATGCCAATGATGAAGTTGGTGTTATATATAGGGTTAAGAAACCCCTGATTATCTCTAATTTCCATCATGACTTTCTGTGTGTGCGCACACTTAATTTCTAGAAATATTTTCCATGATTTTCTTGGATAAAAAATATGTTATACCAAAAAATGGCACTAACGACCAAATACACTGTGAAGCCCTCACAATCATAGATCATAGAATGTAGAAAACAAGAAATGACAGAAGACACATGAGATTTTTATAGGGTTCGGCTGTAAATGTAGTCTACGTCCACTGTATAATCTTATTGTTATACTGACAGATTACAAGAATCAGTTACATGCAGACACATAATCCGTGTGTTTAATGAGAATACAAGAGTTTATACATGTAGTCCACGTGTTATATATAAGGAGAAATGTAATTTTGAATGCTTGAGTGTGCAAATTCCTTGCACTGCTATGATGAAGGAGTCCTTGCAGTGAAGAAGCCAAAAGATCCCTTCAACATGTCATATAGTGGTGTATTTATAGAGGTGTAGAGGCTCCGGATCGGATGCCACGTGTCATGCCTAGAGGAAAACTCGAAAAATAGTGGAAAACGATCTCAAAATCGTGCTATACCAACTGGAATTCGATCCATGCAAGTAGGAGTAGAAATAGCTTAGAGAATAGGGCTTCATTGATGTGCAACTACATGTCCAAGCGGGTCGGGTCCGATACAATCCGACCAGCTCCATACGGTCCGACCCGCTCTATATGATCCGACCCGCTCCATACGATCCGACCCGATCCATACGATATGACTCGTTCCATTCGGTCCGACCCGCGGGGTCGTGCCTTCCTAGTCCGTGAATTTCCATAACTTTGACAATCCGTCCGAGTGTTTGTCGATCAATGCCAATTTATACTCAAGTCTCGAGTTATTCCAGTGATAGAATTCGAGTTGAGATGGTCGTGTCAAAATACGGACTAACATTTCCCCCTCAAAATGCATCTTTCTAGATGAAGGAAGATGTATTCTGGATAATCCGAGAATTCCACATTCCATAGAAGTCTAGAATGCCACAATCATGTCGGATCGTATTAAGGCCATAAATTCAAGAAAAATAGGGCTTTGTCGGGCCCACCTACTACGAGTATAATCCATATCCGCAAAGAAATGGAGGAAAACAAATATGTCAAATCCTGACAGTACTGCTTAACCTTTCCGAGCATAAATCATACTCAAGGGACGTTCGAATCATCCAGCCAAAACCTGGAGAGGGACCTAACCTTCCAGGCATAACCATACCAGGAAGTTCAAACCGAGCATAAGTCATACTCGAGTTTTATTGAGTTCCTTTGCCAGATCCCGACGAGACCATTCGCCATTCCTGAGTATAATCCATACTTGGTAATCAAATGGAGTACAATCCATACTCGTACTATGATACAGCTATACTATCCATAACCTGACAAGATAGTCTTTCCCTAGGCATAATCCATACCTAGGGATCCAATATAAGTATAAGCCACACCCAAATTGAGAATGAGAACCCTGCCACAACCTGACAAGATACTTAAATTTTCCAAATTATAATCCATGCTCGGAAAGTCCTTCCTTATTCAATTAAAAATACAAAACCAAAGAAAATCCTGATTGGTTTTTCATCGAGTCCAGAGCACGCATAGGGGCTAAATCCACTCTTATTTAGCCAATTAGAAAACCTAAAGAAAGCAAAAACATATCTTAAATCCTAAGAAATAGCGAAAATAAACAGTGATCCAATCCAGATCAACTGATAATGATCCCGCGAGAGCTCGATCCAAGACCAATCCCTCTCCGGGGAGTAGTGGTGGCAGCGCGGGTGGAGGCGTTATTGGTTGTTTCACATACTCAAACAGCTCTCCTCTTCTAACCCGTTCCTTAATCAGATCTCGCAAGTGCCTACAGTCATTTGTATCATGACTGTCAATATCATGAAATACGAAATTCTTTCCAGAGTCGTGTTCTCTTGACGTTGGCACCCTCCTGGGAGGCTTTGGGTAGGAGAAAGCATCATTTGTGTCCATGTAAATATCAATCAGTGGGGCACTGAGTTCAGTGTACTTTTCATATCTGGGCCTTCTCCGGGGATGAGTGTTGCGGTCATTCTTGACGATAGTTTTTCCCTTTCCATTTCTAGAATCGGACGGTTCTCCGTCTTTAAGCATATTGACATCGAGAATGCCCTTCTCAGAGATTGCATGTTCTTCCCGCATAAATCTATCTACTTTAAGGTGGAATTCGCCGAGATCTCGGTGTGGGTCCTGGTGCAAAGATTTATTGAACTCCGAATTATCGAGGACGCTGGATATTGCCGCCATCAATACCATAGATGGTTCAGGTCGATCAACTGATGCTGCAGCAACATTGAATTTTTCTAGAAATGAACACAGAGTTCGTCTAAACCTCTGATTGATTGGAGTAAGCGACATGACATTCTTGAGACGAGCGATGTGGACTTGAAATTGTTCAATGAAGCGGATGAGCAACAAGTTTCAACCGTTGATCGACTTAGATTCCAGTTGCCAAATCCACATAGCAGCTATATCAGTTAGAAAGAGAGGAAAACATTTAGCCATGACATTTTCCGATGCTGATAGAACTTCCATATGCCATTTGTATTGCATCAGGTGCACGGTAGGATCCGTCCTGCCATTGTAAGGTTCTAGATCCGGAAGCTTAAAATCTGGAGGGTTGCAGGAATTCCGTGTTTCCCATGTAAATGGACTGTGATTGACATCATCCACATCATTTTGAGAAGCGCGGCCTTTCGAGAGGCGTTCAACTAGACCGGCGAGCCAATTACCATCAAAAAGTGGTTGCTAGTTTCTAAGATCAGAGATAATGTCCCCAGCGTTAAGTCCAAGAGAATGAGGTGACCTCTGCTGAGTTTTGACGTTCGGCTCGAAGTTGCCTCCGGTTCGCGGGTCGAATGGGTTGACCCGGCCTAGTCCTCATGCCCCCATCTGAAGCACCTCATGCCATTGCTCAATGAATCCTGATGCTGTTGAATTCATGCAGATTGGAACTGATGTAGGTCGTGCTTGACTTCTAATGCTGCCAACGTTTTCGTCCAGAATGTTATGAGTTAGAGCTTCGTGTTACCGAGGGGATTTACCCTTGTTTTTTTGCAGTGCGGATCGGGTTCGACCCAACCCGATCGAGTGCTCCTAATGGGGCTGAAGCCAATGCATTGTTTCTTATAGCAGGTCAGATCGGGTCTGACCTAACCTAGTGAGGGTCGCCTGCTCAAGCTGAAATTAGTGTAGCTCCGATCCGTGCAGCGTCATTTCCAATGAGTTATATGTTGTTCGGCGTGTCATCCATCCAAGCAAAGAACTCGTCCATCATTTTCTGTTGTTTTCGGAGGAAATCATCTTTCCTTGCCATCTGGCTTCTCATTTCAGTTAAAACTCCATCCATCTCGTCTCGAGTCAAGTAGGCTAATGGTTCTATATGAGGAAAGCCTCCTGGCTTGCCTCGTTTCTTGTTCCTTCAGTGCCAACATTCTCAGCACGAGAGAAAGTTCTGTCTTTCTTCCTTTTGACCAATGATCCAATAGCCAAGAAATCCGCTTCCTTTCAAGCTAGAAGTAGAAGTTTTAGCGTGTGCCCCCTTCCTAGCGCACCAAATTTATAGACCAAAAAGTGGCACTAACAACCAAATGTAGTGTGAAGTCCTCACAATCACATATCACAGATCACAGATCACAGAATGCAGAAAACCGTAAATAACTGAAGACACATGAGGTTTTTATAGTGGTTTGGCTGTAAATGTAGCCTACGTCGTGTAACACCCCGTATTTTCTGTAAACGTTAATGTAACAAATCATTTTGTGCTTCTTTATTTTTGTAAACAAGACAGGATACTTTGGTATTGTAAAACAATCTTTGTACAAGCTATTTATCAATGAAATAAAGTTTTATTTATTTGTCGCTACTTTAATTGTCTGTCTTGTAATTTATCTGCATTTTTTACCTATAATGCTCCACCGAAATCAAGGCATTCCCTTTGAGAGTGACCTTAACGGAGGTGGGGTGTTTCACGTCGACTATATAATCTTATTGTTATACTGACATATTACAAGAATTAGTTACGTGCAGACGCACAGTCCATGTGTTTAATGAGAATACAAGAGTTCATACACGTAATCCACGTGTTATGTACGAGGAGAAAAGTAATTTTAAATGCTTGAGTGTGCAAAGTCCTTGCACTACTATGATGGAGGAGGCCTAATAGTGAAGAAGCCAGAAGATCCCTTCAAAATGCCGTGTAGTTGTATATTTATAGTGGCGGAGAGGCTTCAGATCAAATGCCAAGTGTCACGCCCGGAGGCAATCTAGAAAAGTACTGGAAAATGATCTCAAAATCATGCTACACCAAGTGGAATTCGATCCATGCAAGTAGAAGTTGAAATATCCAAGAGAATAGGGCTTCATTGATGTGCAGCTACAGGTCCAAGCGAGCCGGGTCCCATACGAGCCGACCCGCTCCATACGATCCGACAAGATCCATCCGATCCGACCTGCTCCATACGATCTGACCCGAAGGGTCGTGCCTTCCTAGTTCGTGAATTTCCATAACTTTGACAATCCATTTAAGTGTTTGTCGATCAATGCCAATTTATACCCAAGTCCTTAGTTATTCTAGTGATAGAATTCGAGTTGAGATGGTCTTGTCAAAAGACAGACTAACATAATCGCACTTGATTTTCTGGAAACATTCTGAGACCGTGTATTCATCCCTGCCAAAAACTGATTCTACGATTATGTTGATCAAAATCATGCCTGATTTCGTTGGTGTATGTAGTCAAGTTTATGCTCACTGCACATTTCTGGAACAAATTGCTACTCTATTTTGGCAATGTTGAATATGCAAAAATGGTACTCGTATAGTTGAAATTCTTTGTCGAGGAAAAACTACTTGCCAAAATTTTACTTTTGTTAGTTAATCTCTTTCCTATTTTTCTGAGCCAATGACTTCGCATCTCAAATTTCAAAAACTATTCCTCTTTTTTTGTACCCATTCGATCTGTCTTTTAACTTATGTTAGACTTGGCATTTATGTATGTTTTCTGCATTTGTACCTTATGATTGCATATGTACTAATATATATATATATATACATACATACATACACACACACAAAATAATGTGTGTATACGTATGCCATTGTTAGTGCATACTCCACTGCCCCTTTTCTCCCATGACCATTTGAATTGTTGTTTGTGTGCCTTGCATGTTGATACTACTGTGTCCATGGCATTTGCATCTATTCTTCCATATGGCCTTGTGCACTCTCAAGTGCACATGTACACTGGTATGTTGTTTTAGCTTCCGCATTCATGTTGCCATGTTGTGTGATAGTTGCTTTGTGCCATAAATAAATGTTGCCCCTCGCTGTAGTATTTGTTGTGCTTGCCACTTCTCCATACTTGTTGCCTGAGCATGCAATATATGTCAATGGTATTTACCTATGCACTACTTTTGTGCATATGCTACTTTATTGCTTCCTTGTACCCTGAGTTTCTCTTCCTTGTTGTTCTAGAAATCTTGTGCTTGTCCCATGCTTGTACTGTGTCGCACATATGCCTTCATTTGTTTGTGTATATTGTCATCTTTCACATCTTGTTGCGTATGCTCTTTGTTGTTCACTTGCACAAGGTTGAGCAGTGTTGATTTGCATGTTCGCATATCTGTTGGCATTGTGTTACTTGCTTTGTTCACTTGAGTTCACATGTATTAACTTGTGTACTCATGCTTGTTATACTATTGCAACTTTCTACCATGCTGGGTTATCTTGCTTGTGTCTTGCTTTTTGCTTCATACTTTAACCTGGAATTGTTTACTTGAAATAAGAATATGCACATGAAATGAACTATATAACTAGTACATGCACATTGAACTGTTGTGTACACATTTTATAACCCAGTTGATTTTGTGCTTGGCACTTTGTGGTTGATTCATGTGTATTCATCATTGTGTCACTTTGGCCATTTTGGATATTTGTTATTCCTGAGGCAATTATTTGGCTCTTGGCTCTTGCCATCTGTTTCATGCTGGCCACGTCATTGCTGATTTGTGCATGTTGTTGGAACCTTTCCTTATGTATTTACACTTTGCATCCATATATATAATTGTAATGTTGAGTTTCATGTATATATATAGGCATACATGTGTGTGTGTGTGTATATATATTTGTTTTTGCTTATGTCTTGGCTGCTTCTTTTAGTGTTTGACCTGGTGGGTTTTGGCACGTATACTGAAACTTGCTTTTCCTGAAATGTTTTTCAATTTTCTTCTTGTTTGGTTCGAGTACATTTGTCATATAATTGTATACTGCCACTTGTCTGAACTTCTTGTTGTGTCACTTGAGCTCGAACTGAACTAGAATGCATTTGCATTTGCCATTTTCATTTGGGTTGAAATGATTGGCATGTCGAGCCTACGCACCTGCACACTATCAATATATATATATATATATATATATATATATGTGTGTGTGTGTGTGTGTGTGTGTATACGTACACATGTATGTGTATACATGTATTGTGTATGTGCAATTATATTTTCTATATAAATCAATAGACAACTATACGATGTGTCGTGGTTGGTCAAGGTCAGCGGACCACAATTGTGAGTTGAAACTGGTCTTGATCAGCAGACCACTATAGTTGTGTTGCGGCTAATCTGCAGGCATTAGTATTCAGTCTGCCTTGTGGTATTTACAGTGAATCACTGTGAATATCACAAGCAGTGTAGACACAAATAGATGTATATATATCAAACCAAGCCTAGAAATATGATGAGAAACACACCAAAATTCCAAGGCAAGTAGAATTTAAAATAAATTTATATTTAACTATAGTAAATTCTATTTTTGAAATTTTATTGTGTGTGTTTCTGTGACAGGTGTATAGGTGACTGACCTGGATATAGAAGCAGGTAAAGACTCTGTATGTGTATGTGTGTGTCAGAGTGAGCTGAGTAAATATGCGACTAAGTGTATGTAACTGAGTGAAATGTAGTGTGGTATGAATGTAATAAATGAAATTAGACGTATTATATCACAGTGAAATGTACAATAGTGGGGTAAGTAATTAGGTACCGTTACAAGTGTTGAAATAAAATATTTATTTGAATAAAATACCATTTTAATATTAAATTCTATGCAATAGCATTTTATTTAGAATAAATATTTATTTCTGTATGTGATGTAATAGAATAGTACAAATACAAAAACATTTAAATAACAATATATATGTTTGTTATCATCAAACAAAAATTATTTTGTTATATTTAACAATCTCCCCCTTTTGATGATAACAAACATACATATAAGATTTTGAATGTGATAAATGTATTTGACAGTGAAGTGTAGTACTCCCTATACTTAAATTCTCCCCCTACAACTAATATCTCCCCATATATGTGCATATGAGTGAGTTTGAAAACAATTGAATTTCCAATATTAAAATATTCATGAAATAGTCACTCACCAATCAAAATATTAACCGTTCTCTTTTTGTTATCATCAAAAGGATAATCAAAATCGAAATAGTGATGAATATAGACTAGAAATATCAATTCAAATCAAGGGAGAATGTATATCGTAAATCTCATTTAATCGAACAAAAATGATAGTATTCTTCAAACTAGAAGCAAATTTCACATTTTAAAATGATATATTTACGATGGACTCTATAAAATGGAGAGAGCTATAAAACTTTAAATTTCAATAATTTTCAAATAAATTTTAAAATTAGGCTCAAAATAGCGATGGATTTGGACTATAATTATAAATTCAAGTCAAGAGGAAAAAAAAATCAAATTATCGCAAATCCTAAAACTATCAACCAAAAAATCATAATATATCATAAAATAGTAACACATTTCACAATTCAGAAAATAGATTGATAGGTCTGTTTTGCATAACGAGGAGGATATATATATATATATTTCTTTTATTTTCTTTTTATTTTCTCTATATTTTAAGAGCACACTAACCACGTATAACAATAAGGACTTTTAAATTAGGTCAGTTGCAACTTAAATTATAAGCATTCTCTAACCATGCATGACCATATCTAGATTTTTTAAATAACGTTAGAGTAACACTTATTATATAAAAATCCCTTCAGTATATACAACCAAAATGAATAATAGAATTATGGTAGGGATAGAGATGGTCGTGAAACAAATTTCTAAATTAATCATTTTATGAAATATATTCAACTGTACCAGGATTTTTGAAAATTTTCAGCTCTCTCTCATTCTGAAAAATAGTATAATCACATTTCCATCACAAATTTTGAAGCTGTACTTTCTTTATTGATGTAAAAAAAAAACTCTCCACATTATATAAATCTAGGATGAATGACGGAAAGATGGTAGAAACAGAAGATGATTGTGAAATAATCACCAATTCAAAGATATTGTAAAATCTATCCAATCATTATGAGAATTTAAATAATATCTCCTCTTGTTATGAGATATACTATAGTCACAACTCATCACAATTTCATAAATCTAATAATAATATTGATGAGTTCCAAAGTATTTCAATTTGGTCAATAATTTCAAATTTTGAATCAATAATAAAAAATGATTTTAAATATTTAAACATCAAATTTAAGAGGTATCTTTAAAGAACAATACAATATGAAAACAGTCTCAAAAATCAATAAGTTGAATGTGAAATTTCCAAAACTTCTAAGACTATTACCACTTGTAGGTCTAGATTGCTTCAACGAAGTTAACAAAGTCTAAACACTGATTTTTCAAAAAAAATCATCCAATCACCAAGCAAACAAGTCTAGCAAATCAATTCCTTTTATCGGAGTAGCAGTCTTTCAGTTTCAGAGCAAGATTCACAAGAGAATTTTTTATTATATTTACAACAAGGCTAAGAGACAATTTGAGATTCATTATATCAACAACTCAAGTCAACTAAATGAGTTATAAATTTAAGGCCTTAACCCTATCAAAAGCTCACAAAATATTTTCTCACCAAAATAGCCAAGCCAACCTAAAAACTATGAAATTATCATAACTTATCAAAAACAATTTTCAAGTAGTGTGGTGTAATGAGTGTTGTTTTTCAAGACATTCCAAGATGAATTAATAGAAGCTCAAAACAACAAAGTTATGTGAAATTTCATTATCTTTTCAAATTTTCAAAATAATCAAAATTCTGAGTAACATCGTTTAAGATATGTACAAAATACTATAATATTTTTAGAAATTCAAGGAACTGTCAAAAAGTAAACTTCCAAAGAATTGCATATGTTCATAATTTGAAGTTCAAAATCTTGAAATCATCAAACCATGAAAGATTAAGATAAATGAATCTAATTTCCAAAAAATCAAGAATTTTGCAATTCGAAGTTAAGAAATCTAAAAAAATGTCAAAAATATTGTGGTAGTGTCAAAGCAAAT
Source organism: Allium sativum (assembly GCA_030737875.1). NCBI lineage: Eukaryota > Viridiplantae > Streptophyta > Magnoliopsida > Asparagales > Amaryllidaceae > Allium > Allium sativum. Next base: position 61,779,304 of record CM060912.1, read on the forward strand.
CAGCATTAACAAAAAGAAAGAATAAAGGAAATAATAGAAGCGAGAATAAAAACTGAAAAAGAAACACGTGTCTAGATATCATACCTGGCTTACAAGTGACGATGTTGATTGTCTAACTCGACAATCATGACTAAGGAACTCGGAAAATTCGGTTCATTAGAAATTTGAAACAACTTGAATTCTATCTCTCTTTGAGTTATTCCTTAGCCACCTTTGGTAACAAATTGTTGATAGGATCAAGTGGTCTAACGAAAACTGTTTTTTCCACTCTTATCTTTGTTTACACATTTTGGTACCCAAACTCATTTGTATACAATCCATTTTTATTTACCAAAGTACCTTTAGGAATCCAAATTCATTTAGACTCAGTCAAAACTGTTTTACCTCTTTTTGGGACCCACATTTGTTCAAATGAATTGTTTTTATTTCTAAACACGCATTTATCACGTTTATGTCCAAAATTTCCACAAGTTACACATTTAGAAATTCCATTGAATCTATCAGAAGTTTTCTTTTCAAATTGATTCGATTTTTCAAAACCAAGTCCATTTTTATTTTCAACAACAAATTGGTTTATCAGCAACATATTCATTGACTTTTCACCATTCAATGACCCAGGGATTTCGCGATCCTCAGTAACTGACACAAACACAATGTCGACTGTTCAAACATTGGAAATACCGGATATTCCATGAAAGAAATTAGAGGGTGAGAATAGATAAGATAGAAACTTAGAATAGAAGAAGAAGAACATACAACATCAGAGTAAACACGAATCTCACAGCGGAACGAATAAAATATAGTACACAAAATAGCTTTGAAACACAAATCTCTATTTGTATACTAGAGTACAACACTTACATCACAGCGGAAATAAACAATAGCTAGAAAATACTGCTGAAGCCTCTTGCTCCAAGCTCCATCTAGTGTATCTGTAAATCCTGACTACTTGACTGCCATACAAAATTGGGCACCCAAGAGTTTAGGGAAAACAAAACAAAATAAACTTTGAATGTCACATCATCATACCCGCCAAATCACAAATTGATTTCCCCAAAAATACCACGGGCATACAACTAAGAGAAACGAATTCCTCCGCCACCAAGCGTACATACGTTTGAAGAGATCAACTTCTGTGATCCATTAAATATACTCTGTCAGACATTCTTCCATACAGGTTGTCCTGGGACTGGACAAACCGAAGGCACTATTCTGTAAATCCATCTTAGGCAATTTCTACCTAGGATTTGACAGAACGACCCATGCACAACTCTGTCTTCAATTATCTCCATCATATTTGATTCGCAATGCTAATGCCCATACAGAGTGGTTTTCAGATAATGAATCTAATCCCGGTCTCTCCGTATTGATAATGGAAATGGTCAAAATCTTTTATAGTCGGTGATTTAACTATCAAAGGAAAACATGTGTGCAAACAACGATATTATTTCCAGATGGAAGTTATATCGGTCAATCATCATTTAACATTTATCTCTTTAGTTCATTAATTTCCTGTTTCCATATATTCAACATTACTTAATTTCTAAATTTAGAAAATATATGTTATAAATCATTAGAAAACATTTCCATCTGTTTTCACGTATCACTGTCATTTCAGTATTCTTTATCATCAACATTTCATTTTCTAGGATTAGAAAATATCTCTGATTTTATTTGGAGAATGTTTCCAAACCTCATTCATTATATTTAAACAAATGTTTGAATAAAACATCGCTATGCCAACTCAAACCATTAAAACTTATTAACTAAATTCAATTAACTCCTTCACTATCGAACCTTAACCATTCCTTAGTTAAAAACAAAGTCAATCAAGTTGGGGTATAACTACCTCTCATACCTTAACTGAACAACATTTCTAACCTCGAAATAGACAAACTTCACCCTTTAAATCTTTAACAAACTTCCTTATGTAACTCTCGGATTCTATTTACGAATCCACTTCTTTATTGAAAAACATTGATTATAACTGTAGCGTTATAATCCCTACTTCTGAAATATCTAACTCCAAAATATAACTCGATTAACTCAAATCAATTAACCCTAACTCCATTAATTTATACTCGATTAACTTTAATTCATTAACTCTTATCACTTAACTCCTTTCGAATAAACTATATTCGATTAACTCTTTTCGAATAAACTATATTTGATTAACTCTTTTCGAATAAACTATATTCGATAACTCCTTTAACTCTATTCGAATGAACTATATTTGATTGGCTCCTTTAACTCTATTCGATTAACTCCTTTAACTCTATTCGAGTAAACTCTATTTGATTAACTCTTATTCGATTAACTCTATTTCGAATAACCAATAATCGATAACTCTCTTTCGAATAACCAATATTCAATAACTCTCTTTCGAATAACCAATATTCGATAACTCTTTTTCGAATAACCAATATTCAATATCTCTTTTTCGAATAACCAATATTTGATAACCCTTTTCTAATAATTAATATTTGTTTAATTCCTTTCGAATAAACTATATTTGATTAATTCCTTTCGAATAAACTATATTTGATTAACTCCTTTTGAATAAACTATATTTGATTACTCCTTTTTAATTAACTCTGTTCGATTTACTCTAATCGATTAACTCTATCAATTAACTCTATTTGATTAATTTAATTCGATTAACTCTATTCAATAACTCTAATCGATAACTCTAATTGATTAACACTATTCGATTAACTCTAATCGATAACTCTAATTGATTTACTCTATTCGATTAACTCTAATCGATAACTCTAATTGATTAACTCTATTGGATTAACTCTATCGATTAAGTCTAATGAATTAACTCTATTTATTTCATAAATGAATAATTCCATTTATAATCTATTTATTTCATAAATAAAAATTTCCATTTACAATATATTTATAAATGTTTTACAGATATTTCCTTTTCAATTCTATTTGTAAATGGTTTACAAATATTTCCTTTTCTATTTGTTTTGTAAATGGTTTACAAATATTTCCTTTTCTATTTGTTTCACAAATATTTCCTTTTCTATTTGTTTCGCAAATATTTCCTTTTCTATTTGTTTCACAAATATTTTCTCTTATAAAATCCTTTGATTTTATAATCATTTTCTTTTATAAAATTTTTTGTTTTTATTAATATTTCTTTTTGGATATAACATTGAAAATTTCCTTTTTAACATTCCAGTATTCCTCATGGTATTTAACGTACCATATAACAATGATCAATATCATTAAAACATACAAAATCAGCAACAAATTTCATATACATCATATAACACAATATATGAAAAATAGTAAAATAAATGTTGGGGAATCCAGTTGGATTCCTCCGACCTGTTTCCCTGCATCCACATATGTTAAACAATACAATTAACATCAATTTCATTTCATTATGAAATATTATGATAAACAGAATCCATATTTGATTAACGATATATATATATATCGTTATCTATAATTTCAATCAATCACTTAGCAGTTCAACCAAACAGTCAACACAAAGATATCAATCATCATTTATCAGTTCTAAATATACGTTATTAAAATATGAACTGATAGAGTTGGTGAGTTTTACTCACATCAGACAGTTATCGTTAAATAACGATTAACTATCTTTTGATTCAGACAGACAATTTATTTTGCAATAAATTGTAATGGGCTCCAATTCAGTCCCAGTCAGTTCCATTGTGTAGGTGCCATCCATACGATCCTAACGGATCTTGTATCGCTCAATTCTGATAATGTATGACGAAGTTACTCAATTTCGAAGTTTATAAACATTTAAATTAAATTTAAACCGTAAATAAATTAAATCTGGCCTCCTCACCCCTTTAACAAATCCGGCCCATCTCCCTTCAAGCCTAAACCCGCCAGTACCCTTCTTCCCGGATTAGAAAGAACCCGCGTCCTCTATTGCCCACACCAATGCCGCCACTTTCAACCACAAACTTCCCCTTCATCATTCCACCAAAATAACCGAAACCATTTCCATACTTCACCTCTCCGAAAGCCGCTCCTTCTCATACCCTCGAGTTCGAACTCGCATGCAAGTACCAACATCCGACTTCAGCTCCCAACCGTGATGCTCAATACAGGTATCGACATTTTCTGGGACCGAACTCACCCAAAAACTTCATACAGACTTCATTCTTCACTATGAGTTTAAATATAACAACGAAAACTCAAATCGATGCTTAAATCGTTCGATATCTCGAACCCTAGGATCACTATACAAAATTCAAATCACCGAACAATGCGTCGATCAAAGAAAATGAAACGATCTTGAACCTCTTTCTCCAGCGATTACAATATATAAATCCCATGATTTTAGGATTTTTATTTAAATTTCTGTGAGTTTTTAAAGATCATGAAATGTTTCCTAGAAGAAAAATAAACGTGGCGGATTTCTGTTGACTATTGGAGAAGTTGAATTAGGGTTGAGGGATGGTAGTGGTACTTATAGGCGGTTTTGAATATATTTTTATTTGATTATTTTATTTTATTTTAATCAATCGCTAATTGTATTCATCCTCTAAAATTCCTATGGTCACACAAAATATCCATAAATCATGAAAATGGGCATGCAGCTACAGTTCGACATTACAGACTCAACGAAATTAGTTTCGTCAAATTCTGACTCCGTTTGCTCACATAGCGTATTTTTAACCGTCAAAATACTGATTGTTTTCACATTAAAAATCCGTACGGCCACATACTGATTTCAAAAATCACGGAAATTGAAATCTAACAATAATTTAACATTAGGAATCCAAAAAAATTGGTTTCATTGAATTTAGAGGTCGTTTGTAAAAACGACTATTTTTAAAGTTCTAAATAAACCCTTTTAAATATTAAATATATTTAAAAACAATTAAATTAAATATTTATAAATAAATATTATCGTATATATTCACACTAGAAAATCATACAGCTCCATATCGGGATTCATAACTCGATATCCAAAAGTTCCCAGTTATATCGACATTCAATTTATATTAAAATCCTTTTATAATAAGAATAAATCGATATAAATTATAAAGGAATTCCGTAGTGACTTTTCAAAAATTTGATTTGGACGTAAATCAAAATCTACACGATGAAATCCCGATTTTTCTCTTTCATTAGAAAAATATACTTCACCAGCTCCGAAAGTTTCTTCTTTCACAGAAATCTGATTTAATACGGATTCTGTATATCCATTTAAAGTTCGAATCGCCAAATAGCGAACTGCCGCGCCATTTCAAGCTTGATTATAATTATATTATAATTATACGTTCAAACTTCATTTAAATAATATATTCGTTATTTGAATTCAATTCCAAATTGAATTATATATATTTTGAACTGTCCAATTCACACAATATGGTGAACTCCACTATTTCTGACTATTTCGCAAATTAAATATATTATTATATTATTTAAATTAATTAAATATTCAATATTATTTAATGAAACAACCCTTTAATTCTCTAAACCACTAATTAAATAATTAAATAAATTAATTATTATACCGCAAAAATATGGGACATTATACTGTTTTTTCCACTCTTATCTTTGTTTACACATTTTGGTACCCAAACTCGTTTATATACAATCCATTTTTATTTACCAAAGTAACTTTAGGAACCCAAATTCGTTTAGACTCAGTCAAAACTGTTTTACCTCTTTTTGGGACCCACATTTGTCCAACTGAATTGTTTTTATTTCTAAACACGCATTTATCACGTTTATGTCCAAAATTTCCACAAGTTACACATTTAGAAATTCCACTGAATATATCAGAAGTTTTCTTTTCAAATTCATTCGATTTTTCAAAACCAAGTCCAATTTTATTTTCAACAGCAAATTGGTTTATCAACAAAATACTCAATGACTTTTCACCATTTTAAAAAATCTTTTCAAACTTAACTCAAGACCATTGATTTTGGATTCCAAAAGATCATTCTCTTTTATCTGCTTAGAACAATGGTTGATGGCACTTTATCCCTTCTCAACATCTTTTTTTTTTTAAGATCGAAATTTCATTTACAAGCTTGCTCAGGATTGTTTCAGTTTTTAGCAAAATTTCTTTTTCAAACATTTTATATTTCGAATTAATCTTATCCAACTCCTTTTGCAAAGAATTGTTTTTACAAATGAGCTTATCCTCCTTTTCTTTTAAACTCTTAATTTCTTTTTCATGCTTTTGAAAATTTTCATTGGGATGAGCTAAATCAGTTTCCAATTTCATACAATTTTTGCAATCAGATTTTTCAAATTTTAATTCCAAAACAATATTTTGCAAATCAACTCAAGATTTTTAGATTTTAAAAGTTTATTTTTTCGTTGAAGACTATCAATAGTTTTAGTTAATTTATCACAGATAAGAACTAAATCTTTCAAAGAGATTTCACAAAACTCATCATCTGTGGAGTCTCCAACACTATCATCATTTGATTTATCATCTGTAAATCATATTAAGCATAAATCTAAATCTGAGTTGACATTCTAGGGTTTTCAGCACGTGTTGTCTTTTCATCCATACTTCGCATCGAGAGTTTTCCCAATTTCCTGTGCATTGAAACAATAGGAGATATGGTTATATTGATCATCATCAATATAAGAATAAAAAATATGCATGGCATGAGAATTAATCACAATATCGTTCTTATCTACCATATCATATTCATTGATAATAATATCCCAATATCTAATATTAACAGATTTTAAATAAAATTCCATTTTTGATTTCCAATTAAAAAAACCCGTTCCATAAAAAATAGTTAGGGTATTACTGGACCGATTCTCGCTAGACTGACAACTAGAATAATCACCGTTTGGGAGTCCATACTATACAGTTAAAAATACCTTCTCTTAAACCAATTGTAGGATCAAAATTAACCCTAGAGGGGGTGAATAGGGTTTATTGCAGTTTTGCGGTATATAAAAATTATCATAACAAAAATCACATCAAAATAAATAAATGCAGAAAATAAATGTCACAGATTTTACCCAGCTTCGGCAAACCTCTGCCTACTGCTACATTCCCTAAGGTTTCTACTAAGCATTAAAAAAATATCCTGCAGACAACACCTGCACACTCATGAACCTTCGCTATTTTTCTAATCCTACGCTCAAAACCCAGTATTGATCTCAAACTCCAAGATCAGATTTTTCCTAACTATAAATCCTATAGATAGACTCCCTAGTTTAGAAAACTAGAAAAAATAGATCGGTTTACAAAAGATGAAATAATAAAACAAAAACAAAACCAAACCCTAGTTAAACAATTTAAACAAGATAGCCGACCCCTTTTGATTGTGCTTGGTCACTTGAATACTTATGCTCCCTTTTTCTTTAATGGAACCCAAATTAGGATTTTGTTTACCCAAATCAAATCACGACCCTAAAATCTCTAAATCAAATAGATTCTTCGATGGTTTCTAATGCCTCTAATGATTGCCCTTCTTTGGCCGACGATTTGACTTTTTCAGATGAACAAAAAACGATGTGAGTTTTTATGATTTGCTTTTCTTGATGCTTAAATGAATTGTTTGTGGTTTTTCGATACTATGTGTAACAACCCGTATTTCGATAACATGATTAAAGACGAGAATCAAGGCAGAATTTAATTTTAAATTCTGAATCAAGGGAAACGGGCTATGCCATTGCGTTAGTCTCGGAAAAATACGCGAAATAGAGTCCGAGTTTTCGAAAATCGGAGTCCGTATGACCAAGATATGGCCTCGCGAAGTTTCACGAAAAATTCCCAAATTAAAGTATACTTAATTAAGTGAAATGGGTTGCGCAGAGAAATATATATATATTGATATATATATATATATATAATTGAAAATTAAATAAATAAATATGCAAAAATGTTCAAAACAGCGAATTGGGAGAGGGGAATAACCGAACCGGCCGATTTTTGAGGTCGACCCAAGCCCGCTGGGTCGACTAGGGGTTAATCCAGGGTGTTTGGCTGTCAACCCGTGGGCCGATTCGCTCAAATGCAGATTTTTCATTTGGATGGTTCTCATGGTTCATCTTTAATCTAAAGGCCCTAGATGGTTCCTACACTTGACTTCTTCCCCAAGACATGCTTTGATGGCTTGGATTGAATCTAGGTTTAATCCTATGGCCTAAAACACTTGCCTAATCTATAAATAAGACCCTAACCTATCCTAAATCCTCATTATTCATTCATGCAACTAAACTATGGCAAAATTGCTCCTCTCATGGCCTCCACTCAAAATCCTAGCCTCCACTTCATTTCTATGAGAGGTTTCATGATCATGAGAGTGTTAGAGAGTTTCTATGTTAGTATGAGAGCCTCTCAAGTTGATTTCAAGGCTAAAGCTTTGATCTTTGTTCATAAAGATGGGGTTTTGATTGATTTGGAGCTTTCATTTTTGGGTTTTAGGATGATAACATGCATAGGCTTTGTCTCAATCTTTCATCTAATCGATTTGTGCCTTCATAGCAATGTAAGCCCTTTCCCTACTCTTAGATATTAACTATGAAGTTAAATGTTCATGTTGCAAGTTTGGGTTTGATCATTGAGAATGATACATGCTATCATGTCATGCAAGTTTATGAAGTCATTATCTTGATCTTATGAGCTAAAAGCTACAACCTTTATGTTGAAATGTTGCATTAGGCAACATGAGAACCCTCATAACCTTTATGTCAACTTGCATATGAAGTCATAACCCTTATATGATGATATATGCGAGTTACTAGTCATCATTCCATATCTTTTGTCACCATGATTCGCTTATGTGCCAAGTTTGGGTTTATGCATGTTTTGAGGCTTAAGAATGTAACATGCAAGTTAATGAACACATTTGTGCCTCATTTGCCACCATGATTAACTTGTGGCTTAATATCCATTTTTGTCATGCCTTTGCCAAGTCTCTTCTTTTAATCCATTACGTTGTCGCGAACGTATATGCGAGTTTAAAAGCGTTGGGTTATGTTATGGGTAATTTCTAATGACATGAAAATACAACTTGAAAACATGACTTGAAATATAACATGGAAGTTGACATGTAAGTATGCATAAAAACATAAGCTTGGGAATTTACCTATTAAGTTAGGTCTACCCTTTGGGAATTTACCTATTAAGTTAGGTCTACCCAAATGCTTGAAAACTTGTAACATGTTTTGGAAACATGATGAACATGACACTTAGGTAATATAAGTGTGGCCAACTCGAGGTTGGGTTGAGTTTGCAACGTAAAACTACCCGGAACCGACCGGCCTAACTAGTAGTTGCAAACAATAAGACCCAATGTGAGAAGTTGGTCATGTTGTGATTGAACCCGAGGTTAGACCAAGTTATGGTGTAAAGCTACCCGGAACCGACCGGCTTAACTATTAACCACAACAAAGTCTAATGTGAGAGGTGAAGGTGCATTAAGTAATTAATGCCACATGATAGGGTTAAGTTAATTTGATTAATGACTCTTAACCAAATATGACATGGACAAATGGGTTAAGTAATTTTGATTAGGCTAATGGTACTTAACAAAACATGACAAGGTTGGGAAGGTTAAGGGACGTGATTTGCCTAATGACACTTAACCATTTTTATACGACTAGTGGACGGGGTTAAGTTAACCAACACTTAATCAATCCAACACGATAATTTGGTAAGGTTAAGTAAGTTTTCTTAATGACACTTAACCAAAAGATACAGTTAATGGATGGGGTTAAGATTAGACTCAACTAGTCTAAACATGATAATCGGATGGGGTTAAGTTAGCCTAGACTTAATTAATCCCACTTGGTAGTTTAATGGGGTTAAGTTAAATACTTAACTAATCTAACACGATGATTTGAAGTGGTTAAGTGACCTATACTTAACCAATCTCACCCGTTAATTTGAAGAGGTTAAGTGACCTAAACTTAACCAATCTAACTCGTTAATTTGATGTGGTTAAGTGATCTATGCTTAACCAATCTAACTCGTGAATTTATTGAGGTTAAGTTAACCCATACTTAACCAATATAACGTAAAAACATGATAAGGCTAAGTCATGAATCGCTTGAATACACTTGACCGGTTTAACTAAGTAATTTCATAGGGTCAAGTTAATATATACTTAACCAACTTGAGCATGGTTTGTAGGGTTAAGTCTTGGACTTGGATACTTAGCCAATTTTGACATGATTTGTAGACGGGTTAAGCCTTGAACTTGGATACTTAGCCAATTTTGACATGATTTGTAGACGGGATTAAGTCATGAACTTAAGTGACACTTAATCTATTATGTAAACCCTAATTCGGAGAATTAGGTGGGTAACCGTAATTAACAAGGATAACGGGAATAAGGCTAAGTCGTAAACCTTGGTTGAAGGATAACTAAGTAATGATTCTTAGTCAAGGAAATTTAGACCAGTTCATAGATAGATGAGTAACCTGATACGGTAGGTCATCGTTTAAGTATACGAGTAGGAGCAAGTATCTGATTTAGATAAAGGCTCCAGCGAACTGGGTAACGAAGCAGCGGCTTCGGGAAACGTGAGGATATTCTTGGGATCCCTCTGTGGGCTGCCAGGTAATTATACTAGGCTCATGAGAGGTTAAGGTCTGCGTTAGAAGAACCAAGAGTATGCCTTGGTTGCTATACGAGCGACCTAAAGACGGGGATGGATAGGGTATAGTCGAGGAAACACGATCGTACCCTAGATAGCATTTTTCGTCAGGCTACCTTCCATCTTTGGTCAAGCGTGTACGTACGGAAAGGCAGAGAACACCCAATAGACCATAATTGCTATCTAATTATGGGTGCGGTAAGGCTCGGATTGGGGGTTGGCCAGTAGTGTGTTCTCGTACAGGATTTATCCTGTCTTGTCTTTCGCTAGTTGAGGGAGGGGTGGCGTGGGACCATAGCCACGTATAGAAAAAACAGACCTTAGCATCTGCATCGGCAGATAAATCGTAAGCTCCCGACCGAGTCCTGTATTTCCTGGTCTGCCCTGTGACAGGACTCGGATGGCACGATGTGATACATGTGCATACAGTCATGGAAAAACGATTCACGATGAATGCGTGGGAAAAAGGGCGCGGTTGGCGGTTAGCGTAATCCCTAGTGGCCCTAGGTGGTTGAACCCAAACCGAGATACGAAAACGTGCAATAGGTAAGCGTAATCCCTAGTAGCCCTAGGTAGCATAAGTTCTAGTTGTACAGACGCTAATTCATGTTGGAAGACCCTAGCTAGGTTTAGGGTAACAGTCCAAACCGATCTTAAGGATCATGGAACTATGTAAAGTAATATAGAATCTCATGGGAAAGCCCGTATGGCCTACGGCAAGGGACTAAACATTTACATGGAATAAAACATACGAGTTGAGTAACCTATATATGCGATATATTAGGTTTACATGGACCACTACACGACTTTTGAGTAAGGGTCATTCACGGATAACACGTGATACAGTTGGGATACTAGTACGGTAGGTGCAGAGCAGATGTACAGGATAGATACCATGGGACGTTATACGTGATAGATATCTTGGGATATTATACTTGATAGAAACTTGACGATGTGATACCTTGTTTTATCTTGACATCGTAATTTATCATGACACCTTAGTTCACCTGAGTTCAGTAGTTCATCCTGTTATTTTGATTTAGCTTATCTATCTTGTTATCATGCTTATGTTCATCTCAACTTCTCATGTCAGTTAACTTTACTAGTTTTTATACTAATAGTAGATAGGGCTTACTCAGTCTTTTTGACTGACCCGTTTTGTTTCGCCTCTTTTCTTCCGTTTCCCCCCCAGGTTACAGGGAGGAAATACTGCTGCTTAGTTTGGACTTCTTCTGCTTGAAGGTCATCATGGATGGCTTGGACTTTTCTTGGCTATGGCTAATTTACTGTCTTTATTTGGGGAATAATTTATGAAAAAGTCTTTATGCTTCTTTACTATTGCAAGACAGGTTTTGATGTACTCTGATGTAAAAGGCTTTAGACCTTAATTATAAATGTTTATGAAAGTTCGATTTTACTTCCGCTATTTTATATGTTCTGTCTTGTGATATTTCTGTGCATGTTTACCAATAATGCCCCTCTAAAGCTAGTGCATTCCTTTGGGAGTGACCCTAGCGGAGGCGGGGTGTTACACTATGCCAGTGATGAAGTTGGTTTTATATATAGGGTTTAGAAGTGTAACAACCCGGAAATGCGAGCCAATTTAAAATTTTTATTTTGGCAAATTTAATGAATTTTGAATATTTAAAATGAATTATTTTAAATAATAACGATGGGAAATTTATTTTGAATAGAACTCGAACATATATATTTATATAGATCGTCGTTAGAATATAAATATTTTATTTTAATTATAAATGGAATTGAAAACGGCGCAGTAGTTCGATAATTCGATTTCAAACTTCAAATGAATGGACAAGATTCAAAATAAACCGGATTTTAGTGAAACCAAAAATATTAGAATCTATTTGAGAATATCTTTCCAACGAATCCGAGAAATCGAAATTTCATAGCGGGAATCAAAAGATACGTCCAGTTGAAAATTTTGGATAGTCGCTATGGAATTCAGGCCCTTAAAAATGGAAATTTTGCAAACGACCTCGGATTTCGACGAAACCACTTTTGTTGGATCCGTGATGTCAAGTTATTGCTAAGTTTCAAAATTCGTAATTTTTCGAATCCATATGTGAGAGTTGCAAAGGAAAACACGTTTGACCAGTTTTAGTTGATTTTAATCGACTGGAAATTAGCCATTTTTCAAACGGTCTCAGAATTTGACGAAATTAGTTTTGTTAGGACCATATCGTCAATACGAAGCTAGAAATATTTTTCTAGAATTTTTGGGGTCGTATGTGGCCCCGGTAATTTGAAATGTACGTTTAAATTAAATATATATTGATTTATATTTTAATTTGTAGAATAACTAACTGAAACAGTCGAATTAGGTTCCGAAACATATCTCATTGTGTCCGGAATGGGGGTATTTAGCTAGGGGCGACATTTGTTGGGTCTCGTTTGGAGTTCAGATGGTTTAACAAGTTAGTATATTATTAAATAAGTAAATAATTTAAAATATACTATATATATATGGCGTATATACGCGTAACCCTAGAACCTATTATACTCAGTGCCACCTCCCACGTTTTAACAACCAAAATCGCTCTATTTTTCATGCCCTAAAATCATCCGATCTGCTACGAATTGATTCCTCCACCCAAATCGAACATCATCGAGCTCAGCAAGGGCTTCAGATCCACGGTGGTTTGATTGGATCTCATCAAGTCTGGAGTGCGATTTTCAGCACCAAGCGTCGCCGTTCGCACCAGAAATCTGGCATCTAGACACCGTCGAGTTCACCGTGTTCGGTGGCGTCAGGCACGGCTCTTGAAGCCCTTCAGCGTGAAGCCCTCTGATCGTCAGCAAGTGTCTCGATGTGAGGGGAAAGTTCAACCCTAGGTTCGAACGTCGAGGTTGAGAGCGGCCTGTAGGTTTAGATGTAGAACAGAGAGATGCGGGATTAGATTAACAAAGGATTAAAGAAATTAAGGTAATCTTTATTTTTTATTTTTTTTAATTTAAATAACCTAGTTATTTTCAGAAATGTTAAAAATAAAATACCATGGTTTTGAAAATATAAAGTAGGATAGTTTTTAAATTAGGTATCTTTGTTTTAAAAAAATAAAATAATTTTTTTATATGAAATAACTTTGTTTTTAAATATATAAATAGAATGGATTTAAGTATAAATTACATAGAAATATACATATACTTTGTTTAGAAAAATATACATATACTTTGCTTAGAAAATATAAAATAGAACCTGATTTTGAAAATATATATCGCATTGTTCTGAAAATATATATCGCATCATTTTTAAAATATATAGAACAGTATAGAAAGGAATTAGCACTGATTTAAAAATAGGATTTTTAAATAGAACTGGCGTTATTAAAAATATGATTTTTAACGTAAACGAAACAGACTGCGATGAAACTGACTGGAAGCAAAACAGAATCCAGACCATTCAGAAATAAAGAATGGAGGAGTGGAACCCTCGGTGAGAACTTCTCACTTTAAATTTCCTTTTCTAGTTAAAAATATATGCTAGGATGCAGACGGTGCTTAGTAGCACCCGATACCCGTCGTCCACAGACCATGGGTGACTTGTTTGTTTGGTTGCTATGTTGTGAAATTTGATTGTGTGATGTAGAATGAAATAAAATATTTTATAGTGAAAAATATTTTATAGTTAAAAATATAATTTTTAACATGTATATAAAATAAATATTTATAAACAAATCGGACGATTTGTTGACATACACTGGTTTGACTGATATTGATTGGGACGATAAATTTTACACATCGCCCAACTGCACAAATAAAAATATGTGTTTGTTGATTTGAAACCCCACATGGGTATTGGGATAAAATACGGCATACACTAATCCCAGTAATTAGTTGTATGTCAATCGATTGATTGACAGGCTATTATAAGCGTTAGATATCTATATTTGATGCTTATACAGGGTAGTGCACTTTGGATGATTGTTGATTATTTATCATTGCTATTTATATACATGTGTTGTATGGAATCCATATAGTTAACGCTATATGGTAATTGATTGGGCCTCATTCCAATTTAGAAAATAAATAATATTACAAAATAAAGGTTCATGTGTTGACAGTACTCATCCGTTGAGATTAGTCATGTGTTGAACGGAATATTTTAACAATAAAATTTACATCTTTATCATATATAAAATTAGAAACTAATTGGAAAATAGATAAGATGAGTGGTCTCCTGGATATTGATCTGATGTTGGTTTCGGCCATCGGGGTTAATATTTAGGGAATCGTTCTCTTACTAATTTACGGTTGGAGTCTGATTTGAAATCAAACGATAGATACCATAATTTTTATAAAATATATTAAATAACAAAAATAGTCGCGTGTTGACAATACTCATCCGTTGAGATTAGTCATGTATTGAAAGAAATATAGATTCATTTGTTGAATAGAATAACGAAGTTATTAAAAAATATAAAGCCGTGTTGATTAGAGATGCGCTATTTTGACGCGAACGATATTTATATCGATTATATTCGTTTTTATAATGAATATTGAAAAGAGATAAAAATCGAATATTTGTAACAGGAAATCGATTTGACTTGAAATTGAATCGAATTGAATTGGATAGAAAACGAATTCGAATTGAATTGAATAGAAAACGAATTCGAATTGAATTGAATAAAAAATGAATTCGAATCGAATTGAATTGAATAGAGAACGAATTCGAATTGAATTGAATTGAATAGAAAACGAATTCGAATTGAATTGAACTGAATAGAAAACGAATTCGAATTGAATTGAATAGAAAACGAATTCGAATTGAATTGAAAACGAATTCGAATTGAATTGAATTGAATAGAGAACGAATTCGAATTGAATTGAATAGAAAACGAATTCGAATTGAATTGAATTGAATAGAGAACGAATTCGAATTGAATTGAATAGAGAACGAATTCGATTTGAATTGAATTGAATAGAGAACGAACTCGAATTGAATTGAATTGAATAGAGAACGAATTCGAATTGAGTTGAATTGAATAGAGAATGAATTCGAATTGAATTGAATTGAATAGAGAACGAATTCGAATTGAATTGAATTGAATAGAGAACGAATTCAAATTAAATTGAACTGAATCGAAAACGGATTCGAATTGAATTGAATTGAATAGAGAACGAATTCAAATTGAATTGAATTGAATTGAATTGAGAATGAATTCGAATTGAATTGAATTGAATTGAATAGAAAACGAATTCGAATTGAATTAAATTGAATAGAAAACGAATTCGAATTGAATTGAATAGAAAACGAATTCGAATTGAATTGAATTGAATAGAAAACGAATTCGAATTGAATTGAATAGAGAATGAATTCGAATTGAATTGAATTGAATAGATAATGAATTCGAATTGAATTGAATTGAATAGAGAACGAATTCGAATTGAATTGAATAGAGAACGAATTCGAATTGAATTGAATAGAGAACGAATTTGAATTGAATAGAGAACGAATTCGAATTGAATTGAATTGAATAGAGAACAAATTCGAATTGAATTGAATAGAGAACGAATTCGAATTGAGTTGAATTGAATAGAGAACGAATTCGAATTGAATTGAATTGAATAGAGAACGAATTCGAATTGAATTGAATAGAAAACGAATTCGAATTGAATTGAATAGAAAACGAATTGAATTGAAATGAATTTAAAACGAATTTATAAGGAAAAATTCAATTTTGATTTGAATTTGAAATGGAAGTTGAAATTGTTTTGAAACAAATTTAAAACTATTTATAAAATTCGTTTTAAATAGAAATCGACGAAATATATATTATATATATATAATATAATGGCCTGAATAGAACGCGCCGCGCCGCGGCAGTTCGTGAATTTCGACCATTGATTTCGAATGGACATTACGGGAGATCCGACCGTCGGATTCTCCTAAAACCGGAACCGTTGGGTTCGTATCGAAAAGAGCTTCCTAACGAATATTAGAAATTTGAAATCTAATGGTTGGATTTGGAGATATGTCCAAATCAATTTCAGAAAAGGTCGTTGTAAGTGCAGTTCGATGGCCGTTGTTGGAAATCAACTGTACGGGCCTTGATAAAATTATTAAAAATATCAATAAATTGTGTAAAATCATAGTGAATGATTTGGGAAGAACTGGGATGAAAAATCCCACATTTGTAAAGATAAAAATAGATTTTTATCGAAATGAACTAGTTTTGAACTAAATTTAAAACCCAATTATTTTTAAATAAATAAATTGAATTTGAAAGGGGTTTTAAATAATCAGAATTTCTAATATATTTGATTGGAATTGAATTAGAAATGATTTGTGGGTTTATCGTGAACGGTGTTTTAAATAACATTTGTTCTTTAACCCGACAATAAGTAGAATGTGATTTGGGTTTATCGTGAACTGTGTTTTAAATGACATTAGTTCTTTAACCCAGTAAAGGGAGTTTTAATGAATCTGCAATTAGATTGAATTGTGAATTGATAATTTAAATTATCAAATTTGGAAAGTGAGCGAGAATGGAGTATCACCAGTTTTGCTCCAAAGCGATAGTTAAATCTTTAATTAGATTTGAACGTGAAATGGTAATTAATTTTACCGATAACACCGTGGTATTAGATATGGAGTATTACTAGTTTTGCTTCATGGGATGAATAGGTTGGGATTGGGAAATAAAATAAATAATTACTTCGGTGTGGTTCGCTAATCCCGACTAGTTTGGAAAACCATAATTTGGTTTGAAAAGATATCCAAAGGAAGATTAAAGAATAAATTTTAAAGAATTTATCTTTGATAAAATTAATGGGAACCTTTCCCTAAGAACGCGAAATTTAGAAACTAACTGTAGGTTAGCTAAGAGGAATGGTTTCCTGGGTATTGATCTGATGTTGGTTTCGGCCTTCGGGGTTAATATTTGGGGAATTGTTCTCTTGCTAATTTACGGTTAGTGACTGATGAATTGGAATGAGGCGTATGTTGTGTTTGTGTAACATTTGTTTATTATATACGCGGGTCATTCAGAAAGGCCAGGTTTATACCTATTCTGAATAACTAATTCGATGATATGTCGAAGATGAAGATGGTGATTGAAGACCAGAAGTCTTCACATCGTTTGGGTGATTACTGATGATCTTGATTGGGCTGTACACCCAAGATGAGGGAATCAGTTGGTGGTCGTCCAGACGTACTTGGAGATCGATGGACATGCGAGGAAAGTGCCTCCGGTTTCGTTCAGACCCAGAACGAACTTGTAAATGGACTGTGTGTTTAACATTGGATTTTATTCTATGTTGATTGATCTCTATTAAATATACATCTGTTTGGCGGTGGAGAATTTATTCTTTTGCTTAACGCCCTTCTCTGAGACGTACGAGCTCAGAGGTTGTATATCGATGGACATCAGTCGCATGGCATGAATTGCTAGTGTGGCATGCCTAAGTGGCAGATGATCAAGGCTTCTGTTGAAAAGAAAATCTTGTGGTTGATGATCAAAGCACGGCCTACGTGGCATAGCTTTGTGTATAGCGTGAATTCACGAGCCTCACACCTCGGTATGAGTCAAAAACGGGAAACAGACCGTTGGGAGAACACGGCGTTTCTTTCTAGCTATGGGTGGTGTCAGTGCTTAAACTGGCTGACATTTATTTATATACTTTTCACCTTTGTGGTTGTTGGAATGAGGCGCCTCGATATTAGGTCTGATAGGATCGGGAAACGTGTGTTTAGGAATTGCCAATCCTCAAACGTAAGAGAGGACCGGCCAAACCGATCCAAGTGACTGCCCAGAGTGTGTAGTCCTGAGGCATTTGCTAGAGTGTCTCGAAGCATAGAGGAGCTTGCCCCTTGCCTCGAATCATGAAGGAAATCCAATTTCCAATACGTGATACCTTCGGTTTTATTTGTAGAGCCTAGTATGGCGACATAGTGGGATGGGGCACTTATGCCGTCTATGATTGATATTTATGATTGAAATTGTTTTGACACTATACCCTTATAATAGTATCAAATGATTTGTTTTAGACGTACCAAGCATGTTTGGCTGTTATAAGGTAAAAACCCTATCCTCTGGCTTGCGTTGCATTGTGTAATGGGACCTGGGTCTTATAATAGCTTCATTTTTCCAAAAAGAATTGCGCTGTTTATTTATATGCACTGGTATTCTTGGGAGGAAACCCGTTCCGTGTTATACGGCGTGGTCCCTTGAATTACTCTCTTTTAAAGTAAAGTTTAAATAAATGTTTTAGTTCTCACACCAGTCACATGACTGACCTAGAGTTTATTGTTTTAACCTAAAATCTAGGTGCCCCTATTTTCGACACGGGCAGCTAGTAGTTTTGGTTTTGCAGATTTATATTCACATGATCCTGATTTACAGCTGGAACGATGCTCGGAAAGCTATGTATCCGTGTATTACTTTCAGTTGTGTTTTGTATTATTTTTCCACTGCAGTACTGTATTTAAATCTCTGATATTTATCGAATGTAATTTATTCATACTCTGTATATTCTAATATTCTGATGGAACTGTTTTTATAAACAATGGAATGTTCTTCTGTTTGCGTTCCAATTTGTCCTGTTCTCAAAACGATCAGGGGTTTTCGAACGGTCTTGGTCAGTTTAACGATCGATTCGGATCGAGCGAAATTCCTTACCGTTACAAGAAGCCCCTGATTGTCTCCGATTTCCATCATGACTTGCTCTGTATGTGCAATTAATTTCTGGAAATATTTTGCTTGATTTTCTTGGCTAAAAAGTCGCACATGATTTTCTGTAAACATTATGAGATCATGTATTCATCCTTGCCAAAAATTAATCCTTCGATTATGTTGATTAAAATCATGCCTGATTTCCCTTAATGTATGTAGTCTAGTTTATGCTCACTATGCATTTCTGGAAAAAATTGCTACTCTACTTTAGCAACATGAATATCCAAAAATAATACTTGTATAGTTGAAATTCTTTATCCGAAAAAATTACTTTCCAAAATTCTCTTATGTAAATTAATCTCTTTCCTATTTTTCTGAATTAGTGACTTTGCATCTCAAATTTCAAAAGTGATTCATTTGCTTTTGTACCATTTGATTAGTCTTTTAACTTGTGTTAGTCTTGGCATTTTTATGTATGCTTTCTAACTTGATGCTTTATGATTGTATATGTACTAATACATACACACACATACACACAATTATGTGTGTATATGTATGTCATTTTTTGTGCAGACTCCATTATCCCCTTTCTCCTGTGGTCATTTGAACTGTTGTTTGTGTGCCTGGCATGTTGATCTTCCTGTGTCCATGACATTTGCATCTATTCTTGCATACGACCTTGTGCACTCCCAAATGCACATGTACACTTGTATGTCATTTTGGCTTCCATATCCATGCTGCCATGTTGTGTGATACTTTCTTTGCGCCTTAAGTAAATGTTGCCCTTTTCTGTAGCCTTTTTTGTACTTGCCACTTCTCCATACTTGTTTCCTAAGCGTGGAACATATGTCATCAATATTTACATGTGCATTGCTTGTGTGCATATGCTGCTTTATTTCATCACCTTACCCTGAGTTTCTCTGCCTTGTTGCGCTAGAAATCTTTGCATGTCCCATGCTTGAACTATGTCTCATAGACAATTGCCATATCGAGTTTCATGTATATATATATATGCATACATGTATATATATATATATATATATATATGTCATGGGTACTTCTTTTAGTGTTTGACCTGATGGGTTTTGGCACATACACTTGTGCATTCAATCTTGCTTTGCCTGAAACCTTTTGCAATTTGCTTCTTATCTGTTTCGAGTGCATTTGTCATGTAATTATATACTGCCACTTGTTTGAACCTCTTGTTGTGCCACTTGTGCTTGAGCTGAACCAATTTGCACTTGCCATTTTCATTTGGGCTGAAATGATTTTCATGTCGAGCATATTCACCTACACACTATCAATATATATGTACATACACACACATACACATGTATGTGTATACATATATTTTGAATGTACAATTATATTTTCTATATAAATCAGTAGACCACTATACAATGGGTCGTAGCTGGTTAAGATCGGCAGACCACAATTGTGAGTTGAGGATGATGCATCGAACTGGAATTTTCAACCCTGAAATCAACACAAAACCCATGTTGACTGTCCCAGCATCGTAAATATCAGATCATTAATAGAAAGAAGTTAGAGGGTGAGAAATAGAAAGAAATAAAATTAGAATAGAAGAAGAAGAAGATTACCACAGAAAAGAATCAGAGTAGCACGAATCTCATAGTAGAACAAATAAAATATATTATATAACAACTTTGGAAATACAAATGGTAACTGTCTATACATACCATTATCACATAACATCACAACGGAAATAAACTCTCTATATATCTAACTCTAAAGCTTCCTACTCCGAGCTCCTCCAAGTATATTTGAAAAATCAGGACAACTTGACTGCCTGCACAAATTTGGGCACCCAAGAGTTTAGGGAAAACAAAACAAAATAAACTTTGGATCAGTCATGTGACTGGTGTGAGTAAACTCCAATCACTTGTTTTTTTTATGTCCTTTTAAAAGAAATGATAATCATAAGACCGATCCATATATAAACACAGACAGTTTTTATCTTATGATAACCCAAAATATTTCTTAAGATCAATATTTTTTGATATTATAATAATGTCTAAATCAAGTAAATAGCAATCTAGCAGAACGCTTTCATCTCACGCTCTACATATAATATATACAATCAAACACCACGGGCTCTTATTTAGGAATGGATTTCCAACTCTGACAAGGTATGGAACCACCTTCCGATTAGTGCACTCTTGAAGCGATACACCGGAGTTCAACATGAACATCTTGCAACTCGGCCACACATGACTGGCTATTCATTTCGCTTGAATGTTCCGAGTATATTGTCACCTTACGGTTGGTATACCAACATAACTGTTCCCAGGAGATACAGAAGCGAAGGAAGTAACAAATATGAATATTCTCTAGATGGTGACAGTATACCCTAATTGGGTGCGACCCACTTAGCTATGCTGCCAGCTTGATTTTTGTCATTTCCCGGTTGATTAGGCTGGAGGTCATAACGTATTATTATACAAATCACACCTATATTTACTTTGAATGTTACATCGTTATACCTGTCAAATCACAAATTATTTTCTCCAAAAATACCACGGGTATAAGCTAAGAGAAACGAATTCCTCCACCACGAACGTAAATATGTTTGAAACAACCAACTTACGCGATCTACCAGATATACTCTATCAAACATTCGTCCATTCAAGTTGTCCTGGGACTGGACAATCTGAAGGCACTATTCTGTAAATCCATCTTAGGCAATTTCTACCTAGGATTGCCAGAACAGCCCTTTCACAAACTCCATCTTCATTCGTCTTTGATATATTTGATTTGAAACGATGATGCCCATACGAGTGGTTTTCAGATAATAAATCTGATCTCGGTCTCTTCGTATTGACAACCGAAATGGTCAGAAAGTTTGATAGTCGGTTATTGAACTATCAAAGGAAAACATGTGTACAAACAATGGTCGTATTTCCAATGGAAATCTTTCCATTCGATCATCATTTCTTTTCCTAATTTCCCATTTATTTCTTAGAACCCGTTTTACTTCTCACGATTTACTTGGAAAAACATTTCCGTTTAATTTGAACTGTTTATTTTCAATATTTCAGAAAATATATCTTATCAATATTGGAAAACATTTCCATTTCTTATCGCGCACCATTGCCCTTCTCTATCCATTAGTCACTAATTGTAAATTGGTAAGAGAACAACAACATAAGTATTAACCCCGAAGGCCAAAACCAACATCAGATCAATACCCAGAAAGCAATTCGACTTAACTAGTCTCTAGTTAGTTTCAAATTTCCTTAACTCCATTTAAATCTGCAAAACGTTTACTTTTAAATCATTATTTACTTTAAAATGTAAATATTATTCCTTTATAGAAAACAAATCTCATTTTATTAAATCAAATCTTGATTTAAATAAATATTTCCATTACAGCTTAAAAACCCATCTATCTAGTTCTTTTATAAATTCATATTCGTATTTCATATACTCCATTTACAAATCAACTTCCAATTAAATAAATATCAAGTTTATAACTTAATCTCGATTACTTATTTAATTACTAATTATTTGTTTTAAAACAAATATTAACTATCTTGCCAATTATTAAATTATATAATATAAAATGTATAAGAATAAATCATGTTAATAACATTCGACATCGTCGAATTTAATTTACAAATCCTTATCTGTTTGTTTCAATTCTATTCCCATTTCGAATATCGAAATAATTTCATTGTTTTCTTTCTAAACGATTTCCATTTTCCTTTTAAATAAATTATTTTCTTCAATTTATATTTTTAAAACTATTTAATAATAATCATTTTGCTTCGTTTATAAATAGAATTACTTGTTTTTACAAAATCAAAAACATGTTATTATATTCTAACTAATCTAAATTCCATTTCTATTTAAAACTAGAAATTCCTTTTTAAACCCCAATTTCTATTTCAATATATTCAAATATATTTTATGGTATTTATATACCAATTATTTCAGGTGAACGTTGTTCAACCACCCTAAACTCACAATAATCAACATCAGATTATTTATCACATCATATAAAGCTATATATGAAATTCAACAAAAAAATTCTTGAGGAATCCAATTGGATCCCTCCAACATATTTCCCTGCATCCACAAATGTTAAACGACATAAATATCGTCAATATGAAATATATAAATAATAGATTCAGTATTTAATCAATGATTTATATATATAACTATATATATTATTTCGACTAATTAATTAGCAAATCAACTAAACAACCATCACACATAGCATTCAATAATCACTTTTATCAATATTTAAAAAAGTTTATAAAATTATAAAGGTGGCAGAGTTAGTGAGTTTACTAACTTTGGCCGATAACCGTTGAGTAACGATTAACGGTCGAGGATTTGAATCTATCGTTTTATTTTGCCATAAATTCAAACTATCCTCAAAATTGTATCAAACCGTATTTTTACGGTATTATAATCAATTTATTCAATTATTTTAATAAAGATTCAGAGATTGAAATGGTCGTTTAAATTAAATAATATTGAATATTTAATTAATTTAAATAATAGAATAATATACTTAATTCTGAAATAGTCCGAATTAGTGAATTGACAATATAATGTGAAATTGGACAATTTAAAATATTTAATTCAGCTTAGAATTTGAATTAGAATGACGAATATACTATTTGAACGACAGTTGAACATATAATTTATATTATAACTATAATCGAGCTTGAAATGGCGCGGCAGATAGTAATTCGGCGATTCCAACTTTAAATGAATATACATAATCCGTTTTAAATTGGATTTCTGTGAAATAAGAAACATTCGGAGCTAGTGAAGTATATTTTTCTAATAGAATAGAAAAATCGGGATTTCGTTGTGTAGATTTTGTGTTATGTCCAAATTAAATTTTCGAAAAGTCACTATGGAATTCATATATAATTTATAACGATATATAAAAGGAATTTCATTGTAAATCGAATATCGATTTAATCGGGATTTGAAATATCAAGTTAGAAATTCATGTAGGAATATTATGGAGCTATATGATATTCTATTGTGAATATATATGTTAATATTTATTTTTAAATATTTAATTTATTTATTTTTAAATATATTTATATATTTAAATGGGTTATTTAGAGCGTTAAAAATAGCCAGTTTTGCAAACGAACTCTATTTTCGATGAAACAAATTTGTTGGATCCGCAATATTAAATTATCGTTAGATTTAAATTTTCGTGATTTTTGAAGTCGGTATGTGGACGTACGGAATTTTAATGTAAAAAAACAATCAATTATTTGACTTTAAAAATACGCTGTATGAGCAAACGGATTCGGAATTCAACGAAACAAGTTTCGTTGGGTCCGTAATGTCAAACTGTAGCTGCATGTTCATTTCCATGATTTTTGAACATCATGTGTGATCATGTGGATTTTTAGTTAACAAATACAAACTTTGATGGAATAAAAACAAATAAAATACTAGAATATAATAATAATATTTCTAGATATTTTGTTGCCTATAAAATCAACTTAACTTTCCTTCCTTCTAAACCTAAACTCATTCTACAGCGCCGCTTTGATTTTTTCTTTCAGGAAAAAGTTTCGATCCTAAAAAAAATTCGAAATAAAATGAAATCAATTGCTATAAATTTCGAAACTTATATTTATGGAATCAGGAAAGGATGGACTTCAGTTTCAAAACCTTTTTGTGCAGCTCGATCAAGAAGCCTGGAGTTCGATTTTGCTATGGCGGGTTTAAGGTTCGGGTTCGTGGAAAATCTAGTTGTTGGTTCACGGAATCAATAACATTTTTGAATTCGGGGTTGGAAATGGCACTTGCGTTCATATCCTTAGGAGGTCTGGTGATTTCTTGCGAGGTGCGTTCACTGGAGGTCGCGGAAAAGGGTGGAAGTCGCACACGAGGGGATGCGTGCGAGTTGGAGATCATTAGGTGATAATGAAGAAGAAATGGAAGAGGAGCATGACGATGTATTTTGTTTGGATTTATGTTGAAAAACGAAGGAGCTTTGATTTTCTAAAAGTTCGGCCATTAAGTTGATTTAACGAACGGGATTTATCTGGAGTTGGGGAAGATGGAGTTGAAAGGGAGCTGGTGGGCTTTTGAGGAAAGGAGATGGGCCGGGTTTATAAAGTAAGCCCAAGTTTTTAAAATAAATTAAATTTATTTTTGATTAAAACAGTGTACGAACTTGTAATCATTATAACTTGAGCATACAGTATCAGAATTTGATGAAACAAGATCCGTTGGGATCGTATGGACGACGGCTACGCATTGGAACTGACTGGGAGTGGATTGGAGCTCGTTACAATTTATAGCAAAATAAAACGTCCGTCTGAATCAAAGATAGTTAATCGTTATTTAACGATAACTACCCAATGTGAGTAAAACACACCAACTCTATTAGTTATATTTTTATAACGTATTTTTAGAACTAATAAGATGATGGTTGATTCTGTGTGTTGACTGTTTTGTTGAACTGCTAAGTGATTGGTTGAAATTATAGATAATGATATATATATATATATATTTTGTTAATCAAATATTGATTCTTTTTATCAGAATATTTCATATTGAAATGAAGTTGATGTGAATTATATTGTGTAACATCTGTGGATGCAGGGAAACAAGTTGGAGGGATCCAACTGGATTCCTCAATGTTTATAATACTGTTCTTTTCATATATTGTAATATATGATGTGATATATAATCTGTTGTAGAATATTTGTGTTTGAATGATATCGATCATTGTGAATTGGTATTTTAAATACCGTAAGAAATACTAGGATATATAAAAGGGGATTTTCAAAGTGTATTTTGAAAATAAATTATTTATATAAAATAAATGGATTTTATATATAAAAGGAAAAGAGTTTTATTAAGAAAATAATTATAAAATCAAAGGAGTTATAAAGGAAATATTTGTAAAACATTTACAAATAGAAAAGAAAAGGAAATATTTGTAAGACATTTACAAATAGAATAGAAAAGGAAATATTTGTAAGACATTTACAAATATAAGAAAAGGAAACATTTGTAAAACATTTACAAATAGAAAAGAAAAGGAAATATTTGTAAAACATTTACAAACAGAATTGAAAAGGAAATATTTATAAAATAAATAGAATTATCAAAAGGGATTTATTTGGTAAATAAATAGATTATAGAAGGAAATACTTGAAAAATGAATAGAATAGTATAAAAAGAGAATTTTATATTTGAAAGGTTTATCTATGGGGTTATTGATAAGATTGATAGATTAAGACATAATTATCTATGGGGTGGGGGCAGAGATCCTATTAGTAGGGGATTCAAATGTTTAGTAAATTGGGAGGTGTGTTGTAAGACTAAGAAAGAGGGGCATTTGGGGATAATTAATTTATCTAATTTTAATTCTTCTTTATTAGCCAAATGGTTGTGGAAATTTAGGTCTCCGGAAGTATCTACAACGTGGAAAGTTATTATATCTAAATTTTACTATTCAGGAGGAGAGTTCATTGTTGGATCTAGTGTTAGTTGGTATAATAGATTATCTTACTTTTGGAAGTCAGTTTTAAAGTGCTTTGATTTTTTCAACTTAGGTTATAAGGTGATTGTTCATTCTGGTAATACGACTTACTTTTGGCATAATAGGTGGATTTCTCGTTTACCACTTAAAATTGAATTTAGGGAGCTCTTTAATAATTGTAGTTTTAAAAATGCATTGATAAAAGATATCTTCAGAAGAGATTTGGATCCCCCATGGGAGTTTTCTTTTGTTAATATATTAGAAGGGGAAATGTTAAGACAATTAGCTCTACTTTATGCTAAGTTATCATTATATCACATAGATGAGTTTAAAGACTTTATTAGTTGGGGTATGGATAAAAGTCAAGTTTATTCAGTTAATTCCATGTATAACTTTATAAATTTTTCGGGAATCCCATTTCGGTCTTTTAAATTTATTTGGAAATCTAATTCTCCTCCTAAAGCTAAATTTCTAATGTGGTTAATAGCTCATAAGAAACTTAATATTGTTGAGCTTCTTAAGAGGAAGAATATCATTTTTGACGTTAAGTGTTATTTTTGTAATATTATGAATGAGGATGATGATCATTTATTTTTCTCATGCAATATCACAAACTATATTTTTAGTATGGTATTAAGGTTATTTGTTTTTGATTATCATTATTCTTTCAATTGTTGTGCTAATTATTGGGATTCTTATAGATTTGTTTATAATGCTAGTAAAAGATACATTTTAGATTCTTTAGTCAGTATCGTATGTTGGTTCATTTGGTCGGAGAGAAATCAGGGATCTTTCCATTCTAATTCTGTTTCTACGGATAATTTAATCATTAAAATAGTTTATTATTGCTTGAATCGGATGTCTAACTCACATTACAAGCTATCTGGGAAATCGGGCTTTGAGAATCTATTGATTAAGGCTAGATTGAATTTGTATCTATTTATTAGAATTAACAGTTTTTTTCGTAATAGATATCGCATCAGTTGTTAATTTCTTTTATTAATTTTTCATTGTATTTTTTTCTATACATATATGTATGGTAAATATATATGTATGAATATATATATATATGCTTATATAATATATATATATATATTTAGACACATATATTTTCATATATATATATATATATATGTATGTATGTGTGTGTGTGTGTAACAAATTACTAATAGTTTATTGAGCTTTTCGCCGATTCAGGTTGTGGATTTAGAAGAGGTGCTTAGTTGATAGCTGGATGGATTGGTAGCAGTTATGTATCTTGGAGGATTGCTGTTTGGATTGATGATTCGTTTTTCATTTGGGCTTATTGTTAGAGAGTTTTTTTGATGTTGTATCTCATTATTTTTTGTTATTATATAGAGAGTATGGGTTATTGTAATGGAGTAGATATACTTCAATATCGGGTGGTGGCCTTGCCGGAACTCGATATTGGAGTAGATGGGCGGTGGTTTATCCGGAGCTCATCTATCTACGATCCTTACATCCCTAGAGCGTTGTTAGGTTTTATCTTGTATTCTTATGTTCTATAGTTAGACTCCGTACCTTTATTATTATTATATATATATGTGTGTGTGCTCTCTTCTCTTCAGAAGATCACACATTTTTGTTTTCAAAAAAAAAATATTTGAAAGGTTTAGACCCGTGCTTCGCACACGAGTATAACATGATATGGATTTAAAGCAAAGATTTTAAATGGAATCTGTTCTAACCGATAGATTGTGAAGATTAATTTATAAATAATATTTTATGAATTAAATAAATGTTTATCATTGGATAAATAGGATATATAAGTCAGGACTTATATAGAGAAGTAAGAATCAATTTCAACATCGATATTTGAAACTAAATATGGACGTAGAGTTAATCAAAGAAGTTAATCAAAATGTGTTAATCAAATAGAGTAAAAGGAGTTAGTCGAATAATAGTTATTCGAATAGAGTTAATCAAATATTAGTTATTCGAATTGGAGTAATTGAATAGAGTTAATCGAACATTAGTTATTCGAATAGAGTTAGTCGAATAATAGTTATTCGAATAGACTTAATCGAATATAGTTTATTCGAAAAGGAGTTGATTGAATTATAGTTAACTAATTAGAGCTAGAGTTAACTGATTAGAGTTAGAGTTAATCGAAAAGGTGTTAATCGAATATAGTTATTCGAATAGAGTTAATCGAATATAGTTTATTCGAAAGGAGTTATCGAATATAGTTTATTCGAAAGGAGTTAATCGAATAGAGTTATTCGAAAAGGAGTTAATCGAATATAGTTTATTTGAAAAGGAGCTAATCGAACATAGTTTATTCGAAAGAAAGATTATCGAATATTAGTTATGTAGTGACCCGGATTTTGAGCGACTTTGGTTATCGACGTAAGCTCGACGTCGATAACCAAAACATCGAAAAATCCCGGTAATTAATGAAAGAAATTAGAAGGTGAGAATAGATAAGATAGAAACTTAGAATAGAAGAAGAAGAAGAACACAACATCAGAGTAACACGAACCTCACAGCGGAACGAATAACATATAATAGATAACATAACTTTGAAATATAACAGTTATGTATACAATAGCACTTACCAGAGTACAGCACTTACAACACAGCGGAAATAACTATAGCTATATGATCTTGAAGCCTCCTGCTCCAAGCTCTCCAAGTGTATCTGTAAAATCCCGACTACTTGACTGCCCGTACAAATTTAGGCACCCAAGAGTTTAGGGAAAACAACAAAATAAACTCCGGGTCAGTCATGGGACTGGTGTGAATAAACTCAAATCATTTAAACAGGTATATGATATCTCATAAGACCACGCCGTGAATACGGAACGGGTTTTTCCCTTATGAGAATCCAAATAACTTTTCAAAGCAATATCATTGTGATATTATAATAAGGTCTAAGTACAAATAAATATCAATCTAGCAGAAACGCTTGCATCTCACGTTACTACATATATAGTATACAATCAAAACCGCAAGCACGTATTGGATGATTGGATTTCCAACTATGACAAGGTATGGAACCACCTTCCGATCAGTGTACTCTAGGAACGATACACTGGAGTTCAATAAGAACATCTTGCAACTCAGCCACACATGACCGACCACTCATTTCGCTTGAGTGTATCGAATGTACATCACCAACGGTTGGGATCAGCAACCGTTCCCGTATATATATATATATATATATGGGACAGCATTGATAAATTTAAGAAACAAATGAATATTCACTAGATAGGTGATTATACACCCTACTTCGGTGCGACCGACTTAGCCATGCTGCCTGCCCGATTTCTGTCATTTACCGGTTGATGAGGCTAGAATCTACGCTTTATCATTACATCAGATTCACTTCGAATGCTACATTGTCAAATCCATCGAAAATCACTAATTGACGTTTACAACAGTACATTACGTGTTAGCTAAAGAAGTTTCCTTCTCCGCTTCCACTCTTGGTACGGTTGAAGAAATCAATGTACGTGACCCTTCTGGAAATACTCTGTTAGGCATTCATTCATACAAGTCATCCTCATTCACTTAGAATGTCACATCGTCATACCCGCCAAATCACAAATTGACTTATCCAAAAATAACACGGGTATACAGCTTGGAGAAACGAATTCCTCCGCCACCAAACGTGAATACGTTTGAACAGATCAACTTACGCGATCCATTGGATATACTCTGTCAGACCTTCGTCCATACAAGTTGTCCTGGGACTGGACAAATCGAAGGCACTATTCTGTAAACAGGATAGCCCTTGCATTTAACTCCGTCTTCAATTTTCTTTGGCATATATGATTCACGACGCTTATGCCAATACAAAGTGGTCCTATGGATAATAATCCAACCGGTCTCTCCATATTAACAACGTTAAAATGGTCAAAACTTCGATAGTCGGTGAGTTAACTATCAAAGAAAAAATCAAGTGTGCAAACAACGATATTATTTCCAAATGGAAATTATATCGAACAAACATCATTTAACATAAATCTCTTTAGTTCATTTATTTACTTATCTCCTGTTTCCCTATGTTCTAAATTCTTATTTTCTTTTATCAGAAAACATTTCTGATTCTCGTTTGGAAAACATTTCCAAAACTCCTTTACGATCAAACCTTACCATTTCTTAGTTAAGAAGGAAGTCACTCAAGTTGGGGTATAATTACCTCTCAGACCTTAACTGAACAACGTTATAACTTCGAAATGGTCAAAGTTTATCTTTTAATCTTTAACAACTTCTTTACGCCTTTCTCGGATTCAATTTTACTAATCCACTTCTATATTTAAAACATTGGTTATAACGATAACGTTATAATCCCTACTTTCGAATTATCTAACTTTAATTATAACTTCTATTCTTATTGGTGAATAATTAACCTAACACTTATTTATTTATAAATAAATAAATCTCTATTTAAACACTGGAAAGTATAAGTACTTTCCCGAATTCGATATAATCGAATTTGCCGATTTACTCTCTTCGAGAAATCTCTATTTGATTAACTCTTCTTCGAATAACCTATATTCGATTAACTCCTTCTCGAATAAACGATATTCGAAAATCTCTCTTCGAATAACTAATATTCGATAACTCTTCTTTTTCAAATATCTCATATTTGAAAATCTCACTTCGATTAAACTATAATCGATAACTCCGTTCGATGAAACTAACATCGATAACTCCTTTCGATGAACTAACATCGATAACTCCTTTCGATGAAACTAACATCGATAACTCCTTTATAATTATCTAACATCGATAACTCCTTTCGATGAAACTAACATCGATAACTCCTTTCGATGAACTAACATCGATAACTCCTTTCGATGAAACTAACATCGATAACTCCTTTCGATGAACTAACATCGATAACTCCTTTCAATGAAACTAACATCGATAACTCCTTTCGAATTATCTAACATCGATAACTCCTTTCGATGAAACTAACATCGATTTATTTAACTCGACAAACTTAACTCGACAAACTTAACTCGACAAACTTAACTCGACTAACTTAACTCGACTAACTTAACTCGACTCGACTAACTCGACTTACTTAACTCGACTAACTTAACTCGACTCGACTAACTCGACTTACTTGGTTCGACCAATTCGATTCGATTAACTAGGCTTGACTAACTTGGTCGAACCACCCGATCAACTCAACTTATTTAACTTTAACTGGTTTTACTTGGTTTGACTCACTCAATTTATTAACTCGACTGACTAATTCAACTCGATTAACCTAACTTGATTTACTTATTTTGATTTACTGAACTAATCACTTTGATTAACTCGACTAATTCACTTTGGTTAACTTAACCAATTCACTTAACTAATTCACTTAGTTTAACTTAACTAATTCACTTAACTCCTGTCGAATAGACTATATTCGATAACTCCTCTAACCCTATTCGAATAGACTATATTCGATTAACTCCTTTACTCTATTCGAATAAGCTATATTCGATTAACTCCTTTACTCTATTCGAATAAACTATATTCGATTAACTCCTTTACTCTATTCGAATAAACTATATTCGATTAACTAACTTCGAATACCATATTCGATTAACTCCTTTCGAATGTCTATATTCGATTAACTAACTTCGAATACCATATTCGATTAACTTACTTCGAATACCATATTCGATAACTTTATTCACTTTATAAAGATTTCCTTTTTAACAACGTTTTATTCATTTGAAAAGATTTACTTTTAAATAACGGTTCTACACTTTAAAAAAAGATTTCCTTTTTATAACGTTTCCTTTCCAATTCTATTTGTAAATGGTTTACAAATATTTCCTTTTCAAATTTATTCTTGAAATATTCTAACTTCTTAAATTCCCAGGAAAATTCGCCATAACCTCCTTTGTATCGGGAGTATCGGGAAAATCCCCAAACTCGCCACACAGGCCTTTCCATTCAAAAAGAAATGTTTTGAATTTATTTCCTTTTCAAATATCTCCTATTTAAAAATATTCCAATTTATAAACATTTTTTTTTATTTACAAATATTTAAATTTATTCATACCTCTTATTTATAAATATCTCATTTTATAAATATGCTATTTTCAATATCACTTTGAAAATTCCCTTATCAACATTCCGGCATGTCATGGTATTTTAACATATCAAATTACGATGTCTAATCTCGTCCATACACACACAATCAACAACAGGTTATAATTCACATCATATATTAAAATATATGAAAAACAATAAAATAACTGTTGAGGAATCCAGTCGGATTCCTCCAACCTGTTTCCCTGCATCACAGATGTTAGACAATATAGATAACATCACTTTCGGTTCCATATAATATATTCTGTTAAACAGAATCAATATAGAAATTTAACTAACTGACTAGCAGTTCAATCAAACAATCAACACACAGTCAAACAGACAATTTTAACAGTTCTAACAATACAACATGAAATTATAAACTGTTCAGAGTTAGTGAGATTTACTTACATTGGCGCGTTAACCATTGAATAACGGTTTGCGTTATTTGATTCAATCGGACAATTTATTTCGCCATAAATTGTAACGAGCTCGGATTCACTCCCGGTCAGTCTCATTGTGGTTCTCCCGTCCATACGATTCTGTCGGATCTTGTTTCGCTGAATTCTGTCAATGTACGGTGAAGTTATACACTTTACACGTTTTGATTGAATTAAAACAAAACTAAATTAATTTTCCATTGGCCTTATCCCTTTTCAACCCGGCCCACAACCGTCTAAAACCCAAAACCCGCACTCACCCTTCTTCCCCTTCCTCAACATTTTCGAACCCAGTAATTCTCGTGCCATCTCCTATTTCTTCGATCTGTTGTCCTCCCCACTACTCAATGATTTCAAAACCGCTTTCAACACTACGATCTCTTTCGAGGTCTCTTTATAACTTCCATTCTTCAATAACGTTAAACTCCCTTACTGGTCCGCCACGTGTCCCTCCTATCCGTGCAGATCCAACTCCAAACTACCCACCTTCATGCCATACAACTTTCCACGTTCACCATTCCACTGCAAAAGAATTCGAACCAAAACATACAACATGTTTTACTTCCCTCCTCATGCTCACGTTTCTTAGGTCAGTCCCTCCCCTTTCTTCTACTTGCGTGCTGAGTTCACGTCCCCTGAAACCCAACAGGTTCCATCGTAGAGCATATACACCGTGGCCCTCCTCTCAGAACCTCGAACACCATTTCCTCCCTAGTTCTGTTTTGGATATCGGCAGAAGCCCTGGATTTAGGGACTGACAACAATATGGTTTCAGGTTTTAAATTTGTTTGGTGGAGAGTAGAATTTTGTTTCGATTTTTGCTGAGAAAATGAGGGTTGGTGGCGGCTCATTTCTTGCAGAGGAAGGGAAGCGTTAGGTCTTAAGGAAAACGAGTGGGTATTTATAAGGGAAAGGGTTAAGATATTTTGGACCATTTTATTATTTTATTATAAACAAAATCTTCACCACGAAGTCTCGTGTAAATATAACATCATACAATATCTGTTTTTGGCAAACTATGCTAATCCTGGCATAGAAAAATATTCCGGATCCAATGGGACAGGTTTCGTCGAATTCCGACACCGTTTGTAAAAATCCCTTAGAAAATATCGATGAAAAACACCGAGCATTAATTCCTTAAAATTACAGAAAAAATCCTAAAAATATGAGGCCTTGACGTTTCACTAGACCTCTTCCTAAGGTTTCGTATGAAACTTGTTTCATTGAATTTCGAGTTCGTTTGACTAGTTAACCATTCAGTTTAGTTTGTTTTAAGTTAAAAACATAGTATACCCCACTATGAAATATTCTTTTCACGTAGGGACAGTTATGGACAAATACAAAAATACCATTGAAATGAGTGATGTGCTCTGGTCCCAAAAATGTAATAATACCGGTAGATGGACTCATATTGTGAAACCCCAAAATGTCAATACAGGGTGCCAAATACTCCAAATAAAAAGTTGCTTATTAAATTAATTAAAAATTACAGTAAAATTCTAAAA
Source organism: Allium sativum (assembly GCA_030737875.1). NCBI lineage: Eukaryota > Viridiplantae > Streptophyta > Magnoliopsida > Asparagales > Amaryllidaceae > Allium > Allium sativum. Next base: position 61,814,036 of record CM060912.1, read on the forward strand.
ATTAAATTATTGCTATTTCCGAAAAGAACCTTGTCTAAATTCAAACCTGATCTCTAGTTATATCAAATAAACCGTTACGGTCGATAAACGAATTCTATAGCGACTATTTTAAAATTTGATTTGGCCGTAACTAAAAATCTATACGACGAAATCCCGATTTTTCTCTTCCACTAGAAAGATATACTCCACCAGCTCCACACGTTTCTTGTTTCACAGAAATCCGGCTTAAAACGAATCCTGTACATTCAGTTGAAGTTCGAATCGCCAATTTACGAACTACAGCGCCATTTCAAGCTCGATTTTAATTATATTATAATTATACGTTCAAACTGTCGTCGATTGAATATATTCGTCAATATAATTCAACTCTAAGCTGAATTACATCTTAGGGATGACCCCGCTCACAGAATATTGTGATTTCCAATATTTTTGATTATTTCGACACTATAATATATTTTATTATATTATAATTATTAATTAAATATTCAATATTATTTAATTCACGTTCTCGATATCGATAAATCGATATTTAATAATTAAATAAATTAATTATTCAATAGCTAAAATGCGGGTTACTACAAGTTATTCAAAGAAAGATTATCAAATATAGTTTATTCGAAAGAGATTATCGAATATTAGTTATTCGAAGAAAGATTATCGAATATATAGTTTATTCAAAAGAGAGATAATCGAATATTAGTTATTCGAAGAGAGTTAATCGAATATAGCTTATTCGAAAAGGAGTTATCAAATAGAGATTATTCGAAAGAGAATTATACGTTGAATTCGATTATATCAAATTTAGGAAAGTACTATTCACTTTCCGTTTTTAATCAAGATTTATTTATTTATAAATAAATTAGTTGTTTGTTTATTTATCCAAATTAATAAATAAAAGTTATACTTAAGTTATTATATTTTGGAAGCATAAGATTATAACACTATTGTTATAATCAAATGATTTCTGTAAAAGAAGTGGATTCGTAAATAGAATCTGAGAGTTACGTAAGGAAGTTTGTCAAGGATTTAGAAGGTGAACTTTGTCTATTTTGAGGTTAGAAATGTTGTTCAGTTAAGGTCTGAGAGGTAGTTATACCCCAACTTGGTTGACTTCATTTTTAACTAAGGAATGGTTAAGGTTTGATAGTAAAGTTTGGTTAAGTGAATTTAGTTAATGAGTGTAACGTTTTGAGTTGGCATAGCGATGTTTTATTTAAACATCTGTTTAAATCCAAATGTAGGAGTTTTGGAAATGTTTTCCAAATAAGAATCAGAAATATTTTCAAATATAGAAAATAAGAAATGGAAATGTTTTCCAATGGTAATAACGTATATTTTATAAATCTAGAAAATAAGAATTTTCGAATATATGGAAACGAGAATAGGAAAATGAATAAATAAATGAAATAAAGAGATAAACATTAAATGATGATTGAACAATAGAATTTCCATCTGGAAATAATATCGTTGTTTGCACACATGTTTTTCTTTGATAGTTAACTCACCGACTATCGAAGTTTTTGACCATTTTTCCGTCATCAATACGGAGAGACCGGGATCTGATTCATGACCTGAAAACCACTCTGTACGGGCGTTAGCGTTGCAATCAAATATGATGAAGATAATTGAAGATGGAGTTTGTGCAAGGGTCGTTCAATCAAAATCCTAGGTAGAAATTGCCTAAGATGGATTTACAGAATAGTGCCTTCGGTTTGTCCAATCCCAGGACGACCAATATGGAAGAATGTCTAACAGAGTATATTTAACAGATCGCGTAAGTTGATTTCTTCAAACGTATATACGTTTGGTGGTGGAGGAATTCGTTTCTCTTAGCTGTATACCCGTTGTATTTTTAGGGAAATCAATTTGTGATTTGGCGGGTTTGATAATGTGAATTCAAAGTGAATAAATGTGTGATTTGTCAGAGATAAGCGTGGCTTCTAGCCTCATAACTGGGAAATTAGGTGGTTGGCTGCCAATTAGGATGTATTATCACCTATCTAGAGATATTCATTTCACTCTTTAATCTATTCAATGCTGTCCCATTCGGGAACAGTTGCTGATCCTAACCGTTGGTGATATACATTCGATACACTCAAGCGAAATGAGTGGTCGGTCATGTGTGGTCAGATTGCAAGATGTTCTTGTTGAACCCGGTATATTCCTCTCTAGAGGTACACTATCGGAAGGTGGTTCCATACCTTGTCATAGTTGGAAATCCATTATCCAATAATGGCTCGTGGGTTTGATTGCATACTATATATGTGGAATATGAAATGAAAGCGTTCTGCAAGATGATTATTATATTGTGGTTGATAGACACTATTATAATATCGAAAGAGTTTTGATATAAAGTTTATCATTTCTTTCAAAAGGATTTTGAAAGTTAAATCAAATGTTTTGGATTCTCATAAGGGAAAAACCCGTTCTGTTATACGGCGTGGTCTTATGAGATACCGTTTAATTGCTCAAACTATTTTATACTGTTTTTCTCATACCAGTCCCATGACTGACCCAGAGTTTATTTTGTTTTGTTTTCCCTAAACTCTTGGGTGCCCAATTTTGAACGGGCAGTCAAGTAGTCGGGATTTTACAGATATACTTGGAGAGCTTGGAGCAGGAGGCTTCAGGATTATATAGCTATTGTTTATTTCCACTGTGTTGTAAGTGTTGTACTCTGATAATGTTACTGTATATATGTATACGGATTTTATTTCAAAGTTATGTATCTATTATATATTATTCGTTCCTCTGTGAGATTCGTGTTACTCTGATGTTGTATGTTCTTCTTCTTCCATTCTAAGTTTCTATCTTATTTATTCTCACCCTCTGTTTTCTTTCTATTAGTTTTCTGGCTTCCAGTGTGATTTGGTTTGGACTTGTGTTATTTGGTCAGCTCAAATTGTACCAAAATTTTGGGACACTACAGTTGGTATCAGAGCTGAAGGTTAAGTAATTACCTTGGCTCTGTGGTGTGACTTAGTAGAGATGGGGTTAGCAATACCCTAGATTGAGTTGAGTGTATATATACGAGTTAACTTACTTGTTATTTGATATAAAAACCATTTTATATTGTGGAGATTTATTGGTTGAGTTGTTTATGAGTTATGGTCGATCAGTTTGATCCACTGTATCGGTAGGGGTTTGTAGACACTCGAATACGATGAACCGCACGGTATGTTTTGAAAAGAGGGTAAATGGAATAATTTTATCCATAATATTTTTTGTTATAAAAGAAATATATCTTGGAATTAGTATCGTATATTGGATATATTGGTTGTTATTATAATCGAATGAGATTATAAAAAGTGAAAGGTTAGATACAACCAATCAGAATTCGTATTGATGTAAGATATATAAAGCAAGATGAATGAAATCTTAATTTAAATCAGAATTGAAATTGAAAATTCTAAAAGTGGGAAAAAGTGTTTGTAGATGAATTTGTATTAAATATTTGGGAATTTTAAAATCATGGTAGATTTTAAATTTTGTTACAAGCATTGAAAATGATATTTTGAAATGGATTTCAAAATGAATGTGTTTAGAAATGGTTTTGAAAGTGATATTCGATAGCTGAAAACAGATTCCGATGATGATCATGACATCATCGGTGTTCATTTTCAAGTTGTAACACCCCGCCTCCGCTAGGGTCACTCGCAAAGGAATGCACTAGCTTTAGAGGGGCATTATTGGTAAACATGCACAGAAATATCACAAGACAGAACATATAACATAGCGGAAGTAAAATCAAACTTTCATAAACATTAATAATTAAGGTCTAAAGCCTTTTACATCAGAGTACATCAAAACCTGTCTTGCAATAATAAAGAAGCATAAAGACTTTTTCATAAATTATTCCCCAAGTAAAAACAGTAAAGTAGCCATAGCCAAGGAAAGTCCAAGCCATCCATGATGACCTTCAAGCAGAAGAAGTCCGAACTAAACAGCAGTATTTCCTCCCTGTAACCTGGGGGGGAAACGGAAGAAAAGAGGCGAAACAAAACGGGTCAGTCAAAAAGACTGAGTAAGCCCTATCTACTATTAGCATAAAAACTAGTAAAGTTAACTGACATGAGAAACTGAGATGAACATAAGCATGATAACAAGATAGATAAGCTAAATCAAAATAACAGGATGAACTACTGAACTCAGATAAACTAAGGTGTCATGATAAATTACGATGTCAAGATAAAACAAGGTATCACATCGTCAGGTTTCTATCAAGTATAATATCCCCAAGATATCTATCACGTATAACGTCCTATGGTATCTATCATGTACATCTGCTCTGCACCTACCGTACTAGTATCCCAACTGTATCATGTGTTATCCGTGAATGACCCTTACTCAAAAGTCGTATAATGGTCCATGTCAACCTAATATATCGCATATATAGGTTACTCAACTCGTATGTTTTATTCCATGAAAGTGTTCAGTCCCTTGCCGTAGACCATACGGGCTTCCCCATGAGGTTCTATACTACTTTAACATAGTTCCAGGATCCTTAAGATCGGTTTGGACTGTTACCCTAAACCTAGCTAGGGTCTTCCAGCATGAATTATCGTTTGTACAACTAGGACTTATGCTACCTAGGGCTACTAGGGATTACGCTTACCTATTGCACGTTTTCGTATCTCGGTTCTGGTTCAACCACCCAGGGCCACTGGGATTTACGCTAACCGTCAACCGCGCCCTTTTTCCCACGCATTCATCGTGAATCGTTTTCCATGACTGTATGCACATGTATCACATCGTGCCATCCGAGTCCTGTCACAGGGCAGACCAGGAAATACAGGACTCGGTCGGGAGCTTTCGATTTATCTGCCGATGCAGATGCTAAGGTCTGTTTTTCTATACGTGGATATGGTCCCACGCGACCCCTCCCTCAACTAGTGAAAGACAAGACAGGATAAATCCTGTATGAGAACACAACACTGGCCAACCCACATCCAAGCCTTACCGCAACCATAATTAGATAGCAATTATGGTCTATTGGGTGTTCTCTGCCTTTCCGTACGTACACGCTTGACCAAAGATGGTAGGTAGCCTGACGAAATGCTATCTAGGGTACGACCGTGTATCGTCGACTATCCCCTATCCATCCCCGTCTTTAGGTCGCTCGTATAGCAACCAAGACATACTCTTGGTTCTTCTAACGCAGACCTTAACCTCTCATGAGCCTAGTATAATCACCTGGCAGCTCATAGAGGGATACCAAGAATATCCTCACGTTCCCCGAAGCCGCTGCTTCGTTACCCAGTTCGCTGGAGCCTTTATCTAAATCAGATACTTGCTCCTACTCGTATACTTAAACGATGACCTACCGTATCAGGTTACTCATCTATCTATGAACTGGTCTAAATTTCCTTGACTAAGAATCATTACTTAGTTATTCTTCAACTAAGGTTTACCACTTAGCATTGTTCCCGTTATCCTAGTTAACTACGGTTATCCACCTAATCCTCAGAACTAGGGTTTACATAATGGATTAAGTGTCACTTAAGTTCATGACTTAACCCGTCTACAAATCCTGTCAAAATTGGCTAAGTATCCAAGTTCAAGGCTTAACCCTACAAACCATGCTCAAGTTGGTTAAGTATATTAAGCAATTCATGACTTAACCTCGTCCAATTATCATTCTAGATTGGTTAAGTATATATTAACTTGACCCAATCAATTTACTTAGTCAAATCGGTCAAGTGTATTCAAGCGATTCGCGACTTATCCTTATCATGTTTTCACGTTATATTGGTTAAGTATTGGTTAACTTAACCACAATAAATTAACGAGTTAGATTGGATAAGTATAGGTCACTTAACCACATCAATTCATCATGTTTAGATTAGTTAAGTGTTTAACTTAACCCCATTAAACTACCAAGTGGGATTAATTAAGTCTAGGCTAACTTAACCCCATCCGATTTCCATGTTTAGACTAGTTGAGTCTAATCTTAACCCCATTCGTTAACCGTATTTTTCGATTAAGCGTCATTAAGAAAACTTACTTAACCTTACCAAGTTATCGCGTTGGATTGATTAAGTGTTGGTTAACTTAACCCCATCCACTAGTCATATAAAAATGGTTAAGTGTCATTAGGCAAATCAAGTTACTTAACCTACCCAACCTTGTCATGTTTTGTTAAGTATCATTAGCCTAATCAAATTACTTAACCCATTTGTCCATGTCATATTTGGTTAAGAGTCATTAATCAAATTAACTTAACCCTATCATGTGGCATTAATTACTTAATGCACCTTCACCTCTCACATTAGACTTTGTTGTGGTTACTAGTTAAGCCGGTCGGTTCTGGGTAGCTTTACACCACAACTTGGTCTAACCTCGGGTTCAAGCACAACATGACCAACTTCTCACATTGGGTCCTATTGTTTGCAACTACTAGTTAGGCCGGTCGGTTCCGGGTAGTTTTACGTTGCAAACTCAACCCAACCTCGAGTTGGCCACACTTATATTATCTAAGTGTCATGTCCATCATGTTTCCCAAAACATGTTACAAGTTTTTCAAGCATTTGGGTAGACCTAACTTAATAGGTAAATTCCCAAAGGGTAGACCTAACTTAATAGGTAAATTCCCAAGCTTGTGTTTTTATGCATACTTACATGTCAACTTCCATGTTATATTTCAAGTCATGTTTTCAAGTATAAACACATGTCATATTTAACGTTACACGTTGTCATGTTTATACCCATTTACCCACATCATGTTCATGTCATTATGTTTTCCCATAATGTTACCCCAACGCTTTTAAACTCGCATATATGTTCGCAACAACGTAATGGATTAAAAGAAGAGACTTGACAAAGGCATGACAAAAATGGATATTAAGCCACAAGTTAATCATGGTGGCAAATGAGGCACAAATGTGTTCATTAGCTTGCATGTTACATTCTTAAGCCTCAAAAACATGCATAAACCCAAACTTGGCACATAAACGAATCATGGTGACAAAAGACATGGAATGATGACTAGTAACTCGCATATATCATCATATAAGGGTTATGACTTCATATGCAAGTTGACATAAAGATTATGAAGGTTCTCATGTTGCATAATGCAACATTTCAACATAAAGGTTGTAGCTTTTAGCTCATGAGATCAAGATAATGACTTCATAAACTTGCATGACATGATAGCATGTATCATTCTCAATGATCAAACCCAAACTTGCAACATGAACATTTAACTTCATAGTTAATATCTAAGAGTAGGGAAAGGGCTTACATTGCTATGAAGGCACAAATCGATTAGATGAAAGATTGAGACAAAGCCTATGCATGTCATCATCCTAAAACCCAAAAATGAAAGCTCCAAATCAATCAAAACCCCATCTTTATGAACAAAGATCAAAGCTTTAGCCTTGAAATCAACTTGAGAGGCTCTCATACTAACATAGAAACTCTCTAACACTCTCATGATCATGAAACCTCTCATAGAAATGAAGTGGAGGCTAGGATTTTGAGTGGAGGCCATGAGAGGAGCAATTTTGCCATAGTTTAGTTGCATGAATGAATAATGAGGATTTAGGATAGGTTAGGGTCTTATTTATAGATTAGGCAAGTGTTTTAAGCCATAGGATTAAACCTAGATTCAATCCAAGCCATCAAAGCATGTCTTGGGGAAGAAGTCAAGTGTAGGAACCATCTAGGGCCTTTAGATTAAAGATGAACCATGAGAACGATCCAAATGCAAAATCTGCATTTGAGCGAATCGGCCCACGGGTTGACAGCCAAACACCCTGGATTAACCCCTAGTCGACCCAGCGAGCTCGGGTCGACCTCAAAAATCGGTCGGTTCGGTTATTCCCCTCTCCCAATTCGCTGTTTTGAACATTTTTGCATATTTATTTATTTAATTTTCAATTATATATATATATCAATATATATATATTTCTCTGCGCAACCCATTTCACTTAATTAAGTATACTTTAATTTGGGAATTTTTCGTGAAACTTCGCGAGGCCATATCTTGGTCATACGGACTCCGATTTTCGAAAACTCGGACTCTATTTCGCGTATTTTTCCGAGACGAACGCAATGGCATAGCCCGTTTCCCTTGATTCAGATTTTACAGTTTAATTCTGCCTCCATTTATGTTATAACAGGTTATTGAAAATACGGGTTGTTACATTCTCCCCACCTTTTAGGATTTCGTCCCCGAAATCTCCAAGTTAGGAAGAACATATCCTACCATCCATCATCCATATACTCAAATCATCATCCACAAGCAGCCATTGTCCTTAGATGATTTCTAATGCTGTATGAATATATGCAAAACGTGTGTGTACATGTTCCTTAGCTAATGCTAATGATCAGGCCTGAATAATCTTTCTAATGCAAAATATGTATAGTGCCATGAATCCAACATGTATGCAAATAGTCCTAGCCATATAGATACTATATGCGTGCACAATCATTCATTCATATGCGACAACCGCATGATAATACATTCGATTTCATCCATAAACAAGTATAAATACTCGTGCATATGCAATATGAAATGTGACCGAGTCGAGCTAGTATCTAATGTGTATTCGCGCATCCACGAGCAACCACTTGCAACCATATCAATCATAACATGTTTCAAATACATGTTTACATCCATAGGGTTCTACCTAGGATTCCCTGAAACAGGGTCGAGAAGATAAACAGGACAAACTCCTTACGGGGTTTGTAACAGAAAATAGGACCGAGAGGATGTCCACAAAAGATAGCCTACAAGTAAGCTCTACCGAAAACAGGGATCAAGGATATACTCCAAAAAGAGATATCATGCGCGTATCTAGTCTTTGACCATCAAAGTTGTCTTTTAACTTCGCGATTTTGTAGCTTCTTATTCTTGTTTCCGTAACATGAGCTGGAACTCATTTCTTCGTCGCCTCTCGTTCCACTTGCACTTATCCTTTTCCTAGAATACTTGACGCAAACATGACTGCGTACTCATGATCTCATGCAAGCTTTACAAAATTCACTAGTGAATCTTGGACCTCGTACCACAGGGTATTTCTCGTAGAAGAACTTCCTCTTGAAAGTAAACAGATGCCAACCAGGTTATCAAGCGCACTTACTAGGGTGATCTCTATAACCCATGCATAAATGAAGTAAACCATCCGTCTTATCGGCGAACACCACTCGATCGGGCTTCAAATTTCCAATAAAGGCATCAAGGGATTCTAAGTAACTAGTCATGACAGAACCTCAAAAAGGTTACACGATACTTCGAGGGTATTACCAAGGCTAGTCAAATGGTCTAACTACCCTCCTATCAAAAACCGAGAGTGGCACCCCCTACTGGATAACCACTTCATCCCTAGAATCCATCCATAGCTTATAAACATAAGCATTATTTCCAAACTCAACACTTGGCATAGACATTCCCAAATCCAAACAAGTCATGTATAAATGGACTGATTCTCCATTAGGACTTTGAGACAAAAATGGGATTCTCTATTACGCTAGTACTTAAGGTGCAGAGACTCAACTATCGAAGCAGACTTAAATGATACGAACAACGAAGTCCTAACGGGATGATAGAGAAGAAAAGCTAAACCTTTAACAAGATCGTTACCCTCCTTCCGAGGTACTCTAGAAATGAGAGCATACTACTGCCCTCCCGATGATCTTGTCCTTGTCCCATAATACTTAACTATCCACCCCGTTTTACCATGCCAAAGGTACTCTCTCGTCATGGGTTTCGTTGTTCATCTTTCTCCCTCCTTTGAGGACTAAGCCATACCAACAAGTTGCTCATCCTTAAGCCCGTATCCTTTATCCTCTTTCTCACTATCCTTCCTTATAACGCGGCCACTGGTCTCCCGAGAACCACCTCCATCGCATGGAAAGCACTTCCGTAGATAGAAAAGACTAGTCGCAGTTAAAACCACTGTGACTACAGATGGAGGAAAGAAAGGAAAAGAGATTCAATTAAGGAAACGAGGATAGTGCTAATGGCCTTTGGGGAATAGCCTTTTTCTTTTAAAAGAAAATTTTCTTGAAAAATGCTTCTTTGTAAACGATTTTCAAATAGTTTTCAGAAGGTCTTTAAAAACTTTTGCCCAGTCTGGTAACCTTCTGCTCTGATACCAAATTGTAACACCCCGCCTCCGCTAGGGTCACTCGCAAAGGAATGCACTAGCTTTAGAGGGGCATTATTGGTAAACATGCACAGAAATATCACAAGACAGAACATATAACATAGCGGAAGTAAAATCAAACTTTCATAAACATTAATAATTAAGGTCTAAAGCCTTTTACATCAGAGTACATTAAAACCTGTATTGCAATAATAAAGAAGCATAAAGACTTTTTCATAAATTATTCCCCAAGTAAAAACAGTAAAGTAGCCATAGCCAAGGAAAGTCCAAGCCATCCATGATGACCTTCAAGCAGAAGAAGTCCGAACTAAACAGTAGTATTTCCTCCCTGTAACCTGGGGGGGGGGGGGGGGGAAACGGAAGAAAAGAGGCGAAACAAAACGGGTCAGTCAAAAAGACTGAGTAAGCCCTATCTACTATTAGCATAAAAACTAGTAAAGTTAACTGACATGAGAAACTGAGATGAACATAAGCATGATAACAAGATAGATAAGCTAAATCAAAATAACAGGATGAACTACTGAACTCAGATAAACTAAGGTGTCATGATAAATTACGATGTCAAGATAAAACAAGGTATCACATCGTCAGGTTTCTATCAAGTATAATATCCCCAAGATATCTATCACATATAATGTCCCATGGTATCTATCCTATACATCTGCTCTGCACCTACCGTACTAGTATCCCAACTGTATCATGTGTTATCCGTGAATGACCCTTACTCAAAGGTCGTATAATGGTCCATGTCAACCTAATATATCGCATATATAGGTTACTCAACTCGTATGTTTTATTCCATGAAAGTGTTCAGTCCCTTGCCGTAGACCATACGGGCTTCCCCATGAGGTTCTATACTACTTTAACATAGTTCCAGGATCCTTAAGATCGGTTTGGACTGTTACCCTAAACCTATCTAGGGTCTTCCAGCATGAATTATCGTTTGTACAACTAGGACTTATGCTACCTAGGGCTACTAGGGATTACACTTACCTATTGCACGTTTTCGTATCTCGGTTCTGGTTCAACCACCCAGGGCCACTGGGATTTACGCTAACCGTCAACCGCGCCCTTTTTCCCACGCATTCATCGTGAATCGTTTTCCATGACTGTATGCACATGTATCACATCGTGCCATCCGAGTCCTGTCACAGGGCAGACCAGGAAATACAGGACTCGGTCGGGAGCTTTCGATTTATCTGCCGATGCAGATGCTAAGGTCTGTTTTTCTATACGTGGCTATGGTCCCACGCGACCCCTCCCTCAACTAGTGAAAGACAAGACAGGATAAATCCTGTATGAGAACACAACACTGGCCAACCCACATCCAAGCCTTACCGCAACCATAATTAGATAGCAATTATGGTCTATTGGGTGTTCTCTGCCTTTCCGTACGTACACGCTTGACCAAAGATGGTAGGTAGCCTGACGAAATGCTATCTAGGGTACGACCGTGTATCGTCGACTATCCCCTATCCATCCCCGTCTTTAGGTCGCTCGTATAGCAACCAAGGCATACTCTTGGTTCTTCTAACGCAGACCTTAACCTCTCATGAGCCTAGTATAATCACCTGGCAGCTCATAGAGGGATACCAAGAATATCCTCACGTTCCCCGAAGCCACTGCTTCGTTACCCAGTTCGCTGGAGCCTTTATCTAAATCAGATACTTGCTCCTACTCGTATACTTAAACGATGACCTACCGTATCAGGTTACTCATCTATCTATGAACTGGTCTAAATTTCCTTGACTAAGAATCATTACTTAGTTATTCTTCAACTAAGGTTTACCACTTAGCATTGTTCCCGTTATCCTAGTTAACTACGGTTATCCACCTAATCCTCAGAACTAGGGTTTACATAATGGATTAAGTGTCACTTAAGTTCATGACTTAACCCGTCTACAAATCCTGTCAAAATTGGCTAAGTATCCAAGTTCAAGGCTTAACCCTACAAACCATGCTCAAGTTGGTTAAGTATATTAAGCAATTCATGACTTAACCTCGTCCAATTATCATTCTAGATTGGTTAAGTATATATTAACTTGACCCTATCAATTTACTTAGTCAAATCGGTCAAGTGTATTCAAGCGATTCGCGACTTATCCTTATCATGTTTTCACGTTATATTGGTTAAGTATTGGTTAACTTAACCACAATAAATTAACGAGTTAGATTGGATAAGTATAGGTCACTTAACCACATCAATTCATCATGTTTAGATTAGTTAAGTGTTTAACTTAACCCCATTAAACTACCAAGTGGGATTAATTAAGTCTAGGCTAACTTAACCCCATCCGATTTCCATGTTTAGACTAGTTGAGTCTAATCTTAACCCCATTCGTTAACCGTATTTTTCGGTTAAGCGTCATTAAGAAAACTTACTTAACCTTACCAAGTTATCGCGTTGGATTGATTAAGTGTTGGTTAACTTAACCCCATCCACTAGTCATATAAAAATGGTTAAGTGTCATTAGGCAAATCAAGTTACTTAACCTACCCAACCTTGTCATGTTTTGTTAAGTATCATTAGCCTAATCAAATTACTTAACCCATTTGTCCATGTCATATTTGGTTAAGAGTCATTAATCAAATTAACTTAACCCTATCATGTGGCATTAATTACTTAATGCACCTTCACCTCTCACATTAGACTTTGTTGTGGTTACTAGTTAAGCCGGTCGGTTCCGGGTAGCTTTACACCACAACTTGGTCTAACCTTGGGTTCAAGCACAACATGACCAACTTCTCACATTGGGTCCTATTGTTTGCAACTACTAGTTAGGCCGGTCGGTTCCGGGTAGTTTTACGTTGCAAACTCAACCCAACCTCGAGTTGGCCACACTTATATTATCTAAGTGTCATGTCCATCATGTTTCCCAAAACATGTTACAAGTTTTTCAAGCATTTGGGTAGACCTAACTTAATAGGTAAATTCCCAAAGGGTAGACCTAACTTAATAGGTAAATTCCCAAGCTTGTGTTTTTATGCATACTTACATGTCAACTTCCGTGTTATATTTCAAGTCATGTTTTCAAGTATAAACACATGTCATATTTAACGTTACACGTTGTCATGTTTATACCCATTTACCCACATCATGTTCATGTCATTATGTTTTCCCATAATGTGACCCCAACGCTTTTAAACTCGCATATATGTTCGCAACAACGTAATGGATTAAAAGAAGAGACTTGACAAAGGCATGACAAAAATGGATATTAAGACACAAGTTAATCATGGTGGAAAATGAGGCACAAATGTGTTCATTAGCTTGCATGTTACATTCTTAAGCCTCAAAAACATGCATAAACCCAAACTTGGCACATAAACGAATCATGGTGACAAAAGACATGGAATGATGACTAGTAACTCGCATATATCATCATATAAGGGTTATGACTTCATATGCAAGTTGACATAAAGATTATGAAGGTTCTCATGTTGCATAATGCAACATTTCAACATAAAGGTTGTAGCTTTTAGCTCATGAGATCAAGATAATGACTTCATAAACTTGCATGACATGATAGCATGTATCATTCTCAATGATCAAACCCAAACTTGCAACATGAACATTTAACTTCATAGTTAATATCTAAGAGTAGGGAAAGGGCTTACATTGCTATGAAGGCACAAATCGATTAGATGAAAGATTGAGACAAAGCCTATGCATGTCATCATCCTAAAACCCAAAAATGAAAGCTCCAAATCAATCAAAACCCCATCTTTATGAACAAAGATCAAAGCTTTAGCCTTGAAATCAACTTGAGAGGCTCTCATACTAACATAGAAACTCTCTAACACTCTCATGATCATGAAACCTCTCATAGAAATGAAGTGGAGGCTAGGATTTTGAGTGGAGGCCATGAGAGGAGCAATTTTGCCATAGTTTAGTTGCATGAATGAATAATGAGGATTTAGGATAGGTTAGGGTCTTATTTATAGATTAGGCAAGTGTTTTAGGCCATAGGATTAAACCTAGATTCAATCCAAGCCATCAAAGCATGTCTTGGGGAAGAAGTCAAGTGTAGGAACCATCTAGGGCCTTTAGATTAAAGATGAACCATGAGAACCATCCAAATGCAAAATCTGCATTTGAGCGAATCGGCCCACGGGTTGACAGCCAAACACCCTGGATTAACCCCTAGTCGACCCAGCGGGCTTGGGTCGACCTCAAAAATCGGCCGGTTCGGTTATTCCCCTCTCCCAATTCGCTGTTTTGAACATTTTTGCATATTTATTTATTTAATTTTCAATTATATATATATATATATATATATCAATATATATATATTTCTCTGCGCAAGCCATTTCACTTAATTAAGTATACTTTAATTTGGGAATTTTTCGTGAAACTTCGCGAGGCCATATCTTGGTCATACGGACTCCGATTTTCGAAAACTCAGACTCTATTTCGCGTATTTTTCCGAGACGAACGCAATGGCATAGCCCGTTTCCCTTGATTCAGATTTTACAGTTTAATTCTGCCTCCATTTATGTTATAACAGGTTATTGAAAATACGGGTTGTTACACAAGTTGTAAGTGACGGATTATTACCAAAGTTTTTGTTTTTGAATTGTTTTTAGAAAACAAGTTGTTTTGATATTCCAAATGAATATTTTGATTTTTGGAAAAGGCTAAGTTATTTAGAAACTCCCAGAAACGAATTATTTGGACTAAAACAAATTAGACGGAAATTTGTGAAACTAAATTGAATATAAATAATGGTAGTTGAGATTGATAATGGAATTTGGCTTGGATAAACGAATGGTTGTGTTGGAGATAAAAGTGATTTGAGTTTGATTGGGATGATATTGGTATATGCTGAATTAGCAGCAAATGGAAAGAATACAATGATATGCCCGACAAAAAGGTACAAATTTATATTTATATTGGGTATGAGATTTATGAGCTGATTGGCAAGCCGCTTGGCTGTTTGATTTTCTTTTGGGTTGGAGAAGGCCTATAGAGACGAGTAGTAGTTGTACCGATTGACCAGTACAAAGGAGGTGTTGGCGAATTTTTTGAAAAGTTAAGGTGTTAGAAAATTATCAGGATTTTTGAAAATTTTCGTTAGTAGGAATTAATTAATATTTTAATTGAAATTAAATTGGTTCTGTTGAAACTGAAGTTAAGTAGTGAACAAATAAGTTCTAACCAGTTAATAGGGTTTATTTCCTACCTTAGTAATTTTGAGGACGAAATTATTTTAAAGGGGGAAGAATGTAACAACCAGTATTTTTACGGTATTATAATTAATTTATTTAATTATTTAAATAGAGATTTAGAGATTGAAATGGTCATCTAAATTAAATAATATTGAATATTTAATTAATTTAAATAATAGAATATTATATTTAATTCCGAAATAGTCGGAATTAGTGAATTGACAATATAATGTGAACTTGGACAATTTAAAATATTAAATTCAGCTTAGAATTTGAATTAGAATAACGAATATACTATTAGAACGACAGTTGAACATATAATTTATATTATAATTATAATCGAGCTTGAAATGGCGCGGTAGTTCACAATTTGGCGATTCCAACTTTAAATGAATATACAGAATCTGTTTTAAATCGGATTTCTGTGAAACAAGAAACGTCGGAGCTGGCGAAGTATATTTTTCTAATAGAAGAGAAAAATCGGGATTTCGTCGTGTAGATTTTGAGTTACGTCCAAATCAAATTTTTGAAAAGTCGCTATGGAATTCATATACAATTTATAACGATATATAAAAGGAATTTCATTGTAAATCGAATATCGATTTAATCGGGATTAGAAATATCAAGTTAGAAATTCATATAGGAATATTCTGGAGCTATATGATATTAACAATAATATTTATTTTTAAATATTTAATTTAATTATTCTTAAATATACTTATATATTTAAATGGGTTATTTAGAGCATTAAAAATAGCCAGTTTTGCAAACGAACTTCGTTTTCGAAGAAACTAATTTTGTTGGATCCGTAATATTAAATTATTGTTAGATTTCAATTTTTGTGATTTTTGATGTAAGTATGTGGCCGTACGGAATTATAATGTGAAAAACAATCAATTATTTGACTTTAAAAATATGCTGTGTGAGCAAACGGATTCGGAATTCGACAAAACAAGTTTCATTGGGTCTGTAATGTCCATTTCCATGATTTTTGAACATCATGTATGATCATGTGGATTTTTAGATGACAAATACAAACTAAGATGGAATAAAAACAAATATAATACTAGAATATAATAATAATATATCTAAATATTTTGTTGCCTATAAAGTCAACTTAATTTTCCTTCCTTCTAAACCTAAACTCATTCTACAGCGCCGCTTTGATTTTTCCTTTCACGAAAAAGTTTCGATCCTAAAAAAAATCGAAATAAAATGAATTCAATTCCTATAAATTTTGAAACTTATATTTATGGAATCAGGAAAGGATGGACTTCAGTTTCAAACCCTTTTTGTGCAGCTTGATCAAGAAGCCTAGAGTTTGATTTTGCTACAGCGGGTTTAGGGTTCGGGTTCCTGGAAAATCTAGTTGTTTGTTCGCGGAATCAATACCATTTTTGAATTTAGGGTTGGAAATGGCACTTGCGTTCATATCCTTAGGAGGTCCGGTGATTTCTTGCGAAGTGCGTTCACTGGAGGTCGCGGAAAAGGGTGGAAGTCGCGCATGAGGGGATGCATGCGAGTTGGAGATCATTGGGTGATAATGAAGGAGAAATGGAAGAAGAGCATGATGATGTAGTTTGTTTGAATTTATGTTGAAAAATGAAGGAGCTTTGATTTTCTGAAAGTTCGACCATTAAGGTGATTTCACGAACGGTATTTATTTGGAGTTGGGGAAGATGGAGTTGAAAGAGAGCGGGTGGGCTTTCAAGGAAGGGAGATGGGCCGGGTTTATAAAGTAAGCCCAAGTTTTTAAGATAAATTAATTTTATTTTAAATTAAAACAGTATACGTACTTGTAATCGTTATAACTTGAGCATACGTTATCAGAATTTGATGAAACAAGATCCATTGGGATCGTATGGACGACGGCTACGCACTGGAACTGACTGGGAGTGGATTGGAGCTCGTTACAATTTACAGCAAAATAAAACGTTGGTCTGAATCAAAGATAGTTAATCGTTATTTAATGATAACTGTCCAATGTGAGTAAAACTCACCAACTCTATCAATTATATTTTTATAACGTATTTTTAGAACTGATAAGATGATGGTCGATTTTATGTGTTGACTGTTTGGTTGAACTACTTAGTGACTGATTGAAATTATAGATAACGATATATATATATATATATATATATATATATATATATATATATATTGTTAATCAAATATTGATTCGGTTTATCAGAATATTTCATAGTGAATTGAAGTTGATGTGAATTATATTGTGTAAAGTCTGTGGATGCAGGGAAACAGGTTGGAGGGATCCAACTGGATTCCTCAATATTTATAATATTGTTCTTTTCATATATTGTAATATATGATGTGATATATAATCTGTTGTTGATTATGTGTGTTTGAATGATATCGATCATTGTGAATTGGCATTTTAAATACCGTAAAAAATACTAGGATATAGAAACGGGGATTTTCAAAGTGTATTTTGAAAACAAATTATTTATATAAAATCAATGGATTTTATATATAAAAGCAAAAGGGTTTTATTAAGAAAATAATTGTAAAATCAATGGAGTTATAAAGAAAATATTTGTAAAACATTTACAAATGGAATAGAAAAGGAAATATTTGTAAAACATTTCACAAATAGAATAGAAAAGGAAATATTTGTAAAACATTTACAAATAGAACAGAAATGGAAATATTTGTAAAACATTTACAAATAGAATTGAAAAGGAAATATTTATAAAATAAATAGAATTATCAAAAGGGATTTATTTGGTAAATAAATAGATTATAAAAGGAAACACTTGAAAAATGAATAGAACATTATAAAAAGAGAATTTTATATTTAAAAGGTTTAGACCCGTGCTTCGCACACGGGTATAACATGATATGGATTAAAGCAAAGATTTTAAATAGAATCTGTTCTAACCGATAGACTGAGAAGATTAATTTACAAATAATATTTTATAAATTAAATAAATGTTTATCATCAGATAAATAGAATATATAAGTCAAGACTTATATAGAGAAGTAAGAATCGATTTCAAATCGATATTTGAAACAGAATATGGACATAGAGTTAATCAAAATGTGTTAATCAAAACGTGTTAATCAAATAGAGTTAAAGGAGTTAGTTGAATAATAGTTATTCGAACAGAGTTAATCGAATATTAGTTATTCGAATTAGAGTAATTGAATAGAGTTAATCGAACATTAGTTATTCGAATAGAGCTAGTCGAATAATAGTTATTCGAACAGACTTAAATCGAGTAAAGTTTATTCGAAAAGGAGTTAATCGAATTAAAGTTAATTAATTAGAGTTAGAGTTAATTGATTAGAGTTAGAGTTAATCAAAAAGGAGTTAATCGAATATAGTTATTCGAATTGAGTTAATCGAATATAGTTTATTCGAAAGGAGTTATCAAATATAGTTTATTCGAAAGGAGTTAATCGAATAGAGTTATTCAAAAAGGAGTTAATCGAATATAGTTTATTCGAAAAGGAGTTAATCGAATATAGTTTATTCGAAAAGGAGTTACTCAAATATAGTTTATTCAAAAGAGAGATTATCGAATATTAGTTATTCGAAGAAAGATTATCGAATATAGTTTATTTGAAAGAGATATAATTGAATATTAGTTATTCGAAGAGAGTTAATCGAATATAGCTTATTCGAAAAGGAGTTATCAAATAGAGATTATTCAAAAGAGAATTATATGTTGAATTCAAGTATATCGAATTCGAGAAAGTACTATTCACTTTCCGTTTTTAATCAAGATTTATTTATTTATAAATATTAAATAGTTGTTTATTTATCCAAGTTAATAAATAAAAGTTATACTTAGGCTATTATATTTCGGAAGCATGGGATTATAACACTATTGTTATAATCAAATATTTCTGTAAAAGGAGTGGATTCGTAAATAGAATCCGAGAGTTACGTAAGGAAGTTTGTTAAAGATTTAGAAGATGAACTTTGTCTATTTTGAGGTTAGAAATGTTGTTCAGTTAAGATCTGAGAGGTAGTTATACCCCAACTTAATTGACTTCGTTTTTAACTAAGGAATGGTTAAGATTTGATAGTAAAGTATGGTTAATTGAATTTAGTTAATGAATGTAATGTTTTGATTTGGCACAACGATGTTTTATTTAAACATCTGTTTAAATCCAAATGTTAGAGTTTTGGAAAATTTTCCAAATAAGAATCAGAAATGTTTTCTAATATAGAAAACAAGAAATGGAAATGTTTTCCAATGGTAATAACGTATATTTTCTAAACATAGAAAATAAGAATTTTCGAATATATATGGAAAAGAGAATAGGAAAATGAATAAATAAATGAACTAAAGAGATTAACATTAAATGATGATTGATTGATAGAATTTCCATCTGGAAATAATATCGTTGTTTGCACACATGTTTTTCTTTGATAATTAACTCACCGACTATCGAAGTTTTTGACCATTTTTCCGTCGTCAATACGGAGAGACCGGGATCAGATTCACGACCTGAAAACCACTATGTATGGGTGTTAGCGTTGCGATCAAATATGTTTAAGATAATTGAAGACGGAGATTGTGCAAGGGTCGTTCTGTCAAAATCCTAGGTAGAAATTGCCTAAGATGGACTTACAGAATAGTGCCTTTGGTTTGTCCAGTCCTAGGATGACTAGTATGGAAGAATGTCTGACAGAGTATATTTAATAGATCGCATAAGTTGATCTCTTCAAATGTATACATGTTTGGTGGAGGAGGAATTCATTTCTCCTAGCTGTATACCCGTTGTATTTTCGAGGAAATCAATTTGTGATTTGGCGGGTATGACAATGTGACATTCAAAGTGAATAAATGTGTGATTTGTCAGAGATAAGCATGGCCTCTAGCCTTACAACCGGGAAATGACAAAAATTGGGCAAGCAGCATGGCTAAGTGGTTGGCTATCAATTAGGGTGTATTATCATATATCTAGAGATATTCATTTCATTCTTTAATCTATTCGATGTTGTCCCATTCGGGAAACGGTTACTGATCCCAACCGTTGGTGATACACATTCAATACACTCAAGCGAAATGAGTGGTCGGTCATGTGTGGCTGGGTTGCAAGATGTTCTTGTTGAACCCAGTGTATTCCTCTCTAGAGGTACACTATCGGAAGGTGGTTCCATACCTTGTCATAGTTAGAAATCCATTACCCAATAAGTGCTCGCGGTTTTGATTGTACACTATATATGTTGAACATGAGATGAAAGCGTTCTGCAAGCTGATTATTATATTGTGGTTGATAGACACTATTATAATATCAAAAGAATTTTGATATAAAGTTTATCGTTTCTTTCAAATTTTGAAAGTTAAATCAAATATTTTGGATTCTCATAAGGAAAAAACCCGTTCTGTTATATGGTGTGGTCTTATGAGATATCGTTTAATTGCTCAAACTGTTTTAAATTGTTTTACTCATACCAGTCCCATGAATGACCCAGTGTTTATTTTGTTTTGTTTTCCCTAAACTCTTGGGTGCCCAATTTTGAACGAGCATTCAAGTAGTTAGGATTTTACAGATATACTTGGAGAGCTTTGAGCAGGAGGCTTCAGGATTATATAGCTATTGTTTATTTCCGCTGTGTTGTAAGTATTGTATTCTGATAATGTTACTGTATATATATATATATATACGAATTTTATTTCAATGTTATGTATCTGTTATGTATTGTTCGTTCCGCTGTGAGATTTGCGTTACTCTGATGTTGTATGTTCTTCTTCTTCTATTCTAAGTTTCTATCTTATCTATTCTCACCCTCCGTTTTCTTTCTATTAGTTTTCTGGTTTCCAGTGTGATTTGGGTTGGACTTGTGTTATTTGGTCAGCTCAAATTGTACCGGAATTTCGAGACACTACAAAAACACTCCAGACTAGCTCCACTGTATAGCTTATGACCATACAATCCTAACCGATCATTTTAAAGCCTGGCCCATGCCCCCTTGTAAAAGCCCAGATCCGACTGTTCATCAAAAATGCCAATTCGAGTAGTTCAACCCCATACCTTTTTAAAATTATTATGTATAAAATTTAAAACTAAATTCTTTAAATATTTGGCTTTACCATCCTTAAATGGCCCGTCTCCAAATAAATGAAGCCCACGTGAATAGTTAGTCTTCTTCCTCCCTGTACAACATTTCCCAGCTCCATATCACTGCCCGTCTCATATCGTAACCATCTGTTCATGTCCATCGCACCCATAGTTTTGGCCCATGCCAACCGATAGAAAGGCCAATGTTGCAAACCGCCGCCTGTAGCATACAACTCACCCTCGCCTATTCCAACCTTCTATTTTTAACTTCACATAATATAAATAAAAAATGGGCATCAAATCGTGTATGCTTACAAGCCAACCCCAAGCTGCATGTACAAAACGTTGTACCCTGCACATGCAAAATCCCCAACCCCTTGCATCTTCTTCCCATGCAAAGAAACCACAGAAGCTCCTGTTCTAGTATTTCTCTCCATTTCCAAAACGTACTCCTCCCCATATAATCAACTTTTTGTTTTCGGATGTATCCCTACATCCACCAACTTCCATCGGCCTAGCTTCCATGTTGGCCACACTCTACTTCAACATCACCATTTAATTTTCGACTCTCAGCACTTCTGGTCGGTGCTACAGTACTTCGCACCGCCCGCTAATATTTGCTCATGAATTCGCACCAGAGTCCGCCTCGCTACACAACCAAACAGTCCACGCCTTCTTCCTTGATCTTACTTTTGCATGGGTACACTTGTACCACCCTTTTTCTTTCTCTATTTTTGACATGCCTAGAAACGTTTACACCCTGTCTATGTCTCCTATTTACACCCAGCAAGCACATCCATGATCCATGGGACATACGCCTCCCTTCTCGTCATTGACCAAAAATGCACACTCCTTTGTAAACCAATCACACCCACCTCATAACTATTTAGCATAGCATGTTATTTCAACCCCACATCCTCTCTATTCATTAATACACGCACCATTATGTCCAGTCCTATGACACCATACGCATTCCTCCTAAAACCCATTCTCGCCCTTAAAATTCACGACATATTCACGCTCCAAAAACAACCCCATACCCTTCACATGTCCATAAGTATATATGTACATATATATATATAGCAAAACTGTTTTATCTCCTGTATATTTTAGTTTCTTTCCAAGTTGCGTGAAAAAAAAAGAAAGACAAATGCTCATGTGGAGTTATCGTTAATGAGAATAAAATGGAAAGGTGACAAAATACAGATGTATACTGTGTTTAGTAAACTGGGAGGGGATGAGAAAATGATAAGGGAAGTATTATATTTTCCTTTCCTACTGAGTTGCGTGAGAGGAAAAGATGTGGATATATGAAACCATGCAAAGAAGAATTGAAGTTTTGTTTTTGTTAGGGATTATGAGTACTGTAAGGGATCGAAATGTGGAAAAGATCCTTCTCAAAGAATGTGTATATATAGGCAAGGTTTATTTAATTGCGAAGGAAAGTGAATTTATGCCCTGACTAGAAAATGACTCCCCTCAGTACTTACGAAAATCAAAATTTTCTTCATGCCTAAGTAACATGAACTGACATGCTTTATTTAATGCTAGTATTGTCTTCGGCAGAGAAAATAAATGAAAACAACAATCAACATCGGAGGTCATTCATTGAATATAATATATGTTTGTAAACGTTAAATATCCCATAAGGGTAGCCCGTTGCGTACGTTCGTTTATGAACCGCTATTGAAAAATAAATCGGTGAGACGAGCAATGTTCTATGATCTCAGAAACATAATAAAATAGACAACATAGTTATTCTGTGAAACCCCAAAATGCTGATATAGGGTGTAAATTACTCCAAATGAAAATTTTCTTATTTTCTAAAATAAAATTATAGTAAAATTCTAAAAATTAAATTATAACTACGTCCCAAAGATCTTGTCCAAATTTGAAACCAATATTTAATTATAATTAAATATATCGTCATGGTTTATAAACGATTCCATAGCGACTTTCTGGAAATTTGATTTTACCATAACTTACAATATTTAAGACGAAATCTCGAATTTACACTTCCATTAGAAAAATACAGTTAAGTAGATTCCAACGTTTCTTATTTCGAAGAAATCCGACTTATAACGAATCCTACATACTTAGTTGAACTTCATACCACCAAATTACAAACTACCGTGGCGTTACGAGCTCAATTATAATTATATTATGATTTATAAGTTCAACTATCATGTTAAATTATATATTCATTATTATAATTCAATTCTAAACTGAACTAAATCTATTATATTATCCAATTCACATACTATTGTGAATTGAACTATTTCTGACCGTTTCGGAAATAAATATATTATCCCATTATTTATATTAGTTAAATATTCAAATTATCAAACCAATATATTAAAATAATTAAATAAATATATTATAATATTTCTAAAAATCCAGGACGTTACATTCTTTCCCACTTAAAAGAATTTCATCCCCCAAATTACTAAGTCGGAAAATGCTATAACCCTATTATCCAGATTACAATCATTTGGTTTACTCCTTAATTTCAGTTTCAACCGAACTGAATTATTTTAGTTATAATATTAATTCCTTCTTATTAATGAAAATTTTCGAAAATTATGAAAATTTTCTAACATATTAAATTTTCGAAAAAAATTAGCTAGCGTTTCCTTTGCATGGCTCAATCGGTACAACTACTACTTGCCTCTCTGGGCCTTCTCCAATCCAAAAGAAAATCAAATAGCCAAGTGGCTTGCCAAACATGCTCATAAATCTTATATCCAAATAAATATAAACTCGTATCTTTTTATCGGGCATTCAACTCTATTTCTTCCCCTTGCTATCAATTCAGTTTATATGAATGCCATACCAATCCATCTCCACTGAATTTATCCTCAATACAATCGTTCTCTTATACTCGAGTCAAATTCCATTTCAAGCTCCAGTTCAAATCTCAATTCCAAATTCTATCTAAACAATCTAATTCCGTTCCAGATTATCTCTAATCCAATTCAATTTTATTTAACTTACCTTAAGTTAATTTCTAATTTAATTATTCACTTTTTACCATTTCAATTTATTTAACTTTATAAGTTGAATTTAAAATTTCAAAGTCCTGGGTTTTATTTCAAATCAGTTTGAAATCATATACAATAAAAACAATTCAAAACATATGAATTTTTGACTATATGTTTCATCAAAACAATTCAAAACCAAATATTTGGCAGTAATCTATCACTGAGAAACTCAAAAATGAAACTGATGATGCGGCCGTCATCATCAGAATTATTTCCCAGTGATCGAAGTGAGATCAATCTATATCACTTTCAAAACTTGTTTTCAACGCTTCCATTTTGAAATCGCTTTCAAAATATCCTTTTACAATATTCGGAAAACATTTTCAAATCACCCATGATCCCAAAATTTCCAAATATTAAATCCAAAAATTCAATTTCAACCCTTTTCAAATTTCTAGGGTTTTTAATTCTAATCCTGTCTTACATTCAGATTTAAGTAATCTGATTTTACATATTATACTTATAAAAATTCTCATTGGTTATTTATAACCATCTCATTTATAATCTTATTTAGTTATAATAACAACTAACACATCCAATATATTATAATCATTCCAATATATATATTCCTTTATATCAAAATATATTTTGGGTAAAATTATTTTATTTACCCTCTTTCAAAACATGTTGTGTTAGTTCATCGTATTCGAGCATTTAGAAGCTTCTATCGATATTGTGGTGCCCCACTATCGACCGGAATTCATAAGCTACCCAATCAATAAATCTCCAAAATATAAAACAAATTTGATATAAATCTACAAATACGCTCTCTCATATATATATATACACACTCAAACTCAATCTAGGATATTACTAATCCCATCTCTATCGAGTTACGCCACAGAGCCAAGATAATTACTTAACCTTCCGCTATGATACCACTGTAACGAATTGGGATTTTCGATCCTGAAAATAACCACAAAACCCATGTTAACTATCCTAGCATCGTAAGTACCAGATCATTAATAGAAAGAAGTTAGAGGGTGAGAAATAGAAAGAAATAAAATTAGAACAAAAGAAGAAGAAGAACACCACAGAAAAAAATCAGAGTAACACTTATCTCACAGCGGAACGAATAAAATATATTACATAATAACTTTGAAAATACAAACTGGTAACTGTATATACATACCATTGTCACATAACATCACAATGGAAATAATATATATATATATATATCTAACTCCGAAGCCTTCTACTCCAAGCTCCTACAAGTATATCCGAAAAATCCAGACTACTTGACTGCCCACACAGATTTAGGCACCCAAGAGTTTAGGGAAAACAAAACAAAACAAACTCTGGATCAGTCATATGACAGGTGTGAGTAAACTCCAATCACTTGGTTTAACTTTTTTTTTAAACCCTTTTAAAAGAAATGATAATCATAAGACCGATCCATATATAAACACAAACGGTTTTTATCTTATGATAAGCCAAAATATTTCTTAAGATCAATATTTTATGATATTATAATAATGTCTAAATCAAGTAAAAAGCAATCTAGCAGAACGCTTTCATCTCACGCTCTACATATAATATATACAATCAAAAACCGCGGGCTCTTATTTGGGAATGGATTTCCAACTCTGACAAGGTATGAAACCACCTTCCGATTAGTGTACTCTTGAAGTGATACACTGGAGTTCAACAAGAACATCTTGTAACTCGGCCACACATGACCAACCATTCATTTCGCTTGAATGTTCTGAATATAATGTCACCTTACGTTTGGTATACCAACATAACCGTTCCTGGGAGGTACAGAAGCGAAAGAAGTGAAAAAATATGAATATTCTCTATATGGTGACAATATACCCTAATTGGGTGCGACCCACTTGGCTATCCTGCCAGCCCGATTTTCGTCATTTCGCGGTTGATGAGGCAGGAGGTCATAACCAATTATTGTACATATCACATCTATATTTACTTAGAATGCCACATCATCATACCCATCAAATCACAAATTGTTTCCCCAAGAATACCACGGGTATAAGCTAAGAGAAACAAATTCGTCCACCACCAACGTAAATACGTTTGAAACGACCAACTTAGTCGATTTACCAGATATACTCTATCAGACATTCGTCTATTCAAGTTGTCCTGGGACTGGACAATCCAAAGGCATTATTATGTAAATCCATCTTATGTAATTTCAACGTAGGATCGCCAGAACAGTCCTTGTACAAACTCCATCTTCAACTGTTTTCGATATATTTGATTCGAAACGATGATGCCCATATGGAGTAGTTTTCAGATAATAAATCTGATCCCGGTCTCTCCGTATTAGCAACAGAAATGGTTAAAAACCTAGATAGTCGGTTATTTAACTATCAAAGGAGAACATGTATACAAACAATGGTCGTATTTCCAAATGGAAATCTTTCCGATCAATCATCATTTCTTTTCCCAATTTCCCATTTATTTCTCAAAACCCATTTTACTTCTCACGATTTTCTTGGAAAAATGTTTCTGCCTAATTTAAACTAATTATTTTCTATATTTCAGAAAATATATCTTATCAATATTAGAAAACATGTCCATTTCTTACTGCGCACCATTACCTTTCTCTATCCATTAGTCACAATTTGTAAATTAGTATGAAAACAGTTCCCTAAGTATTAACCCTGAAGGCCGAAACCAACATCAGATCAATACCCAGAAAGACGTTCAACTTAACTAGTCTCCAATTAGTTTCAAATTTCCTTAACTCCATTTAAATCTGTAAAACGTTTGCTTTTAAATCATTATTTACTTTAAAATGTAAATATTATTCCTTTATAGAAAACAAATCTCATTTTATTAAATCAAATCTTGATTTAAATAAATATTTTAATTACAGTTTAAAATCCCATCTATCTAGTTCTTTTAAAAATTCATATTCATATTTCATATACTCCACTTATAAATTAACTTCCCATTAAATACATATCAAGTTTATAACTTAATCTCGATTACTTATTCAATTACTAATTATTTAATTTAAAGCAAATATTAACTATCTTACCAATTACTGAATTATGTAATATAAAATTTATAAGAATAAATCATGTTAATAACATTCGACGTCGTCGAATTTAAATTACAAATCCTTATTGATTTGTTTCATTTCTATTCCCATTTCGAATATCAAAATAATTTCATCGTTTTCTATCTAAACGATTTCCATTTTCCTTTTTAAATAAATTCATTTCTTGAATTAATATTTTTAAAACTATTTAATAATAATAATCATTTTGCTTCGTTAATAAATATCGTTTATAAACCAAATTACTTGTTTTTATAAAAATAAAAAACAAGTTATTATATTCTAACTAATCGAAATTCCATTTCTATTTAAAAATAGAAATTCCTTTTAAAACACCAATTTCTATTTCAATATATTCAAATATATTTTATGGTATTTATATACCAATTATTTCAAGTAAACGTTGTTCAACCACCCCCAAACATACAATAATCAACATCAGATTATTTATCACAACATATAAAGCAATATATGAAAATCAATAATAAAATTGTTGAGGAATCCAGTTGGATCCCTCCAACTTGTTTCCATGCATCCATAAATGTTAAACGACGTAAATGTCATTAATATGAAATATTATAAATAACATATTCGGTATTTAATCAATGATTTATATATATAACTATATATATTATTTCAACCAATTAATTAGCAAATCAACCAAACAACCATCACACACATCATTCAATAATCACTTTTATCAATATTTAAAAATGTTTATAAAATTATATAGCCAGCAGAGTTAGTGAGTTTACTCACTTTGGTCGGTAATCGTTGAATAACGATTAACGGTCGATAATTTGAATTCGTTATTTTATTTTGCCATAAATTCAAACAATCTCCAAAACAATCCTTACTAGCTCCACTATATAGCTTATGACCATACAATCCTAACAGATCATTTTAAAGCCGGGCCCATACCCGCTTGTAAAATCCCAGATCCGACTGTTTATCAGAAATGCCAATTCAAGTAGTTTAACCCCATGCCTTTTTAAAACTATTATATATAAAATTTTAAACTAAACTCTTTAAATATTAGGCCTTACCATCCTGAAACGGCCCGTCTCCAAATAAATAAAGCCCACGTGAATAGTTAATCTTCTTTTTCCCTGTACAACGTTTCCCAGCTCCATATCACTACCCGTCTTATATCATAATCATCTATTCATGTCCATTGCACCCATAGTTTTGGCCCATACCAACCGGTAGAAAGCCCAATGTTGCAAACTGCCGCCTGTAGCATACAACTCACCCTCGTCCATTCCGACCTTCTGTTTTTAACTTCACATAATACAAATAAAACATGGGCATCAAATCGTGTATGCTTATAGGCCAACCCCAAGCTACCTGTACAAAACGTTGTAACCCGTGCATGCAAAATGCCCAACCCCTTGCATCTTCTTCCCATGCAAAGAAACCATGGAAGCTCCTGTTCCAGTATTTCTCTCCATTGCCAAAACGTACTCCTCCCCATATCATCAACTTTCTATTTTCGGATGTATCCCTACATCCACCAACTACCATCGGCCTTGGTTCCATGTTGGCTACACTCTGCTTCAACATCACCATTTAACTTTCGACTCTTAGAACTTCTGGTTCGTGCTACAGTACTTTGCATCGCCCACCGATATTTTCTCATGAATTCACACCAGACTCCACCTCGCTACATAACCAAACAATCTACGCCTTCTTCCTTGAACTTACTTTTGCATGGGTATACTTGTACCACCCTTTTTCTTTATCTATTTTTGACGTGCCTAAACAATTTTCCACCACGTCTATGTCTCCTATTTACACCAATCAAGCACATCCATGATCCATGGGACAAACGCCTCCCTTCTCGTCATTGACCAAAAATGCACGCTCCTCTGTAAACCAATCACACCCACCTCATAACTATTTAGCACAACATGTTATTTCAACCTAACATGCTCTCTATTAATTCATACACGCACCATTACGTCCAGTCCTCTGACGCCATACACATTCCTCCTGCAATCCATTCCCATCCTAAAAAGTCGCAACATATTCACGCTCCAAAAACAACCCCATACCCTTCACACGTCCATATGTGTGTATTTATATATATATATATATATATATATATATATATATATATATATATATATAGCAAAACTGTTTTATCTCCAGTGTGTTTTAGTTTCTTTCCAAGTTGCATGAAAAAAAAGAGATAAATGCCCATGTAGAGTTATCGTTACGAAAATAGAACGGAAAGGTGACAAAAATACAGATGTGTATTATGTTTAGTAAATAGAGAGGGGATAAGAAAATGAGAAGGGAAGTATTGTATTTTCCTTTCCTACCGAGTTGCATGAGAGGAATAAATATGGATATATGAAGCCACGTAAAGAAGAATTGAAGTTTTTTCAGGTAGAGATGATGAGTTTTGTAAGGGATCGAAACGAGGAAAAGATCCTTCTCAATGAATGTGCATATATAGGCCAGGTTTACTTAATCGCGAAGGAAAGCGAATTTATGCTCTAACCAGAAGATGCCTCCCTTCAATACTTACAAAAATCAAAATTTTCTTCATGCCTAAATAACACGAACTGACATGCTTCATTTAATGCTAGTAATGTCTTCGGCAGAGAAAATAAATGAAAACAACAAGCAACATCGGAGGTCATTCATTAAATATAATACATGTTTGTAAACGTTAAATATCTCATAAGTGTACCCCATT
This sequence comes from Allium sativum, assembly GCA_030737875.1. NCBI lineage: Eukaryota > Viridiplantae > Streptophyta > Magnoliopsida > Asparagales > Amaryllidaceae > Allium > Allium sativum. The sequence goes on from CM060912.1 coordinate 61,844,117, forward strand.
GCGTACATTTGTTTATGAACCACTATTGACAAAAATAAAAATAACGGTGAGATGAGAAAAGTTCTGCGATCTCAGAATCATAACAAAATAGACAAGATAGTTAATTCTGTGAAACCCTAAAATGCTGATATAGGGTGTAAATTACTTCAAACGAAAAGTTTCCTATTTTCCAAAATAAAAATTACAAAAAAATTCTAAAAATTAAATTATAACTATATCTTAAAGATCTTCTCCAAATTTGAAACCAATATTTAATTATAATTAGATATATCGTTATGGTTTATAAATGATTCCATCGCGACTTTCTGGAAATTTGATTTGACCATAACTTATAATATTTAAGACGAAATTTCGATTTTTCACTTCCATTAGAAAAATACAGTTAAGTAGATTCCAACAGTTCTTGTTTCGTAGAAATCCGACTTATAACGAATCCTATACACTCAGTTGAAGTTCAAACCGTAAATTACGAACTACCACGGCATTACGAGCTCATTTATAATTAAATATTTATAAGTTCAACTATCGTTTTAAATACTATATTCATTATTATAATTCAATTCTAAACTGAATTAAATCTCTTATATTATCCAACTCACATGCTATTGTGAATTGAACTATTTCCGACTGTTCCGAAAATAAATATATTATCTGTAACGACCCTGAAAATCTGAACCAATTTAAAAATTTTAAATTGGCTAAAATAATGGGTTTGAAATATTTAAAATAAATATTTTAAATAATAGCAATGAAAACTGAGTTTGAATCGACGTTTGAAAATGAATATAATTAATTCTAATTATAAACAAGGCCTGAAAGGCGCTGTAGTTTCAAAAATTGAATTCAAACTTTGTCGGACTGTACCGGGTGCAAAACAAAACGGATTTGAGTGAAACCAAAAATATTTAAATCTGTTAGGGAATACCTTTCTAATGAATCTGAAAAATCAAATTTTCATAGCGGAAAGCAAAAGTTATGGTGAAATGAATTTTCAGAAAGGTCGCTATGGAATTTATATAGCCCGTGAAATTGGCCATTTTGCATACGACCTCGGAATTCGACGAAACCACTTTTGTTGGATCCGGGATGTGAAGTTATTGCTAGGTTTCAAATTTCATAATTTTTGAAGCTAGTAAGTGAGCGTGGCAAAGGAAAATGTGTTTTGGTCAATTACAGTTAAATTGGATCGACCAGAAATGGGCCTTTTTGCAAATGGTCTCAAAATTCGACGAAACTAGTTTTGTTGGGACCGTATCATCAAAAAATAGCCAGATTTATTTTTTTGGAATTTTTCGAATCAGTTTGTGGCCCTGGCAAATTGAAATGTACGTTCAAATCAAATATTAAATGTTTTATATTTTTATTTGAAGGAAAACTGACTGAAACAGTCGAATGGGCCTTCGAAACATATCCCATTGTGTTCGGAATGGGGGTAAAACGCTAGGGACGACAGTCGTTGGGTTTGGATTGGGGTTCGCAGGAGGCAAGGGTTATTTTCGGATTTTAAAAACTTTATAAAAAAAAAATATAACTCGTCCACGTCAGAACCCCCTCCCCCCCGTCTTCTTTCTCCCCGACCCAAAACACACGGTGTAAATTTTAGCCACCTTCTCTCTTCTTTTCCTCCTCAACCACTCAACGAAACGCCCTGGCACAGTTGAACTTTTTGAAGAACATCTCGAGCTCTTCAAATCCATATAGGGAGCACCTCGTATCGTTGTTCCATCGTCGAGAATCGCCCTCCTGAAGTTTCGTCGTTCAAGCCCCGATTTCCCCCTCGATTTGCGTGCGAGTTCGACGTGGTACCCAGCGCCTGGAAGCCCTCTCGACGCTGTACACGGTGGTGCTGGCCGATTGCCCCCTAGCTTCGCGGATTGAACGCAGAATCAAAACCTAGTTTTGAATCAAAAGGAAGGTATACGGCTGATTTTATTTAATCTGGTTTTAACACCTTTAAACCATTGCATACTTTGAAAAATCATATCTTTTTCGTTTCTTGACGAAATTCGATGAAACAGGAAACATCGTGACCGTGTGGACGTCTTCTACATTTTAGAAGAGACCGCATTTTTTTCTGAGCCTTCTGCTATTTTTGGTGGAGTGGAACCCAATGTGAGATTTATAATTTATAAACAATATGAAAAACGACGATGTATAAATTATATAGTCAATGTATGAGTTATATAAGCATTGTACACCTCATGTATAAGCATTGTATAAGTTGTACGTTCGATGTATAAGTTATATATGCGTTGTAAAAATTATATATGTGTTGAAATAGAAGTGAATTACTATATATAAATATATATATATATATATATATATATATATATATATATATATATATATACGCCCCTCGTCCACAAACCATGGACGATATTTATTGGTTGTGATTCGTGTGAAAATTGATTGATAGCGAATGGTTGATTGGGATTGTTTGTGGTTGATATTGATTGATTGTGGTTGAAAAATACCTGTTTGTGGTTGAGAAATATTTGGTTGAAACCACATAGGATTAGTTTGTGGAAATGAAATAAATATATACATGCCAACTGCGTGCAAACTAGATGCATGATCCCCATTGTCAAAAACCACGAGGTTATAAGGTAGAGCGAGGAGCCGTACTAGGGACGGTCCCGGTTTTAACTACCCTGCCGTTATGCTGCCGAAATTTTGAATAATATTCATGTGTTTGAATTATTTTCATTTGTTGAAACTATATTTATTCATTGAATAGAAAACCTTCATGTGTTGAATTGAAACTCATTTGTTGATTAGAAATTCATGTGTTGAATGGTATTCGTGTTTTAAATATAAAAATCACATTTTTATCTATATATATAAACTATAGAAAACCTTCATGTGTTGAATCGATATTCATTCATTGGATAGAAATTCATTTGTTGAATGGTGTTCGTGTTTTAAATATAAAAATCACATTTTTATCTATATATATAAACTATAGAAAACCTTCATGTGTTGAATTGATATTCATTCGTTGGATATGAATTCATGTGTTGAATGGTGTTCGTGTTTTAAATATAAAAATCACATTTTTATTTATATATATAAACTATGGAAAATCTTCAAGTGTTGAATCGATATTCATTCGTTGAATTGAAATTTATGTGTTGATTGGTATTCATATTTTGAAATAAATTGTTTTATAATAAAAATCACATTTTTATCATCTATACGAACTATATAAAATAATCTTGTTTTGAAATAAATTGTTTTATAATAAAAATCCTATTTTTATCACCTATACGAAATATACAAAATAATCGTGTTTTGAAATAAATTGTTTTACGTTAAAAATCACATTTATTATATACATGAATAGGTAAAAATAGTGAAGTGTTGAAATAGAAGACAGTTAGATAAAAATATCATTTTTATCAAATGTATGAAAGAATGTAGCTTTGAAATCGAAGAATCGATATATATATATATATATATATATATATATATATATATATATATATATATATATATATATAGAATTAAAATATATCGAATAACGACGCTGCAGTTCGTATTTTGAAACCGTGATTTTAAACGATTATACCGGGAGATCCGACCATCGGATTTTCCCGAAATCGCAACCGTTGCGTTCGCTTCGGAAATATCTTTCCAACGGCACCAACTTTGTAAAAATCCAACGGTTGGATTGTCTGGAATGTTTAATTCAAATCTAAAGAAAAACAGCGCTAGAATTGATTATATTTATATATATACAAATATAATTATATTTAATCGAATAACGACGCTGCAGTTCGTATTTTGAAATCGAAACTTCAAACGATTGTACCGGGAGATCCGACCGTCGGATTTTCCCGAAACTGGAACCGTTGGATTCGTTTTGAAAAGATCTTTCTAATGATGTAAATTTTGTGAAGATCCAACAGTTAGATTTTCAGATATGTGTAAATCAAATCTGAAGAAAAACAGCGCCACGGTCGCGTTGTGGCCCGAAGCGTCGTTTTGAATAAATTAGCTATTTTAAAATCAATAAAAATAGCGATAAATCGTTATAAAATATTATAAACGATATGGATGTGATTTAGAAATTAACTGAAGGTTAGCTAAGTCGAATGGTTGCCTGGGTGTTGATCTGATGTTGGTTTCGGCCTTCGGGTTTAATATTTGGGAAATCGTTCTCTTACTGATTGACGGTTAGTGACAAATGAATTGAAATGATGCGTATGTATGTTAGTGTTGCACTTGTTTATTATATATGCGAGTTGCTCAGAAAAACCGGGTTTATCCCATTCTGAATAACTGAATCGACGATAAGAAATCGAAGATGAAGACGGTGGTCGAAGACCAGAGTTCTTCACCTCGTTTGGATGGTAACCGAGGTCCTGATTGTGAGGCATCCCGAAATATGGATAATGAGTGGTGATCGTCCAGACGTACGTGGTGATCGATTGGTTTGTGAGGTATTTAGTGCCTCCGGTTTCGTTCAGACCCAGAACGTACTTGTAAATGGACTGTGTGTCTGACATTGGATTTTGTTCTGTGTTGATTGATCTCTATTAAATATACATCTGTTTGGCGGCGGAGAATTTATTCTTTTGCTTAACGCCCTTCTCTGAAACGCACGAGCTCAGAGGTTGTATATCGATGGACATCGGTCGCATGACATGAATTGTTAGTGTGGCATGCCTAAGTGGCAAATGAACAGGGCTTCTGTTGAAAAGCAAAGTCTTGTGGTGATGATCAAAGCACCGCCTGTGTGGCGTAGCTTTGTGTATAACGTGAAATCGCGAGCCTCACACCTGGTATGAACCAGAAACGGGAGGAAGGACCTCATGGAGGACATGCGTTTCTTTCTAGCTAGAAGTGGCGTCAGTGGTTTTACACGCCCTGACAAGTTTGACTTATGTGGTTGTTACTGTTGCGAGGCGCCCCGATTAGATCGGACGATCCGGGTCCGATGGAGTCATTCGTTGGCTCATTTACGCCCCATAGGGCGGGGAAACGCATTGTTCAGGCATTTTAATCCACATCCGTGGACCGGCCCTGACGATCCAATGGCTTGACTGATTACTTGCCTGAGGGGCGGGCTAGAGCGTCTCGAATTCGGTAAGGACTATCTTTTGCCTTGGTTCATGACGGAAATCCAATTTCCAAATACGTGACTATGCGGTTTTGATTGTATATATATATGGCGACATGATATATGGTACCCATGCTGTCTATGATTGATAATTATGATTGAAATTGTTTTTGAAACATATAAACACTAGAAATAATATCGAATGCTTTTGTTTTATTCGTATTAAGAAATTTTGGCCATTATAAGGTAAAACTCTATCCTCCGGCTTGCGTTGCATTGTGTGATAGGAACTGAGTCTTATAATGACTTCATTTTTATAAAAAGCATTGCGATGTTTAGAAGAATGATTTGTTTTAAAGCACTAGCAATCCAATGGAGTAAACCCGTTCCACAAAAGTGGCGTGGTCCTGTGATTAGCCATACTATGAATGTGTTGAGTAGATTTCTCATACCAGTCCCATGACTGACTCATAGTTTGTTTCACTTTCAAACTCGGGTGCCCCTTTTTCTACACGAGCAGCCTTGTGTTCAGGTTTAGCAGGCTTTATCTGGATAGCTGGAGCTAAAGATGGATTCTATTATTTATCTCTTTTTATGTTGTTCAGCTCCTATTGTACATATTTTGTTTGTTTCCGCTGTAGACATTTATGTATAGCTGAACTATATTTGTACTAAGTAAGATCCTGTGTACTGTGTAACTCTGATGATTACTTTTATCCAGTATATTCTATTGTTCATTATCAGTGTATTTATTTAATTTTGTTCTGCTATTATCTGTTTCTATGTTATATTCCTAAGATTACCCTTGTCTCCGTCCGAACGAAAAATGGGGTCGTCACATCGTGGTATCAGAGCTTTGGTTAAGCTTAGTTCTGGAATATAACACATTAACGAACTCGTTAGAAATAGAACCAGTAGTGTTCTAGGACGGGTAACTCTATATAGATTGGATCAGTAATATCCTAGTATGAGTACAGCAGAATGAAATTACACCTCGATAGACACATTTACATTTGAAGTATGTGTTTCTATATTTTAAATTATCTTTTCTGTGACCTGACACTTGATCTGCCATTTGCAGAAGTACTAGAAAAATGAGTGTCAGAAACAGGAGAAATGCAGAACCCGATCTAGAGGCTCTATTAAAGAGATATCGAAATCTGAACGGAGCACAGTTCTCGGGCAATGAATCTATAATTCAGACTCAAGCTTGGATGAGTTCTGTCGAAAGAATTTTTGAGCGTATCTAGCTGAGAGATGACCAGAAAAGGTTAGTAGCATCTTGGGCGCTTAAAGAAGAAGCTTTAATCTGGTGGGAAACAATCATCAAAGACAATCCAGAAGGTGATATCACCTGGGACAGATTCAAAGAGATTTTCCTTGAAAGATTTACTCCTCCCGAAGCGACGGAGCGATTGTGTGATGAATTTTCTTATCTGATACAAGGAGATATGACCGTTCCCGAATATCATAAGAAATTCAATGAGCTTTCTCACTTTGCTCCTCATCTGATTCAAGATCCAAAGAGGAAGAATCTGAGATTTATTCATGGCCTGCAAAGGAGATATCAGAATAGTGTGATGAGAAATGTGAAGCTTCCTTTTTCAAAAATGATATACATGGCTTATCAGTATGAAGATCTCCATAAGAAAGCAATGTTGCGCGACGAAGAAGAAGTCTGTTCTAGTGATAAAGCAGAGTCGGAAACTGATATTCCTGAAGCCAGTACGAGGTCAGAGGTCAGTAAGAAGCCCAGTGCCAAGAGAAAAAGGGAAGAATCTGGGAACGAACGAATAACGACCGCCACGTGCTCAAGCTGCAATAGCAAAGGACATTTGGCGATAAGTTGCAAATCTTGGAACAAATGAAGGAAAAGTGGATCTAAGCGCACTAAGAAACAAAAGAACCCACATGGGGAAAGGAGATGCCATAAGTGCCGCCAAGCAGGTCATATTGCACGGGAGTGCCAACTCTCAAAGAAATCTGAAACAGTAAATGTAAATGAAGTGGCAGAAGTGCCTGCATCTTCGTCTGCTCAAGAGAGGCCAGATGTTTTAGAGGGAACGCTTACTGTCAAAAACATTCCAGTCAAAGTACTGTTTGACACAGGCGCGTCACGAAGCTTCATTGCCAAAAATGCAGCTAAGAAGCTGGATCTGAATTTGAAGAAGCTCAAGGAACCAATGACTGTCCAGAATCCGGTTGGGGTTTCCATCGATCTCAGTTGGGTTTGTGGAGTGCCGGTTTCTTTCTCTCGTTATCGGTTTCCTACCATCGCGGTCGTCATGAATTTTAAAGAGTTTGATCTTATCTTGGGATTAGACTGGTTGACCAAATATGAAGCTGAAGTTAAATGCGCCGACAGGGTCGTAAAGGCGAAGATTAAATCAGGTGATTATATAACCATTCCCTGTGAAGGTCAGAATGCTAATAGAAAAGACTTCTGGGCAGCTCTCGATGTTTCTCCAGCCCAAATAGAAAATATCCCTGAAGTTACAGAGAATATTCCTGACCTCATCAAAGATATTCCTGTCGTCAAGAACTATGCGGATGTGTTCGAAGAAGTTGTTCGCTTACCTCCGCAGAGAGAAATAGATTTCAAAATTGCTTTAATTCCGAATGCAAGGCCGGTAGTTCACGCTATTCAAAGAATGTCCTTGAAAGAGAAAGAGGAATTAGACAATCAAACACGACAGCTAGTATGGAAGGGTCTGATCAGGCCTAGTTTCTCTGATTGGGGAGCAACAGTGGTATTTGTCCCAAAATCTGACGGTACTCTACGGCTATATGTGGATTATTGTGATTTGAACAAGCAGACCATAAAGAACAAATATCCATTACCGCGGATCGATGATTTATTGGATCGTCTGAATGAGCACAAGTATTCTCAAGGATGGACCTAGCTAAAGGCTTCCATCAACTTCGAATTGCTGAAGAGTGTGTTCCAATGACAGCATTCAGAGGTCCCGACTTATTCTACGAGTGGTTAGTAATGCCGTTCGGCTTATGTAACGCTCCAGCTTACTTCGTCGATCTGATGAATAGAGTGTTCAGAGGGGTTTTGATTAAATTTGTTCTGGTTTTCATTGACGATATTCTAATCTTCTCTAAATCAAAGGCCGAGCATGAAAAGCATTTGGAACAGGTTCTAGAAATCCTCAGAAGGAATGTATTAAAAGCCAAACTATCCAAATGTATATTCTGGCAGGATGAAGTGAAATTTCTGGGCCACGTCGTATCGAAAGAAGGAATTGCTGTGGATCCAAGTAAAATCACAGCTATTCAAAACTGAAAACAGCCCAGTACCCCTACGGAAGTCCGCAGTTTTCTCGGATTGGCTAGTTATTACCGGAAGTTCGTTAAAAACTTTTCGAAGATATCTGGTCACTTAACGAAGCTTACAAAGAAGCACTCTAAATTCAAATGGACTCCAGAAAGTGAAGAGGCTTTTGAAGAGCTAAAGTTAAGATTAACAACAGCTCCAGTCTTAACCATCATCGACGGCAATCAGGATTTGAAAGTCTGGACTGACGCTTCTAGAGAAGGCCTTGGCGCAGTGTTAATGCAAAGAGGTCAGGTGATTGCTTATGCTAGCCGTCAGCTAAAGCCGCACGAGAAAAACTACGTAACTCGTGATCTTGAATTATTGGCTATAGTATTCGCCTTGAAAATCTAGAGACACTATCTTCTGGGTGAGAGATTTGAACTGTTTACAGATCACCAGTCGTTAAAGCATCTGTTCACCCAGAAAGACTTGAATTTGAGGCAGCAACGTTGGCTAGAGTTCCTTGCAGCATACGATTTTGAGATTATATACACTCCAGGGAAAGCCAATGTCGTGGCCGATGCGTTAAGCCGAAAGAATAAAATGATCGCCAGTTTTATTATCACGACTTCATTGCTAGATAAAATATCTGCTCTTCAGGAGGATGATCACTTCATTCAGCAGATCAGAGAGGTAATTCAGCAAGGCGAACCCTCGAGTTTTCAAGTGGATAATGATGGGATTCTAAGGCTCAAAGGTCAAATCTGTGTCCCTAATATTCCTGAGCTCCGCAAGGAAGTTCTGGATGAATGCCACAAGTCAAAACTTAGTATCCATCAGGGAATAAGAAAAATGTATAATGACATCAAATGCACTTTCTGGTGAAAGTCGATGAAGAGGGACATTTCTCTATATGTTAGCCGATGCCCTACTTGCCAGCTAGTCAAGAGCGACCAACAGAAACTGGCTGGATTGTTACAACCGCTGGACGTTCCTGGTTGGAAGCGGGAACATATTTCTATGGATTTCATTGATGGTCTGCCCAGAACCAAAAAAGGAAATGACAATATTTGGGTGATCGTAGATCGCTTCACGAAGACCGCCCATTTCATACCTGTCAGATCAAACAGAACTGCTCAGAGTCTGGCACAGATATACTTCAAGGAAATAGTTAGACTACATGGAGTGCAGCTTAGTATAGTCATTGATAGAGATACAACATTTACTAGTAAATTCTGGGAGGCATTTCAGGTAGAACTGGGAACAAAACTGAACTTGAGCACCGCCTATCATCCTCAGACAGACGGTCAGACTGAGAGGGTGAATCGTATTTTAGAAGATCTATTGCGGGCTTGTGTTCTAGATTTCGATGGATCATGGGAAGACCATCTACATTTAGCTGAATTCTCATATAACAGTAGCTACCAGGCGAGCCTGACAATGTCGCCATTCGAAGCGTTGTATGGTAGACCGTGCCGATCTCCTGCTTGTTGGGTCGAACCCGGTAATAGACTTGTATTAGGGCCCGATATGATCTGAGAAGCCGCTGACAAAGTCGATTTTATCAAAAAACGATTACTCGCCGCTCAAAGCCGACAAAAGAGCTATGCCAATAGGAGAAGAAGAGATATATCCTTTGTTGTTGGCGACTATGTATATTTGAAAGTATCGCCGATGAGAGGAGTTATCCGAGTCGGTAAAACTCGGAAATTGGCGCCCAAATTCATTGGTCCGTTTCCCATTCTGGAACGGTTCGGAACTCTCGCTTATAGGGTTGAATTGCCTGATTGGTTGCCTGGAGTTCATGATGTATTTCACATATCTCAACTTCGAAAGCACGTTCATGATCCAGACTTGATCGTGGAAGAAGCAACTCAGCAGGATATTGAAATTACTCCAAAATTAGCTGTGAGAAGAGAGCCGCTAAAGATTATCGGCAAAGAAACCAAAGAGTTGAGGAACAAGAAGGTTCACTTAGTCAAAGTGCAATGGAGTGGAGATCCGCGAGATTGTACTTGGGAAACTGAGGAGAGCATTCAAAAAGCCTGTCCTAGATGTCGAGTAGATATCTCTGATTGACTCCGGTGCAAGGTACATTTACCATACTTTGCATTACCAATTAGTTCCCTACTATATTGTTATTTTCTTTCCATGGATGTGCACTTATAATTCTATTGTCTGAGTGATTTTAAAAGAATACAGAAATTGATTTGTATGATTTTGAAAAGTTAAAAACAATTTGATTGTTGTTTGTGTTGTATGATAGTAAATTTGATTAATTGAATTATTGAAACAAGAGTTAATTTAATCAACAATAGAATAATGGTAGAATGTATTCATTTATATCACACATTGAACTGATTAGAAAATAGATAGAAATATATACATGTGCATTATATATGTTTGAAAAGGTAAATGGATAGCTGTTGAGTAAAGATTTTATTTGCGTGCCCGACAAATAGGTAAACCTTAATGAGTTGGATGCGAAATATTATTATATCAACTCCTGTGAATGCCATTGGATGCGGAGTGTTGGTTATTCTGTGTGTAAAAATAAAAGTCGCCATAGGATAGTAATAATTAATTTTGAACTACACTGCATGGCATACTTCTGAAGATAGGCATACTTCATGATATACCACATAAGCATTTGGAGCTTGTGTGACGAGGTGGAAGATTTACCATACGAGCGAGAGGCTTGTATGGTGATGACTATATTTTATAGGTTGAACTGATGACTGATATGGACTATATAAAATATAACAATAAAATTGCCAGATTAATAAAAACCCCACACGGATATAGAGTTGACAATAATCACGTCTCTCTAGTTACTAGATACGGCACATGGACTATTTATTTCCCACACGGGACGAGATGACGAGGATTTATCCTCTCGGGCATTTAAAATACACACTCCCTCAGGCTTTGACAGGGTGACGAGAATTTATTCTCTGGAGTTATTATCAATACACGCTCCCCTGTAAACACCAGAATATATCACTATAAATATGTGTATGCTTATTAGGATTTATTGGGTACCTAATACGGCCCAATTAATTTTCAAACCTCTCCCCGTACAAAGGAGGATATGGCAAAAATTTTCGAAAATTCCGGGTGTTAGCCAAATTTTTGAAGAATTTGAAAATTCTCAGAAACTAAAAAGTTGGAGAATTGAAGCCAGATCGAACGTAGAGTTGATTAATCAAACCACTTTCGACTTTGTTCCTTTTCGGGGGCGAAAAGTTTTAAGTGGGGGAGATTATAATGACCCTGAAAATCTGAACCAATTTAAAAATTTTAAATTGGCTAAAATAATGGGTTTGAAATATTTAAAAAAAATATTTTAAATAATAGCAATGAAAACTTAGTTTGAATCGACGTTTGAAAACGAATATAATTAATTCTAATTATAAACAAGGCCTGAAAGGCACTGCAGTTTCAAAAATTGAATTCAAACTTTGTCGGGCTATACCGGGTGCAAAATAAAACGGATTTGAGTGAAACCAATTTTTTTTAAATCTGTTAGTGAATACCTTTCTAACGAATCTGAAAAATCGAATTTTCATAGCGGAAAGCAAAAGTTATGGCGAAATGAATTTTCAGAAAGGTCACTATGGAATTTATATAGCCCGTGAAATTGGCCATTTTGCATACGACCTCGGAATTCGACGAAACGTCTTTTGTTGGATCCGGGATGTGAAGTTATTGCTAGGTTTCAAATTTCATAATTTTTGAAGCTATTAAGTGAGCGTGGCAAAGGAAAATGTGTTTTGGTCAATTATAGTTTAATTGGATTGACCAGAAATGGGCCTTTTTGCAAATGGTCTTAGAATTTGACGAAACTAGTTTTGTTGGGACCATATCGTCAAAACATAGCCAGATTTATTTTTCTGGAATTTTTCGAATCAGTTTGTGGCCCTGACAAATTGAAATGTACGTTCAAATCAAATATTAAATGTTTTATATTTTAATTTGAAGGAAAACTAACTGAAACAGTCGAATGGGCCTTCGAAACATATCCCATTGTGTTCGGAATGGGGGTAAAACGCTAGGGACGACAGTCGTTGGGTTCGAATTGGGGTTCGCAGGAGGCAAGGGGTATTTTCGGATTTTAAAAACTTTATATAAAAAAAAAAATATAACTCGTCCACGTCAGAACCCCCCTCCCCCCCGTCTTCTCTCTCCCCGAACCAAAACGCACGGCGGAAATTCTGGCCACCTTCTCTCTTCTTTTCCTCCTCAACCACTCAACGAAACGCCCTGGCACAGTTGAACTTTTTGAAGAACATCTCGAGCTCTTCAAATCCATATAGGGAGCACCTCGTATCGTTGTTCCATCGTCGAGAATCGCCCTCCTGAAGTTTCGTCGTTCAAGCCCCGATTTCCCCCTCGATTTGCATGCGAGTTCAAAGTGGTACCCAGCGCCTGGAAGCCCTCTCAACACTCTACGCGGTGGTGCTGGCCGATTGCCCCCTAGCTTCGCGGATTGAGCGCAGAATCAAAACCTAGTTTTGAATCAAAAGGAAGGTATACGGCTGATTTTATTTAATCTGGTTTTAACACCTTTAAACCGTTGCAAACTTTGAAAAATCATATATTTTTCGTTTCTTGACGAAATTCGATGAAACAGGAAACATCGTGACCGTGTGGACGTCTTCTACATTTTAGAAGAGACCGCATATTTTTCTGAGCCTTCTGCTATTTTTGGTGGAGTGGAACATAATGTGAGATTTCTAATTTATAAACAATATGGAAAACGACGATGTATAAATTATATAGTCGATGTATAAGTTATATAAGCGTTGTACACCTCATGTATAAGCGTTGTATAAGTTGTATGTTCGATGTATAAGTTATATATGTGTTGTAAAAATTATATATGTGTTGAAATAGAAGTGAATTACTATATATATATATATATATATATATATATATATATATATATATATATATATATATGCCCCTCGTCCACAAACCATGGACGATATTTATTGGTTGTGATTGGTGTGAAAATTGATTGATAGCGAATGGTTGATTGGGATTGTTTGTGGTTGATATTGATTGATTGTGGTTGAAAAATACCCGTTTGTGGTCGAGAAATATTTGGTTGAAACCACATAGGATTAGTTTGTGGAAATGAAATAAATATATACATGCCGCCTGCGTGCGAAGTAGATGCATGATCCCCATTGTCAAAAACCGTGAGGTTTTAAGGTAGAGCGAGGAGCCGTACTAGGGATGGTCCCGGTTTTAACTACCCTGCCGTTATGCTGCCGAAATTTTGAATAATATTCATGTGTTTGAATTATTTTCATTTGTTGAAACTATATTTATTCACTGAATAGAAAACCTTCATGTGTTGAATTGAAACTCATTTGTTGATTAGAAATTCATGTGTTGAATGGTATTCGTGTTTTAAATACAAAAATCACATTTTTATCTATATATATAATCTATAGAAAACCTTCATGTGTTGAATCGATATTCATTCGTTGGATAGAAATTCATGTGTTGAATGGTGTTCGGGTTTTAAATATAAAAATCACATTTTTATCTATATATATAAACTGTAGAAAACCTTCATGTGTTGAATCGATATTCATTCGTTGGATAGAAATTCATGTGTTGAATGGTGTTCGTGTTTTAAATATAAAAATCACATTTATATATATATATAAACTATAGAAAATCTTCGTGTGTTGAATCGATATTCATTCGTTGAATTGAAATTCATGTGTTGAATGGTATTCATATTTTGAAATAAATTGTTTTATATCATCTATACGAACTATATAAAATAATCTTATTTTGAAATAAATTGTTTTATAATAAAAATCCTATTTTTATCACCTATACGAAATATATAAAATAATCGTGTTTTGTAATAAATTGTTTTATGCTAAAAATCACATTTTTATTATATACATGAATTGGTAAAAATAGTGAAGTGTTGAAATAGAAGACAGTTAGATAAAAATATCATTTTTATCAAATGTATGAAAGAATGTAGCTTTGAAATCGAAGAATCGATATATATATATATATATATATATATATATATATATATATATATATAGAATTAAAATATATCGAATAACGACGCTGCAGTTCGTATTTTGAAACCGTGATTTTTTTGTTATGGAACAATTCCAGTTGTTACAACTATATGATTGATCCAGTCATATAGTGACTGTTTTTGGGATCTCGACAATATGAAGCAATAAGTTAGTTATTAGTTTTTAATATATTTATTATAGTAGTTGTAATTATTTAATTAATATTAGGGATCAGTCTTTTTTTGATTCTACTAAATTAAACGATTATACCGGGAGATCCGACCATCGGATTTTCCCGAAATCGCAACCGTTGGGTTCGCTTTGGAAATATCTTTCCATTGGCACCAACTTTGTAAAAATCCAACGGTTGGATTGTCTGGAATGTTTAATTCAAATCTGAAGAAAAACAACGCCATAACCGATTATATTTATATATATATATATATATATAATTATATTTAATCGAATAATGACGCTGCAGTTCGTATTTTGAAATCGAAACTTCAAACGATTATACCGGGAGATCCGACCGCGGGATTTTCCCGAAACTAGAACCGTTGGATTCGTTTTGAAAAGATCTTTCTAATGATGTAAATTTTGTGAAGATCCAACAGTTAGATTTTCAGATAGGTGTAAATCAAATCTGAAGAAAAACAGCGCCACGGTCGCGTTATGGCCCGAAGCGCCGTTTTGAATAAATTAGCTATTTTAAAATAAATAAAAATAGCGATAAATCGTTATAAAATATTATAAACGATATGGATGTGATTTAGAAATTAACTGAAGGTTAGCTAAGTCGAATGGTTGCCTGGGTGTTGATCTGATGTTGGTTTCGGCCTTCGGGGTTAATATTTGGGAAATCGTTCTCTTACTGATTGACGGTTAGTGACTAATGAACTGAAATGATGCGTATGTATGTTAGTGTTGCACTTGTTTATTATATACGCGAGTTGCTCAGAAAAACCGGGTTTATCCCATTCTGAATAACTGAATCGACGATAAGAAATCGAAGATGAAGACGGTGGTCGAAGACCGGAGATCTTCACCTCGTTTGGATGGTAACCGAGGTCCTGATTGGGAGGCATCCCTAAATATGGATAATGAGTGGTGATCGTCCAGACGTACGTGGTGATCGATGGGTTTGCGAGGTATTTTGTGCCTCCAGTTTCGTTCAGACTCAGAACGGACTTGTAAATGGACTGTGTGTCTGACATTGGATTTTGTTCTGTGTTGATTGATCTCTATTAAATATACATCTGTTTGGCGGCGGAGAATTTATTCTTTTGCTTAACGCCCTTCTCTGAAACGCTCGAGCTCAGAGGTTGTATATCGATGGACATCAGTTGCATGGCATGAATTGCTAGTGTGGCATGCCTAAGTGGAAAATGAACAGGGCTTCTGTTGAAAAGCAAAGTCTTGTGGTGATGATCAAAGCACCGCCTGTGTGGCGTAGCTTTGTGTATAACGTGAAATCGCGAGCCTTACACCCGGCATGAACCAGAAACGGGAGGAAGGACCTCAGGGAGGACATGCGTTTCTTTCTAGCTAGAAGTGGCGTCAGTGGTTTTACATGCCCTGACGAGTTTGACTTATGTGGTTGTTACTGTTGCGAGGCGCCTCGATTAGATCGGACGATCCGGGTCCGATGGAGTCATTCGTTGGCTCATTTACGCCCCATAGGGCGGAGAAACGCATTGTTCAGGCATTTTAATCCACATCGGTGGACCGGCCCTGACGATCCAAAGGCTTGACTGAGTACTTGCCTAAGGGGCGGGCTAGAGCGTCTCGAATTCATTAAGGACTATCTTTTGCCTTGGTTCATGATGGAAATCCAATTTCCAAATACGTGACTATGCGGTTTTGATTGTATATATATATATATGGCGACATGATATATGGTACCCATGCCTTCTATGATTGATAGTAATGATTGAAATTGTTTTTGAAACATATAAACACTAGTAATAGTATCGAATGCTTTTGTTTTATTCGTATCAAGCATATTTTGGCCATGATAAGGTAAAACTCTATCCTCCGGCTTGCGTTGCATTGTGTGGTGGGAACTGAGTCTTATAATGACTTCATTATTATAAAAAGCATTGCGATGTTTAAAAGAATGATTTGTTTTAAAGCACTGGCAATCCAATGGAGTAAACCTGTTTCACAAAAGTGGCGTGGTCCTGTGATTAGCCATATTATGAATGTGTTGAGTAGATTTCTCATACCAGTCCCATGACTGACTCGTAGTTTGTTTCACTTTCAAACTCGGGTGCCCCTTTTTCTACACGGGCATCCTTGTGTTCAGGTTTAGCAGGCTTTATCTGGATAGCTGGAGCTAAAGATGGATTCTATTATTTATCTCTTTTTATGTTGTTCAGCTCCTATTGTACATATTTTGTTTGTTTCCGCTGTAGACATTTATGTATAGCTGAACTGTATTTGTACTAAGTAAGATCATGTATACTGTGTAACTCTGATGATTACTTTTATCCAGTATATTCTGTTGTTCATTATCTGTGTATTTATTTAATTCTGTTCTGCTATTATCTGTTTCTGTTTTATATTCCTAAGATTACCCTTGTCTCTGTCCGAACGGGAAATGGGGTCGTCACATTATCCTATTACTTATATTATTTAAATATTCAAAATATTTTAATTTAAACCATTTAAATTATCAAACCAATATATTAAAATAATTTAAAATATATTATAATATTGCTAAAAATTCCAGACGTTACAACTGGTCTTGATCAACAGACCATTATAGTTATGTTGAGGATGATCTACAGGCAGTGGTATTCAGTCTGCCTTGTGGTATTTATAGTGAATCACTGTTAATATTTCAAGCAATCTAGACACAAAAAGATGTATATATATCAGACAAAGTCAAGAAATATGATGAGAAACACACCGAAATTCAAAGGCAAATAAAATTTAAAATAAATTTATATTTAACTGCGGTAAATTATAATTTTGTTCCATTTTACTGTGTGTGTTTCTGTGATAGGTATATAAGTTACTGGACTGGATATAGAGCAGCTGAAGACTCTGTGTATGTATCAGAGTGAACTGAGTGAATATGTGACTAAGTGTATGTAACTGAGTGAACTGTAGTGAGGAATGAATGTAATAAATGAAATTGAATGTATTATATCACACTGAAATGTAAAATAGTGGAGTCAGAAATTATGTACCATTACAAGTGTTGAAATAAAATATTTTTGAATAAAAACATTGTAACGACCTGCATTCTATGCATAGGAGGATCGTAGAATATTTATTTCATTTCCATACGAAGTTGTATGGTCGTTTAACTTTGGGAAACGACTATTAGGGTCATTTCCCACATTCATGATTTTTGCTGATTTTCAAATAACAGTTTTTCCCCTGGAGAATCTTGTTTCGTCTATAACTTTTGATTGGTAAAGAGTTTTGACCTGAAACCACTTCCACTGAATTCAGATGATGGTTTACCTATCCGTAGAGTGGTCACATTGATCAAACGGACTTACCGTTTGGGAGATATGGCTGAAATTAAGTTTGAAGATGGAAAAAAGCTTAATTGGGCTTAACAAGGTAATTAACAGCTAGGCCCATAACCTATTTTGGGATTAGGGTTATGGGAGGGCTGAAAGGGTTTGGGAAAACATTTCATTTCAGTTTTCTAGCCGCTACTTACACCCCTTGAACCCTAACAACGGCCTCCATCTTATAAATCTCACCCTAATTGCTTTCTAATCACTAATTAACCAAAACTACGTCAAATTAAGGCGGATTAGCATCAAAATCGAGATAGACTGCTGGAAAACACAGGAATTCGACTCTAATCAGTGGACTTTTCATATCTATAATTTATTTGGGGCTACGGTGAGTGATTTGCACTTTTATTCACTAATTACGGCTAATTAGGGGTGATCAGTGATAATTAGCGAAATTATGCATCATAAAAGTTTGGAAAAATATGTAGAAATTCTAAAATATTATTTTATGTCACTAGTGATAATTTGGGTTAAATTGGATTAAGTTTGCTAATCTTATAGTTAAAACATGCTTAAGGGATTTAAGGGGAAAATCATGCTTTTTGGGTTTGTTTGATCTAAAATATTTCAAGTGATTGATATTCTGGTGTTTTTAGTTGATTCTACATGTTACTACTGTTGTTTGGTATGTTTTGTGACTTCATAGTAAGGTTAGAATGGTCGAAAACGCCATCGTTTGGCGAAACTAGCTTATTGGAAAAAGTGTAGAAAATCGGTTCCCAAAGGGGGTATGCCTTACGAACCGCCCAGGAGAACTTTGATTCCTGAAGATGATGGTCACGAACCGGGGGATGGTCACGAGCCAGGGGGTGGTCACGAACCGGGGGGCTGGTCACGAGCCGGGGGGGGGGGGGATGGTCACGAACTGAAGGGGTGGTCACGAGTCGGGGTGGTGTTCACAAACCGGGAAGGTCACGAACCGACCCTGACGAGGACCAGGACCATGACCGAACCAAGATGATGACTCCAAACCGAGCCAGATTCAAACTTCTGCCACACGACGACAATTGTGAACTCTTCTGAAGATTAACTATGATCCGACCAGAACCCGAGATGCAAAGGAAATCCAAGTAGGAAGTTATTACTCAGGATCCAGATGGGAACCAACGAGTTAACTTCTAATGTTGGACTTTGATGCGGGACGTGTGTAAAGGGATTATCGATATCTATAATTTTGGTTCACCGTTGAAGAGAGGGGGCATGTAGACGAATTAGAGCCAGGGAAGTGTGGACTGGTTGGCCCTTAACCTAGACCGAGGGATGTGTGGACTGGGTAGGGTTATTGACTATAGACCAGGGAAGTATGATCATAGCAATAGTTATACGGAGTTGCCGCATTGACTCCAATGGATTTGGTGATCAAAGTGGAAGAAATCGTATACTTTACGCACTGAGTGAGTAATGTGATGATGATTTCTATGTTTGATGTTTGCTATCACCATGACATGCACACTCCCGTTTTACACTTTATGTTAGTGTTACCTTAGAGTACTGTACATCTAGTTATACTAACTCTTTGGTTTCAGGTTCAGGTATAGGTATGATTATTTATACCTGTTATTGTTTATTTTGTTGCTATCGCTCATACCAGACTTTTGTATGACCCAAAGCTTTATGTCTCTTCTTATTACTCTTGGTCTCCTAAACGGGTAGACTAGAGACAGGTTAGGTGGTTATGAACGAGTAGCTATCCAAGGACGAGCAAGAGGCTTCCACGTACTATTTACATATATTCTCCCTGTGTTGTTTCTGGTCACTGCTTTAGGCATTAGTAGTGTGCCTTTTCCATTTTGCTTTAGAGACAGTATTTTGAAGTTGTAATAATGATGGTTTGGATCATAAGCTGTATTTTGAATTCCGCTGCTATGATGGTTTAGTTTTCAGCTTATGCACTGTCTCGCCTATTTTATGTCAAATATGTTATTATTATATTTTATTTAATGCGCTGTGAGATATGCTACAGGTCCTTTGGGGATCCATAGTTTAAATCCTTTGACTACCATCCCGTGTTAGTCGGGCATTAGCACAACGTATTTTGGGTAAATGTCTGTTGTTTCGGGGAGGGCCGTCACACTTAGTATCAAAACACAGGTTGCGTAGTTAGCCTAGGGGAAGACATCAGGGAGAGATAGTATATGTATATGAGAGCATGTATGTAATAACCCGCAAATTCTGAGCCAGTTTAAAATTTTTATTTTAGCAATTTTAACGAATTTTGAATATTTAAAATAGATTATTTTAAATAATATCGACGAGAAATTTATTTTGAATATAATCCGAACGTATATATTATATACGTCGTCGTTAGAATATATAATATTTATATATAATTATAAATGGAATTGAAAATGGCGCGGTAGTTCGATAATTCGATTTCAAACTTCAATTGAACCGAAGAGAAAACGAATTCAAATTGAATTGAAATTTGAATTGAATAGAAACGAATTTATAAAGAAGAATTCAATTTTGATTTGAATTGAAATGGAAGTTGAAATTGTTTTTGAAACGAATTCAAAACTATTTATAAAATTCGTTTTGAATAGAAATCGACGAAATATATATTATATATATAATATAATGGCCTGAATAGAACGCGCCGCGCAGCGGCAGTTCGTGAATTTCGGTCATTTATTTCAAACGGACATTACGGGAGATCCGACCGTCGGATTCTCCTAAAAAATGAACCGTTGGGTTCGTATCGAAAAGAGCTTTCTAACGAATATTAGAAATTTCAAATCTAACGGTTGGATTTGGAGTTACGTCCAAATCAAATTTGAAAAAGGTCGCTATAAGTGTAGTTCGATGGCCATTGTTGGAAATCGACTGTACGGGACTTGATAAAATTATTAAAAATAGCGATAATTTGTGTAAAATCACAAGAAATGATTTGGGAAAATTTGGGGTGAAAAACTCCATATTTGAAAAGATAAAAATGGACTTTTATCGAAATGAACTAGTTTGAACTAAATTTAAAACCCTATTTGTTTTTAAATAAATAAATTAGATTTAAAAAGGGGTTTTAAATAATCGGAATTCCTAATATATTTGATTTAAATTGAATTAGAATTGATTTGTGGGTTAATCGTGAACTGTGTTTTAAATAACACTAGTTCTTTAACCCGATAACAAATAGAATGTGATTTGGGTTTGTCGTGAACTGTGTTTTAAATAACACCTAGTTCTTTAACCCAATAAAAGGAGTTTTAACGAATCTGCAATTAGGTTGAATTGTGAATCTAAAATCTAAATTATCAAATTCAGAAATGAGCGAGAATGGAGTATCGCCAGTTTTGCTCCAAAACGATAGTTAAATCTTTAATCAGATTTGAACGAGAAATGGTAATTAATTTTACCGATAACACCGTGGTGTTAGATATGGAGTACTACCAGTTTTGCTTCATGGGATGAATAAGTTGGGATTGGGAAATAAAATAAATAATTACTTCGGTACGGTTCGCTAATCTCGACTAGTTCAGAAAACCATAATTTGGTTTGATATGACATCCAAAGGAAGATAAAAGGATAAATTTTAAAGAATTTATCTTGGATAAAATTAATGGGATCCTTTCCCTAAGAATGTGATTTTGCGAATAAAAGGATATTCTGAATTGGAATGAGGCGTATGTTGTGTTTGTGTAACATTTGTTTTTAATATACGCGGGTTGTTCGGAAAGTCCGGGTTTATACCCATTCTGAATAACCGATTCGACGATATGTCGAAGATGAAGACGGTGGTTGAAGACCGGAAGTCTTCACATCGTTTGGATAACTACTGATGATCCTGATTGGGCAGTACACCCAAGAGGATGGAAATAGTTGGTGGTCATCCAGACGTACCTGGAGATGGATGGATATGCGAGGAAAGTGCCTCCGGTTTCGTTCAGACCCAGAACGGACTTGTAAATGGATTATGTGTCTGACATTGGATTTTATTCTGTGTCGATTGATTTCTATTAAATATACATCTGTTTGGCGGCGGAGAATTTATTCTTTTGCTTAACGCCCTTCTCTGAGACGTACGAGCTCAGAGGTTGTATATCGATGGACATCAGTCGCACGGCATGAACTGCCTGTGTGGCACGCTGAGATGCAATGATCAAGGCTTCTGTTGAAAAGCAAAGTCTTGTGGTTGATGATCAAAGCACAGCCTATGTGGCAGCTTTGTGTATAACGTAAATTCGCGAGCCTCACACCTCGGTATGAGTCAAAAACGGGATACGGACTGCAGGGAGAGCACGACGTTTCTTTCTAGCTTTGGTGGTGTCAGTGACTTACCAGCCCTGACATTGATATACTTTTCACCTTTGTGGTTGTTGGATGAGGCGCCTCGATTATAGGTCTGTAAGGACCGGGAAACGTGTGTTCAGGAATAAATAATCCTCTAACGTAAGTGAGGACCGGCCCTGAAGCATCCAGGGGTTGCCCAGAGTGAGTAGCCCCGGGGACATTTGCTAGAGTGTCTCGAACGCGGAGAGGAGCTTGCCCCTTGCCTCGACTCATGACGGAATCCAATTTCCAATACGTGTAATTCGGTTTTAATTGTAGAACTAGTACGGCGACATAGTAGATGGTAGCTATGCCGCCTATGATTTATATTTATGATTGAAATTGTTTTGACACTATACACTTATTATAGTATCAAATGATTTGTTTTAAACGTATCAAGCATGCTTTGGCTGTTATAAGGTAAAACCCTATCCTCCGGCTTGCGTTGCATTGTGTGATAGGACCTGGGTCTTATAACAGCTTCATTTTTCTTTATTTAGCATTGCGCTGTGGTTTTATGCACTGGTATTCTTGGGAGGAAACCCGTTCCGTGTTATACGGCGTGGTCCCTTGAATTACTCTCTTTTAAAGTAAAGTTTTAAATAACTGTTTTTGTTCTCACACCAGTCACATGACTGACCTGGAGTTTATTGTTTTAACCTAAACTCTGGGTGCCCTTATTTTCCGCACGGGCAGCTAGTAGTTTTGGTTTTACAGATTTATATTCACAGGATCCTGGTTTACAGCTGGAATGATATCCGGAAAGCTCTGTATCCGTATATCACCTTCAGTTGTGCTTTGTATTATTTTCTTTTTCCGCTGCTATGTAATTTATTGTAATCTCTGATATTTATCGAACGTAATTTATTCAATTATACTCTGTATATTCTTGTATCTGATGGAATTGTTGTAATAGCAATGAAATGTTCTTCTGTTTGTGTTCTGATTTGTCCTGTTCTCAAACGATCAGGGGTTTCGAATGGTCTAGATCGGTTTAACGACTGATTCGGATAGAGCGAAATTCCCGGTCGTCACATTTGGTATCAGAGCTTTGGTTTACAAAGCTCAGAGAACAAGACACATTAGAACCATACGAAAGAATTCATCAGATATTGGATTAGTAATATCCAACGAGAATGACTCGTTAGAGATAGGATCAGTAGTATCCTAGAACGAGTGTGAAGAGTATGTTTTTCAAATGAAAACAATTTTGTTTTGAAAATTTAAATCAATTATTCGTATTTGATTATTTATTTATTTTGAATATGGACAATCGAGTATATAAAGATTTTGCATATACGCATCATGAACGTATATTCGAAGTTTTAATATATTGGATAGATATAGAATCACGCTCTAGTGGCCCGAAGATGATTCTGATGATTGACTAGTCGTCATTAGTATTCATGTTCGAGTAACGAAGGTGTGACTTCTATATATTTCCATTAGACTGGTGTGAGAACCAAAACTTATATAGCTAAAACACATTGTTGTGAATTGGCATCAAAAACATGATTTTTGTATATATATCAAAATTTATGGATTTGAAACTCTAATCCACTAATTGATTGATGTTTGTGTTGTTTGTTTATTTGTTTGATAATTTTGAACTATTATACCTAATTGCATCAAACATTGAACTGTATTGAAAATTGGTCGCATTTGCTTGCATATACATATACTTACATTGAACAGGTCATAGCAAGGAGGCTAGAGCAGAGAATAAAATTTGTTTGCCCGACAAATAGGTACATGTTTATTACATAATTTACTGTTTTGTTTGGGTGATGATGATTTTATGAGCCTATTGGCTAGCCGCTTGGCTTTTTCTTTTTCTTTTTGAGATTAGAAGGACCGGGGAAGCTATTTGAAATTCCCCGATGCTCCCGGTGCAGGGGAGGTTATGGCGAAATTTTTCGAAAATTTAGGGTGTTAGCCAAATTTTTGAAAATTTGAAAATTCTCAGAAACTGAAAAGTTGGAGAATGCAAGCCAGATCGAACGTAGAGTTAATTAATCAAACCACTTTCGAC
The DNA here is from genome assembly GCA_030737875.1 of Allium sativum. Classification (NCBI taxonomy): domain Eukaryota; kingdom Viridiplantae; phylum Streptophyta; class Magnoliopsida; order Asparagales; family Amaryllidaceae; genus Allium; species Allium sativum. The sequence continues at coordinate 61,868,340 of CM060912.1, forward strand.
TTTGTTCCTTTTCGGGGACGAAAAGTTTTAAGTGGGGGAGATTGTAATAACCCGCAAATTCTGAGCCAGTTTAAAATTTTTATTTTGGCAATTTTAACGAATTTTGAATATTTAAAATAGATTATTTTAAATAATATCGACGAGAAATTTATTTTGAATATAATCCGAACGTATATATTATATACGTCGTCGTTAGAATATATAATATTTATATATAATTATAAATAAAATTGAAAATGGCGCGGTAATTCGATAATTCGATTTCAAACTTCAATTGAACCGAAGAGAAAACGAATTCAAATAGAATTGAAAGCGAATTGAAATGAATTCAAATTGAATTGAAATTTGAATTGAATAGAAACGAATTTATAAAGAAGAATTCAATTTTGATTTGAATTGAAATGGAAGTTGAAATTGTTTTTGAAACGAATTCAAAACTATTTATAAAATTCGTTTTGAATAGAAATCGATGAAATATATATTATATATATAATATAATGGCCTGAATAGAACGCGCCGCGGCAGTTCGTGAATTTCGGTCATTTATTTCAAATGGACATTACGGGAGATCCGACCGTCGGATTCTCCTAAAACCGAAACCGTTGGGTTCGTATCGAAAAGAGCTTTCTAACGAATATTAGAAATTTCAAATCTAACGGTTGGATTTGGAGTTACGTCCAAATCAAATTTGAAAAAGGTCGCTATAAGTGTAGTTCGATGGCCATTGTTAGAAATCGACTGTACGGGCCTTGATAAAATTATTAAAAATAGCGATAATTTGTGTAAAATCACAAGAAATGATTTGGGAAAATTTGGGGTGAAAAACTCCATATTTGAAAAGATAAAAATGGACTTTTATCGAAATGAACTAGTTTGAACTAAATTTAAAACCCTATTTGTTTTTAAATAAATAAATTAGATTTAAAAAGGGGTTTTAAATAATTGGAATTCCTAATATATTTGATTTAAATTGAATTAGAATTGATTTGTGGGTTCATCGTGAACTGTGTTTTAAATAACACTAGTACTTTAACCCGATAACAAATAGAATGTGATTTGGGTTTGTCGTGAACTGTGTTTTAAATAACACCTAGTTCTTTAACCCAATAAAAGGAGTTTTAACGAATCTGCAATTAGGTTGAATTGTGAATCTAAAATCTAAATTATCAAATTCAGAAATGAGCGAGAATGGAGTATCGCCAGTTTTGTTCCAAAACGATAGTTAAATCTTTAATCAGATTTGAACGAGAAATGGTAATTAATTTTACCGATAACACCGTGGTGTTAGATATGGAGTACTACCAGTTTTGCTTCATGGGATGAATAAGTTGGGATTGGGAAATAAAATAAATAATTACTTCGGTACGGTTCGCTAATCTCGACTAGTTCAGAAAACCATAATTTGGTTTGATATGACATCCAAAGGAAGATTAAAGGATAAATTTTAAAGAATTTATCTTGGATAAAATTAATGGGAACCTTTCCCTAAGAATGTGATTTTGCGAATAAAAGGATATTCTGAATTGGAATGAGGCGTATGTTGTGTTTGTGTAACATTTGTTTTTAATATACGCGGGTTGTTCGGAAAGTCCGGGTTTATACCCATTCTGAATAACCGATTCGACGATATGTCGAAGATGAAGACGGTGGTTGAAGACCGGAAGTCTTCACATCGTTTGGATAACTACTGACGATCCTGATTGGGCAGTACACCCAAGAGGATGGAAATAGTTGGTGGTCATCCAGACGTACCTAGAGATGGATGGATATGCGAGGAAAGTGCCTCCGGTTTCGTTCAGACCCAGAACGGACTTGTAAATGGATTGTGTGTCTGACATTGGATTTTATTCTGTGTCGATTGATTTCTATTAAATATACATCTGTTTGGCGGCGGAGAATTTATTCTTTTGCTTAACGCCCTTCTCTGAGACGTACGAGCTCAGAGGTTGTATATCGATGGACATCAGTCGCACGGCATGAACTGCCTGTGTGGCACGCTGAGATGCAATGATCAAGGCTTCTGTTGAAAAGCAAAGTCTTGTGGTTGATGATCAAAGCACAGCCTACGTGGCAGCATTGTGTATAACGTAAATTCGCGAGCCTCACACCTCGGTATGAGTCAAAAACGGGATACGGACTGCAGGGAGAGCACGACGTTTCTTTCTAGCTTTGGTGGTGTCAGTGACTTACCAGCCCTGACATTGATATACTTTTCACCTTTGTGGTTGTTGGATGAGGCGCCTCGATTATAGGTCTGTAAGGACCGGGAAACGTGTGTTCAGGAATAAATAATCCTCTAACGTAAGTGAGGACCGGCCCTGAAGCATCCAGGGGTTGCCCAGAGTGCGTAGCCCCGGGGACATTTGCTAGAGTGTCTCAAACGCGGAGAGGAGCTTGCCCCTTGCCTCGACTCATGACGGAATCCAATTTCCAATACGTGTAATTTGGTTTTAATTGTAGAACTAGTACGGCGACATAGTAGATGGTAGCTATGCCGCCTATGATTTATATTTATGATTGAAATTGTTTTGACACTATACACTTATTATAGTATCAAATGATTTGTTTTAAACGTATCAAGCATGCTTTGGCTGTTATAAGGTAAAACTCTATCCTCCGGCTTGCGTTGCATTGTGTGATAGGACTTGGGTCTTATAACAGCTTCATTTTTCTTTATTTAGCATTGGGCTGTGGTTTTATGCACTGGTATTCTTGGGAGGAAACCCGTTCCGTGTTATACGGCGTGGTCCCTTGAATTGCTCTCTTTTAAAGTAAAGTTTTAAATAACTGTTTTTGTTCTCACACCAGTCACATGACTGACCTAGAGTTTATTGTTTTAACCTAAACTCTGGGTGCCCCTATTTTCCACACGGGCAGCTAGTAGTTTTGGTTTTGCAGATTTATATTCACAGGATCCTGGTTTACAGCTGGAATGATATCCGGAAAGCTCTGTATCCGTATATCACCTTCAGTTGTGCTTTGTATTATTTTCTTTTTCCGCTGCTATGTAATTTATTGTAATCTCTGATATTTATCGAACGTAATTTATTCAATTATACTCTGTATATTCTTGTATCTAATGGAATTGTTGTAATAGCAATGAAATGTTCTTCTGTTTGTGTTCTGATTTGTCCTGTTCTCAAACGATCAGGGGTTTCGAACGGTCTAGATCGGTTTAACGACTAATTCGGATCGAGCGAAATTCCCGGCCGTCACAATGTATTTATGATATTTTGGTTTTCAAAAACTATATATATACTATTAGTATGTCTTAGGAAGAAGTCACACTGCACTGGCACCGCTAAGGAGATGGTTAATCATTTTCTCTTTCGAGATTGGATGATGAGCCGACATACGAGGAGTACGGGTTCAGGGGCCAATGATAGGAATGTCCTTGAGGACGATGTTTACTACCTTCATGCGAGAGATGCTTAGAGAAGTTTAGAGAGCAGTTCCTAATGCTGCTAATGGTGGTGCTGCGGTAGCGCAGGCGCCTAGAGTCGTTTTCGCCAAGCTCTGCAAGTATTATACTAGTCTTGGTGGAAAACCGTTCCACGAAACAGAATCGGCCACGGATGTTCAAGATTGGCTTGATAGTTGTGAGTGCATCTTCGAGGATTTGGGGATCGAGGATGCAATGAAGGGAAAGTTAGCATCGCGTCAGCTTCAAGGACGAGCAATGAATTGGTGGAATGTTATTAAAGCAGCTACTCCCAAGGATCAAGTCATTTGGAATCGGTTTAAGACCCGATTCAGTGACAAGTTTATTTCAACTGCTCAGAAATTAGAATTGTTCAGGAAGTTTTTGGAACTTAAGCAGAATGGCAGGGCAGTCTCGGAATATATTGTTGAGTTCGATACTTTATGAAAATATGGATTATCTCTCATCGATACCGCAGAGAAGAAGAATGAGAAGTTCATAACTGGCCTAGATGATTACTTGGGGGAGAGACTCATAAACCATATCAATGAGACATTCGAATCTATTATGGGAAAGGCATTGAGATCTGAGAGCCTTTACCCTAAGTCAAGGACCGAGGTTGCTATTACATCTGCAGAGGAGCCAAAGCCACAGGAAAGCGGTGGAGGCAAGAATAATTCGCAGAATAATAGGAAACAGAATCAGACCAAGGATGGTTAGAAAAAGAAAAATAAGAAAGATATCGAGTGTTGTAGCTGTGGCAACAAGGTTCACTACGCCAAAGAGTGTCGAGCAAAGCCAGGGGAAAAAGTGCCTGAACTGTGGCCAAGTGGGACATTTTAAGAATGAATGTCCACAACCTACTAAGGAGTAGCAAATCGTGAAAGCATACGCTATCAACGTTGTTCCTTCTTCGTGGAATGTCCCAACTTCTGTGTAGAAGGGAAAGGGTGTCGTTATTCAAGGTATGTTTTCTATTTATGATGTTTTTGTTCGAGTGTTGTTTGATACCGGAGCTTCCCACTCCTTCGTATTTAGTGACATGGTAGATAGGTTGGAATTGGAACCCGAGATTGTCGATAGACGTTTAGTTGTGACGAACCCGATCGGTAGTTCGACTAGCCTTTGCATGATTTGTCATAATATGGTCTTATCGAGTCATGGATGAATGTTTGCTTATGATTGCTTTATTTTGCTCTTTACTGGGTTTGGCATTATTTTGGGAGTCGATTGGCTCCAAAGACATGGGGTAGTGGTAGACTGTGAGGGGTCTTCGGTGACCATTAGAGCGGATGATGGGCGAAGGGTGGTATTGGGTTGCTTACCTAGTGATGAGGTGATGGCTAGTTTTCTACATTCCCTCGACATCCCGTAGGATGAGTTATAAGATGTGCCTATTACTGGCGAGTATCCGGACATCTTCGAAATAGTGACCGGGCTTCCACCACACCAAGAGATCAAGTTTCAGATTGATTTAGTGAAAGATGCTAGACCTATAGTGATGCCGCTTAGTCGTATGATGCCAAGGGAGCAGCGAGAGCTCGAGGTGCAAGTAACCGATCTTTTGAAGAAGGGATTTATCCGAAGAAGTGTTTCCAAGTGGGGAGCACTAGTTGTGTTTGCTACTAAGGCTAATGGTTCCCTTCGCTTATTTGTACACTACCGCGAGTTGAACAAGGTGACAAAGAAGAATAAGTATCCACTTCCATGGAGAGATGATTTATTTGATCGGTTGAATGGAGCGAGAGTGTTCTCCCAGCTAGATCTAGCAACAGGTTTTTATCAGCTCCGAGTAGCAGCTGAGAGTGTACCTAAAATGGCATTACAGACGTTGTCTGGATTCTACTAGTGGTTGGTCATGCCATTCGGTTGACCAATGCACCAGCATGTTTTGTGGATCTTATGAATAGGGTATTCAGGGATCAATTGAATAAGTTTTTTCTTGTGCTCGTGGACGATATCTTAGTTTATTCGAGGAAGGAGGAAGAACACAAGGAACATTTAGGGACAGTGATGGAGGTGTTGAGGAAACACCAATTGAAAGCAAGATTTTCTAAGTGTCACTTCTGGAGGAGGGAAGTGAGAATCTTGGGCCATGTTGTTTCAAAGAATGGTATTGCCGTGGACCCTGCGGAGGTGGCTACGGTGCAAGATTGGTCTATTCCCAAGAATGCAACATACATAAGAAGTTTCTTGGGGTTAGCTGGATACTATCGTAAGTTTATCCAAGACTTCTCCAAGATAGCAGCACCGTTAACTCTGTTGACCAAGAAGAATCAAGCTTTCGTGTGGGATGAAAAATGTGATAATGCATTTAAGAGCCTAAAGGAAAAGTTAACGTGCGCACCAATGTTAGTTATTCCTAAAGGGAACGAAGAGATGACGGCATACACGGATGCCTGTGGTACCAGACTAGGTGATGTATAGATGCAAGGAGGTAGAGTTGTAGCTTATGCTAGCCGGCAATTGAAACCTCATAAGAAAAGATATCCTACCCATGATTTGGAATTGGCAGCGATCGTGTTTGCATTGAAGATGTGGAGACATTATCTTTTGGGAGAAAGATTTGAGTTGTTTACCAATCATAAGTCGTTAAAGTATCTTTTCTCTCAAAAGGATTCAAATATTCGTTTGCAAAGATGGTTAGAGTTCTTGGCTTCATATGATCTCAATATCGCATACACACCCGGAAAGGGAAATGCGGTAGCTGATGCATTGAGTAGGAGACATGCCAGTTTGGGGGCTATGTTTCTGGAATGGAAGCAACTGGAGTATATCGTAGGATATGATTTCAGACCTAAGAGCGAATTGGATCCAGAGATGCTAGCAAGTTTGACGATCAGACCGACTTTGATTGAGCGAATTGGTTCCAGTCAAAGGGACGATCCTGATCTATTGGAAATCATCTCTAAGGTATATATGAATATCGATGGTGAGGAAATGAATAAGTATGGACTTGATCGAGATGGATGGCTTCGAAAGAATGGTAGACTAGTTGTACCCAATGTTAATGGATTGAGAGATGAAGTGCTTAAAGAGTGTCATCACTCGAAACTGACTATACATCCCGGTGGTAACAAAATGTATCGAGATATGAAGCGGACCTACTACTAGTAAGGGATGAAGAGAGACGTTGGGAAGTTCATATCCAAGTGCATGAACTGCCAGTTAGTTAAAGCTGAGCAAAAAAATCCTAGTGGTTTGTTACAATCGCTGGAAATTCCCGAAAGGAAATGGGAAAAAGTCTCAATGAATTTCATTGATGGTTTACCAAGGACAAGATCGGGTCATGATAGTATTTGGATGATTGTGGATCGATTGACCAAAAGTGCAAGGTTTATACCGATCAAGTCGAATAGAACGATAGCTAAGTTAGCAGAACTGTAAATGAAGTGGGTAGTGAGATTTCATGAAGTATCTAGAGGTATTGTGAGTGACTGAGATCCATTATTTACTAGTGGGTTTTGGTAGAGCTTACAAGAGGCTTTAAGATCAGAATTACATCTCAGTACCGTGTACCGTCCTCAAACCAACGGTCAAATAGAGAGAGTGAATCGTGTATTAGAGGATCTCTTAAGGGCTTTTATATTGGACTTTGGAGGATCATGGGGTGACCATTTACATCTGGTTGAATTCGCATATAATAATAGTTATCAATCCAGTATTGGTATGGCTCCATTTGAATCTTTGTAGGGAAGACCGTGCAACTCACCTCATGTTGGTTGGAAACCGATGAGAAATTTGTGTTTGGACCACATGTAATAAGAGAAACATCAAATAAGATCAATATTCAATAGTGAATGAAGGCTGGCCAAGATAGGCAGAAGAGTTATGCTGATAAAAGACAAAGTGATTTGAAATTCTTCGTTAGAGACTTGGTATTCGTCAAGATTTCTCCATTGAAGAATGTAATTCGACTTGGTAGGAGAGTAAGTTAGCACCAAGGTTTGTTTGTCCATTTCCAGTTCTCGAGCAAGTTAGGAATTTAGCGTATAAAGTTGGATTACCTGACAAGATGGAAAGAGTGCACGACGTATTTCTTGTTTCCCAGTTAAGGAAGTTTGTGCACGATTCTGAAATGACTATTTCACTAGATCAGTTGGATGATATCAAGGTAGAATTCGAGGCAGTTAGGAGCCACAGGACGATTCATATTATCGGACACGATACGAAATAACTTCGAAGGAAAACGGTGGAACTACTCCAGGTCCAGTGGGGTGATAATGAGAATGAATGTACTTGGGAAACAGAGGAGAGCATAAGAAAATCGTACCCAAAATTCTTTGTGTCGAAAGATTTTAATCACGATATAGTTATTCCTTGTCAGTAAACTGCATGCTAGGATAGGCTTGTTGTATTATTTTGAATGCTTGATTGTTTGTAAATGGTTGATAGGCATGCGGGACACCATTGTTTGTTTTTCTTGATTAAGGAATTTCGGGGGCGAAATTTCTTAAGGGGAGGGAGGGGAATGTGTAACGACCCACATTCTACGCATCGGAGGATCGTAAAATATTTATTTCGTTTTCATACGAAGTCGTATGATCATAGAATATTTGTTTCGCCTATAACCTTTGATTGGTAAGGAGTTTTAACCTAAAACCACTTCCATTGGATTTAGATGATGGTTTACCTTTCCGTAGAGTGGTCACATTAATCAAACGGACATAGGAATTCAACCCAAATCAGTGGATTTTTCAGATCTATAATTTATTTGTGGCTAAGGTGAGTGATTTGCACTTTTATTCACTAATAACAGCTAATTAGGGGTGATTAGTGATAATTAGCAAAATTATGCATCATAAAAATCTGGAAAAATATATAGAAATTCTGAAATTTTATTTTATGTCACTGGCGAAAATTTAGGTTAAATTGGATTAAATTTGTTAATCTTATAGTTAAAACATGCTTAAGGGGATTAAGGGGAAAATCATGCTTTTTAGGTATGTTTGTTCTAAAATATTTCATATGATTGATATTTTGGTGTTTTTGGTTGATTCTCATGTTACTACTATTGTTTGGCGAAATTAGCTTGTTGGAAAAACTACAGAAAACCGGTTCCTAAAGGGGGTATGCCTCACAAACCTCCCAGGAGAAATTCGATTCCTGAAGGGGGTGTGCCTCACGAAGCACTCCAAGATGATGGTCACAAACCGCTCCAAGATGACGGTCACGAGCCGAAGAGGGGTGTCACGAGCTGGGGAGGCGTCACAAGCCGAGGAGGTGTCGCGAATCAGGAGGTGGTCACGAGCCGGAGGAGTGGTCACGAACCAAGGGGTAGTCACGAGTCGGGGGTGAACCACGAATCGGGGGAGGGGGGTCACGAGCCATGAACCGACCCTGACGAGGACCACGACCATGACCCGAACCAAGATGATGACTCCAAACCAAACCAGATTCAAACTTCTGCCATGCGACGACAATTATGAACTCTTCTGAAGATTAACTACGATCCGATCAAAACCCGAGATGCAAAGGAAGTCCAAGTAGGAAGTTATTACTCAGGATCCAGATGGGAAGCAACGAGTTAACTTCTAGAGTTGGACTTTGCTGCAGGACGTGTGCAAAGTGGTTATCGATATCTATAACTTTGGTTCACCATTGAAGAAAGGATGCATGTAGACGAACTAAAGCCAGGAAAGTGTGGACTGGTTGGCCCTTTTGTGGACTGGGTAGGGTTATTGACTATAGACCAAAGAAGTATGGTCATAGCAATAGTTGTATGGAGTTGCCATCATGGCCCCAATGGATTGGTGATCAAAGCGGTAGATATCGTATGCTTTACGCACTGAGTAAGTGATGTAATGATTGCTATGTTTGATGTTTGCTATCACCGTGACATGCACACACCCATTTTACACTTTATGTTAGTGTTACCTTAGAGTAATGTACATCTAGTTGTGCCAACTCTTTGGTTGCAGGTCTAGGTTCAGGTATGGTTATTTATACCTGTTATTGTTTTTTTTGCTGCTATCGCCCATACCAGGCTTTTGTCTGACCCATAGTTTTATGTCTCTTCTTATTACTTTGGGTGCTCCTAAACGAGAAGACTAGAGACAGGTTAGGTGGTTATGCATGAGTAGCTGTCCGGAGATGAGCAGGAGGCTTCCACATGCTATTTACATGTATTCTCCCTATGTTGTTGTCGGTCACTGCTTTGGGCACTAGTAGTGTACCTTTTCTATTTTGCTTTAGAGATAGTATTTTGAAGTTGTAATAATGATGGTTTGGATCATAAGCTGTATTTTGGATTCCACTACTATGATAGTATAGTTTTCAGCTTATGCACTGTCTCACCTGTTTTATGTCAAATATGTTATTATTATATTTTATTCCATGCGTTGTGAGATATAATACAGGTCCTTTGGCGATCCATAGTTTTAAATCCTTTTCCTTTGATGACCGTCTCGTGCTAGTCGGGCATTAGCACAGCGTATTTCGGGTAAATGTCGGCTGGTTCAGGGCGGGCCGTCATAAACATTGTTTGAATATTGAATTCTATGCCGTAGCATTTTATTCAAAATAACTATTTATTTCTATATGTGATGTAATAGAATAGTACATATACAAACACATTTAAATAATAATATATATGTTTGTTATCATCAAGCAAAAACCATATTGTTATATTCAACATATACGAATCCTCCAATGATAGAAAAGTCGTTTTAATGAATATAGCTTAAATGACACACTTTTTCAACACTTTTCCAATAACATTGAAATTTGAACTTTATACTTAAAAAAACTTCTTCAAATCATTAATGAATGTTTTTAAATGATTAATTATGTAATTTAGTGGTTTTCATGAAGATCTATAAATTATTTGAATATGTTAGATAATTGAATCGAATCAAAAAGTTATAATAAGAAATGATTGAACCTTGGCTCTAACAAGCCAACGAGTAAACCAGATTTTCCAATTTCTATGATCCGTATTTGGGTGTTTAACCAAGGAAATGTTCAAGAGAAACCAGTACCCTGGATTACTTGGCATTTTCCTAGGAGAGGGGTAAATAAGGTTGAAATGTTGGAAATGAGTTAAGTATAAAAGATCAAATTTTCTAAAGATAAATAAACAGATTTCTTGAAGATGATCTTATTGTATTTAGTATAAAATTTTGATGAGGGATTCCTTACTATCCATAATAATTTGAAAGGTGTTTACACCATTATTCGATGAACGGGTTTAAGCACGAAAATTGATATCAAGTAAGATAAGTATGATTTCTTCGGATATATTAAACTAAACTGGACTTACCATCCAAATGACTTAATAAATGAGGTTTAATGATTCTATGTATATCCCTGAAGAATATTTGAAGTTGCACATCCTTAAAAGATGTTGTATGAAGTAATGAATTAAGAAATAAAGAACACCTAAAACTACTTAAAAAATATTTTTACAATGATTGACTCGAGGAATCTGGGATCAGGTTTGGGTGATTCCAATCTGAAAACGACTTTAGATCAGCCAAACGTTTTGAATTAATGAAAATTAAAGAATTGTGTAGATCGAATGAAGGGTAGTTGTCATTGACCCTTGGGGGTTTTTCCCATATTATAACTAATAGCAATTCTACATTTAGATCTTTGATGCAAGGGCTACTTTTTTCTATATCATACGATCTAGCAAGAGTAGTGCCTTCTATTTGTCCAAACCCAAGACTACTTATATGGATGAATGTCTAATGTTGCACTTCTAATACGTGGTTATTAATCTCCACGAATGCACATTTATTTTGTGGTGTGGGAAGTAACTTTCTTGCACTATATCCACCCTTATTTGAGACGTACAAGCGCAAAGGTTGTACACTAATGGAAATCAGTGGTGTGGGTTAAACTTGACAACGTGGCGTTCGAAGTGAATAATGTGTTTGGGGAAAAAGTAATCGTAGACCTCTAAGCCTCAACAACTGGTGTTTGCAAAAACTGGCCGCACAGTGAGGTCAAGTAGGTAGTGCCCATTAGGAGAGAATTATCACCCTTTTAGATTACCTATTATATGTCAAGTAAGTGGTGTATGCTAAGAGACTCCTCGGGGGGATGGGTCGATTACGACCGAGGTGATAATGTATTCAAATAGTGCACCACTTGGGGAAAAGGTCTTTGTAAGTATTCCATCCTTGATAGTTGGGCGGAGCAGAGTGTTCCCCAGTGCATCCCTTCATAGGTGTATTGTACGAAAAGGTAGTCCCTACCTTTCCATCATATAAATCCATTTCCCTAAGAGCTTGTGTATTCTATTATAGGGCCCCTTAGGTGTAAGGAATTTAATAATGGTAACAATTTTACTATTTCTATAATTTATTTTAATGAGTTTTATCTCGCAAGTCATTAAAGGTAATACTAGACAATTTCGACATAGAATGATATGATTACCATAAGGAAAAACCAGTGCCATGTTTACGTGTGGTCGTGATCTTATGGGTTACCCTTTATTTTCAAATGGCGAATATAAGTTTCTCACACCAGTCCCATGAATAACCTAGATTTGTTTTTCACTCAAACTCTAGGTGCCCCTATTTCTTCACGAAGTTAGTAGTTCGGGTTTTACGTGGATTAATCGATTGGAACTTGGAGCTGAAGAATCTAAAGATAGACACATTTTCTTAGTTTCTCTCGGTAATTGTAAGGACGTATTCCGTAAATATTCAACTGATATAATTTCACTGTAACAACCCGTGTTTTTATAACGTGTAATAACCATAAATCAAGGCAGAATTAATTTTTAAAATAAGAATCAAGGGAAATGGGTAACGCCATTGCGTTCGTCTCGAAATTCTTCTAGGAAAGGAGTCCGAGTTTTCGAAAATTGGAGTCCGTATGACCTAGTTATGACCATTCGAAGTTTTCAGAAATTTTCGAATTCAAAAGGAAATCAATTCGAATTTCAAACCTCCAAATGGACTGGGCGGGAAAAATCCTGCCCAGGACCAGGTCGACCTGGGGGTCGACTATGTAGTCGACCTACCCAGGACCAGGTCGATCATAGTGTCGACCTGGGGGTCGACCTGGTGCCCAAGCCCATTTCTGAAGCTAGATTCACTCTGATGTATGTGGCCTTATTCCTGTCCACATTCGTTGACCTGACCCTATAACTACAGCCCCTAACACCAGTCTCTCTACACCAAATTTCTTTCTGACCTTATGCTGCTCTGATTCTAGTTGAAAAGTATGAGAGAGGGATTGCTTCTACTACGTTGAGATTGCATTAAAGGAACTGCTGACTAAGGGACTTCTATTAGGACTTGACTAAGAAACAAACAACTCTCTTTTTCTAATTCTCGAACCACGATCTGTAAGCCCCAGTTATTTTCAGATTTAAACTGTAAATGTATTATGAATATGATGTAAAATTGAAATTGGACCTATGTATGATGACTGTTTACATTCATTCTTGTTCATCTTGGATCTTGACTCTTGAATATTACTTTGACATCGATTTGGGGCCTATTCATGTTGTAAATCTAAAAGAGAAACCCCTCTTATTATCATGTAGAACCTGCTATTAGCCACATGTTTATGATTATCACCTTATGACAGTCGTACCGTGACTATACTATCATCTTATGACAATCGTTACTATGACTATACTACCACCTTATGACAGTCGTTACCATGACTATACTATCACCTTGTGACAACTGTTATTTTGACTAGTACCTTATCTTGCAAGATTTGGAATCTTTATGTTTGATGCCAATATTTCATATGCCCGTAATGTTTTATTTCAAGTCATATCATGCTATGCTAGTAATCACTCTTGCCACCTTATACCCATTTCTTTTTATGTCACTCCTAATTAGATTTATTTGTATCGATTCGAACCTTCGTGCGATGGGAATACGATTTGGGTAGATTAGGTAAAATATGAATTAGCTTTAAACTTGAACATGAACATTATTATGACTTGAACCTGAATATGGACATGAACTTGACACGATTTGACATAAAACATGACTTGAAAACTCGACATGAATCTAAACATGAAAACTTGAACGTGGGCATGACAATTAGATAAACTTGAAAATGGCCAACTCGAGGTTGGGTTGAGTTACAGTGTAAATCTGCCCGGAACCACCCGGCAAATCCAGTGGCTGCAAACAATAGGATCCAATGTGGGTAGTTGGTCATATCGCACGTAAAAACCCAAGGTTAGACTATGTTGTTTTGTAAATCTGCCCGGAACCGCCCGGCAAATCCAGTAACCACAACAGTTAGTCTAATGTGAGAGGTTGGCGTGCACTAATGAATTAATGCCACATAATAGGGTTAAGTCATGAACCACTTGAATATACTTAACCAACTTGACACGATGACTTGATAGGGTTAAGTCATGAACTGCTTGAACACACTTAACCAACTTGATACATGATCTGGATAGGGTTAAGTCACGAATTTGAATGACAACACTTAACCCATTAGAAACCCTAGTTACGCGGTCCTTTTCAGCAGTAACCCACTTAGATGTATCACGATACCCTGGGACTAGGCAGGGTGGGGCAAGATTACTGGGCTGATTGTAAGCGACCAGAACGACGGCTGAGTAGGTGCGCCATTGTAGGTTCAGGCGGGCTATGGTCGTGTACGTAGTCCGGAGTTGAAAGAGCAGGCATTGGGTACCCGTAGATTTACACTGTGAGTGCTCGATTCGTGTCGGTGGTTGACACCATAGGACTTGATACACCCTATGGTGGACCTAGAACAGGTAACTACATTTCTGGATAGGGTCTCATGACACAGACACATGATGAGCTAGGACTTGTAGGGAGCCGATCGATTAGTAGATCGTACCGTAGGACCCTATAATGGGTCACTTCATGACACTGGGCTAAGGGATCATTTCATGGTTAATACTTGATATGGGTTAGAATACTAGTACAGTTGGTGCAACAAACCTTGAACATGCGATGCTAGACTTGACTTATCTTGTTATCTCAATTATCCAACTAGTTCTGTTATCATCCTTATGTTTAATTCCAGTTTTCACATGTCATGTTACCTTTACTAGTTTTCATACTGAAAGTCACTAGGGCTTACCAGTCTTTATGACTGACCCTTTTTCTTTCGCCCCTTTTTCTTTCGTTTCCCCCCTTCCCCAGGTTCCCAGGGAGGAAACACTAGCTCTTAGCTTGGATTCAACTTGCTTTCTGACAGCTCATATACGGTTTGGTCTTGGGCTATGCTATGGCTGCTTCTGCTATTTATGGGGAATAATTTACTTTTGTTTTGAAGTTTATGCTTCTTTACTATGAACTTGATGTAATGGAATAATTTGTATCTTTGATATATGAGCTTTTCACTCTTTTCTTGGAAATAATAAAAAGTTGGTTTTTAATTTCTACCGCTACTTTATTTATGTTCTGCCTTGTGATATCTCTGTGCATGTTTACCTAGATAATACTCCACCAAAACTAGTGCATTCCCTTTGTGAGTGACCTTTGCGGAGGTGGGGTGTTACAATTTGGTATCAGAGCGGAAGGTTACCAGGCTGGGCAAAAGTTTTAAAAACCTTCTAAATTTGTTTTCCAAACCATTTATAAAGAAGCATTTTTCAAGAAAAGTTTTATTTTTAAAAAGGTTATTCCCCAAGAAGCCATTAGCACTTCCCTTTGTTTCCTCATTTGAATCTTTTCTTTTCGTTTTTCAGCATGGCCGATCTTAACCTTCCTGAGGGAATACCCGTACCTGGATGGTTCTGAAGGTACTTAGAAGCCAGGGCCAACGACGCGGGCACGACAGACATCCCTCCTCCTCCCCCCCAGTGGCCGCGGTTCCTCCTCCTCCTGGTACCGCCTTTGCCAAAATATGCAAAGACTTTAAAGCGATGGGCGGTAAGAACTTCATTGGAACTGAAACCTTCGTTGAGGCACAAAACTGGCTAAAGGAAACATAAGACTTGTTCATTATCTTTGATATGGAGGACCGTAGGAAAGTTCATTTGGCAGCATGGTTGTTGAAAGAGGAAGCTGCATTTTGGTGGGAAGTCACCATCGCTACTAGGCCCGTTGAGACTTGGGCAGACTTTAGAGAAAGGTTTGGGCTCAAATTCCTATCGTCGGCAGAGGAGAACCTTCAGATGGAGAGGTTCCTAGCACTCAAGCAAGGGGATATGTCTGTGAGGGAGTACGTGAATAAGTTTAATCAGCATGCTCGGTTCGGTTCGGTTTGGATTTGGTCAACATAGCCCAGAAAAAGGCTGTACGCTTTGCTCGAGGATTGAACGAGCCACTACACAGCTTGTCCCTAACTCATATACCCATGGGGAGACCTTTGAAAGCTTGGTGGATATGGCTCTACTCCATGATGAAGATAAGAATAGCAAGAAGGAGGTTAAGCCTAATGAGACTCAGAATAAGAAGGCTGACTTCAAGAAGGGGAACAACAAGAATAATAAGAATAACAAGAGCAACAACAAATCACGTGAGACGAGGAAGTGCAACTTCTGTGGTATTACTGGACATCTAGCTAAAGACTGTAGAAGGAAGAAGAGGAATTTGGGTGAATGCTTTCATTGTGGAGATACTAGACACATCAGCAAGGATTGCCCTAAGAAGCAAGGGCAGGGGCAAAGGCAGACTCAGCGAGCAGGACCTTCTGGAGGGCAGTTGCATGCTCTCAACACCGCTCCAGCTCCTGACCGAGGTAGTAATATTTCCGTAGAAAGCCTTGTTTACATTTCTGACTTTACTGTTCGAACTTTATTTGACTCTGGCGCATCGCATACTTTTATTTCTTCTGATATTGTTGAAAATCTGCACCTAAGTACTAGTCTGGTTGAGGATCCCGTTATAGTTTCAAATCCAATTGGGGGCTCCGCCCATTTATCTATGATGTGTGTGGATTTGAGGATCTCTATCTTAAGCGTCGAATTCACGTGTAATGCTTATGTTCTCGGATTTATAGGATACGGTTTGATCCTAGGTATGGACTGGCTATCTGATTATGGAGCCATTCTTGATTGTGAACGAAGGGCAGTGAGGCTCATGACTCGCCTTGGTAATACCCTTGAAATTTCTTGTAACCCTAAGGGTCCGGTCATGTTATGTTATCTTGAATCCCTTGACTCGTCTGACGATAGTTTGCAATCTGTAAGAGTGGTCCGAGAATATCCAGATGTCTTTGATGAAGTGAGGGGATTACTTCCTAAACGCGAGATAGAGTTCCAAATTTATCTTGTTGATAATGCCAAGCCAGTTCCATTGCCCGTTAGGCACATGGCCCCGTGAGAAAGAAGAGAGCTCAATAAACAAATCAACGAGTTGCTTGAGAAAAATTTCATAAGACAAAGCATTTCTAAATGGGGTGCTCCGGTAGTATTCGCTACTAAGGCGGATGGATCACTTCGTTTGTGCGTAGATTATCGTGAGTTAAACAAGCTGACAAAGAAGAATAGGTACCCACTACCAAGAATCGACGATCTGTTTGACCAGCTTGTGGGAGCATCTGTTTTCTCTCAACTCAATCTAGCCACGGGATTCCATCAGCTCAGAGTGGTTGAGGATAGCATTGACAAAACTGCATTTAGGACTCCGGATGGGTTCTTCGAATGGCTCGTTATGCCGTTTGGGTTAACGAATGCACCCGCATACTTTGTAGATTTGATGAGCAGGGTGTTTCGGGAGTTCCTTAACAAGTTTGTGGTAGTTTTCGTGGATGATATTTTGATCTTCTCAAAAGATGAAGAAGAGCATGCTAGGCATCTCAAGGAAGTCATGGAAACGCTTAGAGCACACCAGTTAAAGGCTAAGTTCTCCAAATGCCATTTTTGGAGGAAGGAAGTTCGGTTCCTTGGACATGTAGTTTCTAAGCAAGGCATAGCCGTGGACCCCGCAAAGGTAGTTGCGGTACAGGACTGGAAAATTCCTAAGAATGCAACGGAGGTGAGGAGCTTTCTTGGTTTGGCGGGATACTACAGGAAGTTCATTAGGGACTTCGCTAAGATTTCAACCCCTCTTACTAAATTAACAAAGAAGATCCTACCTTTTGCATGGGACCTAGAATGTGATGCTGCTTTTCAGAGACTTAAGAGAGCCCTCACCACAGCTCCAATCTTATCATTACCCGATGGAGGTAAGATGTTTACCGTGTACACAGATGCGTGCGGCACGGGGTTAGGCGCTGTCCTAATGCCAGAAGGAAGAGTAATATGCTACGGGGGCAGACAACTTAAAGTCCATGAGAAAAACTATCCCACGCATGACTTGGAGTTGGCCGTGATTTTTTTGCACTTAAAGCTTGGCGCCATTATCTTCTAGGGGAGAGGTTCGAGCTGTATACCGACCACAAATCGCTTAAGTACCTCTTCTCACATAAAGACTTGAATCTAAGACAACAGTGGTGGATGGAGTTCTTGGCATCATATGACTTCGATATAGCTTATACCCCTGGCAAGGGTAATGTGGTGGTAGACACGCTAAGTAGAAAAAGGCTAACTTTGAGCCCCTTGTTTGTTGAAATGAAAAGCCTTGAGTTTATAGCAACCTTTGATTTTACACCTGCTGTTGAGTCATTGACTGCTACGTTTGCATCCCTTGAGTTAAGACCTACACTTCTAGATCAAGTAGGGACTTCACAAAAGGAAGACCCACAGTTAGTTGAAATCATGGACAAGCTGATTAGAGGTGAGACGTCAAGTCGCCTCAGTAGGTATGCCATAAATGACAAGGGATGGCTAAGGCGCGATGGAAGGTTTTGTGTCCTACGAGTGGGAGACTTAGTGCGGAGAGTTCTCGAAGAAGAGCACCACTCGAAGATGACTATACATCCCGGAGGGGATAAAATGTATAGGGATATGAAACGCATTTTCTTTTGGGATGGAATGAAAAAGGACGTGGCAGAGTTCGTTTCGAAGTGCATGGTGTGCCAGCAAGTAAAGGCCGAGTCGAAGAAGACCGGTGGGCTATTACATCCTTTGGAGGTTCCGCAATGGAAATGGGAGAGTATCTCGATGGATTTTGTGGATGGACTGCCTAGGTCTAGGAAGGGAAATACTAGCATATGGGTCATAGTTGATAGACTCACGAAAAGCGCTCACTTCATTCCGGTGAAGAGCAAGAGGACCGCATCAGGGCTAGCGTCTATTTACCTTCGAGAGATAGTACGATTGCATGGAGTTCCTTCTAGTATAGTTAGTGATCGTGACCCGATTTTCACTAGCCAGTTCTGGAATAATCTGCAAGAAGCAATGGGAACACGACTGAACTTAAGCACGGCCTATCACCCACAGACAGATGGACAAACCGAAAGGGTAAATAGGGTACTAGAAGATCTCCTGAGGCTACACATTCTTGACTTTGGTGGTACTTGGGAAGACCATCTTCCTCTCGTGGAGTTTGCGTATAATAACAGTTACCAAGCTAGCATCGGAATGGCACCGTTCGAAGCCCTATATGGAAGACCGTGCAAGTCGCCAACTTGTTGGTGGGAGACGACAGACAGACTTATACTTGGGCCCGACATGATAAGGGACAATTCTGAGAAGATTGAGTTGATACGAAGATGGATGAAAACGGCCCAAGATAGACAGAAATCTTATGCGGACCAGAGAAGGACAGACTTAGAGTTCGAAGTCGGAGATATGGTCTTTATAAAGGTTTCTCCATTATGCAATGTAGTTCGTTTTGGAGCAGTTGGAAAGCTAGCACCAAGATTTGTAGGACCGTTCCCCATAATTGAGAGGATTGGACGGATGGCCTACAAGGTAGACTTACCCGAGAAGTTGTCTGGAGTACACAATGTCTTTCACGTCTCGCATCTCCAAAAGTGTTTGCATGAGTCAGCCGAAGTGGTTGAGCCAAGCATCCTTGAAGACGTGGAAGTGGAGAAAGAAGCAACATTGAGGCGAGTTCCGATTCGTATCTTAGGAATGGAGATTAAGAAGCTAAGGAATCGAGAAGTCAAGCTAGTGAAAGTGCAGTGGAGTGAAGCCCAAGAGGACGCAACTTGGGAAACCAAAGAAAAGATACGCGCGCTTTACCCATTTCTTTTTTAGGGTACATTCTCAATCTCTTTTTCCTTGAAAACCTTTTCGTAACATGCTTCTAATATCTATGTTTGTCTTGTTAACTTCTCGATCTTATCTTGAGAACCTTAGGTAGAACCGTATGGATGAAAACGTGTGATTGAAACATGTTATGGTTGATGGTTGCAAATGGTTGCAAGTGGTTGCAAATGGTTGCTGGTGGATGCATGACACACATTAGGCACTAGATCGGCTCAGTCACATTTTCATGCTGCATATGCATGGGTGCTTATACTTGTACATGGATGGAACTTGTTATGCTATCACTTGGATGTTGCATATGGATGAATGACTGTGCACTCATGTAGAGATTATAAACTATGCTAGGAATTTGCATACATGTTGGATTCATGACACTAACATATTTTGCATTAAGGAGTTTACTGAATCAATAACCACCTGATCTTTTGCATTAGATAAAGTTCATATACACACACTTTCTGCATATGTTCATACAGCACTAGAAGTCTTTTAAAGACAATGGTTGCCTGTGGATGATGCTTTGAGTAGATGGTTGATTGGATGGTAGGACACATCCTCCCTAACATAGAGATTTCGGGGACGAAATCCTTTAAGGAGGGGAGAATGTAACAACCCGTGTTTTTATAACGTGTAATAACCATAAATCAAGGCAGAACTAATTTTTAAAATAAGAATCAAGGGAAATGGGTTATGCCATTGTGTTCTTCTCGAAATTCTGCTTGGAAACGAGTTCGAGTTTTCGAAAATCAGAGTCCGTATGACCAAGTTATGACCATTCGAAGTTTTCAGAAATTTTCAAATTCAAAACAGACTCAATTCGAATTCAAAATTCGAATTTCAAACCTCCAAATGGACTGGGCGGGAAAAATCCCGCCCAGGACCAGGTTGACCTGGGGGTCGACTATGTAGTCGACCTACCCAGGACCAGGTCGACCATAGTGTCGACCTGGGGGTCGACCTGGTGCCCGAGCCCATTTCTGAAGCTAGATTCACTCTGATGTATGTGGCCTCATTTCTGTCCACATTCGTTGACCTGACCCTATAAATACAGCCGCTAACACCAGTCTCTCTACACCAAATTTCTTTCTGACCTTATGCTGCTCTGATTCTGGTTGAAAAGTTTGAGAAAGGGACTGCTTCTATTACGTTGAGATTGCGTTAAAGGAATTGCTGATCAGGGGACTTCTATTAGGACTTGACTAAGCAACAAACAACTCTCTTTTTCTAATTCTCGAACCACGATCTGTAAGCCCCAGTTATTTTCAGATTTAAACTGTAAATGTATTATGAAAATGATGAAAAATTGAAATTGGACCTATGTATGATGATTGTTTACATTCATTCTTGTTCATCTTGGATCTTGACTCTTGACTCTTGAATATTACTTTGACATCGATTCAGGGCCTATTCATGTTGTAAATCAAAAAGAGAAACCCCTCTTATTATCATGTTGAACCTGTTATTAGCCACATGTTTATGATTATCACCTTATGAAAGTCGTACCGTGACTATACTATCATCTTATGACAATCGTTACTATGACTATACTACCACTTTATGACAGTCCTTACCATGACTATACTATCACCTTGTGACAACTGTTATTTTGACTAGTACCTTATCTTGCTAGATTTGGAATCTTTATGTTTGAGGCCAATATTTCATATGCCAGTAATGTTTTATTTCAAGTCATATCATGCTATGCTAGTAATCACTCTTGCCACCTTATACCCATTTCTTTTTATGTCACTCCTAATTAGATTTATTTGTATCGATTCGAACCTTCGTGCGATGGGAATACGATTTGGGTAGATTAGGTAAAATATGAATTAGCTTTAAACTTGAACATGAACATTATTATGACTTGAACCTGAATATGGACATGAACTTGACACGATTTGACATAAAACATGACTTGAAAACTCGACATGAATCTAAACATGAAAACTTGAACGTGGGCATGACAATTAGATAAACTTGAAAATGGCCAACTTGAGGTTGGGTTGAGTTTGCAGTGTAAATCTGCCCGGAACCACCCGGCAAATCCAGTGGCTACAAACAATAGGATCCAATGTGGGTAGTTGGTCATATCGCACGTAGAAACCCGAGGTTAGACTATGTTTTGGTGTAAATCTGCCCGGAACCGCCCGGCAAATCCAGTAACCACAACAGTTAGTCTAATGTGAGAGGTTGGCGTGCACTAATGAATTAATGCAACATAATAGGGTTAAGTCATGAGCCACTTGAATATACTTAACCAACATGACACGATGACTTGATAGGGTTAAGTCATGAACTGCTTGAACACACTTAACCAACTTGATACATGATCTAGATAGGGTTAAGTCACGAATTTGAATGACAACACTTAACCCATTAGAAACCCTAGTTACGCGGTCCTTTTCAGCAGTAACCCACTCAGATGTATCACGATACCCTGGGACTAGGCAGGGTGGGGCACGATTACTGGGCTGATTGTAAGCGACCAGAACGACGGCTGAGTAGGTGCGCCATTGTAGGTTCAAGCGGGCTATGGTCGTGCATGTAGTCCGGAGTTGAAAAAGCAGGCATTGCGCACCCGTAGATTTACACTGTGCGTGCTCAAATCGTGTTGGTGGTTGGCACCATAGGACTTGATACACCCTATGGTGGACCTAGCACAGGTAACTACATTTCTGGATAGGGCTGTATGACACAGACACATGACGAGCTAGGACTTTTAGGGAGCTGATCGATTAGTAGATCGTACCGTACGACCTCGTAATGGGTCACTTCATGACACTGGGCTAAGGGATCATTTCATGGTTAATACTTGATATGGATTAGAATACTAGTATTGTTGGTGCAGCGAACCTTGAACATGCGATGCCAGATTTGACTTATCTTGTTATCTTAATTATCCAACTAGTTCTGTTATCATCATTATGTTTAATTCCATTTTTCACATGTCATGTTACCTTTACTAGTTTTCATACTGAAAGTCACTAGGGCTTACCAGTCTTTATGACTGACCCTTTTTCTTTTGCCCCTTTTTCTTTCGTTCCCCCCCCTCCCAGGTTCCCAGGGAGGAAACACTAGCTCTTAGCTTGGATTCAACTCGCTTTCTGACAGCTCATGTACGGTTTGGTCTTGGGCTATGCTATGGCTGCTTCTGCTATTTATGGGGAATAATTTACTTTTGTTTTAAAGTTTATGCTTCTTTACTATGAACTTGATGTAATTGAATAATTTGTATCTTGGATATATGAGCTTTTGACTCTTTTCGTGGAAATAATAAAAAGTTGGTTTTTAATTTCTACTGCTGCTTTATTTATGTTCTGCCTTGTGATATCTCTGAGCATGTTTACCTAGATAATACTCCACCAAAACTAGTGCATTCCCTTTGTGAGTGACCCTAGCAGAGGTGGGGTGTTACATTCACTCTGATAAGTAAGATTAAAGTTTCCGCTGTAACGATTTCATTTGTTGGATATATTTATATACACACATTTTTCCATTGTGCAAGATTATGATATCTCTATTTTTTACCCCTTTTCTTTCTTATCCTAAATAATTCGCTTCTACGACACTTGATTTTGCAACACATGAATACCGTGGATTCATTAATGTAGATTTTCGAGGGTCAAGAAAGGGGTTATTTCATCATAACTTCTGATAGATACTACGTCTGGTCTCATCAACTCAGGATGTTGGTTGGCCATTCAGTAGAGTGGTCACATTAAGAAAATGGTTCAGTGGTTTGAGAGAAATTGCAGTTTTAATAATACTGTAAATCAGACATGACAGTCCGTTGTCCGACTATGTCCGAGGTTATAAGGTGTTCGGTCTGTGTCTGTACGGTTCTCTTATAGGACAGGACTAGGACACATCACCATCCAGTCCGATCCAAAATGTTCGATGTTTTTCTATTGTCTGACCGGTGTCCGTCCGTTATCCAGCTCGTACAAATAGTGCTCGGACATAATGCTTGTCTGGTCCATGTCCGTCCTAATCTCTTATAGGATAGGACTAGGACACACCTCCATTTGGTCCAGTCCGGCTCGTTTACATGCCTGAGTTTTAAGTTTTTAAAACTGCTTGATAGAATTAGAGTTGTTCTAATGGGTTGAGATTAGTTAGCCAATCACCCTCGATTATAAATAAAGGCTATAGGGAGATATTAGAAGCTTTCTCTATCATTCTTAAATTAGGTTAGGTTACGATCTACTCTAGTTTATCCTAAATCTCTCAAATCAACCTCAATTTTCATTAAATCATCTCTATTCAACCTCTAGAGGCCAGATCAACATCGAGAAAGATTAAATCACATTATACCATAATTGAATCCTACAATTTCATCGCTGTCCAAGTTAGATCTACATCCATTTGCATTGATTTGAAGGTTTTAGTGAGTGATAATGATCATTCGCATGTCTATATTGGATACTATGTTGTAGTTAGGTATTTTAATCACCGTCCATGTTAATTTAACCCTGAAATATGATATACATGTTAATTTCAAATCTTGAAACCTAGAATTACCTAAGCATGACACATATTAAATAATTTTCTTATTCCAATGTAGTTAATAAGTAATTAGCCTTAATTCTTTTAGATCTATGATTGTTATTGATTGATTCATGTTTTTGTCTGAATATATGTTTGAATATGACTAAACCTGATGTAGTTGATATTGGAATGTTTGAACTACATGCTACACTTGATTTGTGTGTTAGAACTATTTAAATCAAGACTTATATGAAGATCAGGGAATATTGTGGTCAAAGCTCATTGAGTTCGAAGGAAACTTGTAAGATAGACCTTAGAGGACATTGGGGAGGCGCTCAGAAAATTAGAATAAAAAATATGCTAAGAAAGGGGATCGGTACAGATCTATAAGGCATCAATCAACATCGGTCCATGTAGCTGCTTCAAAGGGAGCTACGACTCCTCTAGTTGGATGGTGGGACTACTTGGTAGCTACAATGAAAGTGTGGTGTTAATTGAATAGGCTACATGTCAGATATTTGGTGGACATGTTAGTAGGTGAATGGATGGACATATTTGCACATGGATTGAAGTGAATTGCCAAGGGGCACCAGAAGGTAGCATGAAGTGGAGCATTGAGTGAGCCAAATTTGGATAAGTATATGGACTGATGTTGATCCATAAGGTATGGATTGGTATTGATCCATAGATATAAGCCTAATGGGGGCATTCCAGTGAGGTGATTAAGGACTTCTTCAGGAGCCTATAGGAACTTGTGTTGATTGATTTCTTCTGTGTGGTGAAAGTTATGGCCTTTGAAGTCATGGCTATTCTATTATGTATGACGAAGAGATCGGTCGAATGAGATCGAGATAGCGGCTCGGGATGAAATCAGGTTGCAAAATAATGGATTGGTTTGGGTAGGATTTGGACCGAGTTGTATATGGCTCGTACACTTGAGAGAATCAAAGAATCATTGATAGCTTAGAGTGTTCTAGGCTTGTGTGGACCCAAAGTAGGGGTACCGTGTGGATGCCAATTAAGATAGGTAGCAATGGTTGTGTGTCTTGGATTGCTCGAGAAGTGATCTAGTTGTCTTGGGAAGGAAAATATACATGGAAGGTACGAAAGTATGACTAAAACCAGGGTTTTCCATTACCACCTAACATAAGGAGGATGCTCATATGGGTTATTTATGTATTTAAGGCTTTAGCATGTGATGGCTAAAATACTGTTTGATGGATGCCATGTTTACTATGGACGTTCCCCTTTTATTCCTTCGAGAAGGCTATCACCTCAGAATGCTAAAATAAAATGGGGGATTAGTGAATAAAGAGCTAAAAGAGGTTTCCTTATCGTGTGTGGTATTTATTTCTTTTGTTATCCGAGTATCATATTTTGTTTAGTTATTACATGCTAACTCTTTGGTTGTAGGGACATGTCAGGTAAGACTAGAATTTTCTAGTTCTATATTGTAACGTCCGGGAAATTCGACGCTCGAATTTCGACATTTAACACAACCTGTGTCCAAAACTCAAGTATCGAACCTCCAGAAAGCTAGAAGAAAGAAGTTAGAGGATGAGGAAGATAAGATAGAACTTTTTAGAATAGAAGAAGAAGAAGAAATAACACAATACAGAGTCTCACATCGCAGCGGAACAAAATATAATACAGAAATAAAACTTTATAAATAACTTGTTATAAATACTTACATTCATCAGAGTATAGAAGAACATCTGGACAGTTATAATAATCTGTCCTCAAATACATCACACAGCGGAATAAATACTGAATTATATTGTACATCTGAACTCCTTCAGTTCGTCTCTGGACTTCATGGTACTTGATAACCTGAACCTGCACTCGGGCTGACCCGAGACATTACAAACGCCACGGATCAGTCTGGAGAACCAGCGTGAGAAAACTCACTAAGTTTAAGTAACAGCCATACCGATTTAAAGTGCACAATCCTTTTGAAAGAAAAGGATAATAGTAAGACCAGTCCACACATAAACACAGACGGTTTTTACCTTACTATACCCCAAATAATTTTGATATTTAATTTGGTGATATTATGATAATGTCTATCAATATAAATAACCAAGTAGTAGAACGCTTGCATCTCACGCTCTACATATATAGTCTATAATCAAAAACCGCGGGCGCTTATTGGAGATTGGATTCCAACTAGACAAGGTATGGGAGCACCTACCGAACAGTGTACTCTAGAGGGGATACACACAGGGTTCAACAAGAACGTCTTGCAACCCGGCCTCACATGACCGACCACTCATTTAACTTGAGTGTATCAAATATATTACCACCAACGGTTGGGCTCAAACCACCGTATTCCGAAAGCTGCAGCAGCGAAATATAGATTAAGAAGTATAAAGGAATTTCTCTAGATGGTGATAATACACCCTGCTTGGGAATGACCCAACTAGCCATGCTGCCTAGCCCAACTTCTGTCATTCCCGGTTGATGAGGTTTGAAGCCACGTTTACTTCTTAGAACATCTGATCACCATTCACTTTGAATGCCACATCGTCAGATCCGTCAAATCACTAATTGACGACCTCGAAAATACACTGGGCACGTTTGAAGAAATCAATGTACGTGACCATCGGGAAATACTCTGTCAGACACTCGTCCATACAAGTCATCCAAGAACAGGATGATCCGAAGGCACCCTCCTACTGCATCCTTGAATTACCCTATGGATCAGTAGCGAGAAGTCCTTGCAACCCGAAAAATCTCAACCACGACCGAATCGTAGTATAAAAACCTCTGGTAGCTTGCCAGAGAAATTCAACAAACGATCCTTCCGCTTATGAAGATCCACGGTCTTCAATGCTCCACTTCGACCGTCTTCTGATATTTCACGTTTTTCGTATTTGTTGGTCAGAATGGTTTTCGAATAAAACTTCGATCCCGGTCTTTCCATACCAACAATCGTTGACCAGATTTTGATAGTTGGTGATTTAACTATCAAAATAAACAACCATCATCCATAAAATAAATTGAATTCACTATTATAATATTTAGCATCACTTGGCCTCTATAATTAAAATTATTCAAACTCGCCTCGTTAATCTCTGAAATATCGTTATATTTTACCAAATCTCTTTTTATTTCTATTACTCAACATTAGTTCCGAAAACTAGTAAGAGAACAACTCCCTAAATATCGACCCCGAAGGCCGAAACCAACATCAGATCGATATTCAAGAAGTCACTCAACTCAACTAATCTTCAGTCAGTTTCTAACTTCCTTAACTTCATTCACCTTTGCAAAATGTTTGCTTTTAAACCATTTTCCGTTTTGAAAATCTCATTGCACTCTACTAAATCTTATTTAACAAATTCCTAGAATCAATCTATCCAACTCTTAATCATTACATTAATTTCTCCTTATTCGCTGATACATTTATTTTATAAAATCCTTTAATAACCACTTATAAATCTGAAATAATAAATAATAAATATTTCTCTTCCTTTCATAAACTTTTCGTTATTAATAATCTGTATAAAATAGATTTCAAAATCTGACTTTAGTTGTAAAATAATTTTATAACTTTCCTGCTATAGATTTCCCTACCGGTATATTAATCTTTATAAACCGATTCATTTATAGGCCATCCGCCGATAATTACTCAATCAATATCACTTATTGGTTAATATCACACATGTGTTGGATTTGGGTTTAACATTCAACATTCAACAATCAATCAAATTGATTAACATTTCATATAAGTAAACAATATATTTGAGGAATCCGGTTGGATTCCTCCAACCTGTCCGTCCCTACAACACAATGGGTTACTTCACTTTCAACACGATAAACGGTTCAACAAATAACAGTCAACAAACAATTATAAAGGCCATTCAAGCATCACATGATTTGTTTAATACGTTTATTATTATAAATGTGACCAACAAGGTAAGTTACCTCGTTGGAATCTAATCGTTGAAATAACGATTAAATTAAACAAAACGTTTAATTTAATCAATGAATATTAAAAATATTCGGCACACATGCAAACAGTCGTTCAATTATCAACTATAGCAACCATCGCACATAAATAAATAAAAACCCGGTTTATAAAATATAAACGGGAAGTAAACTGAGTGAGTTGAACTCACCTTGATTTCATTTGACGTCGAAACAGTTCGCCTTCATCAATCCAGCTTCATGGTATTACGCTTGTCGATACGGTTCCATCGCTCCATATTGTGGTACGATTCTGCATGCTCCCATCGTTCACCACACTCACTGAGCGCCACCTTTTATAGTCCCTTTCGTTTTCTGTTCAGCCCAGCGTTTCTTGCTTTATACTTGAAACCGCCACCAAGATCCCATCCTCGCCTCGCTGCTCCGTTCTTACACCAACCCGACGCCTTCCTCTGCTACGTACATGATCCATTCGAACCCATTCTTGCCTCAAGCGTTCCCTTCCCAACTACATGCTGTCTTACCGCACCAAGTTTCATACTCTCTTTTCTTCCCACAAGTCCAACGAAAACACAGTCCTTTTTCCATGCAAACACCCTTTTACGCCACTCCCCTCCTTCAGATCCAGCTCGCCACCCTGAACTCGACTCGTCACCGCTTCAATCCGCCTCGAGACATCCTTCCCACTGATACACAGTGAAACATGCGAACTGTTTTGGCATGAAACCCACCAGAACGACCTCCTTCTGCGCTTCTCTGCTGCGCCTCGCTTGAGCCTCACCGGCTTCGAACTGTGCTTCCGCCTTGACCGCCGGCTGCTGTCAACTCCGTCAGCATCTTTGCTGATCCCAACCATTTTCCTGAGACTCCCAGACCGCTGTAACCAGCTTTAGTTTCCATCCTTTTCACGTTTTCAAAACAGCGCTTCTCGTTTCGTTTTGTTTGGAGGAAGCAACTTTTAGTTTCAGTTTATTATGTTTTCGTTTCAGGCAAGAATTCTATATATATAGTAGAGAAAGGGATGAGATAACGACCATGAACATGTGCGTAGCTTTGCAAATATAGACTAGGGTATGGTGGATGAACGTTCTTTATTAAATGATGAAACAGACGTTTGCCTTACTGTGTATTAATTTGAAATGAAGTGCCCCATGCTTTGAGAATTTAGAATAGACCTTGCTGTGTATTTAGACTCATCAATATTAGCACGTTTGTAGGGGTAATGTTTTAATTAAGGCATGGCGTGAGATATATAGGGTATGGTTCTCATTTCATTTATGAATACATAGGGTAGGTTGGTCTTGTACTTTTAGCTCATTAGACCTGCGTGATTTTTGTGGATGGAGATTTAACATAGCATGGTAGTTCAGGCGTATAGAGGAATTGTAAAGAAAGTAGACAATGTTTGAGGTAGGGAAATGGAGAGGTATGGTCTGCGTGATTTTCAACGTTATCTACTGATGTGAACGCGTTTTTAGGTAGATGTAGGGTAGTTCATCTTTACGGTAGGCAGAACCCGGTAGATTTAGTTATTATTATACGATTACCGGTATTTAACGGTGTATGCTAAATTCGCACTGATAATTTGCGGACTTCATTTTATAAAATAAATTTAATATAAATCCATTATATTTCAAATAAACATATTTTAAATATTCAATTTAAATCGCAGAAAATCTGGTACGTTACAGTCTTCCCCCCTTAAAAGAATTTCGTCCCCGAAATTACAAGGTAAGAAGAATGCTCCAATACCAGTTATTTTATATTAATTATTCTTGAATTATTATCAAACAAACTCTATATATTTAAAATTTTCGAAAATTTCGCCAACGTTCCCTCTGCACGGCTCGATTGGCACAACTACAACTGCCACTCTGGGCCTCAACTCCACTAAATAAAACCAAAACCAAATGGTTATTCAACTCAGAGTTATAATCAAACACTCAAATCAATATTAAGGTTCACCTATTTGTCGGGCAACTTAATCTTCAAATTCGAATCAAATCCACCAACTGCTCTTCGTCTTCCAATCTGTATTTCCAATCTGTATAATCAAATCAACTCCACATCCTTTTCAAATCTGCACTTAACTCCACTTATAATGTTCATAACAATCTAGGTTAAATAACTTGGTTTTATCTCATAATCATTATTATTTCTAATTCATATTATTAGGATTTAGTTTCAATATATTCAACTCCATTATTGAGTAACCCAATATCCACATAACAACCAACCTAATCATTTGAATTATATGTGCCACTGATACTAACTGGTCTGCATTTACTTTGTTTTACCCTATATTAATATTAATTGATTTTATATCTAATCTATTTTCATGATTTTCACTTCCTAAATTATTTCATTTGATTACATTTCTCAACTCAATTCTACTTAACCGGGTCAAGTTTCATTATCCATAACAAATTCAACTGGCTAGTTGATTTTTCTAATCAATTCACTCTTATTTCAGAATCCAATTTCTGACTTTATTTTATTTCAAATTATAATTCTCATTTGATAATTTCATATTGAAATCTCCTCAGTTATATTAACTATTTCAATTCTTTTGATTAATCGATTTTCCTCGATCATTTCATTTCACTTCATAACTTGATTAGAATTCCAATTGAATCAATCAAATATTACTATGTTATAGAGAAATATATTCTTTTTTCTATAAAAATATAATTTAGGGCAAAATTATTTCATTTACCCTCTTTATAAAACAATATTGTGTCAATTCCCAGTTTAGTACGATTTCCCAACACTTGAACTGATCAATCAACGCAATAAAAACATTTTTATATACAATCTACAAATACGCTCTCTCGTATATACACTCAAACTCAATCTAGGGTGTTGCTAACCCCATCTCTATCGAGTTACACCACAGAGCCAAGGTTACTACTCAACCAATAGCTCTGATACCAACTGTAACGTCCGGGAAATTCGACGCTCGAATTTCGACATTTAACACAACCTGTGTCCAAAACTCAAGTATCGAACCTCCAGAAAGCTAGAAGAAAGAAGTTAGAGGATGAGGAAGATAAGATAGAACTTTTTAGAATAGAAGAAGAAGAAGAAATAACACAATACAGAGTCTCACATCGCAGCGGAACAAAATATAATACAGAAATAAAACTTTATAAATAACTTGTTATAAATACTTACATTCATCAGAGTATAGAAGAACATCTGGACAGTTATAATAATCTGTCCTCAAATACATCACACAGCGGAATAAATACTGAATAATATTGTACATCTGAACTCCTTCAGTTCGTCTCTGGACTTCATGGTACTTGATAACCTGAACCTGCACTCGAGCTGACCCGAGACATTACAAACGCCACGGATCAGTCTGGAGAACCAGCGTGAGAAAACTCACTAACTTTAAGTAACAGCCATACCGATTTAAAGTGCACAATCCTTTTGAAAGAAAAGGATAATAGTAAGACCAGTCCACACATAAACACGGACGGTTTTTACCTTACTATACCCCAAATAATTTTGATATTTAATTTGGTGATATTATGATAATGTCTATCAATATAAATAACCAAGTAGTAGAACGCTTGCATCTCACGCTCTACATATATAGTCTATAATCAAAAACCGCGGGCGCTTATTGGAGATTGGATTCCAACTAGACAAGGTATGGGAGCACCTACCGAACAGTGTACTCTAGAGGGGATACACACAGGGTTCAACAAGAACGTCTTGCAACCCGGCCTCACATGACCGACCACTCATTTAACTTGAGTGTATCAAATATATTACCACCAACGGTTGGGCTCAAACCACCGTATTCCGAAAGCTGCAGCAGCGAAATATAGATTAATAAGTATAAAGGAATTTCTCTAGATGGTGATAATACACCCTGCTTGGGAATGACCCAACTAGCCATGCTGCCTAGCCCAACTTCTGTCATTCCCGGTTGATGAGGTTTGAAGCCACGTTTACTTCTTAGAACATCTGATCACCATTCACTTTGAATGCCACATCGTCAGATCCGTCAAATCACTAATTGACGACCTCGAAAATACACTGGGCCCGTTTGAAGAAATCAATGTACGTGACCATCGGGAAATACTCTGTCAGACACTCGTCCATACAAGTCATCCAAGAACAGGATGATCCGAAGGCACCCTCCTACTGCATCCTTGAATTACCCTATGGATCAGTAGCGAGAAGTCCTTGCAACCCGAAAAATCTCAACCACGACCGAATCGTAGTATAAAAACCTCTGGTAGCTAGCCAGAGAAATTCAACAAACGATCCTTCCGCTTATGAAGATCCACGGTCTTCAATGCTCCACTTCGACCGTCTTCTGATATTTCACGTTTTTCGTATTTGTTGGTCAGAATGGTTTTCGAATAAAACTTCGATCCCGGTCTTTCCATACCAACAATCGTTGACCAGATTTTGATAGTTGGTGATTTAACTATCAAAATAAACAACCATCATCCATAAAATAAATTGAATTCACTATTATAATATTTATCATCACTTGGCCTCTTTAATTAAAATTATTCAAACTCGCCTCGTTAATCTCTGAAATATCGTTATATTTTACCAAATCTCTTTTTATTTCTATTACTCAACATTAGTTCCGAAAACTAGTAAGAGAACAACTCCCTAAATATCGACCCCGAAGGCCGAAACCAACATCAGATCGATATTCAAGAAGTCACTCAACTCAACTAATCTTCAGTCAGTTTCTAACTTCCTTAACTTCATTCACCTTTGCAAAATGTTTGCTTTTAAACCATTTTCCGTTTTGAAAATCTCATTGCACTCTACTAAATCTTATTTAACAAATTCCTAGAATCAATCTATCCAACTCTTAATCATTACATTAATTTCTCCTTATTCGCTGATACATTTATTTTATAAAATCCTTTAATAACCACTTATAAATCTGAAATAATAAATAATAAATATTTCTCTTCCTTTCATAAACTTTTCGTTATTAATAATCTATATAAAATAGATTTCAAAATCTGACTTTAGTTGTAAATAATTTTATAACTTTCCTGCTATAGATTTCCCTACCGGTATATTAATCTTTATAAACCGATTCATTTATAGGTCATCCGCCGATAATTACTCAATCAATATCACTTATTGGTTAATATCACACATGTGTTGGATTTGGGTTTAACATTCAACATTCAACAGTCAATCAAATTGATTAACATTTCATATAAGTAAACAATATATTTGAGGAATCCGGTTGGATTCCTCCAACCTGTCCGTCCCTGCAACACAATGGGTTACTTCACTTTCAACACGATAAACGGTTCAACAAATAACAGTCAACAAACAATTATAAAGGCCATTCAAGCATCACATGATTTGTTTAATACGTTTATTATTATAAATGTGACCAACAAGGTAAGTTACCTCGTTGGAATCTAATCGTTGAAATAACGATTAAATTAAACAAAACGTTTAATTTAATCAATGAATATTAAAAATATTCGGCACACATGCAAACAGTCGTTCAATTATCAACTATAGCAACCATCGCACATAAATAAATAAAAACCCGGTTTATAAAATATAAACGGGAAGTAAACTGAGTGAGTTGAACTCACCTTGATTTCATTTGACGTCGAAACAGTTCGCCTTCATCAATCCAGCTTCATGGTATTACGCTTGTCGATACGGTTCCATCGCTCCATATTGTGGTACGATTCTGCATGCTCCCATCGTTCACCACACTCGCTGAGCGCCACCTTTTATAGTCCCTTTCGTTTTCTGTTCAGCCCAACGTTTCTTGCTTTATACTTGAAACCGCCACCAAGATCCCATCCTCGCCTCGCTGCTCCGTTCTTACACCAACCCGACGCCTTCCTCTGCTACGTACATGATCCATTCGAACCCATTCTTGCCTCAAGTGTTCCCTTCCCAACTACATGCTGTCTTACCGCACCAAGTTTCATACTCTCTTTTCTTCCCACAAGTCCAACGAAAACACAGTCCTTTTTCCATGCAAACACCCTTTTACGCCACTCCCCTCCTTCAGATCCAGCTCGCCACCCTGAACTCGACTCGTCACCGCTTCAATCCGCCTCGAGACATCCTTCCCACTGATACACAGTGAAACATGCGAACTGTTTTGGCATGAAACCCACCAGAACGACCTCCTTCTGCGCTTCTCTGCTGCGCCTCGCTTGAGCCTCACCGGCTTCGAACTGTGCTTCCGCCTTGACCGCCGGCTGCTGTCAACTCCGTCAGCATCTTTGCTGATCCCAACCATTTTCCTGAGACTCCCAGACCGCTGTAACCAGCTTTAGTTTCCATCCTTTTCACGTTTTCAAAACAGCGCTTCTCGTTTCGTTTTGTTTGGAGGAAGCAACTTTTAGTTTCAGTTTATTATGTTTTCGTTTCAGGCAAGAATTCTATATATATAGTAGAGAAAGGGATGAGATAACGACCATGAACATGTGCGTAGCTTTGCAAATATAGAATAGGGTATGGTGGATGAACGTTCTTTATTTAATGATGAAACAGACGTTTGCCTTACTGTGTATTAATTTGAAATGAAGTGCCCCATGCTTTGAGAATTTAGAATAGACCTTGCTGTGTATTTAGACTCATCAGTATTAGCACGTTTGTAGGGGTAATGTTTTAATTAAGGCATGGCGTGAGATATATAGGGTATGGTTCTCATTTCATTTATGAATACATAGGGTAGGTTGGTCTTGTACTTTTAGCTCATTAGACCTGCGTGATTTTTGTGGATGGAGATTTAACATAGCATGGTAGTTCAGGCGTATAGAGGAATTGTAAAGAAAGTAGACAATGTTTGAGGTAGGGAAATGGAGAGGTATGGTCTGCGTGATTTTCAACGTTATCTACTGATGTGAACGCGTTTTTAGGTAGATGTAGGGTAGTTCATCTTTACGGTAGGCAGAACCCGGTAGATTTAGTTATTATTATACGATTACCGGTATTTAACGGGGTATGCTAAATTCGCGCTGATAATTTGCGGACTTCATTTTATAAAATAAATTTAATATAAATCCATTATATTTCAAATAAACATATTTTAAATATTCAATTTAAATCGCAGAAAATCTGGTACGTTACATATATTTTGCAGTATAGTTGTTGATATTCATTTATCGCTTACATCATACTGTTATCTTACTCAAGAATTTATGTTTCCTCTTATTATCTTTAGATGCTCATCAACAATGTTATTTAACAGACTGGATAGCAAGATTGTGATGATGTTTCTGGTTGAAGGCAAGCTAGAGGCTGGGATATTATTCTTCTATTAGTAGGTATTGGTTTTTTCTGTCTTTTGATATATGTACTCAGAGGGATTGTAGTGAGGCATGATGAACATAGAGATTTCTCACACTTTTTAACCAGATTCATTATTCGTACTCTAAGGTTCATGTTGAAATGGGATTTCCGCTTTATCATGATTTATTACTATTCTATTGTATATTTTTTGTCATTTATTACCCATGTAGTACGAGATGTACAATAAATTCTATTTAGGTTTTGTTTTCCTAATTGATCATCCCATTCAACCAAGCATGAGTATTCAGTGCATCTTCCTTACCATTTTGTGCAGGAGGTATATGGGGGTCATCACATTGCATATGATTGGACTTAAACTTTTGTGACATTAAACTATCCTTGCTTTATATAACATATTTAGATAAGTTTTTGGATTGACCTGCCTTATTGCATATTGTACTACTTTAAAACTCATTGAAACAAGTTAATTTGAATGAAGTTGATCTATTTCGATCGGGCATTGTTCGATTTGACCTTGTTTCAAATCTAATTGCATTGTCCTTTTCCTACTTTGATTCAAAGCACATAGGAAGCCTGTATTAATCTTTAGGTTGACTTTACTACACCAAATAATGTTTTTTGTTTCGAGCCTATTTTCTGACTTTCAAAACATACATATAGCCTCAAGCTTTCTTATTGGCTTTGAACCTCGCATAATACCTTCCGTTTGGCTTCAATGTGACTACTTAGGGTTTAGAATAGTTTTAGGGCTACCCTTTTGTGCAAGAAGGAAGGCTCATAGCTACAAACTTGTTTAACACATACACCTTCATAACTAGGTTTTAGGGGATTATACCACCATGCCTAAACTACATCACCAATCATAACCTTATCCCCAAAGGAATCTAGTTAAATCTGAGCAAGGTTCTTCTAAACCAAGAGTAATAGCGTCAACTACTCAAGATCATAAAGTGATAATACTCGTAACGATGGTTTTGCACATTTTGGAATAATAAAAAAAGGCCGGTAGTTCCCTATAATCTAGAAAGGTGGAGCATCAACCCATTCCCCAAACCTAATCTTTGATTTGAAATGCCAATTCAACACTGTTGATTATTTCTTGATATTGAGAAGGTAAATTCAAGCTAAAGCTTAAGGCATAATCTTTAAACAAGAAATAGGAAAGGACTTTGAAAGACTTGCTAAGAAATGGATGAATGTCAATCCTATAAGCCTCTTCCTTTCCTAGGAGATAAGATACTAAAGATAAATCTAATATGTTATCAAGAGGCAAAAGCTTTCTAATAAAAAAGTGCTCTAAAGAAATGTTAACCTTTTGCATGATTCCTAATAACGGTAATTTATGGAAACATCTGTATCCTAACCAAGGACCATCCTGATCACCTGCCTTTCAAGAAAAAGCACTCAAGTAATTAGAGTAACAATGGAGGGAACTATTGTTATTTTCATCAAGTGAACGACCATTGATAAAAAAAAATTGTCGAGCGCTTCAACACTTCATTAATTACTTTCTCAGATAAGGAAAAGTTGATGAGTTCATCAAGGGGAAATGAACCATGATACTAGACATGGTTATCTATGTTCAATAAAGACAAAGCTTTGTTGAAATAAATTTGGATTTATGAATATAATAATTGATTTTTTTTGTTAAACATAGTTGTTTTTAAGTACTGGTTGGCTTAACTTGATGTTTTTCCTTAAGCTGATTCAATGTTGGTTGATTTATTCTAAGCATGACTGATTCTTAGTCAGTTTTACTTAAGCAAGTTCAATTGTATTCAACTTAACCTAAATGGGATGACTGATTATTGGTTTGTTAACCTTGAGCTATATTGATTCTTGGTCGGTTCATATTGAGTAATTAGGTTTTGGTTGGTTTAACTTGATAGTTTGCCATGGACAAATTCAGTTTTGGTCTGTTTATCTTGAGCATGAAGATTCTTAGTCGATTTGCCTTGAGCAAGCTCAATTAAAGACATCTTACCCTAAGAACTTTTCCTCGAGTGAATCTGGTCGACTCGGCCTCACGAATTTTCATTGGTCGAGTTTAATCAGTTTAGTCTACCAACTTTGCCTTAGCCAAATTCAGTCAGCCTAGCTTATTAGTTTTTCCTTAAGAAAGTTTAGTCGGTTCAGTCAGGAAAACTCTACCCTGGATAGCTAAAGAGATCTACTTGGATTATATTTGGTATAATTTCTCCAACTGCAATATTAGATAAGGTACTAAATTACAAGAGAAAGAAAATATTAGCTTAACAAATGAGGATTAATCCACCAGAATTAAGTTTCTCGATAATACCTAGTGAAGTCCATAGAATCTGCGATAATACCAGCATTTCTAAAGAGTAAAAACCCTTAAAATGTCTTAAAGAAATGAGCCTTCGGTGCTGCTACATGCCTCATTGGAGCCCTTGACCTGTTTCAAGGTAAAACCCTAGTCAATCCAAGCACATCTTAAAGGAAGGAAACCTTCGAACCGTCTCTAGGTAATGAGCCTTTAGTTTGTTATATTCCTTACTATAGCACTCCCGATAGATACGAGGGAATCCCTTGATCTGTTTTAGGATGAAGCCTTTGCCTTTCCATGCACCTCATACAGAGAGGAAACTCTTGACCGTTAAGGTACTAAGTTATTAATGCTAGTTATACTCCTGCTTACACCTCATAGAGTGATCCAATCATACCAATTGTTTCTAGTCATCAATCAATCATACAAGATGGATTTTTTGGTTCATCAATCTATCATACATGATAAAGGTTTTTGGTTTACTAAATAATTAACTAGACAGAGGTTTCTGGTTCACTAATATAGCTTACAAAATAAAGGTTTTTGTTTCACCAAATTAGACAGATGTATCTAGCCATCATCTCATCATCACCAAATAAGGAGTTTAACCTTATATTAATTCCACTTGTAGGGATCTAATCTTTCGTTCCGGATGAGAAATTCTAACTCCGAATGTGTCTTGTTACCTCTATCCGTCATGGTTTCTGTTTTTATATCTCACCACAAAATGTGAGTTTCTAGGACCTCAAACATGAATCATATAAAAGGGGAATCTTCGAATGGCAAGATCTACTCAAATTCAAGATATTGCAAATGTAAACAACTTCAAGAGGCCTTAGGTTACAATAAATAAGAATTAATAACATTTGCGACATATACGGCTTAACAAATAATAATAATGAAAACAATAAAAGCTCAATAGGAAATTTTATTATGAATCGAAAAACGTAACGTTACTGCTCTACATGCGCTAGGTATAATTTTACATCTTGAGCATTTACAAGATGACAGTCTTTATTAAATGCTAACGGATGAGTTCTTAAGTCGACTTATTTAAGCTTTCATCAATTGGAGAAGAGTCTGTAATACGTAGGATAACCATTGGGAGAATCTGCTTTAGTTTCTTATCTTTCTTCCTTATAAGTTCCTCATTATCAATAGTAAAAATTTGAATATCCATTACAACTGTAAAAGCTTTAGTTGTGATCTTAAGACTTTAACCTTTTCTTTTCGATTTTCTATTTTCTAGTTGAGGGAAATCCTTTATTGTTGATGATTTTTAAATTGGAGGGTACATTATTTAATGCGCTTGGAAAAAAGTGTTGTTCTATTATTTGATTAAGTATCATGTTATCTCATATTTAACTCTCCAACATCAGTGATCAATCATGAATTTCATCTGAACATTTCAGAGGATTCCGTATCGGGTAACAAAGGATCATCTCTTGATAAAGGGGCAAGTGTTGGTAAACTGGAGCAGCCTCCACTCACGATCAATTCAAGAGAGATTGAATAATAACTTGACTCCATAATAACTCAACTTCTAAATCATTAATCTTTTGGTATAATGAAATAATCCTCGAATTGGTTACTTTGCCTTTAAACTGAGATTATGAAACCATGGGAACTTCTTTGTTAAGAAGATCTTTAATCTCTATGTCTTTGGCTTTGATTTTTTTTTAAAGTCTTCGATCATGTCTTTAATTTGTTGGAGAAGATCTTTTGAGTATGATATAAACCATAAAATTTACAATCTTTAGGGATGTTGGGGAAACAAAGTCTAACGACTTTTCCTTGCTCTCTACCCTAGGTGAGTTTACCCATGATTGTTTTCAATCGATCAATGACACCAAGACCAATGCCATCCAACGTCGAATTGGTTTCCTAATAGAAAAAAATAAAATCAGGAAATGTAATTTTCCATTTAATCAGTTGGTTTTTGCAAGTTCTAACATATACAGATTCAAAAATACGCTCTCAAATAATTAGAGTGAATCAGTGAGTACAACTTCAGCTTTTCTAATCATTCACTAAATCAACTCTATTATATAGTTGGCTAGACTGATAATTTCGGACCATATCTAACCATTCTTCTCTTTTCTTTCCTCGGAAATGAGACCTAAAGTTAGATAAATGAGATTAAATATATTGTAAATGTCGTAATAAAATATTTCTGGCTGAAGGAAGAATGTCGAAAGTCACAGCTTTCTCTTTAAACTCTCTTTTCACATTCACATCTTACTCAAGAGTTCCATTAGATTTCAGCTACTCAAAGATTATGTAGTTTGCATATCACACATCAAGTAAACTAAACGAGGTAGAAAAAGTATTATCTACTGATTTTCAACGAAGAAGTATTATATTACACAATCTTTCTTCATTTAGATCATATAAATAAAACCGATATCTTTAAAAAAAATTGATGAATTTATTTCTATTATATTTAATATTCTCAGGAGGGAGCGTGACACTCAAAAAAGGAATAGGCAGAACTTTGGGCATATTTCAAGCTTCTCTTATGCGAGGATCACATTTCTATTTATCTAATTTATCTAGTGGAAATGCTTTAATAGTCCCACATATTTAGATCCTCAAAATCAAAAATCTACCATTGTGTATCTGCAATATTCTTGGTACAAGGTTTCCATTAAAGCTACTCTTTCTTCTAATGACATCTAGAAGAGCGTCATCAATTCAACATTTTCTTTCAAAAATTAATCTATGTGAAAGCATCATTTCTATGACAGTGAGGCAACTTATTGATCATTATATTTTATCAAAATAAAAGTTCCACATTCTAGTTGGTGATAACTTCTCGACAACTAATTATATGTTCTCGTCGACTTGGTAATCTCTCTCTGCAGTTGTCTGATTTTTGCGCCTTTTTTCTTAATTACAGATTCGTACCAATACTTGAATTTAACCTAGCCTAATTTTTTTAAAGTTAACCAATGAATATGAAACAATTCAAAGTTATAGGTATAAGCAGCAAACCTAGGGAGAAAACATTGATGACTTTGGAGCCTTATGCTTCCCTTTATCCTTCTCTCTTCTAGAGGTCTTATGGTAGTGAACCGAGAATTTCTATATGGTCATTCCTACCTTCTTTTGCGCTCTAGGATCCGAAAGGGCCATACAAGACTTGTTTACTGCCTCGCCCTTAGATCTACTAGTTGGACCATCACCACTACTACTGTTATCATCGTTTAGCTTGTCATGCCCATCATCATCACCACCAGTAGCATTATCTTTCCAATCGCCAAGACCTTGGAAAACATCCACTTCTTCATAGTCTAACTCGATGACTTTTTCAATGGGAGGGTCCTCAATAGGTAGTAAGTTGGGAACATTGACATCTTTACTTGGGTATGGGGCCCTTCCATTATGGTCTTAAATTGGGTCTTCAATAAGTTGTTATAGAGGTATGTGGGAATTTCCATACAAGAGAACTTACCTATGTTTTCCCGATAAGCTGTAAACAAGGCCATCATAAATGAACTTTTGATGATAGCATTATGTAGGGCCTTCAATAAATCAGACATCCTCTTCTTAGAATCCTCTATGATTAATATTGACTTAGGTAAGAGAACCTTTATATTATTCAACACACATTTAATGGTTTAATGACTTTTTGTAAGCCTATCGAATGGAGAGTCCGAGTCAGACAACCTTTTGAACATGATTTTTACCTAGCTTTCCAAAGCATACTTTTATTTTCTTTCCTTTTCAAGTAAAGCATCAAGGTTACAAATAGTTTCGAGGGCTTGGTATTTCTTTCCTTTCACCTCAGCCACCTCCTTTTCCACATTTGCTTTAGAGATCACAAGATTGACAAGCTGAGCAGTCAAGGTGGTAATCCTCTCCTTAAGCTCGTTATTCTCAGTAGGTAACTCTGAAATACCCCATCAGATTCAAAAGGATGTTTTGCAGCCTATATGGGATTGCAAATAACAAGTCAATCAAGTAAAAGCATAACAATGTAGAATTTACTGTTAGGGATGCAGAATGGATCTTAATGCTATTAACGCTAAAGGGAGGTGAGTAGTGTTTACTTGTTTTTATGAACCATTTTAACTTTTAATGAATTTATATTTAAACTGATGATACTAACAATCATAGAAACAGACATAGAATTAGAATGCATATAAAAGTGCATGTAGCAAAGTAAAAAAAGAAAGAACGTGTTAGGACTTTTGTACTGGTTT
The DNA here is from genome assembly GCA_030737875.1 of Allium sativum. Taxonomy (NCBI): domain Eukaryota; kingdom Viridiplantae; phylum Streptophyta; class Magnoliopsida; order Asparagales; family Amaryllidaceae; genus Allium; species Allium sativum. The sequence continues at coordinate 61,909,964 of CM060912.1, forward strand.
AGAGCTACCCTACATCTAATCATGCACAATCCTTTATGGATTTCTTTTCAATAGTTAAAGAAATTACAATCTTGTTTCAAGGCCACGAGACGCACCCTTCATAATTTCGATCTTCAGGTAGAGTCACTTAGTTTCCAAACTATTAAGCACACCCAATTGATTTTGCAGACCACAATCACACCCATTGGATTTATAGGACTACAACCACACCTTTGTAATCATTTATTTGGTTTAAGAGAATTTTACAGACTCTTTTTTATCTTTGATTAATATGCTTTTATAACTTTGAACTACACTTTGATATTGAGAGATTTGATGAGAGAACTATAGAGAGTCAAACAAAGATGAACGAATTTGATTCAAGTTGAAATTCATAGGCGTACATTTAAATTTTCCTTAGAAAATGGAAGAGAAGAGAAAGAAAAATTTAGAATGATGAAGAAGATGTTAAAAATTCATTTTAAATCATAAATATTTATAGGAAACAACGGTTTTATCTATTCTCAAAGAGATATATTGAATAGACACTTCTTTTAAAATTTGAAAATTAAAAAATTAACAAGTATGCCGACATACTTGGGTGAATATGTCGACATATCATAGTTTATTTTGCAATTTTGTTTTATTAAATTATTTTGAAAATAGTTTGTTTTATAAAATAATTTGAAGCTTTATAAAATTATTTAAACATAATTTATACATAATTCAATCATGATAATACTTCATAAAAATTTATAAAATAATTTTTGGAATATTTAATATAATACATTAAATATAATGAATATATAATATATATAACACTATCTAAAACAAAGTACAAGGAAATTACCAAACTCATAAATCCATAAAAGTAGAACCAACGTACAAACAACATTAAAGGTTTGAAATTAAAAAGGATTTTTATGAAAACTTATAATTTTGAAAGCTAGGGTAATTTGAAAATCATTTGAAACTGTTATGAAAATCATTTGGTAGAGAGATCAAGTGCTACAAGAATTTTAACAGTTGTTCTAAGAAGTATACTCCTCTAGAACAACTTGAACTCTTCAATACTCACGTGTCTTCAATCTCTAGCTCTTATTTCTTGGTATTAGCATAATTATCTTAAATATACAATTGATATTGTACAATATTCAGCATCAACATCTATCATCCTGCACTATGTATACAATTTATATCTATATAAACATTAGTAACAGTTATACTTATAAGTTAAATTATTCATTGGGTTGTTTTCATCAAAACCGTTATCCATTGTACTAACAGCCTCCTCTTTTTTGATGATGATAACCCTTTTTAATAAAAAAATATAATATAACTCCCCCTGAATCTTCAAAATCCCTCTTAATTTATGCATATCTACCCTATTTTATATTTCCCTTCCGTTGTCAACAATAAAAACTTACGATTCTAATCCTAATTCTAACTTTAATTTGAACGTTGACTATATTACAGAGTGACTCAATGAACGACTCAAGTGTAATGCAAATACTAACTTATATACCGACCCCTTCTAAATAACATATAGTAATAATAAGAGAGATGGTTATATAAAAAAGATTCAAATATGAATAATCCATTTAAATCCTTCAAATCAACATGTCAAAAAATCAAGTTCTTTACAGAATAGTCAAATAAATTATATGATTATAAATTGCTTTAATCCAATCAGTCAAAATCAAGATATCTCAAATCATTCCAGCAAATCAAACAAAACCAAACCAATGCAATCAAATTCAAATACAAACCATATTAAATCATGTAATTTTTAAATGAACCTATTAACCAAATATTTCTTGGCACTTCTACCTAACTATCTTCTCGAAAGATTGGATCTTCTTAATTGCCTTCTAGTTCTCATAATCTTTATTTAAAATAATATTCTTAATTAGAAGAATTTATGGTTAACACACTCATGATTTTTTATGGGTTTGTCTTTGATAAGTGAAGAGATCAACCATCGAATTACATCATAGTTCATTTCTTAATCCTTTATTATCTACATTTGACTCAGTTCTAGATTCCTATGAATTTGGAGGATAAAAGTGAGAATATTTTTGAATGATTCCAGAGTTTATTCAACATTTTCAGTTAATTTGTGAATAGAAATAAACATTATTTTGAAATTGATTTTAAGGGTGAAAGAAGAAGATGAAAAGTGGCTAAGTTGCTTTTTTTGGTCTGAAAGGGTATATATATAGATGTGGGAAGTTGCTTGAAATGAAAAGACACAAGGCAATCAAAAATTTACATTTTTTGCAAATTTCTTGCTATACGTCGACATGTATCGCTAGCGTTGTTGTGTTACCCTCCATAGACGAAAAGTTGCCCTATTGATGACATTGAGTGTGTGTGTGTGTGTGTGTATATATATATATCTGTATGTGTGTGTTGTTAGCTATTATTTCTAGAATTGATATATGAATATTTAACAAATAAATGAGGACTTCTATTGATAATTAGACAATGATTACATGGAATTAAAATATTACGTAACATAGAACATAAGCTAGAACATAAACTAGAAGATAAACCAATACAAAAACCATTACAAGCACATATAAAACTAGAAAAATATGGAAGATGATGATTATGAGGGGAGTCTTGTTCTCTGGCTAAGTTTCCCAAAGAATTTGTCCATTTTGTTTGAAATTTTGTTCAATTTCTTACTTATAGACCTTTTTCTGCATCTTTCGGTTTACGATTTCCATCTTTTGATTTCTAAAAAGTTCCTAGCTTATTGGATGGGCCAGGAGATCAATGCTTCCTAAGAGGCTTCTTCTCCTCCTCTTCTCCTTCAATCTTTATTTCTTTCACTTCTTCCTTGTTTCTACCTCCTCTTCATGTGCAACTCTCTCTTCCTTTTCGACAAGAATTTCATAAGGTTCAAAAATCAAATAAATTTTCATAAAATCAACATTGGCTTGTGTAAAAAGCTTTTAAGAAACAAATTCCTCACCTTTAAAATATGCTTCAAACTAATTAAAAATTCGAGTAAGATAAACTCCGTGAAAAAGAGTGTTTTCATGGTTTGAGAGATTCTAAAATTCATTTAAAATGACTTGTGCCCAATTTATGTCATCTTGACCAAAAAGGGAAATAGAGCTTTACATGCTTTCAGAGTCAGGTTGCTGAAATTCCCACTCTTAGAGTGATAGCATTTGGTAAAATTAGCTATTTTTTTGTTTTTGGTCAGAAAAATATATTTTTGAAGATAAAGTCATCATCTCCTTAAAAAATGTGATGAAAAGTCTCTTAAGCATTCTCATTAATTTTAAAAGAAGAAAGGTTCATGATGGTGGATTTGCATCCAAGTATGTGACCTAAAGCATCATAATCTAAAACTATTAATGTTGCTCATTTTCCTCGTGAAACTTTCCTTTAAAATTAGCATAAAAGAATTTCACCAAATGAGGATAGCAAATAAAATCATTTTGAGTAGCATCAATAAGTCTAAGAACATGGTTTGCGGGACAAAGAGAATCAATCTCACAAATAATAAATTCGCTAAGGATGGCAAAAATTTCCATATGAACTTTTCCAAAGTTCATGTAGTTTATATAGGCTTGAAAGTCTCTTGATTATTGTAGAATTAATTTTTGATGGTTTTTGATAATCTTATGATGGTTGGAGTTCTTGAGGAAGCCATTAGAGTGTTGTTTTCGGTGGATAAGAGTATGAATAATACTTGAATTTTAAAATGAAAGGTGGAATGAATACATAGAATATATGTTGCAACGTCATGCTTTTTGGTCAAAAGGTGTCTTTTAGTGACATAGGAGTTGGTGAGAAGTTGAAGGAAAATTCAAATTTCTGGTCAAATATGTTGACACAAGCACTGGGTATGTCGACATATGTATGCGTATGATGAAAAATTATCTTATTCTATTTGTCTAATTAATAGTATTATGTGTGTGTATGTATATATATTCTAAAAGTGAACTGTTAACTCTTTGACTATCCAAATATATATATATATATATATATCTTATATTATTGTTTACTAATTTTTAAAATTATTTTATTATTTAAATATTTTAAAGTAACCATTTGATTAATTCAATACTCAAGATGATAAAAACGAGAAAGTAACTAATAATCAAAACAATCAAATATTATGGAAATCAATGCATCCAAAATAAAAGCAACCAAAATAAAGATCCAACTGGAACCGTGAATTACTATGAATCACATGTTTGCGATTTCTGTATCTGAATCATTATCGCTTGAGGATTTAACTAAATCATTTGATATTGCAGTAGAATATGCTCTTTTCTTTTTTTTAAATTAATCGGTGTTTGATGTTTTCTTCCGTTTATTTGGACGTTGACAGTTTCATTTCAGATGTCTGGGTTTATCACAGTTGTAACATCCAATATCATTTTGAATATTGCTTCCATTTCATGAATCTTTATTATTGTTTTCTTTGAAATTATTCGTTCTATATTTCATTATCCATAACATGAATGTTATTTGTTCTTCATCATTACCTTTTGAATTAGTGTTATCCATCGTCGCACTAAAGGCTATTGTTTTCTACTCTATTGAATTGCTTTCTCTGCTGCCATGTATTTGTGCTTCAAAAGACATTAAATTACCAATTAACTCTTCAAATTTTAGAGTACTAACGTTATTAGCCTCTTTAGTTGCTGGAGTCTTTTGATCTCATTCAAGAATAAGTGAATTAAAAAAAATTCTAACTTGGTCATCTTTAGAAAAACCTTTACCTAATGCAATGAGTGAATGCACTATATCTTAAAATCTACTATACATACCAGATATTGATTCATTAGGACTAATTTAAATAAGTGAAACTGATTTGTTAACATAGAAATCTTAGTTTATCTAATGTTATTTATGCCTTCATATGTAACTTGCAAAGTTCTCCAAATTTCGAATACAAACTTGCAGACACTCTATCAAATTAATTTCTATCTAATGAATAGAATAATGTATTCATGGCCTAAGAATAATTTTGTTCAATTGTTTTTTGTTCAGCTATCCATTATGCAAAATTTGTCTCAGGTGCATTATATGCAGTTTCTTAATATTCAAATATCTACCTCTACTGATTGTAAATAAATTTCTGTTCTATAAGATAATATAAGTAATTACTACCATTAAAAAGTGGTGGTCCGGCAGTAGATTGATCTTCTACAGAAAAAATACTAACTACATTATTAATAATACTATTACTAGTGTTGGTAGTCATTTAAAAAAAATTGAAAATTGGATTATGAATGCTTTGAAAAACTTTGCTTTGATATAAATTTTTAGGGATGCGAAATTGATCTTAAGGCTAATATTAACACTAAAAGGGGAAGGGTGAATAGTATTTACCTATTTTCATGAATCTTTTTAAAATTTCAACAGATTTATAATTAAACTGATGATATTAACAATCACAGAAAAAAACACAAAACCAAAACGAAAGTAAAGGTAAATATAGTAAAGTAAAAGGAAAGAATACAATAGGATTTTCGTACTGGCCCGTAGTTACTCTTCATCCAATCCCGGATGGATCGTGTACAGATTTCTTTTCAATAATAAAAGAAACTACAATCTCATTTTAAGGCCACGAAACACACCCTCTAGAATTTCGACATCCAAATAGAGTCACTTAGTTTCCAGGTTATTAAGAACACCTAGTTGATATTCGAGACACGATCACATCTGGTGGACTAACATGGCTAGCACCATACCCTTATAATTAGTATATTTAGTTTTAGAGAGTTTTAAAGACATTGATCTTTTGCTCTTCTATTACAATGCGCCTGGATCGACGCTTTCTATGAATTAGAAAAGCGCGAGATTTAACATAACTGCTAGCACATAGATCATGTAGTATGCAAGTCGAACAAAGGGAGGTAAACTAAATCAAATTATTTATATAATTTCGTGGGCGAGTTAGGCAAATCATGGAGATGGGGTAAAATTTAAATTACAATGTAGTTCAGAACAAATCTAATTGAACCGATATCTAAAATTGTGATTGTTAATAATAACAAGTAAAACTGCAATTGAATGAATTATAGATTTGAATCTAATCGAATATATAATCAAGTCAATGATTAAGAATAAAACAGATTGCTGGAAATAAATTTGTAGAATAGAAATAAATTAACAGGAAAATAAAATTAGGATTACCGCTAAATCTAATCGGACGGTCAATCACTAATGAATATTAAAATTACAATAGAAATTGTGTTCTAGCAAATCTAATTGACTAGACAACACAAATTGCCATGAAAATAATATTTACAGAATTAAAAGAAAAGAGAGCTTTATTAATGGAGAAAATGTTACAGGAAAAAATGAATATCATTTGCAATAATACAAAGGGTATTTATAGGAGATGTAATCTCCTTCCTATGAGAATGATTGGGCCATGAATTAATCTCTTGAAATAACATATTTACAAATAAAAGAGATAAGATATACTTGAGATATTCCATGCAGCTTTCTTCTTTTGATTGGTGACATGTGGTAAATTGATAGGCTTATCCTTGGAATAATTCATTCAAATCTTCTTTCATATGGAAGTTAAAAATGAATGGTTTAATTTGAGAAGAAAATGTTAGCTTATTCCTTAAAATCTTTATTAATGCATACATTATATATACATAAGAATATATATATATATATATATATATATATATATATATAACATATCACTATTCCATATATTCTTCAGATAAAATAAGACGGTGTGTGTATAAATTCACGCTCCCTTCTTTAGCAAAAATAAGGCTTTGCCAAGGATCGAACTCAGGTCTCTTCATAAAAATTCCTATGCCTTTACCAGTGAGCTATGACTTCTTTTGGAATTGAGAAAGTGTTCACATAAGGAAGTAGCTTTTCTTTGCAATTGGCCTTTAATTGAAATGAAGGAGACATTAACTGACAATTTGTAAAAACACATAAAAATACCTAAAGTAATATTTATTTATTTACAAAAGATATAAGAGCATAAAATAAACATGTTTCTGTGCTAATCAATTACCCCTACACTTATCTTTTACTTGTCCTCGAGTAAAACAAAAATGAAAAACTAAATTAGATAGGTCACACTTTCATAGGAAGCACCATTGCATTGAGCGTATGTAACAGGCCGTTAAACCTCTAGGTGTCCCTAGTAGGACGAGTGATGTCTCATGAGGGTTTTCAGCGGATACTACCCACAAAATCCAAAATGTTGTTTGTTATGGCTCTAATATAGCTACATGAATGCAGAGGACTTATGCAATTGAAAAAAGAAAATGAAAACACGACTTATTTTGGGAAAGTGGTACAACAAATTGAATTAACCATTTCTAATTAGTTGATTGTATTTTAGATACCTCAGTTTGTCACAATTTTTCAACATAATTCAAGTTTTCAAATGTTATGTTCTAGTTTGGCCAGTTGGTTCGGTTGATAACATATTGCAGCCATGAAATAAATTCTTAGTTTGCTTGTCACAGTTTGTAAAGTGATATTATTATTTTCTCGTGTATGGCTAGTCAAATCAATAAGGTCAAGAAGTGATTGGGCATCATCGCTTATTCACTATCTCTACAAAATTTGAAATTTATGATTAATTACATACACCTAACTTAAAGACCAAGGTATACCACCCATACACTGCCTTGCGGGCTGACGGAGAGTTGGGATAGAGCTTGCCGAGTTGTGCAAACTGACGTTGACTTTTTCAACAACTTATCGGTAATTGTTAGGTGTCCAACTCATAAAATGAGACCTAGATATATCAATGTTGACTTTGTCAACAACATGTCGGATAGAGCTTGGCGGGTTTGCACACCAACGCTAGATTTACAAGCAATGTTGGATACCCTTGGATTACTATTATTATTATTATTGAAAATATAAGAATAAGAGAGAGTTACGCAAATTCAGCTTAACACAACTTAGTTTTAAAGATTCGAAAAGCCAATATAAGCATTTTTAAGTCCTCCACTCATTAAACAATGACTGCAATTTAAAATAAACTTCACGGCCATCACCTAAGAATCTCCCTATGTACCGGTTACACTATTATCCTACAAAATTCAACTTTTCATTATATTTCTTATTTGATCTTAGTTGAGAGAAAAAAATACTATCAACTGATTAACAATTGTTAACTTATTTTGTTGTATCAAACTAAAATGTGTCGTATTTTCGAGAAAAAAAAATTTGACATGTTACTACAATCTCAAATGCATGATGGTCCTATATGAAAAGAAAGAAAAAAAAAAGGATGTAATGCAGACTCCTCCCCCCACACTAGAACTAAACAGTGACCATACTGTAAACACGTTTCCTAAATGTGAAAGATATAACCCAGAGATGGATCAAATGTAAAATGATTTGTAAAACAAAATGCAACTTAGCAACTATATGCGTGTGCAAATCAAATGCACAATGAAATCAACTACAATGATGAATGTTTGGCGAAGAATGATATTTCCTTTTTCCCCCACACTTTCCTTTATCAAAAATTATGTATGATGATTTTGTATTTAATTTTTGAGATAAAAAAGCATGTCAATAAAGTCTGAAATCAAAATCTTCCCTATGAAAAGTTTATTGTGACAATGATTTGTGTCATTCAGTAGAAGATTATCAAAATCCCATAAACTTGAGCTTTTAACAACAATTTCATTCGATGGTGTAGAACTAAGATTATTTTCGAGACATACTCCCAACCCATCATTTAAAATTTTAAGGTCATCTTCGAATAATTCTTCAAGAGACATAGCGGGGACATATATTGAGGAAAGTGAAGTTTTCTGAGGAGATAAATCAGATGTGTCATCTAGAATTGTTTCTATTATGTCGAATTCTCCTATTTCGGTCTCCTTGGGTTGATGAAAAACATTCAACTCAATGGTTCAATGCCCAAACGATAGTCGAAGTTGGCCGCTCCTACGATTTATGATAGCATTCGAGGTAGCTAAGAAGGGATGACCCAAAATCAATGGATGTTGACTATCACATTTCGAAACAGGCTTGGTTTCTAGGACTATGACGTCCGTGGGAAAATAGAATTGTTCAATTTGAATCAAGACATCTTCAATTATACCCAATGGCTTTTTGGCAGATCGATCGGCTAGTTGAATTGTTATGTTCATGGGTTTCAATTCCCCTAGTCCTAGTTAACGATAAACAGTGTAGGAAAGAAGATTGACACTTTCACCAAGATCAAGTACGACATGACTGATGTGAGTATTTCCTATTTTACAACCGATTGTAGGGCAACCGAGGTCCTTATACTTGATTGGTGAAGAATTTGAGAAAATAGAGCAAGTGTTCGCCGTCAAGAAGGCAATTTTTGCAACATTAGTGGCTCGTTTTCGGGTGCATAGATCCTTGAGACACTTGGCGTAATGAGGAATTTGTTTGATGGCGTCTAAAAGTGGAATATTGACACGAACTTGTTTGAAAATTTCAATAATTTTTTCGAAATTTGCATCCTTCTTCTTATTTCAGGTCTATGAGGATATGGAGCTACTGGTTTATAGACCCTTTCAAAATTTTGGTCGTTCAAAGAAGAAGGTTTCAATATAGAAAGTAAAGGAGGCAAGTGTGTAGAAGATGTGATGTTGGGATTGCCAACATTAGAAGACGATATATTATCGGGTTCACCAACATTAGAAGAAGGGATGTTGGGATTACCAACATTTGAAGAAGATGGAGATTTGGAAGGTTCAAAAGAATTGGCCTTAGTTGCCAACGGAAGAGTGTCAAGCTTTTCGATTGGGGTCGAAATTGAATAATTGTCAGGATTGCCAACATTGTTATCAATCATTTTTCCGATCTGTGGGTGGTGACAACGTTAATCGAATTAAAATTTCGGTCCTCACAAGAATTCACAGTACGAGAATTGTATTTTGGATTCACCTCGGGTTGACTAGGAAATTTTCCTTTATCATTGCTTTTCATTAACTCATTCATCATGCCCATCATTTGTTCGACTTGTTTCTCTAAATGCATAATTTCTTGTGACGGTTGAGAAGATTGAGAGGATTGGTTTGATGAGTGAAAGTTGGGGTGCTATAAGGTTGCTTGGATTGAGGTGCAGCTTGAAGAGCTTGAGGACTAGAAGAAAATGGAGTTTGGTAATTCAAATTCGATATCAAGAGGGATGGATTCGCGAAATTATTGTATTAGACCATGAGAAATTTGGATGATTCCTCTAACAAGGGTTATATGAGAATGAGTACAGACTGTTTTGAACTATGACATTGGCTTGGTCTTGAGGGTAATACTGGGGTTGTCCTTCAGATTGAGGAGTTTGAGTTTCTAAGGGAAAATGAATTGGATCCATGACATGCACTCCTCTAGTAGAAGTACGAATGGGAACACGAACTGACCCCCATTGCATGTCCTTTTCAAAATAAATTTCTAAGAATTTCCAAGCTTCATCGATCGTTTTAGACATAAATTCTCCTCCACACATTGATTCTAGTTGTGTTCGAGTTTGGTAGTTTAGCCCTTCATATGCGATTTGACATAAATGATATTTTGGAATTGCATGATGAGGGAAACTATATAGAAGTCGGTTGAATCTTTCAAAATATTTTGAAAAGGTTTCCCCCTGGTTTTAAGAAAACTAATTTATTTCAAAACGGATTTTCAGAGTTTTATGGAAACGGAAAAGCTTCTTCAAGAATACACTGACAAATTCATCCCAACTTCTTATGGATTGTCTTGGAAGAGAATTTTGCCATCTTTTAGCACTTTCAAGTAATGCAAAAGGAATTAGCCTTAGCTTGATTGATCCATTAGACAATTGTTGCATTTTAGTTGTGGATGAATACAATTCAAATTCACTTAGAAATTCATAGGCATTTTCAGAACCAGTAAATTTTGGCACTCCTTGAATAAAAGAATGTTTAAGCTCAGAATTTCCTTCAACTGGTGGATATACGATGACAAAAGGTTGGATAGTCCCAGTGGGGTAACATTGTTCTTGAAGAGACAAGGGTCTATCTAATCCGACATTAAGATTTTGAAAATTTTGATTTATTCGATTGTAATCCATCCCGTTATAAAAGATTTGATTTATTTGATACAATAGCTGTTTATTACAAAATAAATAACGTACTCAAGTATATCTTATTAGTTGATAATCTCGATTTAAAGGGGGAAGAGGGTCTTATGGCCTTCACGTATAGTATAAATACTAAGGGACACGACTAATGTTTTACGGGTAGGATGCAACCTCTTTTGCTACAAGTTCAATAAATTGAACTAATATATATCCACGATCAAACCCTTAAGACAATCAATTTCATAAACATACTCTTGTAGTTCATTATTTTGCAAATCAAATCAGGATTTATTATTGAAAAATGATGAGAATGATGACAGTAATGGAAATTTGTTTCTCAATATGATTCAGAAAATTTCAGTCACACAACAGTCGGACAAATTTAATTACAGGAATTAAAAAAATTGTACAAGCAAGTTGTTACCCCTGTAGAAAATTTTTACAAGCAATTTCTATATGTTTTTCTTTGCAGCAGAGCACCTGTAGAGTTCGAAAATTTTACTGTGGGGTATGGCGGTCCGTCCAGAGCAAATTAGTAGGTTGAACTCTTCCCTTCGCTATCTGAAAATCGATTGATCCTTGAATTTCTTGTCGTTTGCTTGAGCACTTTCCACTTAGGTCTTTGAATTCGAATGACTTTTCTTTTTTTCTTTTTTTATAAAATAAACGCAAATAAAATAAACAAAAATGAGAACAATAAAAAAAAGTCAAAAATAAAAATTAAGCCTAAGAAAATGAAAACTTTTAACTCTGAGAAATAAAAGCAGAAAAAACTAGACCCAAGGAAAATTAAAAAAAAAACTAAAAACTTGTGAACTCAGCTGACTCAACATAAAATAAAAGAAAACTAGCCCAGAAAACTAAGCTAAGACAAATCAACTCCAAAAAAAAGGCCACACGCTAATGACAAACGCAATTTATCCATGATTCCTCAAAAGCAAAATCACCCTAAATTCTTAACACAAAATAAAGAAAACGCTTTAAGAACCCGTGCCCCAATTTTTTTTTTTTTTTTTTTTGAAAACCCAGGAAAACCCGGGGGGGCCGATAAACTCCTGAGGAGGGTACAGTAAAGTCGTCCGCTAATCCAAGCCCCAATACCCCCGGGTAAATTTATGTAGGATGGGGAAGCGCATGGTAGGAATCGAACCATCGACCTTTCACCAGGAAGTTAGGCCTCCTTTCCACTGCGCCGCACCCGCGGACCATGCCCCAAATATTATTTCTCAATAAAATGCTCAAAACAAACAGCCTGCGTGCCAAAACTCGAACTCTCCAGCAGTAGCCAAATACCCAAAACGCAAAACAAAAGAATCATGCCCCTTTTTATTCTCAAACGCAAATCGAATTCCTTTTTATTCCAGGAAACAGGTCACACCCCTTTTTCTTTTGTCTATAAAGCACCAAAAATAATTCTTGAAAGTCCCCGAAAAGTTGAGCTAATTTGTGTGGATATGGTTTCCTTTTAATCGGCTGTTCCAATTGGGTTTTAAAATCGAAAATAGGGTTTTCGAATGGATGGTCTGCAGTTCGAAGGTTTGGCCGATGTAGATGATGATTTGCGTAGTGTAAGAAGTTTCAGGAGATTGGTTATAGATGGTCGGCTTTCAGGTTATGTGAATTGGAGAATTAGTGATGGTGTTCGGTTGAAGATTGGGTATGGTATGGTTTTCAGATCTGGTTTCTGAAGCGGTGCGTTGAGATGGTTTTGGTGAAGATGGATGGAGTAAATATGGGTTGTAGTGGGAAGCATTTGGGTTGATTTGCGATGGCGAGGGAGATGGCTGAAGGATTGGTGCATTAGGTTATGGTGAAGAGGATGGGGTTCGATGCTAGGCTGTTTGAAACAGATGTTGAATTTGCGATGGCGAAGGGGGTTTATGGAATGATTTTTGTTGTGCGAACTGGGTATGAAATTGTGGAGGGCTTCTGCAAATGAGTGGATGGTTTGAAGTACGGTGAGGATGATAACTGTAGTTGAGTGAGAATTTTTATTGGGTAAGTGAGGTTATTTAAGTTGAACAGTGATAGGGGTTGGTGAAATTGATGATAGGAGTTTCGAACAGAAATGATGGTGGTTATAGGTAGAGTTGTGGTAATTGTTGAAGATGAAGTGGCTATGTTTGCGTTTGTTTATGGGCGTATGAGAAAAGGAAAAGTTTCCTGATTGGATATATGGCAAGAGATGGGTATGGTCTTGGCAGTGAAAGAAGAGAAAGAGGGCACAAGGCAAGAAAAAAAAAGGAAGCAAATAAAAATATGCAAAAGGATTTTTATTTGAAAAACTTGAGAAGTTGTGATGTGTAGGAAATTTAGTAAGAAAAGAAGAAAGTAGTGATTGGGTGATAGATTTGGTAGGAAGGGAAAGAAAATTGTAATGGGAAAGAAATCAATAAAAAAATGCAAGTTTTTATTATTATATTTTATTTTATTTTTGAAAGTGGAAGAAACAAAATAAAAGGAAAAAATGAAAAGGGGAAAGAAATAAATGAAAAAAGAAAAGAAATAAAATCAAGGAAATATGACACATATTTTTTTTCATGTTTAGAAGATTACAATATCAATACTTAATACCCAATCCACTAAACAAGATTATATATATATATACAAGGAAACAAATGAAAAATAAAATAAAAACTAACACGAATCAGAAATTAAATAAATAATAAAATTTAATCGTTACCTCCCCGGCAACAGCGCCAAAAACTTGATCGACGCTTTCTATGAATTAGAAAAGCGCGAAATTTAAAATAATTGCAAGCGCACAGATCGTGTAGTATGCAGGTCGAACACATGGAGGTAAATTAAATCAAATTATTTATATAATTTCAGGGTGAGTTAGACAAATCTTGGAGATGGGAAAAAATTGAAATTACAATGTAGTCAAGAACAAATCTAATTGAACCAATAACTAAAATTGTAATTGTCAATAAAAACAAGTAAAACTGCAATTGAATGAATTATAGATTTGAATCTAATCGAATCTATAATCAGTTTAATGATTAAGAATAAAACAGACTGCTAGAAATAAAGTTGTAGAATAGAAATAAATTAACAGGAAAATAAAATTAGGAGTAATACTGAATCTAATCAGATGGTCAATCACAAATGAATATTAAAATTGCAATTGCAATTATGTTCTAGCAAATCAAATTGACTAGGCAACACAAATTGTCATGAAAATAAAAATTACAGAATAAAAAAAAGAGCTTTATTAATGGAGAAAATGTTACAGGAAAAAAAGAATATCATTTACAATGGTACAAAGGGTATTTATAGGAGATGTAATCTCCTTCCTATGAGAATAATTGGGCCATGAATGAATCTCTTGAAATAATATATTTACTAATAAAAGAGATAAGATATATTTGAGATATTCCATGCAGCTTTCCTCTTTTGATTGGTGACATGTGGCAAATTGATTGTCTTATCCTTGAAATAATTCATTCAAATCTTCTTTTATATGGAAGTTGAAAATGAGTGGTTTAGTTTGAGAAGAATATGTAGATTATTCCTTAAAATCTTTATTAGTGCATACATTATATATATACATAAGAATATATATATATATATATATATATATATAACATATCACTATTCCATATATTCTCCAGAGCAAATAAGACGGTGTGTGTATAAATTCATGCTCCCTTCTTCAGCAAAAATAAGGTTTCGCCAAAGATCGAACTCAGGTCTCTTCGTATAAATTCCTGTGCCTTTACCAATGAGCTACGACTTCTTTTGGAATTGAGAAAGTGTTCACATAAGGAAGTAGCTTTTCTTTGCAATTGGTGTTTTTGAAAACTTATCATCTTGAAAACTAGGATTATTTGAAAATCATTTAAAACTATTTTGAAAATCATTGAAAAATTATATCAGAATTTAAAAATTATTCTAAGACTCTATACTTATTTGAAACATCTTGAAATCTTGAACTCTTCAATACTCATGAGTCTTCAATCTCAAACTTTTGTATCTCGATATCAGCATCATGATCTTGAATATACAGTTGATATTGTACGGTCTTCATTGTAAATACCTATCAATATTGTGCACTATCTATATAATATATATCTTGAAAAACGTCAGTAACAGTTATATTTATAAGTTATTATATTCCTTGGGTTGTTTTCATAAAAACCACTATCAATGGTACTAATGTTTACCGTAAGAAGATGTTTGAGGACAACAAACTGCTCATTAGGCATTCTTCTGGGTGCACAAGACAGTGCAAGAGAGCTGAAAAGGATGGTGACTGCATGAAGAGCTAGATCATTGAATGTCCTGGTGGGAGAATATTTCAGAAATTTGGAAGGAAGATGATCGGTGAGGAAAATCAGAAAACTCTGGGTGCATTCTCTTTAAAAAATTTAATTTTTAGTTTTCACACGTACAAAATTACGAACGACGCACACACATCGTGGAAAATGACCATTTTACAAAATGAAGTTAACACATAAAATCAAAAACAATTTTTTATTATTTTTGTATTTTAAGAAACAACAAAAGGACGATAACAAATCCATTCATGCACCGTTCTTCCATTCCGTCACTCACTTCATCTTTGATTCGTGACCTTCGTTATACTTCGAATCTTCGCAAATTTCATAACTAACGTTGAAAATTAAAAACTCAAAGCACAAAATAAACCAAACACCACCTCATATTCTCGGACCATGGATTCACATTATCCAATGGACTGATAGAAGAAAACATGGGGAGTAACTCTTATTCTTGCATGACATTCGACCCAAGCGACGGAGAAATAATAATATGTAGATTTTGAGTCGAACGGCCAGGAATAGCTGAAACGTCCGCATGGCTAGCCGATGGCCCATGTTGAATATTCTCCAACCTCTTCGGAGAAGGTAGAATATCAGCAGTTGGATCAGCCATTCTATTACTAACCTTGAAAGATGCATAGGCATCTACCAAGAAGACATCGAGGTCAAGAGAAAAGTAAATGGAAAGATCGAAATCCTCAGCTTAACAGAAAGAGCAGACTTGGTCGCCTTGTTATGGTTTGTGATATTCATCACATGGATATTAAAGTGGAGATATTAGAAGTTGCGGGATTTTAGGATCTGTTGATCGAGTTTTATGGATTTGTTGAGATATTTTAGGGAAATTTATTTTGAACAAGTTTCAAGGAGAATTTACTTCTAAGATATTTTAAGGCCCAATTAGGTTTAGACATAGTCTTTCTATTTGCCTATATAAACATCTCATTAGGGAGAGATTTACTTGTACTTAAAGGAAAGAAAAAGAAAAAAAACATGTTTTTTGGGATTGAGATAAATTCTCAATTATTTTTTAGGCTTTCATTGTAATAATTTGGTGGATTAATAAAGGTTTATTTGGAATAATTTGCTTGTTATTGTTATCTTTTTTCCTCTTTCAAAATCTAATTAAGTAGTGATCTTGCGGAAATCGTAACACTCCTTCTCTTTGGGAAGAGGAATTTCAGCTGCAGTACCTGAAATACAGGAGTAAAAATAACATTAAATATTCATTCGGTAATAAATCATAAGTGACAGTTATATATTTATTTATCAAGAAGCCAATAATGAATGTGAGAATTATACGCAATTAACAACTCTTTGTCCAGAATAAGAACTAGTCCACTGTTTGAAGTTTTTGACGATGGTGGTTCCACCAGAAATAATCTGTTACTGAAGAAGCTTAGAATGAGTAAGGAGAGAAATCATCGAAACTGCTGAAATTAATTTTTTAACCAAAGCATCAACAATTTTCTTATTGTCATAACTCTAAAGATTTAAAAAAAGCTGAAATGGATAGACAATTTATTAATAAAAGTGATCATAAAGCTAACAGCATATACTAATGATGAAACTTACAATCAGCAAGAAATTCTCCAGTAAGTGTCGTGTTAGCATTACATGAAGAAATAGTGATTGTTCCACCTCTTCGTTCTAATGATTGGATCAGACATTAGATTACTTGGTTGTGGGTTATGTCTATAAAGGATATGGTCTTTGGCTTTCACCATTCTTATATGGACATGTCAGGTAATGAGGAACTTCGACATTGAGAGGCGCTAAACCAATCTCAAGGACAATCACTTTCAAACAAAAAAAGGTAAGGATAAGCATTCGGGAATAAAAGGAAGGGAGCTATATCCAAGTATTCTTACATTACTTATCGTCCCCTCCATGGTCCTCTCCGTCTTTCTTTAATCCTCTTCGCCATTACTCCACTCTTCTCATTTTTGACATATTAATTCAAAACTAAAAACACAAAATAATTTTTAAACCAAATACTACCTACCTATGATTTTGATGGAGAATAGTGTTATTCGGACCAACTAGAATTGCTTCAACGCTAGATATTCTAAGTTGATTAAGAATGAAGTCCACCTCATTTTGAGAGGCAATATTAAATGACCGTCCAAGTTGATCTTTCATACCATCCTTGGATCCTCGAGAACCCAAGCTAGTCCTCTTGATGGGTCTTCACTGATTTTTTTGGAGAGTCAATTTTCCTGGTAGGTGATGTTATTTTTACGATTCCACAAGTAATACTATATGGAAAGCAGCAAAAAACTCATTAGAATATTTTGGAAAAAAAATCTATTTTTGCTGAAACTCTAGAAGACCCGGAAAAAATGACAAAAAAAAGTGCGGAAATTGGCTGCACCGTTTGATTACCAAACCCCCTCCCCCCGAATTCCATGGCTGGATAAACTTTCGCACTTTCCTGGCCTCCAATTTCCGAGCCTTCTAGCATCCCTCCTATTTTTGTGATACTAAGAACTTGAAGCACAAGGCTTTAATTGGGATATTAGAAGCCAGTGCTTTGCACTACGTCATTCGTGCTTCGAACCTGTAGAAACCAAATTGCTAAATCTTCAAAGCCAATGCTTCAAATTTTTCACTTTATGCTTTGAAACTGTTTAGAAATCAAAACACAAAACTTTCGAAGCCAAGGCTTCGATCTACCTTCGGGCTTCGAGAACATCCAGGGTTTGAAACACATATCCTTCGAATCCGATGCTTTGATTTTTCTTTTGTGCTTTGAATCGCCAAGAATTCGAAGCCCAAAAATTTCCAACCTCATATTTCACACTATACTTTTTTTTGTTTCGAAAACAAGGCTCGAAGTACGAAACTTTGGTTCATGAATTTTTGAAGATAGTACTTCACATCGATATGCCTAAAAAAGCGATGATGAGGAACAGACTTTGATTTGATTTTTAAAGTAACCCCTTTGAAATCTCTATTTACTATCTAATCGTATTTCCCGCTAAAACAATTGATTAAATTGCTATTTTTTTTCAAACACTGATTAAACCAAATTGGACTAAATAAAAAATTGTGTTTTGAACTTAAAAAAGGAAATTAACCAATGACGAGTTCATTCGTCATATGTCAGTATATAAAAGTATGATATATACACACACATACATAAACACATATCCCTAGAGATGGTAGCTTAATTGGGAAGACGAATAAGAGAAAATTTTCAAACCAACTTGGAGAGCTATAACAGATGGAAAAGTGAAAACTGTGATATAATTTATAAGCAGACAGAGAAGAGAAGCTGTCAATTTCGATGGATAGCTTGGATGTAACAATTAGAAAAGAACGAATTAATGAAAGAAAAACTGAAACTGTTATGAAAGTTGCGCCTTTGCGGAAGCGACCATGACCTTATTCACCCAATTACTTAAAGATGATTTCTATGGAAACAAACATAGATATGAAATCACACGCAAAAACACAAGATATTCCACCCAACCACCCTCTTTACTGATTCACAAAAACAAATTTTGTTTACACTCAATGGATCAAAATCAACAATAAACAAAATTACAAGAATCAATAAACTTATTGAGAAAGAGAAAGAATATCTAGATGACTAACACTCTTTGTTGGAGAAGGAGAACAATGAAGAACGACCGCTAAGCCTTGGATTAACTGGAGGCACTAATCATCTCTAGGGCACCAAGCCCTAGAGGCACGCAGCCGCCACTCTATTCGGTCATACATTAATCCAACACAATGTGCTGCTTTTATAGGAGAATAGAAGGCCTAGGAAAAATATCCAATTTTCCTCTTAGAGATATATTAGGAATATATCCCTTCAATATCTTGCAGATAAGTCAAAGAAAGACCGGGTCAAAATCCAGCAATAAATCCGCTCAAACGCCAAACTGCTCCTTCTAACCTTCTTTCTGTTGCTGGACCAGTCCTCTACCGCCAAGCACGTCCACGCCTCTTCTCTATCAACATATGTGATTTTATGTCACAAATCACAAAAGAAACATCTTAAAATTTGGTATTTTCATCATGCTTGGGGGTTAATGTTGCATCATAATCTGTTTCGCTACAAAAAGCTCATATCATCGGTAAAGGGATTCTCTTCTACAGAGAAAAGTGTTCAATGTCGTGGATTAGCTGCTTTACTTCGAAAAAGAATTTGTTTCGCTTTGAATAACTTAATATTATGTTGAGGGATTTTCTTGGGTAGTTATAGCAAAAGCATGGAAGAGGTTTCATCTCGCACCTTGGACAACTATAATAAAAGCATGGAAGAGGTTTCATCTTGAAGATGTCGCATTCCACTTAAAGCACTTAATTTCAAGTACGAAGCACCTTGCATCACGTATATTTCGTGCTTAGAAGGTGTGTAAAGAAACCAAAGTTTTCTCACTAAGGAGGAGCATACAAGGCGTTTTGCTTCGATCAGCTCAAAGCAAGAATAAACCACTTCTCACATTAGGCCAAACCTTCAATAAGAACATGACAATAAGGAACCATCTTATCAAGAAAGCAAACCTCGAAGCAGACTGCTCTACATCACAAGGGTACATCATTTGAAAAAATGGTTTTGAATCAAAAGAGTATAGAACTGCAGTATCCTCTATCTTTTAATGTTCTAGATCAAGCCGTGATCATTGCACTATGGTTGTTCCGAATCACTTGGACAATAAAACTCTTTTCTTCGATTGTCTTAAATTCGAAGCAACCCAAGTTCCTTCAGATAGATTTAAAGCTACTCTAAGAATGACATAATGAAGAGAAAGCCTTCGAAGTCGAAGTCTTCGAAGCCAAAGCCATGGAAGCAAGAGGCCTTTAAGGAAAAAAGTTCTGAAGCAATTCAAAGCATCGAAGCAAACTCCGGCCCATCTATTTTAGGCAACACAAAATCTCCACCTATAAATAGAGGCGGAGTGACACTGACGGAAATTTCATTCCCTTACTTTCCACTTTCTTTCATTCAAAAGTCCTTAATCGAATCGAGGAAAAGTCATTCTAATCAATTTGGGACTTGCATATGGACTCAAGGACGGAGCTAGGATTTATGATCGTCCTGGGCTATGATTGTACTTATCAAGAATGGCATCAAATGTAAAACCGAAAAAGTGATATTACTACTGCATTTATTGATTATTGATCTAATTTTAGTTCTTTAGTAATCAAACGATATAATTTATAAATGATTCCATGTAAATATAATATTGCAAAAAGATGTACTTTGTGTACTTGAACGGAAACCAAACAATGGTAGGATTTGAAAATTTGTATGATTGTCCGGCAACCGACTTGGTCTTAGGTTGAAAGGCATCTGGTTCATGTATGTATTTTATGTAAGACATAGACAATGATAAAAGAAAATTTACAAAATATATTTGTTCAGAAATGTTTTGATGTTTTTTGTTGTTTGAACATTGTTCGTATATTGTCCCGCTCGTACAAACAATGTCCCAACTAAGTGCTTAACCAGTCACTGTCCATCTAAGTCTCTTACGGGACAAAAATAAACATACTTTTGTTTAGTCTGATCCAGTCCGATTTGATCCGTTTCCACTCCTAAATAACCAAACTAATCCAAAAATAAAAGATGTACTAGTTTTACTAGGGATGATGAGCACTGAAGGTATAACTGAACATAAATTACTAAGTAGGATTAAAATTACGGATGAACCATGTTTTCAAATCCTACCCAGGTATAATTTTGGATGACACATGTTTTCCTATGCTGCCCAGGTATAATTATAGATGACCTATATTTACAAATCCTGCCCGGGCTATAGCCCAGGGTCTCCACTGCATGGCTCCGTCCCTGTATGGACTTGTGTATGAACTTTTGTACTGACACGACCTATTGGACTAGATTGTGACACACTACTGCCTTGCATATGAGTGAACATGAACTTTGATGACTATTGAACTGTCTTTGCCTACATATAACATATTTAGACAATGATATTTTTGGATTAACCTACCTTGTTGCATATTCTATTGTTCCGACGCTCATCGAAACAAGTTAGTATGAACAAAGTTGATATGTTCTTATCAGGTTTAGTTTGACTCGACATGTTTTGAGTTTAATTCCATCATCCTTTGTTTTCTTTGATTCGAAGCACACTAAAAATTGAACCTTGGACTAATTTTACTACATTGAAAAAGTTTTGGCTTCGAGCCCATTTCCTAAATTTTAAAATGAACTTGTGGCTTTTAGCCTTCTTATTGGCTTCTAGCCTAACATAAGACCTCTCACTTAGCTTTACCATGACTATTTAAAGTGTTGAAAATTTTCAAGCTAACAGTTACAACCACATATACACACAAAGTTATTGTGAACTTTGCACATGTTCTTATTGGATATACAATAATGGTACATTGCCAAAATGGCGTTTTTATCACAGCTCAAATTTGAGATGCACAAAGTATGTTTTGGTTTGGGTTAGACCAAATACTTCACCCCGCCCGCATAGATATGAGTTTAAGTAGTTCAACCCTTATCAGACCATAAGAGGTTGGATATAAATTGGATTGAATATGGGTTGGATCGGGTTTAGTAAGGTTAGGTTATATGAATACGATAAAAATGGGAATATAAGGAAAAAACTAAAATATAATACAAAAATATTCAACATAAAATATTAGATTTTAGCTAGCGTAATGTATTAAAAATAACCGTTCATCATAATACATATTTCATTGAAATTTCGTTGTAAAACACGTTACATGAAATTTATTCATTACATATTAGAACAAGAGTTTCATTTCAAATTACATTAAAAGTCTCTTTAAAATATCTATGTCAAATCCGACCTACTTTGGATTGACATGTAATATTTTTTTGTATATTTACTACAGAATACATAAACAATATTCTAAAATTTGACTATTCAAATTTTAAGTGGGCTGATATTAAATTAGACTTTTTTTCATATAGGGTTGGGTTGAGTTAAAATAAGGTTGAGTTGAACAAAATATCCATGATCCATATATAGTATGGGTTATAATTTGTAGTTCATATTTGATTCGAACTAAATGGGTAGGATTGGATTTATGTGGGTTGGTGGGTCGGGTCGAATATGGGTTGTGTGCTGCCCTACCTCAAACGAATCATATTCTAGTTCATGTAGTAGTATGCATGATTTGTTAATAGAAACTTATTTTATTCTTTTCTTTGGTTACTATCCTCGAGCTAGTCTGTTACTTATTTGTCCCATGTACGTGCAACCAAGATTGACAGCACTACAGAATCTAACAATAATGACATAATGAAAATAATGTTAGAGGCCCTTGCATTGATGAATGTGATATTGTATTGCATTGCCAAAAACATGTAAATTTTCATGGTTATATAGTAAAACTCTCAAGTCTATATTGTCCCTTAAGGTAGGGTAATATTATGCATAGTAAGGGGCCTATATGGCCATGAGCTAACACATATGTGCGCACACCGCTGCCCGCCGATCCCGTACCGAACCTAACCGGGCTGGACTGGGTGCGGGTCCAATAAGGGTGGATCGTGTTATATTTTTTTAAAAAAGTGAATAGTTTTTTTATTGTTTTAAATTCGAACAGAAATGACTATTGTCTGTAATAGTCACATTTGTTTGAATGAACATAGATTTTCCAGTGGAAATGACCGTCACACTTTTTGAATGGACACTACTTTTCAAACAGAAATTACTAATGCAAATTTGAACAGATGTGAAACCGAGAGATGTGATCTTTCCTAACCGATGTAGCATTTATCTGTTTCGGTAAAAGAGAATCAATTGAAGCAGTTTAAATACAAAACCTTTAAAGCATTTATCATCCTAATTCTTTTGTAATAATCCATATATCACCCCCACAAACAATAATGGTGTATTTGAATCTCAAATACAAAAGGCTAATTGATAAGTAGATTTCTTAAGTTGCTTCATCAATGTCTCCATTGAGAAACATGACCTTAATTTTCATCAGATAATGTTCAAAAGTACATGATGCAATAAGCTCCAAAGTGAGTCTGAAGAGTCATTTACTAAGTCCAAAAAAAATTATTCTTTAAAGAAAGCAAAGTTTCCATTTTAAGGATAGTGTTCTCAATAAAAGCATCTTATAAAATTCCATATTACCCGCCTGATCCCTTTTGTCTTTGAATAGTTATTCATAACCAATGATCTTGTTACTCAAGTTAGGGGGAATTTCAAACTTTATTATCTACATAGATTTATATTCTTACATTTACATTTTAAATTAATACATTACATGGATTAATGTAAGTCCATATAATCATTTTAACCAATCCATTATTTGTCTTTGTAGAGAAATACTACATAACCATTTGAATAGCATTTCTTCCCTTTCAAGTGGATTTCTATTATGTAACGATGGTCGAAACAAAACCCCTTCCTTCCACATAGGGTGCACACATATAAATTGACACATACACTACCTTGTAACAAAAGTAATGCCGGATGATACGTGCCTACTAACTCATATTCGTACTCCACACATTAAATTTATTCCATTATGTGAAACTACTTATTCAAACTGTCGTTACTACCTTAACAACATGCGAGGAAATCCTAACAGCCCCCTTGACACGCATTCTACGAGTATCTTTTGAGAGCACTACCTTGCCTGCATGGCCCAGTCCGAAATCTTTGGCTCCGATACCACTATTATGTAACGATGGTTGGAACAAAGCTCCTCTCCTCCTGAATTGAGCACACACATTTGAGTTGGCACATACATCCTTGCAATAAAAGGAATCCCTATTGTTATGTGCCTACCAACTCATATTTATATACCACTCCTTGAATTTATTCTATGATGTGGGACAATTTATTCAAACCGCCATTCCTACCTTAACAACATGTGAGGAAACCCTAACAATTTCCTTAATGATCCTCCATTTTGAGGTTTTCGAGTCTGTTTTCTTAAAACAGTAAACTTAACTTGAAGAAAACTTTCTTTGTCATTGTCCTACTATGCTTCCTAATTTACTTCTTGTTTATGAAAGGATATAAATCCTACGCATTATTAGAAGAAGTACCTGTAGCTGATCAAAACTTATTGATTCTCTTTAAAAAATGTTCCATGCTCTATTAAAAATTTGTGTTTAACATTGTTTAATTATTGTTCTTAATTTCTTTCTTGTTAATGAAATGAAACAAATCATACACATTATCTAAAGAAGTAACTGTAGTTGAATCAGAGATGATGATTCTCTTTAAAGACAATGGTTTTACTTTACTTCTCCTTCCAAATTCAATATCCTCAAGAAATTATTGCATTTCCCATCATTAAACTTTTCTTTAGTATGGGTTCATAAATTTATAAATTTAAGTCGCTTAGAATATCAATAAAATATTTTCTATATTTATGATATCTCAGTCTAGAATTCCTTAGTGAGTAGAAACATATAATTATGTTAGTCACCAAAACAAAATTTGAGATATCATCACAAAAGCTATTTCAACATAAGTAGATATAATTTATATATCTGACAGTAGGAGCTTTAATTACATAAATGTTTGAATTTATGCATAAATAAATATTATTATTTCTTAATGAACAATAATTACCTAACATGTCCATACTAGAAGTAAAAAACCAAAATCTGTCTAAATGACAGCATAAAGAAAAATCGAATAAATTCAAACAATTTAACTGAAATTTTAACAATTAATTAAAAAAATGAATATCTGTTGTGCATCCTTATTTTCAAACTTATTGTAAAGCGGCTTCTTGTCTAAGTTTTTTTTTTCAAGCAGATTTCCATTCACCAAACAAGCTATTACAAATCCTGCTACAGATTCAGATACAAAAAAGAAAAAAGAAAGAACATATAACATAAGCCGAAAGCTCCCCACCACAAAGACAACAGACATAACAAACCAGACAAAACAAGAACAATTTTCCTTTCACCAATCTTCTTGTCTAAGTTTCATTGTAAAGCGATTCCTTGTTTAATTGTAGCAACGTGTTTTTATGTTTTTTTGCACTGTTGTATAAAAAGAAATTTAAAAATTGTAAATATTTACGGAAATATTCTACATAAAAAAGTTTGCAGAAATGTCAGCATTTATTATGAATAATTGTAGACAACAATTATGCACACAGTACATTAATATGTTGAAAGGCGGATGAATAATTGTAGCACTAGTCTACAATTATTCATATGTAACTACTAATATATTAGTAATTATTCATACAGGACATGCATATGAATAATTGCAGCAATGTCCATAATTATCTGTATACAATTGCTGATATATCAACAACTAATTTACTATTGATGTAAATAACGAAAAAGTTGCACGAATATTAGCAAATAATGCAAATAGTTGCATCATTTGCAGAAATTTACTGGAGAAAAAATATTTTTGATGCGCATGCAATTTTTATTATATTTCTTTTGATTTACCAACAATACTCGAATGTCTTAATAAGTGTTGGTTTTGTTTTTGATTTTTTCACACAAATTAGAAAAATTGCATGAAAATCCGCAACTTTTTGATATAATTGTTGTAATGTCAGCAATTATACGGAAAATTGCTGAAATTTTTTGGAGCATGCATATTGTTGATTTTTGATTTTTGAAACATTTTTTTTGTAGTTTTAGTGCATGAATACGATGATTATGTGTTGAATTAAATTTAGAAGTATGGTTAATTTTTACGCTGACTTTTTGATGATTTACAAAAAATAGGGACCTAGTTTATAAAGTTTTTAGACAGGGATTTTTTTGTAGTTTGAAACTTAACAAGGACTTGATCCAAACTGTCTCTAAAAAAATCTAATATACTTTCCTTTATAAGGCTGCATATTTCATTAAAAAACAACTATAAATATATCTATATGTTATTCTTATATTTTTGATTCTTAGCAACTTCATTATCTTTATCCATACATTTGTTTAAAAATGTATGTCAAATGAGTACTTTCAACCTTATCAGGCTTCATATTTCTTTGCCTTGCAATAAACCGAAATAAACTCAACAAAACTTCACTCTATTCTTAAAATTTATTTTTCAATAATAATACTCTTAAAGTAGCTATTGTAACAAAATTAATAATAAGTTGAGTGCTTTTAGCTTTTGAAGCAAGATTTTTCTATATAGTATCATTTACTATAACAACCTGGAATTTCACAACCAATTTAAAAATTATTCTTAATATAATTTTATAAGAAAATGCGTCAGAATTTAAAAATTCAATTTTTAAATCGTCGCATTGCACATAAAAAGTAAAATTTTGCCAATGACCTCAGAATTCGATGAGAACAATTTTGTTAGATTCGGAATAATAAGTCATGGCTAGATTTCAAATTTCATGTGAAACGGAGTTAGTACAAGCCCGTTTGAGGTAAAACTGACAGTTAGTTTACAAATGAACGTCATTGAGGCAATCTCAGAATTCGATGACACTTTTTTCCGGATTCGTATCGTCTAATAATGGTAGAATCCAAAATTTCATAATTTTTAGAGTTAGCATGCGGGCGTGCAAGAAGAAAATGTACGCTAAAATCGCATTTTTGAAGCTAATTTGAGCTTAATTGATAAATTGAACGGAAGGTCAAACGAACTCGGAATTCAACGAAACTTGATTCTTTGGATTCATAATTTCGTATATCATCATGTGCCGAAATTTCATAGCAAATAGAGACAGGTTATAGTAGAGCAATCGTGTGCCGAAATTTCCAAGCCAAAAACTTCACCTGTTCACTTCCCGTCACCTCCTATCACCATTAGCCACCTCCTACTACCTTCCTGCACCTTCTAATCACCCCGTAGGCCTCTCTCCTTCGCTGGAAATTTCCGGACAGTGGACAACATGAAATTTATATCCCTGTTTGTGCCCGATTTTATCTTTGTCGAGCTTTCTACCTCTAGATCTACCAATACGCGAGTATTGGTGAGTTTTAGAGTGAAGCTTGAGCACCGTGGACCTCCGTGAAGCCGCATAGGAGCTCGGCAAGGTCGCATTCCTCCACATAAAAGTTTGGTGGAGTGGAACTGTGAAGTAAAATTAATCATTTAAGTGTTAATTGGTAGTAGTTAAAAATAAAAATTTAAATGTGAAGTAATACGATAAACATGAAATGATAATAAAAATTTATTATGATGTTGGCGAGCGATTGGCGATGTAAAAATCTTATTTTTAATCGTTATGCAGAGAGAATATTTAAGCCACACTTAAATTAGAATTTGCATAGTAATGTAGCAAATTTATTTGACTTTCATTTATCGATTAGAAATATTTGATCATGTTTGTTGACGCTCATGACAGCTTGTATCAATTCATTGATATTCTTGTTAGTTCAACACATGAACTTGTAACGACCCGCATTTCTACCGTATAATAATTAAATTATTTAATTATATAAATAGGGATTGAGAGATTGAAATGGTCATTGAATTAAATTATAGTGAATATTTAATTAAAATAAATAATATAATAATATATTTAATTTCTGAAATAGTCAGCAATAGTGGAATTCACAATATAGTGTGAATTGGATTATTTAAAATATATACATCAGTTTAGATTTAAAATATATTGCCGAATATATTATTTAAACGACAGTTTGAACGTATAATTATAATATAATTATAATCGAGCTCGAAATGGCGGGGTAGTTCACCATTAGGCGATTTGAACTTCAACTGAATGTACAGGATTCTTTTTAAATCGGATTTCTGTAAAACAAGAAACGTTAGGAGCTGGTGAGGTATATCTTTCTAATGGAAGAGAAAATTCGAGATTTCGTCGTGTAGATTTTGATATATGTCCAAATCAAATTTTCAAAAAGTCGCTATGAAATTCCTTTATAATTTATATCGATTTATTTATATTTTAAAATGGATTTTTGAATATAAATCGAATATCGATGTAACACTGGATTTGAAATATCAAGTTATAAATCCCAGTGTAGCAGTATGATATTTTGTTGTAAATATATACGCTAATATTTATTTTTAAGTATTAAATTTAATTGTTTTTAAATATATTCATATATTTAAATGGTCCATTTTGAGCTTTAAAAATAGCCAGCTTTTCAAACGACCTCAGAATTCGACGAAACTAATTTTGTTGGATCCGCAATATTGAATTTTACTAGATTTCAGTTTTCGTGATTTTTGAAGTCAGTATGTGGTCGTACGGGATTTTAATGTGAAAAACGGTCAGTATTTCGACGGTTAAAAATACGCTGTGTGAGCAAACGGAGTCGGAATTCGACGAAACTAGTTTCGTTGGGACCGTAAGGTCGAAATGTAGTTGCATGTCCGGTTTCGTGAATTTTGGGTATTGTATGTGATCACAGGAATTTTAGAGGACAAATACAAACAGCGGTTGCTTAAAAATAAATATAATAATCGATTAAAAAATAAATAAAATCCATGCTATGAATACCAAATAACTCTCCTAACCCTAGACAAAATTTTCTCTGATCAAATCTACTTCCGCCGTCAATTCTCTTCATCCTTTCAGCAAAACGCAACTTCATAAAATCAAAAGAAATCAAATAAAATTCCATAAATCCAAACACTTATGTTTTTGGATCCCCTAAGGCAAGAGCTTCATCTGTATACCTAAATAGCTGAGTTCGATTCATGTTGAGGGGCTCTAAATTTTTCAGCGTCGGTCTAGGGTTCGAAGTCGTGGAAAATTTTGGTGTTGATATGAAAATCGAAGTTCATAATGGGATCGAGGAGAGTGAGTGGCTTGTGTTTGTAAAATTTGAGGGTTAACGGTGAATAAAGATGTCGATGTCTGTATGGAGAGGGCGGTTGGACGGGATTCGATTCAGGTGAGCGAATTCGAGGGGACGAGCAGGTTTAGAGAGAGGAAAAGAAGAGGAAGCCAACGGTATTCACAGTTTGAATTTTTACTGAGTATTGAAGGAGGTAATGGGGTTCAGGAATTTGGTAAATGGAATGTGAATTGTTGCGGTTTTATTCTGGGATTGGGGAAGAAAGTATAAGGAGCGGGGTTAGAGTAATGACGTGGATTAGGAAAGGTTGTTAAGGTTTAGTTTAATTAATTTATTATTTAAAATAGCAATCGTAATGTACTAATTTGTAAAGCCAATAATTTTATCATATATCATCAGAATTTCGAACGGTCAGATCCGTTCGGATCGTATGGACGAGGACTACACCATGGAACTGACCAGAAGTGAATTGATGTAATAACACGGAAATCCGAGCCAATTTAAAATTTTTATTTTGGCAATTTTAGTGAATTTTGATTATTTAAAATGAATTATTTTAAATAATATCGATAAGAAATTTATTTTAAATAGAATTCGAATGAATATATTATATAGATCGTCGTTAGAATATAAATATTTATTTTAATTTATAAAAGGAATTGAAAATAGCGCGGTAGTTCGATAATTCGATTTCAAAGTTCAAATGAATGTACAGGATTCAAAATAAACTGGATTTTGGCAAAACCAAAAATATTAGAATCTATTTGAGAATATCCTTCCAATGAATCCGAAAAATCAAAATTTCATAGCGGGGGATAAAAAGTTATGTCCAGTTGAAAATTTAGAATAGTTGCAATGGAATTCTAGCCCTTGAAAATGGGAATTTTGCAAACGACCTCGGTTTTCGACGAAACCACTTTTGTTGGATCCGTGATGTCAAATTATTGCTAGGTTTCAAATTTCATAATTTTTCGATTCAATATGTGAGCATGACAAAGGAAAACGCGTTTGACCAGTTTCAGTTGATTTTAATCGACTGGAAAATTGCCATTTTTCAAACGGTCTCAGAATTCGATGAAATTAGTTTTGTTAGGACCGTATCGTCAATACAAAGTTAGAAATAATTTTTCTGAAATTTTTCGAGTCAGTATGTGACCCCGGTAAATTGAGATGTGCGTTAAAATTAAATATATACGGATTCATATTTTAATTTTGTTGAAAACCTATTGTAACAGCCGAATTGGGTCACGATACATATCCCATTGTGTTCGGAATGGGGGTAATTAGCTAGGGACGACAGTCGTCGGGTTTGAATCGGAGTTTGGGATAAAAGATAACTCATTGGAAGAAAATAAAATAATAATATATTTATTTTTACTCTTAAACCCCTCCCCATCTTCATTTTTCTCAAATCAGAAAAAGCGCTCCCCAAATTGAAATGGCGACCGACGCTCACCATCACCCATCGCCTCCCTCTGTTCTTCGTTCTCCCTCCTTCGACCTATGCTCGTCAGCATCCCCTCCACCGCGACGCCAACCTCCGCGCCCTCCTCCTCTGCCTTCGCTCTCTCTCTCCAACCCGGTGGAAAGCCCCCAAAACCCGATGCACTGCCACCATACCCCACTGCCGCGCCTCCCCCAGCCATGGCAGTAGCCGCCGCCACCTACCCCTAACCACCAGCGCCTCCAGCGAACGCCAACCCCTTTTCTCCCTCAAACCCGCAACCTCCAGCCTCGTGGGACCCATTCTGCCGCTGCCAACGACGATGGGATGCGTTCAGGTCTGGCTCCGACCATCTGAGGAGGCGTGCAAATGATGAGAAGTTCGATGGATTTTTCGTTTACCGAGGAAGGTAGTTTTTCCTTTTCTTTTACTATATTAATTGTTTAAAAATCTGAGGTAGCATTGTAAAATCCGATTATATATATATGAAATAGAAGTAGTATAAAGGTAGTGATTTTTATATAATAGGAAAGGTACGATTTTTATTATGTAAATGAATGGATAAAGAAGTGATTTTTATTATACATATCATTATATAAAAGTGTGATCTTTATAATGTAAGCAACGATATAAAAATTCGATTTTTATATATATGAAGTGAAGATAAAGATGTGATCTTTATAGATGTAGCAATGTAAAAATATGATCTTTATATAGTATAGATAATAAAAATATGATTTTAATATTATAGAAAGAATAAAAATATGATTTTTATATTATAGAAAGAATAAAAATATGATTTTTAATGTATAGAGCATCATATTAAAAATGTGATTTTAATATGAACAGCGTGGAGAAGACTACGTTGGAAGTACGAGCAAATCCAGACTGTTTTGAATTTCAGAAATTTCTATGGAGGAGTGGTTCCCTCGGTGAGAACTCCTCACTTTTATTTTAATTTCTAGTTGAAATATGTACTAGGATGCAGACGGTGTTTAGTAGCACCCGACACCCGTCGTCCATAGACCATGGACGGCTTGTATGCTTGTTTGTTTGATTTTGATGTGTGGTTGACTGTGTGATGTGATGTGAAATGAAATAAAATATTTTATAGTGGGAAATATTTTATAGTTAAAAATATAATTTTTAACGTGTATATGAAATGAATATTTATAAACAAATCGACGATTTGTTTAAATACACTGATTTGACTGATATTGATTGGGACAATAAATTTTACACATCGCCCAACTGCACAAATAAAATTTGTGTTTGATTGTTTGAAACCCCACACGGGTATTGGGATGATATTTGACGTACACTAATCCCGATTGTTTAGTTGTATGTCGATCGATTGATTGACAGACTGTTATAAGCGTTGAATATTTATATTTGATGCTTATACAGTGTAGAATGCACTTTGGATGATGGTTGATTATTTTTCATTGTTGAGATATACATGTATTGTAGAAAATCCATATAATTAACACTATATGGTAATTGATTATGCCTCATTTCAATTTGGAAAATAATTTCATGTGTTGAATAAAAGCCGTGTTGATTAGATTGACGCCATTTCGACGTGAACGATATTTATATCGATTTTATTCATTTTATAATGAATATCGAAAGTGATTTCAAAATCTGATAAATTGAAATGAATTGAAATTCAAATTAAATTGAAATGAATTGAAATTCGAATTAAATTGAAAAGAATTGAAATTCGAATTGGATTGAAATAGGATTGAAATCATTTTGAACTGAATTTAAAACGTATTGAAATTGAACTGAAATTGATTTGAAATGAAACCAATTCGAATTAAATTGAAATTGAATTGAAATCGATTTGAAATGAAATTAAAATGAATTTATATTGAAAAATTCGATTTTGATTTGAATTTGAAAAGGAAGTTGAAATCATTTTGAAAACGAATTTAAAACGATTTATAAAATACGTTTTAAAAGTAAATCGACGAAGTATATATTATATATATTATATATATAATATAATGGCCTGAATAGAACGCGTCGCGCGGCGGCAGTTCGCGAATTTCGACCATTGACTTCGAATTGACGTTGCGGAAGATCCGACCGTCGGATTCTCCTAAAACCGGAACCGTTGGGTTCGTATCGAAAAGAGCTTTCTAACGAATATTAGAAATTAGAAATCTAATGGTTGGATTTGGAATTATGTCCAAATCAAATTTGGAAAAGGTCGCTGTAAGTGCAGTTCGATGGCCGTTGATGGAAATCGACTGTACGGGCCTTGATAAAATTATTAAAAATAGTAATAATTTGTGTACAATCATAAGAAATGATTTGGGAAGAATTGGTATGAAAAACTCCATATTTGAAAAGATAAAAATAGATTTTTATCGAAATGAACTAGTTTTGAACTAGAATTATAATTCTATTTATTTTTAAATAAATAAATTGAATTTGAAAAGGGTTTTAAAAGTAACCGGAATTTTCAATAAGTGAATTGGAACGGATTTGAATCGAAATTGTCTTCGGAATATTTCGATGTTGGATTTCGTGATGATACAGATATTGTTTTGGGAATTTGGAAGATATATTTATATCGTTATTTCCAATACGATATTTGTTGGTCATAGAATTTGATATTGAATATAAGCCGATATATTTTCTATTTAGAGCCTTGTATTTAATATCAAATGTGATTTGGGTTTGTCGTGAATGGTGTCTTCATTAACACTGTTCTTAAGCCCAGTTGAGAAAAAAATTAAATCTTTTTATTTAGATTTAATGAAGTGTACCAATTAAATGGAATTTAATTGTAATTGAATTTGAATTGATTCTTGGGTTTATCGTGAACAGTGTTTTAAATAACACTTGTTCTTTAACCCGATAATTAATGGAATGTGATTTTGGGTTTATAGTGAATCGTGTTTTTAAATGACATTGATTCTTTAACCCAGTTAAAGATTAAAACTAAGTGGAGTTTTAATGAATCGTTAATTAGATTGAAATGGTCGAGAATGGAGTATCACCAGTTTTACTCCAGGCGATTGTTAAATCTTTAATTAGATTTGAATGTGAAATAGTAATTGAATTTACCGATAACACCGTGGTGTTAGATATGAAGTATTACCAGTTTTACTTCATGGGATAAATAGGTTGGGATTGGGAAATAAAATAAATAACTACTTCGGTATGGTTCGCTAATCCCGACTAGTTTGAAGTGATATTCGAAGGAAGATTAAAGAATAAATTTAAAGAATTTATCTTTGATAAAATTAATGGGAACCTTTCCCAAAGTGTAAGAATATTTAAATAAAATGAATATTCTGAATTGGAATGAGGCGTATGTTGAACACTTGTTTATTATATATGCGAGCTATTCATAAAGACCGGGTTTATCCCATTCTGAATAACTGATTGGACGTTGTGTCGAGGATGAAGACGGTGGTCGAAGACCAGAGGTCTTCACGTCGTTTGGGTGATTGCTAGTGATATTGACTGGACTGTACACCCAAGAGGAGGGAATCAGTTGGTGATCATCAGATGTATTTGGAGATCGATGGATATGCGGGGTACTAGGTGCCTCCGGTTTCGTTCAGACCCAGAACGAACTTGTAAATGGATTGTGTGTCTGACATTGGATTTTAGTCTGTGTGATTGATTTCTATTAAATATACATCTGTTTGGCGGCGGAGAATTTATTCTCTTGCGTAACGCCCTTCTCTGAGACGTACGAGCTCAGGGGTTATATATTGATGGATATCAATCGCATGGAGAGAATTGCCTGTGTGGCATGCCTAAGTGGCAGATGATCAAGGTTTTTGTTGAAAAGCAGAGTCTTGTGGTTGATGATCAAAGAACAACCTGTGTGGCATAGCTTTGTGTAGCGTAGATTCGCGAGCCTCACACCCCGGTTGTGAACCAGAAACGGGAGAAGGATCCAGGGAGGGAATGCGTTTCTTTCTAGCTGGTGGTGGTGTCAGTGCTTAAACTGGCTGGCATATATATACTTTTCACCTGTGTGGTTGTTGCTGTTGCAAGGCGCCTCACTTATATCGGTCGATCTGGGACCGATAGAGTCATTGGACTCATTTACGCCCCAAAGGGCGAGGAAATGCAATGTTCAGGCATTTTAATCCACATCAGTGGACCGGCCCTGTGGCTCCTAAGGGTCACTCGAGCTCTGATCCTGAGACACGGGCTAGAGCGTCTCAAATTCTGTAGAGGACTATCTTTTGCCTCGGTTCACAGATGGAAATCCGACTTCCAATACGTGACTGTGCGGTTTTGATTGTAGAGCCTAGTATGGCGACATGATATATGGTACTCATGCCGTCTATGATTGATATTTATGATTGAAATTGTTTTGACACTATACACTTATAATAGTATCAAATGATTTGTTTTTAACGTATCAAGCATGCTTTGGCTATTATAAGGGAAAATCCAATCCTCCGGCTTGTGTTGCATTGTGTGATGGGACCTGGGTCTTATAATAGCTTCATTGTTCTTTATTTAGCATTGCGCTATTGTTTTATGCACTGGTATTCTTGGGAGGAAACCCGTTCCGTGTTATACGGCGTGGTCCCTTGATTTACCTAACTTTAAAAATAAAGATTAATAACTGTTTTAGTTCTCACACCAGTCCCATGACTGATCTGTAGTTTATTGTTTTAACCTAAACTCTGGGTGCCCTTATTTTGGCATGGGCATCTAGTAGTTTTGGTTTTGCAGATTTATATTCACAAGATCCTGGTTTACAGCTGGAACGATACCTGGAAAGCTTTGTATCCATATATCTCCTTCAGTTGTGTATTGTATTATTTTCTGCTACGATGTATTTAAATGTTGTTTAATCTCTGATATTTTCTGTGCAATATTTATTCATACTCTATATATTCTTGTATTATGATGGATTATTGTAATATACAATGAAATGTTCTTCCGTCTGCGTTCTGTTGTGTGTTGTTCTCGAAGTATCCGCCCTTTTCCTTCACGGGGAAGTCACGGGTCTTTACAGTGGTATCAGAGCTTTGGTTTACAAAGCTCAGAGAACAAGACACATTAGAACCATACGAAAGAATTCATCAGATACTGGATTAGTAATATCCAATGGGAATGACTCGTTAGAGATGAGATCAGTAGTATCCTAGAACGAGTGTGAAGAGTATATTTTTGAAAATAAAAACAAATATTGTTTTGAAATTTAAACCAATTATTCGTATTTGGTTATTTATTTTGTATTAATTTGGACAGTCTGGTATATAAAGATTTTGCGTATACGTCTGATCCACGTGTATTTGAAATTTTAATATACTGGATAGATATAGAATTACACTCTAATCGCCCGGAGATGATTTTGATGATGGAGCTCCATCATTAGAATTTATGTTCGAGTGACGAAAGTGAGGTTTCTATATGTTTCCAATTGACTGGTGTGAGAACCAAAATTAGATAGGTCCTATTGTTGTGATTTGGCACCAAAAATGTAATTTTTGACTATATAACAAGATTATAAATTTGAAATGATAATCAACTAATTGATTGATGGTTGTGTTGTTTGATTATTGCTCGATTAATTAAATGTTGAACCTTTAGCCAAATTGAACCAAATAGTGAATTGTATTGACAATTTATCGCATTTGCATGCATGTACATGTACTTACATTGAACCAGTCATAGCAAGGTGGCTAGAGCAGAAGAATAAGATTG
Source organism: Allium sativum (assembly GCA_030737875.1). Lineage (NCBI taxonomy): Eukaryota > Viridiplantae > Streptophyta > Magnoliopsida > Asparagales > Amaryllidaceae > Allium > Allium sativum. The sequence continues at coordinate 61,946,107 of CM060912.1, forward strand.
TTTGCCCGACAAATAGGTACATGTTTATCATAATTTACTGTTTTGTTTGGGTGATGATGATTTTATGAGCCGATTGGCTAGCCGCTTGGCCTTTTCCTTTTCTTTTGGATTGAAGAAGGCCATGGGAGGCTATATGAAATATCCCGAAGTCCCCGGTGCAGGGGAGGTTATGGCGAAATTTTTCGAAAATTTAGGGTGTTAGCCAAATTTTCGAAAAATTTGAAAAGTTCTTAGAAACTGAAAAGTTGAAGAACTTAAGCCGTAAAGAAAACAATGAAAGTTGAGTTGATTTATTAAACAACTTTCGGCTTCGTTCCTTTTCGGGGACGAAAACTTTTAAGTGGGGGAGATTGTAATAACCCGGAAATCCGAGCCAATTTAAAATTTTTATTTTGGCAATTTTAGTGAATTTTGATTATTTAAAATGAATTATTTTAAATAATATCAACGAGAAATTTATTTTAAATAGAATTCAAACGAATATATTATATAGATCGTCGTTAGAATATAAATATTTATTTTAATTTATAAAAGGAATTGAAAATGGCCCGGTAGTTCAATAATTCGATTTCAAAGTTCAAATGAATGTACAGGATTCAAAATAAACCGGATTTTGGCAAAACCAAAAATATTAGAATCTATTTGAGAATATCTTTCCAACGAATCCGAAAAATCAAAATTTCACAGCGGGGATAAAAAGTTATGTCCAGTTGAAAATTCAGAATAGTCGCTATGGAATTCTGGCCCTTGAAAATGGGAATTTTGCAAACGACCTCGGTTTTCGACGAAACCACATTTATAGGATCCGTGATGTCAAATTATTGCTAGGTTTCAAATTTTATAATTTTTCGATTCAATATGTGAGCGTGGCAAAGGAAAAAGCGTTTGACCAGTTTTAGTTGATTTTAATAGACTGGAAAATGACCATTTTTCAAACGGTCTCAGAATTCGATGAAATTAGTTTTGTTAGGACCGTATCGTCAATACAAAGCTAGAAATAATTTTTCTGAAATTTTTCGAGTTAGTATGTGACCCCGGTAAATTGAGATGTGCGTTAAAATTAAATATATACGGATTCATATTTTAATTTTGGTGAAAACCTATCGTAACAGCCGAATTGGGTCACGATACATATCACATTGCGTTCGGAATGGGGGTAATTAGCTAGGGACGACAGTCGTCGGGTTTGAATCAGAGTTTGAGATAAAAGTCAACTCATTGGAAGAAAATAAAATAATAATATAATTATTTTTACACTTAAACCCCTCCCCATCTTCATTTTTCTTAAATCAGAGAAAGCGCTCCCCAAATTTAAATGGCGACCGACGCTCACCATCACCCATCGCCTCCCTCCGTTCTTCGTTCCCCCTCCTCCGACCTTTGCTCGTCAGCATCCCCTCCACCGCGACGCCAACCTCCGCGCCCTCCTCCTCTGCCTTCGCTCTCTCTCTCTCTCTCCAACCCGGTGGAAAGCCCCCAAAACCCGACGCACTGCCACCATACCCCACTGCCGCGCCTTCCCCATCCATGGCAGCAGTCGCCGCCACCAACCCCTAACCACCAGCGCCTCCAGCGAACGCCAACCCCTTTTCTCCCTCAAACCCGCAACCTCCAGCCTCGTGGGACCCATTCTGCCGCTGCCAACGACGATGGGATGCGTTTAGGTTTGGCTCCGGCCATCTGAGGAGGCGTGTAGATGATGAGCAGTTCGATGGATTTTTCGTTTACCGAGGAAGGTAGTTTTTCCTTTTCTTTTACTATATTAATTGTTTAAAAATCTGAGATAGCATTGTAAAATCCGATTTTATATATATGAAATAGAAGTAGTATAAAGGTAGTGATTTTTATATAATAGGAAAGGTACGATTTTTATTATGTAAATGAATGGATAAAGAAGTTATTTTTATTATACATATCATTATATAAAAGTGTGATCTTTATAATGTAAGCAACGATACAAAATTTCAATTTTTATATATATGAAGTGAAGATAAAAATGTGATCTTTATAGATGTAGCAATGTAAAAATATGATCTTTATATAATATAGATAATAAAAATATGATTTTTATATTATCGAAAGAATAAAAATATGATTTTTATATTATAGAAAGAATAAAAATATGATTTTTATATTGTAGAAAGAATAAAAATTTGATTTTTATATTGGTAGAGTATTAAAAATATGATTTTTAATGTATAGAACATCATATTAAAAATGTGATTTTAATATGAACAGCGTGGAGAAGACTAAGTTGGAAGTACGGGCAAATCCAGACTGTTCTGAATTTCAGAAATTTCTATGGAGGGGTGGATCCCTAGGTGAGAACTCCTCACTTTTATTACAATTTCTAGTTGAAATATATACTAGGATGCAGACGGTGTTTAGTAGCACCTGACACCCATCGTCCACAGACCGTGGACGGATTGTATGCTTGTTTGTTTGATTTTGATGTGTAGTTGACTGTGTGATGTGATGTGAAATGAAATATTTTATAGTGGAAAATATTTTATAGTTAAAAATATAATTTTTAACGTGTATATGAAATGAATATTTATAAACAAATCGACGATTTGTTTATATACACTGATTTGACTGATATTGATTGGGACGATAAATTTTACACATCGCCCAACTGCACAAATAAAATTTGTGTTTGATTGTTTGAAACCCCACACGGGTATTGGGATGATATTTGACGTACACTAATCCCGATTGTTTAGTTGTATGTCGATCGATTGATTGACAGACTGTTGTAAGCGTTGAATATTTATATTTGATGCTTATACAGTGTAGAATGCACTTTGGATGATGGTTGATTATTTGTCATTGTTGAGATATACATGTGTTGTAGAAAATCCATATAATTAACACTATATGGTAATTGATTGGGCCTCATTTCAATTTGGAAAATAATTTCATGTGTTGAATAAAAGCCGTGTTGATTAGATTGACGCCATTTCGACGTGAACGATATTTATATCGATTTTATTAATTTTATAATGAATATCGAAAGTGATTTCAAAATCTGATAAATTGAAATGAATTGAAATTCGAATTAAATTGAAATGAGTTGAAATTCGAATTAAATTGAAAAGAATTGAAATTCGAATTGGATTGAAATAGGATTGAAATTGTTTTGAATTGAATTTAAAATGTATTGACATTGAACTGAAATTGAAACCAAATCGAATTAAATTGAAATTGAATTGAAATCGATTTGAAATGAAATTAAAAATAATTTATATTGAAAAATTCGATTTTGATTTGAATTTGAAAAGGAAGTTGAAATCGTTTTGAAAACGAATTTAAAACGATTTATAAAATACGTTTTAAAAGGAAATCGACGAAGTATATATTATATATATAATATAATGGCCTAAATAGAACGCGCCGCGCTGCGGCAGTTCGCGAATTTCGACCATTGACTTCGAATTGACATTGTGGGAGATCCGACCGTCGGATTCTCCTTAAACTGGAACCGTTGGGTTCGTATCGAAAAGAGCTTTCTAACAAATATTAGAAATTAGAAATCTAACTGTTGGATTTGGAATTATGTCCAAATCAAATTTGGAAAAGGTCGATGTAAGTGCAGTTCGATGGCCGTTGATGGAAATCGACTGTACGGGCCTTAATAAAATTATTAAAAATAGTAATAATTTGTGTAAAATCATAAGAAATGATTTGGGAAGAATTGGGATGAAAAACTCCATATTTGAAAAGATAAAAATAGATTTTTATCGAAATGAACCAGTTTTGAACTAGAATTATAATTCTATTTATTTTTAAATAAATAAATTGAATTTGAAAAGGGTTTTAAAAGTATCAAGAATTTCCAATAAGTGAATTGGAACGGATTTGAATCGAAATTGTCTTCGGAATATTTCGATGCTGGATTTCGTGATGATACAGATATTGTTATGGGAATTTGGAAGATATATTTATATCGTTATTTCCAATACGATATTTGTTGGTTGTAGAATTTGATACTGAATATAAGCCGATATTTTTTTTTAGAGCCTTGTATTTAATATCAAATGTGACTTAGGTTTGTCGTGAATGGTGTCTTCATTAACACTGTTCTTAAGCCCAGTTGAGAAAAAGATTAAATCTTTTTATTTAGATTTAATGAAGTGTACCAATTAAATGGAATTTAATTGGAATTGAATTTGAATTGATTCTTGGGTTTATCGTGAACGGTGCTTTAAATAACACTTGTTCTTTAACCCGATAATTAATGGAATGTAATTTTGGGTTTATAGTGAATCGTGTTTTTAAATGACATTGATTCTTTGACCCAGTTAAAGATTAAAACTAAGTGGAGTTTTAATGAATCGTTAATTAGATTGAAATGGTCGAGAATGGAGTATCACCAGTTTTACTCTAGGCGATAGTTAAATCTTTAATTATATTTGAACGTGAAATAGTAATTGAATTTACCGATAACACCGTGGTGTTAGATATGAAGTATTACCAGTTTTACTTCATGGGATAAATAGGTTGGGATTGGGAAATAAAATAAATAACTACTTCGGTATGGTTCGCTAATCCCGACTAGTTTGAAGTGATATTCAAAGGAAGATTAAAGAATAAATTTAAAGAATTTATCTTTGGTAAAATTAATGGGAACCTTTACCAAAGTGTATGAATATTCTGAATTGGAATGAGGGGTATGTTGTGTTTGTGTAACACTTGTTTATTATATATGCGAGTTATTCAGAAAGACCGGGTTTATCCCATTCTGAATAACTGATTGGACATGGTGTCGAGGATGAAGATGGTGGTCGAAGACCAGAGGTCTTCACGTCGTTTGGATGATTACTGATGATCTTGATTGGGATGTACACCCAAGAGGAGGGTATCAGTTGGTGATCGTCCAGACGTATTTGGAGATCGATGGATATGCGCGGTACTAGGTGCCTCCGGTTTCGTTCAGACCCAGAACGAACTTGTAAATGAACTGTGTGTCTGACATTGGATTTTAGTTTGTGTGATTGATATCTATTAAATATACATCTGTTTGGCGGTGGAGAATTTATTCTCTTGCTTAACGCCCTTCTCTGAGACATATGAGCTCAGGGGTTATATATTGATGGATATCAATCGCATGGAGTGAATTGCCTATGTGGCATGCCTAAGTGGCAGATGATCAAAGCTTTTGTTGAAAAGCAGAGTCTTGTGGTTGATGATCAAAGCACGGCCTGTGTGGCATAGCTTTGTGTAGCGTAGATTCGCGAGCCTCACACCCCGGTTGTGAACCAGAAATGGGAGAAGGATCCAGGGAGGGCATGCGTTTCTTTCTAGCTAGTGGTGGTGTCAGTGCTTAAACTGGCTGGCATTTATATACTTTTCACCTGTGTTGTTGTTGCTGTTGCGAGGCGCCTCG